>BTHU01000002.1:114947928-115547928 GCA_036184795.1 Tokudaia tokunoshimensis | reverse complement strand
GAGAGAGAGAGAGAGAGAGAGAGAACTCCAATTGCAGCATGGGTTATAACAGAGCAGCAGACTTGACTTCAGACATCATGGTCGAACACTCTGCAGAAGCTAGCCATGTGCACAGTAATTCAGAGAGGGCAGCGAAACCGGATCCAGAGGGGAATCACGAGCAGTTAATGAGAATCAGATGTACTGTAATTCAGACCACAGCACACATCCTGATCTCTGGGCACAGGGAATTACATCCATAAACAGACTAGACTTGATTTTATGCAGCACTTCCAACCCCCAAAGAATCACAAAGCACTGCAAAGCACACCCTTGTTACTGGCGGCTTGGAAATGCAGGAGGCAAACGGGCAAATGTGTGTCTCTAACTCAGGCTCAGAGCCTTCATTTAGAATCCATATTGTCCATGGGGGCTGCCTTGGCTTTGATGCTAGGCAATCCTTTACTGACAGGGAAAATATACTGCTTTTCCTTTTTGATAAAAAACACACACATAAAAGAAGTTCTAATATCCTCTAAAGAGGTTTTCCAACTTTGACCATGAGCCACAGTAAAAAATGCATAGACTCTATCAGACTCACTACACAAACATCTTTGTATATGTATATCTATGCTTTTATAGTCATCAGAAATAAAAACTTCACAGAATATTATTAATCCTTGCTATATGTGATGTATTCTGATGTTCTCAGGTCTCCTTGCCCTTTGAAAAGCCAATTGCTATCTAATAATTGATCCTAGAACTCATTCCCATGAAGAATCTTCAGTTCTGAAATCCATTTTACTAAAGTCTACTTACCAGACTCCAACATCACGACAGTCCAATCATACCACAGCGTCTGGCCCAGGGACAGTCACTTTACCTGTTCAGTAGCGAGCCTTCTGGGATTCCTCCGCTTTAACTTACTGGAGCTTCGGTGTCTGGAAAGCAAGCCACGGCTTTGGTCACTGCTGTCTTGTTTTCAGAATGTCTGAGAGTTGGCGTTCAAGGTGGGAAGAAAGTCTGTGTTCCTGTGCATTGAACGGAGTTTTGAACACGCATAGAGGAAGTGGCTTCTCTGTGAAGAAGCAGTCAGTGCAATAGCTGAGCTGGCCCAGAGGCTGAGATGATGCCACCCAATACTGCTATCCTCGTCCCTGGATCCCACTGTCCTCACTGCTCGAGTTTTTCTCTTTTTATGGAAAGACTTCCATATGGTATCAGAGAGATTCTGGAGTAGCTCTCAATGTAAATTCTCCCACTCTGACAATCTACAGTAAGCACGTCCCTTTGTTTTGATAAAAAAAAGATCCAGGCTTCTCAAAAGCCCAGGTTGGATCATGTGACCATTTTTGGGCCAATCACATTGGCTTCTCTAGTCAATATGCCTTCCTCCAGTTGTTCAGGTCTAGGTAATTTGCCTATCCTTGAGGCATAGTCATGAACCAAACAAACCACATGAACCTCACGATGTTATGTGACAAAGGAAAATCAAAAGAGCATTTCCAAAAGTTCAAAGCAAGGATTACAAGCAGGTGATAAAAAAGACAGCCAGCATTAACCTTGAACAGGTTAGACCGCTGGTCCCTGTCTCCTATTTAGTTTTAAATCACAGAGAGGAAACTGGAACTTTATTATTGCACTCAGAAAATTCTTACCACTGAGAGAAATGCACGATATTGTCCTTCTCTAATCACCTTCATAAGTTGCAGCACGGGACTCTCCTAGTTTTCAGAGAGAGAACTTAATGTGCCATGAACTTCTGGTCACAAGCCTAAGAACTAAAAGCTCTCTTTGGGGCCTATTAGAGATCATCACCAAACTTCACATGGTGAATTTTTAATGTAACTGCACTGTCCTGAAGCTGTCTGTGCAGTCAATGTTTGAACACGTAGGTTACCGTGGATTAACCGAGGTATTGTGTACTCCTACGATTGGCTCAACCAGAGTTATGAATACTTGCTCTGTCTTGCTAAAGAGCTGACAGAGGGAAAAACAGCCAGGCTCACACACAAAACAACATCCCCAAAATCAGACAAGAGAAGGAGAGCATCTCAGAGAGACATGGCTTGAATATGATCATCCTCCTGCATTTTGCCAATAGCGTTTTTCTTCTGGGAAGCAACAGAATCAGCACTGTGACTTTTAAGCTCTGCAAACATTATTGCCATGCGTGGGAGGTGGTTGGCTTGCCCCAACCCAGACAAGGAACATGAGGAGCAGTCACTCATTCTTTCCTTTGGCACATGCCCCTTCCAACCTGTGTACCAGGCCAGAGTCTGGGTTTTTGTTGGTTTGCTTCCTTCGTCTTGTTTTTAATTAGTGTGGGGTTTCTCATTGCATTTTCCAATTCAGACTGAGAAAAGACAGCTCTGGTGTGATGCAGGCATACTTATGACTTTCAAGAAAGAGGCACACTTCCTCTCATACTGCTAGTGTGTGTGTGTGTGTGTGTGTGAACATGCATGTGTGTGTTATTGTTATGCACATGTATTGTGGGGGAAGGATGTGCCTGTGTATGTGTGGACACCAGAGGAGAGGCCCCTGGGTGCAGCACTCTTTGTCTCTTTTGAGGCAAGTCTCTTGAACCTGGAGCTCACATTTTCTCCTTAGTCTGGCAGCCAGCAAGACCCATCAACCCTCTGTTTCTGCTCCCCACAGAGCTGAGATCACATGTGTGCCCAAGGACGTCCTCAACTTGTTACATAGATGCTGGGGTCTCTCCAGTCTCCCTTAATGCTATTCTGAATTGGATTTTTACTGCAAAATATAATTATTTCCTTATAGCTATCATATATGAAATAAAGAAACTAGTGTTTTTCCATTGCCTAGACCATTTATCTTCCCTCTTCCTTGGCTTTTTCTTTCTCCAGACTTCACATCTTGGCTAAAATGGTAGGACATATTTTCTTCAAAATTAAATATTAAAAATTAAATATAATCGAAAGTAAACAAAGTTACCATGTAACTTACCCAACCCATTTCAAGCTTTTTATATTGAGAGAAATGAAAACACATGCTCAAGCAAAACCTTATATGTGCATATTCATAGCAGAGTTATTCATGATAGCTGAGAAAAGTGAACGAGTTAACGAGCAAGCAAAATGTGGTTTAAGGTAAAGTATTAGTCAACCATAAAAAGGAAGCATGCATGGCTTACTAGTCCACATGAGAAGGAAAGAAAGATGTATTAATATACATTGCAATGAGTATTCATCTAAAATATTATATGAAAAAGTCATTGTAAAAGGTCACATATTGTATAATTCCATTTATATGTACAAGTCTATAGAGACAAGAGAGGCATGAATGGTTGCACATGGTTAGAGGTAGAAACAGAGATCCACTGCAAATAAGTCTATGGGAACAACGTTGTGAAGTTGAATTATAGGAAAAGTGACATATACAAGTTGACCAATTCAATAAAAACCATCTAATTGAATAATAATAATAGTGATAAGTTCACACTTCTCTTAAGCCTTTATTGTTTGTTTGTTTGTTTGTTTGCATCCATTCATCTTGTGTGAGGAGGGGCACGTGGAGATCTCAGGACATCTTGAGTGAGCTGCTACTCTCCTCTTCCCACGTGAGCTCCTGAGATGGAACTCAGGTCACCTAGCTTGAGTCGAGTGCCTTTTCCTATCCAGACATTTTGCTAATCCTAACTTTCTCTGCTTTAGAAAGTCTCACATATATTAACATACTTGAACTTGGTCTCTCTGTGCCATTAACTAGAATGGTCTTGGATGGGTCACTTGCTCTCTCCCTAAGATCAAAGGGGACAGCACTCACATCAGTCTCTTGTCACTTTTGCCTAGTGGGGCATGCATGCATTCTGAGACCATTCTTTCACCCCCTTTTCACCTGTCCCATGCTGTGGTAAAGGTGTCTGCAGTCAAGAACACATGTGAGGATTCCAGAGCAGGCTGTCTGGGTCTGAGTCCTCTTTCCAAGCTGACAACCACAGGGCTGTTATTTAACTCCACTCTCTCAATACCAAAAACGGAGCTCTGTGAGACACTAAGGCTCCTGTGAACATCAAATGAGATGTTCATAACAAAGGAAATTCAAATTTCTCAATAATAAGATATTTTGAAATGAGCAAAAGACCAGGACAGATATTTTTCAAAAGAAAACATGGAAGTGAGGTTTAAGAAAAAAAAAAAATACTCAGACTGGAGAGATGACTCAGTGGTTAAGAGCTCTGACTTCTCTTCCAGAGGTCCTGAGTTCAATTCCCAGCAATCACATGGTGGCTCACAACCATCTGTAATAGGACCCAATGCCCTCTTCTGATGTGTCTGAAGAGAGCAACAGTGTGCTCACATAGAATAAATATAAATAAATCTTTAAAAAAAAAGAAAAGGAAAAACATGCAACATCACCAACCATTAGGGAACAGAAACTAAAACCGTGGTGAATTACCACTCTACCCTTGTTAAACTGGCTATTATGGAGATGATACTTAAATGCTGATGGAAATATGTGGGGAAGGGTCAGCAAGAAGACTCAGTGTGTAAAGGCCATTGCTGCCAAGCCTGACAGCCTGAATTCAATGCCCATGACCCATGACCCACATGGTAGAAGGCAAGAGCCAACTCCCACAATTTGTCCTCTGACCTATATTTGGGAGCTGTGTCACTTGCCTTCTCTCCATGCTGTTATATATCAGGCAGGACTGTTATATCCTACAACAGCCCCTACAGTCCACCCAAAGCTTCAGCAAGACCCAGATGCCCATGCCTAGGCCTCTGTGGATGAGGATAATTCTTTTTGAAACTTTTTCTTTTGTTTGCAGAGTCATGTGTATGTGTGAGCACATCACACATGTGTGCTGATGTCCAAGGAAGGCCAGGAGAGCAGAGCATCAGATCTCCTGGAACTGGAGTTCCTGGCCAGCGTGAAATGGCAGTGTGAATGCTGAAAACTGAAATCTGGCCTCTGGAAAAGCAATAAGTGCTCTGAACTCCTGCAGTGTATGTTAGCCCCTACGTACTATAGCAAAACACCTGAGGAAGGTTATCTTTACATACAAGGTGTTTTCCTTTTTTTCTTTTTGCCTTAATTTCAGTTTTATCACTTTATATTTAAGGTTGTCTGGAGACCTTACCCTTCCTGTTTGATCTCACTGGGCTGTTGAACAGACAGACGGTCCATCAGCCAAGGACGGCGGCATTTGCTTGGATTAGTAGAAGAGTCCCATCTGGGTTCAGTGACTTATGTTGGCAATACAAGGTGTTAGTAGAATAGCAATTTTGAAAAGTGACATTTAAGTTCCTCAAAAAACACTATAAATAGAATTATAGTATGTTCCAGTAAACTTACTTTGGGGTCTATACCAAAAGGAAATAAGACCAGAATGCCAAAATGATGCCCGTCCTGATGTGTTCATTGTAGCACTGTTCACAATCGCTGTATGGCCAATGACTGTCATTAACTTGATGCAATTTAGAATTGCCACATAAATAAAACTCTGATCTTGTCTGTGAAGGGTTAATTGAGGGAGAGAGCACACTAAATGTGAGCAATACCACTGCAAGAGCTATGGTTTAGGACTGAATCTGTTTTGTTTTGCTTTGTTTTGTTTTGGTGGGGGTGGGGTGGGGGTGGGCAGAGGGTTGAGAAAGAATTTTTTGTATGGTCCTGGCTGTCTGGGAACTCATTCTAAAGACCAGGCTGACCTCGGATTCAGAGATCCAACTGACTCTGCCTCCCAAGTGCTGGGATTAAAGGTGTGTGCCATTATGCTTGTCTTCTATCTGCTTCTTAACTACAGAGCCAATGTGACCAGTCAATGCGACTGTGCAATCACTGACAGGATGGACTGCATCCCTTGAAGCAGGAACCAAAACAAACCGTTTCTTCCTTGACTTGATTTTGACAGGGATTTCATCTCAGCAATGAGGGAAGTCTTGATTACAATAGCCAAGGAAGGGAATCACAATTGCCCATAAAGGGATGAGCAGAAAGATTTTAGGAGGCAACATGCATGAACACTGAAGTAGAATCTAGCTTTTAAAAAACAGAACATGTGAGTCAGCAAGATGGCTCCACAGGTAAAAGGCTCTTGCTGGCAATCTGATGGTCTGAGTTCGATCCCCAGAACATACAAGGTGAAAGGAGAGAACCACTTCCTGCAAATTGTTCTCTGAGCTCCACACTCACACTCTGACCTGCGTGTAAAAACATGCACAGGCACAAACACAAATCAATAAATGCATGCAGAAAAGATGCAGAGTATCTTCCTAGATATATACTTCTAGACCTAGACTCTCAGAAGGCTGAGATGGGAGGAGGGCTTGAACCTAGGTGCTTAAGACCTGCTTAAACCACATAGTGAGATGCTATTTAAAAAAGAAGAAGAAGAAGCAGGAAATCATGTCACGTGTGAAGTGTGGATAAATCAAAAGGACACTGTGTGGAATAAAATAATCCAGGCTCAGTTAGACGTGTGGGATCTACAGAAACCTAGCTCTAGAAAGTAGAGAGCAGAAGGAAGCTTATCTGTACTCTATGGGTGTGGCTGATCCCCAGGCTAGAGATGCTGAGAGAAGTAGATTGTCCTGGTAAGTCAGAGTGAACAAACAGATGAGAAGAAGAGAGAGCGGTGACCCCTAGAGAGGAAGAAGGGCCATGTGATGCTGGAAGCAGAGAAAGGAAAGGGGCTATGACGTGGTTTCAGTTACCCAGAGGGACAGACAGCAAAACAAACAGGAGTTAATTGAATGGGCAAACAAGAAAGGAGGAAGGATACAGGCCTTCGATAGAATCCGTAAGTCTCACTTAGACAATGATGGTACCAGGAGGGGCAATCGTAAGAACACAATGAAGCCTCTGGGTTGTTTGTGTGATGAACAGTCAAGTTGGCCGGCAGAGGGATGGACATGCTTACCCAAAGTGCTGATGCTTTCCCAGCACCTGGTGTTTGGAAGGACCAAAGAATGTAATAAAAGTAGAAACCTGGCCTGGGACAGTATTTAGCAAGTGTCAGAGGAAATAATCCCATGCCTACATCCTTCATCTTTTACATATCTCATGCACCGTATATTATGACACTGTCTCGGTTACTGTTCTTTTTAATTTTCTCACATAATGTATCCTGGTTACCATCCCCACCTCCCCTCCCATGTAGATCTACCCCCTTGATGCCTCTCACTAGAAAACAAACAGGCTTCTATAGGATAATAATAAGATAATATAAAATGAAATAAAACAAGATAAAACAAAAACTGACACATTGGAACTGGTTCCCAGAGACAGACAAGAACCCAAGATAAGGCGCAAGGAACACAGAGCCACTTGTTTGCACATTCAGGATCCTATAGAAACCTTTAAACTAGAAGCTGTAATACTTACACAAAGAACATGTAAAGTAAAAAGAGAGAAGAAAAGGTGTATGATTCTCATGTGCAAGTGGTTATGAATTGGAGATTGCTTCTGGAGTAGGGATGGGCCATGTGCCCACTTCTACATTTAGTTCAAGGAACCCATCTGACACAGACCCATGCCAGCCCTGTGCATGTTCCTTCATTCTCTGCTGAATTCATGTATGTTGAGGATGTTGATTTGGAAGCCTAGTTTTCTTGATGTCTTCCATCCCCTCTGACTCTTGTACTTTCTCCACCTCCTCTTTCTAGGGTTCTCTGAACCCTGATTTGGGGGGTGGAGATTTAATGAAAACATCACATTTAGGGGTGAGTATTCCAAGATTTCTTACTCTCTGCATAACGTCTGGCTGTGGGTCTCTGTTTCTGTTCCTATCTACTGCAGGAGGAAGCTTCTCTGACGATGGCTGACAAGGCACTGATCTATGAGTATAGCAGAATGCCATTAAGAATAATTTTATTGTTCTCTCTCTCTCTGTCTCTCTCTCTCTCTCTCTCTCTCTCTCTCTCTCTCTCTCTCTCTCTCTCTCCTTCTCTTAGAGCAGTAGTATTTGTGTTTTTCCCTAGCTTCCTGGGTTATCTAGTCTCTGTTTTGGGGGTCTACATTTCTCCTTTAGTAGCATGCAAAGTAACTTCCTCTACCAAAGACACTACAACAGAGGTGAAGTCTCTATGTAGGCACCATCTTGACTTCCCCATGTTCAATGAGTTGTGTATGCATATGAGTTCTATTGCTGTGAAGGTACACTATGACCAAGGCAACTCTTATAAAAGGAAGCATTTAACTGGGGGGCTTGCTTATAGTTTCAGAGGGCCAGTCTGTTATCGTCATGGTGGCAAACGGACAGGCATGACCCTGGAGCAGTAACTGAAAACTTTACATCCTGATCCTTAAGCAGCAGGCAGAAAGAAAGATCCTGGGCCTGGGGTGGCTTTGTTGAAACCTCAAAGGCCTCCTCAGCAACAAGGATACCACCTAATCCTTCCAAACAGTTCATCAACTGGGGATTAAGCATGCAAATATGTGAGTCTGTGGGGACCATTCTCTTTCAAACTACTACACTGACCTTTGTCCCTACCTGTTTCATATCAGTCTTTTTAGTAGAAGGCAAAATCATAAGTACAGGTGTCTCTAAAACAGTCCTTAATATCAGCTGAAGCTTAAGTGGAAGGAAGATCCAGGGTTAGGAAAAAGTGCTTCTAAGTGCTGGAGAGATAGTTGAGAGTTCTTGCAAAGGACCTGAGTTCAGTTCCCAGGACCGATGCTGGGCAGCTCAGAACACGTGTAACTTCAGCTGCATAGGATTCAGTGCCTTCTGTCCTCCAAGGTCACTTGGCACACATGTGCAAATACACTCAGTGATATACACACATGCACATAAAATAGAATAAATCTTTTTTTAAGTGCTTCTATTGATGTAGAAGATATTAGTTCCCTTGGCAAGTCAATATTTCCTAATTGAGTAAACCTCATTACGCAGGACACAGGCTCAGCCAGGGTTTCTCTTGTCCCCATTTTAAAGGAGAATGAGTTTGGAAACAAATGATGAGCTTGGCAAGATTTCCAAAGGGAGTATTTAAACTACTAGAAAAAGCTAAGTGCAGTTAATCACCTTCAAACACTCAGAAACTGGTTAGGATCCAGCTGATATGTGAATTGCAAACTATTCCTCTATATCAAAGAAGCCTCTGGTAGAACAGGGAATTATTGGGTAGCCTTGTTATATTTCCTGGGAATGGTCAAACTATTTCCTTTCGAACATTTCATCCTTTCTACCTTATTCTAATTTTCACTGGATGTTTTTGATTGAGGACTCAAAACAACAGATTTTTTTTAAAGGTTTTAAAAAATACTATGTATTTTTATGTGCATATGTGGCCATGAGTATAAGTCTGTGTACCACATGCATGCAAGTGTCCCCAGAGCCCTGAAGAGGTGTCAGATCCAATGGCACTGGAGTTACAGGTGATTATGAACAGCCGTTGTGGGTGCAAGGACAGCAAGTGTTCTTAACCTCCAACCTCACAGTAAATGCTTGGATGGATTTTAACCTCTGTAGCTTTTGCAACATTGCCTGTCCTTGTCAGCTGGGGTTGCAGCTCAGGACAGTCCTCCTACCCATGTCCCTAAACGGTTCATCACCAGACTTTCCCAACCTAATATACCTGAAGTCTCAACTTTGAAATTCTAGACCTGTCCCTGTCCCCAATTACCTGGACCTCTGCAATAACTCCTTCTCTGGTACCCAAAACCTTCCAAGACACCTCATGACAACTACAAGCAAGATAGACCTGGAACAAAGGCTAGGCCATGAAGTTGGGTGGAATGGGATCATGAGCTATGTGACTGTCTGGGCCTGTCTGTAATCTTTCCCAGGCTCATTATCTTCATTGACTAATGCAGATCATACCAGTCACTGGCCCTGAGGTTTGAGGTCAGGATTAAGAGAGAGTGAAGTCCTTCTAAGATGCCTGGAAATAGCAACTTTGCCTTCAATAATAAGCATGGTTATTGTCACCAGTTGGCTTGTCTACCAGCCATCAGGCAGGCAACCTCACTCCAGTTACTATAAACATATACCTGTTTGCTAGATAATTCTTGTTCATCTGTTTATATGGGTAAAATAGAAAAGGGGACTTCGAATTTTGTGATTTTTTGTTTGTTTTTGAGGTAAGCAACATTGAGTATATGTAATTTAAATACAGGCAATTATATTTAGGAACAGTAAATCACAGACATAACAGAAACATGAGGCTGGGATGAAACTGTATGGGTTAAAGTATTTGCGTCCCTAACACATGACAAACCCTGGCTTCAATTCCCAGAATCCCATAAACCAGGCATAGTGACACATACCTGCAGTTCTTAAGGAAGAGACAAGAGGATCCGAAGTTTCAGGTCATTCTTGACTACAAAGCAAGTTCCAGGCCAACCTGGGATTGTTTGAGGGAGACCCTATCTCAAAGAAACCAAGAAAAAGGATAGAGGACTAAGAGAAGGAGGGAGGGAGGGAGGGAAGGAGGGAGGGAGGGAGGGAGGGAGGGAGGGAGGGAGGGAGAGAGGGAAGGAAGGGGAGGAAGTGAAGGCAAGTGATTGAAGATTTACCAGTTCCGTAAGCCAACAAAAATTCCTTTCATACCCCTACCAGCATCATCCCTTAATGTATTCCCCAGTGACTCTCCAGTGGGGGAATAAAAGAATTTTTAAAGAAATAAACCCCAGGTTGGGAAGGGTAGTAAATGCCTCTTGACCTAGTACATGGGAGGCAGAGAGGCAGGCAGGTATCTGTGAGTTCAAAGGCAGCTGGGTCTACATGGTGAGTTCTAGGCCAGCCAGAGCTACATTATGAAAGCCTGTTTCAAAAGGAGCAGGGGAGGGCTGCGAGAGAAGCATCTGAGTTAGTCTCAATAATAAGTAACAGTTACCCATTAAGTACTGAGAAGAACACTTTCTCAATAAGTAACAGTTACCCATTAAGTACTGAGAAGAACACTTTCTCAGAATATAAGGTGAAAATGCTCTCCTTGGCAGATTTAACATAAAGAATGAGAAGTCAGGAAATAGTGTCACTCCTGAAACCTCCATGTAGCATCATCCTGAGATACAGGTAGGGCCACTCTCAGTCCCCTTATTTTCTCTCTGGAGCAGCTCTAGTCACGCAGAGTATCTGGAGAGCAGTCATTCGAAAGCACATTCCCTCCCAGCCATGTTTTGTAGGGAAAGATCATTAGCTCAATGTGAGGGAAGCTTTCTCTGAAGTAATGAAAAGAATATTTTAAAATGAAACACCATTTTATTATGTTTAAAGGACCCAGAACTGGAGTTAGAATTTTAAGAGGGCTCTGAGGACTAAATAGATGGCACCTTCCCACATTTCCCTTGAATTTCAAAATAAAAACAACTTTAAATGGAAAGAAGACAAGCGCTGCATCACAGATTTTCTCGATGTGGCATATCTTTAATTATTTGTGTGTGTGTGTGTGTGTATGTGTGTGTGGACATGTTTCTGCATGTGCCTATGAATAAGTACACATGCCTGTGTGTAGAGACAAGAGGTCCAGGATGAGTGTCTTCCTCAATTGCTACCCAATTTATCTTTGGGACTTTGGCTGCTGAGCGGACCCTATTCCATCTCAGCTCCTGGCACTGAGCATTTGGGCCTCACAGCTTCCATCCCAAACACCCAGAAGAAGTAGGGTGTTGGGCTTAGAGAATCCTACTGTCTTGAATACCATCAATGAGATTCAATGTTCCTGCTTTCCCAAAGAACGGACCAGTGTTCTTCCATTACTATGAAATGTCATTACTATGAAATATAAAGAAAGGCTGAGGCACTGATCAAAATTAGAGAAGACAATCACGGTGTAATGTCTGATTTTGGTTTGGATTCTGGACTACTACTACTACTACTAATGATAATAAAAGCCCTTATTGAATCAGTCGACAAAACTTGGTAGATGGACAGTAGATTTGAAGAAAGTATTGATCAATACTTAATTACCTTCAGAAGGTAAGTGCAGTGTGCTTCTATACAGGGATGCCCTTGTTCTCAGAAAACACAAGGGCTGATGGGTAATGCTGCATACTGAATGCAACTCAGTCACCAACATTTTTTATATATGAAGAATGAATAGGAGAAATGTCAGTAGCCGGTGAATCCCATTAATGGATATTTGGGAGTTTTTGTGCTTATAATTTTTCTTTATACTTGATTTGTGAACAAATGTTTAAAACTGTGTAAGACTGAAAAAATGCAGGATCTCTGGCAGTACAAAGGTAGGAATGAGAATTCCAAGCACGAACCATGCAGCTGGGTATCATCAAGAATGATGTCCTGTTGTGACCAGATATTAAAAGTTTGATCGGCAATGGTGAACTTCCTTAGATTTGGGCAATAAAATGAAACATTCTCCCAGATTAAGATTTTTATTATCACCCCTCTGAGGATGTGGAGTTGGTCAGATATTCTTTATTTTGGATCCAGGCCACCTACAACTTCAGAGTGCATTCTGAAGTTCATTTATCTCTTGGGTCATTCAAATATTTAAAATGGCATTGAAATATAACATACAACCGAGCAGATTTTTGTCTTGAAATTCCTCTCGTATGTTTCTATTTCCACTCATCATTAGGGAATTTTTGTTTGAAATCCAAAAATCCCTAATGAGCTTAGTCTCTTGATAGCTTCAACATAACTTTCGCCTGATTTAAAGTTTTTCTTGTTTTATGATGTGATTTATATGCCGACTGACACATATCTCAGGAGGTGACTGATACGCACTATGACTGGGGAGTCTGGGAGAAATAACTTTATATAGAGTCAGCTATGAATGAAGAAAAATATTCTTACCTCAGAGGGGATGAGGAAAGAGATAATTATCATTTGCACAATGTCTCAAGGTCTTTTGACGAAAGGGTCCATTCGGGTCTACAAGGCATTTCTTATGATGGGCTCTGTCACATTTTCTTGATAGCACATGAAGTGCCACCACTTTAGGTTGTTCTCTCGGAAGCTGATGATGGTGGGTACCAATAAAAGACACTGATTTCCCTGCCCTCAGCGACAAGTATGGGTCCTGCCAATAGAATTAGACATAAAGATAGTCATAGCCCGAACATGGAGGTGCACACCTGTAATTCCATCACTGGGGAAGTTGAGGCAGCATGACAATGTGTTCTGGGCTAGCCTGGACTATACAGTAAGACCTCATCTTCTCCCAAAACAACAACAACAACAAAAAATTCCTAGTTTGTCACATTGTTACTTTTCTCTGGATTACTACATAAACCAGTTTATTATATTCATTTTCTGTGTTATTATTTTGTTTATTAGATACATGGTATAGTTAACTTTCATTGTCGACTTGACTGAATTTAAAAATCACCATGAAGCCAGGCAGTGGTGGCACATGCACACCTTTAATCCCAGCACTTGGGAGGCAGAGGCAGGCGGATTTCTGAGTTTGAGGCCAGCCTGCTCTACAGAGTGAGTTCTAGGACAGCCAGGGCTACACAGAGAAACCCTGTCTCGAAAAACCAAAATAAAGAAATAAATAAAATAGAATAAAATAAAATCACCATGAAAACATACCTCGGGTGTGTCTATGATGGCATTCCCAGAAAGGTTGAACTAAGGCGGAAGATCCACCCTAAATGGGGGTTCCATCATACTCAACCAGCCACCTCATGCTTCTGCCATCATGCCTTCCCCAGTTTCAAACTGTGATCCAAGACGAATCTTCCTTAGGGACGATGCTTTGTCAGATATATTGTCACAGCAACAGTAAAAGTAAGTGAAACAACAAACTTTTGCCTTCATTTATATGACTAGTTTGTGGTCAAATATAAATGTGATTTTGCTATTTATTGGGCTCGTATCCAGTGTTAGGCATGGAGAGAAAATTAAGAGACAGATTGGTCTCATCAATAAAGCTTAGAGTCTAGTGATGGAGAAAAACAAGAAATACACGCACACACACACACACACACACACACACACACACACACGTGCATGCAAGTAGTGAAACAAAAGCATGAACAGAAAGTAAAGAGATGTAGTTCCCAGACCACAACTGCCTAAAACTCCAACCCCAAGAGATCCAGTGGCACCCAGGAGCTCCCATACATATATGGCACGCACTCCTATAGATAGATGCTCATACATATACATGAATAAAAATGAAAACCAAAAATATGTCTTTAGATTTTTCTTTACAGAGAGAGATGTGAAGCCCAAGATTATAAGAATGGGGCCTGGTGTAAGTTAACTTTTAATAGTTCTTTCTAGGTCTGCTTGTAACGATGTGGTCATGAATTTCCTTATAGGTAATGTATTTTAATAACACACCACTTTTCAGAAACAGTGCATCTGGGCTGCAGACGAGCCCAAGCTCATTTTCCTAGCAGTGCCTCTCACATCTTAGAGCTTTAATATTGGGGAGGGATTATGTGACGGAATGAAATGCTACAACTATAAAAATGCTCCGGGGCCCTGGGGAATTGCTCATTGGGTAAAGAGCTTGTCATGAACACCTGAATTCAGATCCCTGGCACCCATGTAAAAGCCACGTGCCATGGCACATGACTAATGCCAGTGCTGGCAGAATAGGAACAGGCAGAATCTCTACGTTTGCTGCCCAGTCAGTCTACCCAGTTAGTTAGCTCCATTTCCCCCTCAGTCCTAGGGATCGAACCTAGGACCTCATATATCTACTGATAGGCTACAACCCCAACCCTTAGCTCTAGGTCAGTGATATACCCACTCTCAAAGTGAATGAGGCGGACAGTGGTAGAGGAGGACATCTAATGTTGACCTCTGGCCTTTACAGATACTTGTCCATGCACACAATACATGTAGACCCATACCCGAATGTGTATACATGAACACCGCATGCATCTCACACACACACACACACACCTTTCTGCAAACAATGATCCAACATTAGTTCTTCCATACTTGGTGATGTAAAAAAACAAAAACCAAGAGGAAATGAAGCATTTTTAAAGCACAAAATAAACAATGTTACAAATAATTAATTAGGTGGCAAACTATGGAACTCATTGCCATTCCTGTGATATCATGTAGTTAATTGCTGAATTCTATCTGTATGAAGTGATAACTCAGTTCACCATTTGGGGGGCTCCTACTGTCTGTTCCCCTTACAAATACTCAGTTGTCTAACTGGGTAATGGCCCCTTCCGATACAGACTCAAAACAAATTATCTATAGAAGTAGCTGTGAAAACAGTTGTAACCAATGTCTTTTTAATATTAGTGCTTAATGACTACTGGGGACTGTACACTCATCCCCATTGGTAGCTTTCAGGAGAGCGTAGAACATAATGCCCTGGATGTTAGGATAAGTACCTAATATTCCCTCACAATAAATACATGCTGAATAAACTGATAGTTTAGCAGAAGAGAAGGACTCCGTATGTGTGTAGGAGCAAAGAGCATTACACGCCAAAACTGAACAAAAACAACAAAAAAGGTTTGAATTTCTCCAAGTGTCTCAAATGCAAACCTTTTGGTTCAAGGGCCTTTATTTGCATATTTATTTGTTTGGAGGAGCCTTACAGCTGTCAAACAAAGCAGCAGCCTGTGCCAAAACGTTTAGGGCAACTTTGCATAAGTTAGCTGAAGGTCATAGCCTGAAGGACTCTGCAGACATTTGGCTAAAGAGGTTGCAGACTGGAAAACAAAAGAAAACGAAACCAAGAAAACTTGCAACCGGCTGCAGGTGTTTGAACAAATTTCCGCAGACACCTGTGGGCGTCTGCTTCACTTCGCTGATTAAATAAATTCATCAGCTCATCCCTGTTTGCAGGCGTTGGGAAAGTAATCTCAGTGCCCCACGAAAGAACACATCAACAAAGTAATTTGAAAAGATGATTCCTTTTTGCAAAAAGGGCACATCAGAACCCAAACCAGCCTAGCAAACGCTTTCAGATGAAATGTCCTCTTTCATCTTTGGCGTGGGTGGTGACTGCATCTCATCCCATTGGACAGAGCTCAATGCCACAATCTAACATGATTGGCTAATGGCACAAGGAGCCGGGAATGGTCCAGGAAATATGGAACCTTGAAAAGCTGATTACCTTTGATAGAAAACAAAAACAAAAACCCAAACATTTCTCATAATACAGAATTTTTTTTTTAAATCATCTCCTCTCTTTCTGGAGAGAAAACCCCTAACTGCCTTAATAGAGTCAGGGCAATAAGCAATCTGGCTTTATCCATCTAGATGGAGCTGTCGGCCATGGTAGTCAGTATAGAGCCCCAGGAAGCCTATCTGAAAGACCCCATAAGTGCATTGGAACTTCCATTTTGTATAACAGCTAAATGGAGGGAGAAAAGGAAGCCCCTGACAGGTTTCTCAAAAGAGATGTGAGGGAACTGGGCAGTGATGGCGTACGCCTTTAATCCCAGCACTTGGGAGGCAGAAGCAGGTGGATTTCTGAGTTTGAGGTCAGCCTGGTCTACAGAGTGAGTTCCAGGACAGCCAGGGCTACACAGAGAAATCCTGTCTTGAAAAACCAAAAATAAATAAATAAATAGATAAATAAATAAATAAAAAAGAGAGAGAGAGATGCGAGGGCTAAGTAGATAGAGGCAGGAGTGATTAGTATCACAAATTTTAGAGAACCAGGAAAAAACAGAATAAAGGATATGATTTTAATCTCCAAATGAAAGTCCATGAAAGCCTCTGTTGGGCTCCCGAGAGCATCCGTCTATTGAACTCCTCATTTTTCCTTGGCCTCTAAGTCTGATCTCCAGAATTCTGAACCTGGAATCTGCTCTCAGGCCCTTTGGATAGCTATTGGAGTGGCTAGAACCTGCTTGAGGTCACACCCAGATGGGTCCTAGAGATGGAGAGAAAAAAGAAATACAGCCATCGTTTAATTGTTGGTTAAAATAATAATGGGTGGGTCGCTTGGCTCTAGGTCAGTGCTGGCAATGAGCCAAGGTCTGGTCTCTTATATCTGGACAGCATTTTTCATATTATGAAGAAAATCCACAGTGAGAAATTGTTGTCTAAATGACATCCCATATGGATTTTAGACTAATGTCTAAAGAGTGTCTTTACTGGGACTACTGTGGAAACATACTAATCATTTTAGTCTTTTGCTATACTTCCATGTAGGGTGTTTAAGACTATGCAATTGGCCAAAATTAATCACTTTTTACTGCCAAGGTCAATTGAGGATCTGATCCTCAGGGGTCACTTGACTTGAGAAGAATCTTCGGCTCCTCTAGCTTTTTTTTTTTTTTTAACCAGTTGTTCCATCTCTGTGAGGCTAAGTCAGTGACCTTGCTTAACTCTGGCTTTTTACTTGGAAGCATAGAGGAAATTTTCTCTGCATTGCTTCTCCTTTCTGTAGGCAGGACACTCCTTTCGGAACAGCGGCAACGCTGGCAGCAGCTGGGTAGCGGTTTTGTAAGGCCATCCCAGAGGCGCTGGCACCGAGGCAGGAGTGTGGAGAGGAAATGGCAACTGCCGATTAGGCGTACATTTAAGCAGCAGTTTGACACTGAAGTATTGAACTTTGGCCTTATCAGTTTTAATATCATGTAGGGCAGTGGACTGTACCATGAAAGTTGGTAAGGTTGAGAGTGTTCAGAGATCCCAACACCTACCTGAGGAGCATACGAGTTTCCCTACTCCCGACCAGATTCCTGGCCTGGAACATGTGACTACACTCCCCACATGGGGATGTGATCAATGGTCGAGTAGTACAGAACAGAATTCTCCGTGCTAATGAGATACCTAGATGGGCCCTGAGGGTTTAGCCAATAAGCTTCCCTTCTGGACATTCCTTCCTACAAAAGGTATTTAAATCTCTGGTCCACCCTGAGGAGATTGTATGCATTCATTTTCCATGATGAACTATTGATAAACGGCATGGACAAGCATAGACTGTCTCTCTCATCAAGAACCACTGTGGGGAGCATGGAGGAAGCCTGAATGCCTGAAGACAGTTACAATGTACTCATATATACACAAAATAAATATATCTTAAAAAATAACTGTGACACTGGAGTTAGAAAGAACTTAGAAAGGGATGCTCTCTCCACAGTTTATTTGTTCCCCTAACCTGACTAACTGTAACCGATAAATAAAAACAAAAGCAAAGGGTACCGAGGGTTCAGTGGGGCAGAAAGAGGAGCAAACAGAAAACACAGAGCAAAGGAATCTTGAGAATTGAAAGAACACTCTGCACCCTTTGGAGAAAGACAGGCTTGGAGACACTGAGCAGAGCGTTAAAACACAGCAGAACCTCCTTCTCTAGCCTCCAGCCCAAGAAGACTAATTTCTCTTGATTCCAGCTGTGGTGGCAGCCCACTGGCAGTAGCTTGTATACACCTGGAAATTATCCTTTAGGTCTGAGATGGCATCTGACAATGCCGACTTTCCCCTGGGCTGGTGTAGTGGTTTGAACAAGACATCCCCCATAGTCTTTGGTGTTTGAATGCTTAGTCCCATGTTGATGGCTAGAAAGGCTTAGGAGGTATGGCCTTGCTGGAGGAAGTGTGTCACTGGGGGCAGGCCTTGAGGTTTCAAAAAATTCATGCCCTTTCCTGTGCACCCTTCTTGCCTTCTATTTGTGGTTCAAAGTGTGAGCTCTCAGCTGTTTCTCCCACCACCTGCTACCTGCTATACTGTGCTCTACCATGTTGGACTCCAACTCTCTGGACCATTAGCCCAAAATAAACTGTTCCTTCTACAAGCAGTCTTGGTCATGGTGTTTTATCACACCATGTTCAAGAGGAAGACTATTTGCAGATTTCAAGATAACTTGTTATGTGGTTGTTAGTAATTATTTTTAAATAGTAAGTGGGGCAGAAAGGAACACAAAATGTACAGTTGGGGGAAGGGCACTGTTGAACACTCCTTCGTGCCCTTCCCCCACCCTAAAAAAGTAGTAAAGAAAAAGAGGAGGACGTTTCATAGTTTCATCCAAAGAGATGTTACCTTGTTGACATTTCATCTAGGCTCTGCTCCACAGTCACCTGGCAACAGCCATGTGTGCCTGACTCACTATAAAAAGGGCTGCTCGACCCTCTTCTCTCTCTTGTCCTCTTCTCTTCTCCTCTTGCTCCTGCTCCCTTATCCTCTTCCCCCTCTCTCCCAGGTGTTTCCCTCCCCCTCTCTCTCCAGGTGCTCATGGCCAGCCTGTACTACTCTACTCTCTCTCTCTTTCTTCTCTCTCTCTCTCTCTCTCTCTCTCTCTCTCTCTCTCTCTCTGCCTTTCTCTGTCTCTACTACCCCCTCATCACCCCTCCCCATATCCTAAATAAATTCTGTTCTATACTATGCCATCTTGTGACTGGTACCTCATGGCGAAGGAATGCCTCATTAGGGGCCGCAGAGGCACTCCCTTCCCTAACACCATTAGCACCTCCACAAAACAATCCTGGCTCTTCTCTCTCTCTCTCTCTCTCTCTCTCTCTCTCTCTCTCTCTCTCTCTCTTTATAAAGCAGAACAACCTTAACCAATAACACATACTTTTATTATGAATGCCAAGAAGTGATCTTTGGGTTCTATTTTGATCCCAACTTAGTTCCTTGGTACAACCGGTTTGTTGTTGGGAAAGGGAACCCATGAAAGCAACTGTTAGGATGGAGGCCTGCCCAGTGCCCATAGGTGCTGCTGTTGTTTGGGGATCATATGAGGAAACAAGAAGACAGACCTGTGAATATAAAATGAGGCCGGGAGATCTACCAGAGCAGATTCTGGAGGAATCAGTTTCCTTCCAGCTCTTTTTTCCTAATTGTTGGCCACCCTGGTTTCATAAGAGTTAACCTATCAGAATCTCAATCCCACATAATAGGGATCCCTCAGACTCCAAGCTCATCAGCATCTCAGCCTTCCCTCATGGAGGCTTTTGTTGTGTTGCACTCCGGTTTTGAATGTTTTATTCATCTGCAACCAATTACCTCTTGAGGCCATGTCCTGTGTTAGGAGCTTCTTAACAAACAGAAGTGTCCAAGGACACTTATGGGGCCATGGGGTCAGGGTTCCACATTCACTTTGCCTCAGTGAGAAGTCTTACTCACTGTCTCTTAGTCTCGAGGATAACCCAACCAACCAAAACATACTTGGCCATTTTCCAAATTTCCGACCTTGGTTTTGTACATAAAAGTTACCTGGCTGCCATAATATTTTCTTGGGCCATCTGAAAGAGTATTGTTCTTGGAGCAACAATGGAGGCGGGCTGTCCCTCCCCCAAGGGAGAGTATCTGAACACTCTCTGAGATGGACTTGAAATCTTGGAAAGGCCCCAAATAGTTGGAAAAAGAACAATCTCAGTGTTCCACAAAAAAGAACACATGAGCAGAGCAAAGGTAATTCAACAAGGGAATGTCTTCTTGCAAAAATTGTGGGCCAATGTGTGTGCGCATGCGTGCGTGCATGTGTGTGTGTGTACATGTGCATGTGGGTGTGCATGTATCTGTGTTGAGGTTTGAACCCAGGGCCTTGTGAATGTTAAGCACATGCTTTACTGCTGAGCTTTTCCAGCTGTTGGCGATTAAGAAAAAAATAATAAAGCATGCATTTTTACTTACTCAAATTTAACTAATATATGTAAGGCATTAACTCTTGGAAGACATCACGAAAAAGCTTAAGACGGATTTTGGAGCAATTTCATCCTTAACCTGGTCTCCTATCATGCGCCTTTATTTTAGAGGGCACAGCATTGTCTCCGAACTTCGTACCACCTAGGAAATGTGACCTCTAATTCACAAAGTCTCAATTTAAATGATAAGTGAAGTATAAGTAGACACTTCCTCGGAGGGTCCAGAAGCAGGGCAGACTCTAGGTGGGATCTGACTCCAGGCTCTACCAGTGCCTTCTTTCCATCCCTTAAACTCTGGCTTCCTCTGAATTAGCCCTGACCCCTGGTGACTCTGTGAGTGGCATGAATTGCCACCCCTTCCCAGAACCTGTATCTGTGTCACTGCCACATTGTCTTGAATCCAAATGAAGTGTGCCTCCCTGCCACAGCATCCCACATGCAACCAACCAGAACCCCTGAGGTTACATGTACAGGGCTGGATCAGTCAGCCTAACTGAGCATGCCTGTAAATCCCTTTTTAACCTTGATGGAAAGTGAGGACTGCTGGGAAGTAGGAAAGGGGGAAGTGGAAGCCAATGTGGAAAATATCAAATATGTCACATCAACTATGAGAGGCAAATCCAGAGCCATACAGGGTCGTGTGCATCTGTAGTATCAGCTACTTGTGAGACATCTTTGTGTCCAGAAATTTGAGACCAGCTTGGGTCATATAGCAAAACCACATTTAAAAAAAGAAAAAAAAAAGAGGGTTGGGTCAATGATATGGCTTAGTTTGCAAAGGTGTCTACTGATGGGTTCATCCCCCAGGAGCCACATAGTGGAAGGAGAAAAACGACTTTCAAAAGTAGTCCTCAGACCTCCACTGGTATGCCAACTCATGTGTCTGCATCACAAAATAGACAAACTTTTAAATAAAATAAAATAAAGTGAAACATTTTAAACAAAATAAAAGAGATTTGGCTTCATCTCTAAACATTCTTTCAAAGTTGTATCACCTCTCTTTTCTCCCAGAGAAAGAAGGTGTCCTGGTCAGAAAAAGCTATGCATAATCTCAAAGTGAAAGGATGTTGTCTCTTATCTGTATCCAACCACATTACTTTGTAACACAATGTATTAAGTGAGCAGAGCCGCCTACCCAGAACTCACAGTCCAGATGTGAATCATCCCTATGCTGATGCCACGAAGCAGTAAAAGGGCTGTGGAGATTCTGCTCCTTGAAGTTTTTCATTGTCAAAGTCAACTTAATTTAAAAAACAAAAAAGAAACTATCAGTATGGGGGCGGGGAATACACATGTCTTAGAACATGCATAAAGGTCAGAGGATACATTATTATTATTATTATTATTATTATTATTATTATTATTATTATTATTATTATTATCAGCAGCAGCAGCAGTAGTAGTATTTTGGTTTTTCAAGATAAGATTTCTCTGTGTAGCCTGGCTGTCCTGAACTCACTCTATAGACCAGACTGGCCTTGAATTCACAGAGATCTGCCTGCCTCTGCCTTCCGAGGGCTGGGATTAAAAGCATGCGCCACCACTGCCCCGCCAGTGGACAATTTTATGAAGTCAATAATTCTCTCTATCCACTTTTAAATGATGTGCTGGTTAGTTTTGTTGTTGTTGTTGACTTGGCACAAACTCTAGTCACCTAGGAAGTGGGGGCCTCTATGGATAAGTTGGCTGTATCAGATTGGCTTGTAGGAATTTTTGTGGAGCATTTTCTTAGTTAATGACTTATGTGGAAGGGCTCAGCCTACTATAGTGGGTACTGCCCCTAGGTCGTATAACAAAGCAAGCTGAGCAAGCCATGGAGAGCAAGCCAGTAAATATTCCTCCATGGTCTCTCTGCTTTATTTCCTGCCTTCAGGTTCCTGCCTTGGCTTCCCTCAATGATGGACTGACTATAACCTGTAAGCTAAAAGAAACCGTTTCTTTCACAAGTTATTTCTGACTATGGTGTTTACAACTGCAACAGAGAAGCAAACTAAAACACATAAGTTCCTGGCATTGAACTCAAGTCACCAGGTGTCTGCGGCAAGGGCTTTTACCCAAGAGCTATCTCACTGGCCCTATCTCCACCTTTGATCTACAGGCTTCAAACAGAAAACAGAACTTTGAATACTGCCAAGTTGGCTGGCCTTTTCTAAACCCCAAATCTGGCAGGACCCCATTGTCCTCTTTACTAAGGCTTTCAGATGATACCAGATTGCTGAAATGTTGTACAAATTGTTATACAATATTTTCTTGGTAGGTGCTGAGAACCCACAAGTAAATAAGGCAGGGTTGTATCTCTGCTTGATTCAGCAGGAAACAGAGACTGTAAACATATTCATTTGATCAGTCAAAGCAAAGACCCTTTAATGAGTTGACTCTTGAAGGTATTGTTCTTCAAGTCGACCTCTGTGGCTGTGTATTTCCTAGGACTAGCAATGCTTCCTTTCCACCTCTCAAATCTGAGCCATTCTTTACCTTTGTATAGGAAAGGCTCTTCCAATCCCTCCCAACCTTCTTTCTCTTTATCTCATTTTGAGTCATATTTTGAGTTTCAGTTTCTATGTCCTAAGCTACTCCTTTTCCTAGATTTGACGGATATTTCTGTTGCCATTGTTTAGCTTGAACTTTTGAATAGTTAAGGTTGGCTCTGCCCAGTCTATGCTGTACAAAGCCATGATGTTGTAGTCGGTAGACAACTGAGCCGTGTCTCCAACCCTCCATCAGAAGTCTTTATGGGATCATTTTAATCTGCCAAGGCTTTCTGGGTGACACGGCAGTTTGAGAACTAGACAGCTATTATGGAGATACCTAGTCTTTCCCCAGTCTAAACTCTGTGTTCCTTGAAGGGCAAAGGTGTTTACATTGTTTCTACCTCTGGGCTTCATGCCACACCCTAAGGTCTGTGCCCCTGCCATTCCTTCTGCCTAAGACCCTTTCTCCCTGGGTAACAATTCAGTCAACTCTCTTGCTTTCTCCAGGTCTCTGCTCACAGATGAAGATAGCCACAACTTTGATTGTCACCTAAGAAACAGTAGCCACTTCCATCCTGAGCATCACAGTCCCCCCGTGTTTCTAGAGTGCTGATCTTCAAATCTGTATCTGTGTGTTGCCCCATGAAAAAATGTAAGCTTTCCAGTCAGGGTTTTGCGTATAGGAAGATGCTGTAAGCTTGAGGCCTGCCTAATTGAGGTGATAATTTCCAAGTTCAAAACAAAATACAAAAATAAGACAAGAATAAGAGAAAAGAGGAAAAAAGATAAACGCATAAGCCAAGCAGTGATGGCACGCCCTCTGATTCCAGCACTCAGGAGACAGGAGGCAGATTTCTGAGTTTGAGGCTAGTCTGCACTACAGAGCAAGTTCTAGGACTGTCAAGGATATACAGAGAAACTCTGTCTTGGAAAAAAAATCAAAATAACAAAAATAGATATGAAGGCCTAGTTGGTGACTTTTTCCTAGTAACCCTAAATTGCCTTTCATGTGTTAGGTACACAAACCATATTAAATGAATGGAAGGACAAACCCATGTGTAATGTGTAGCAAATGATCTGGTCCACAGTAGGCACTTAGTATGTATTTTAGAAGAAAAAGGCAGTTGGGAGTTACTAAGCAAATACAGGGTACTTGGCTTAATTAGAGGTGTCGAATAAAGGGGCAAAAAATATATGGAATAAAAGAATTTTATGCCTAGTATGGAAGCACACTCTGAGTTCAAGGCCAGCTTGGTTATCATAATGAGACACTCTCCAAAAGAAAAGAAAGGGAAAAAACCCAAAACAAACAAACAAAAACAAAATAAACAAACAAACAACAACAACAACAACAAAAACCTTGAAAACTGTTTGATTTAGGTTTTTTCCCCTGCCCATTTTATTATACCCATGCAATAGGTAAAAGGTGAGTCAAATTCTTAGTTTTGATAGCTAGATGAGACTATCTAAGCAGGGTGGAAAGGCTGATAAACTCTTCACTCCCAGACACCCTACTCTTCCACCCCCACCCCACTCCCACCCCCACCCCCTGCTACCACCCCAACCCCGCCCTCACCCCACTCCCACCCCCTACTCCCACCCCCCTACCACCCCAACCCCACTCTCACCCCACCCCCACCCCCACCCTCACCCCACTCCCACCCCTAACCCCACCCCCCACCCCCACTACCACCCCAACCCCACTCTCACCCCACCCCCACTACCACCCCAACCCCACCCTCACCCCACTCCCACCCCTAACCCCACCCCCACTACCACCCCAACCCCACTCTCACCCCACTCCCACCCCCCACCCCCACCCCTGCTACCACCCCAACCCCACTCTCACCCCACCCCCACCCCGGCTTTTCAACATATTTTCATGCAGCTGGCAGCTTTTGTAGTTCTGCACTTTCTTGCCAAGAATGGAGATTAAAAATGTCCCATAGAGAAATTAGCATCAGAGTTGACCAACTGGAAGCCAAACCCTGCAGCTATTTTCCTGCGTTCCTCAACTCCCCGGAGAAGCAGAGAGGGGAAAAAAAGCAGAGTCTGGAGGACAGTGTTCTAGAAGGGTCATCCTCTTGTGGAGGCGAACTAGAGGGAGGTGGGGGGGGGTTGAGTGGGGGGGTGGAGTGGGGGGAGTGGGGAGGATAGGGGGTGGGAGGGGGGACGGAACTCTAGCAGAGCAGAGGCCTGTGCCAGGAGAGGAGCATTCTCTGCCTCTAAACATTCGGGTTTTCTATTCCTACCGATTCTCGGGAGCTGTATGGTTTCTTCTGGAGCTGTGGAAGGCTTTGCTCCATCAGTCTTGATATTCACAGTGACAGCTTATTTACTCTCAGGAGGAGGGGAGAGAAAATGGCTACCTTTTTCTCTTCATAAATTCTTTCCTATTAATGTAAAGATCCCATGGCTGTTCTTGCTTAACACCAGGTTGGGACCAGTATCAAAATTCTAGCTATAGAAATTTAGCCTAAACTTCAATATAATCCTCCATAATGGTTATTATAAATTGCTCTATTCCTTTGGGAACTACTACAAAGACTTGACCATGGAATATTTTTCCTGGGATGTAGGAAGCCTCATATGGAGATAAAATTCATTTGAAATATGATTATCTCTCCCAATCTGGCTCATTTGGCTTTTAATGATCACTAAAAAGATTAGCAGCCCTCAATTCACACACAAAAAGAATTAGATACGTGTTGGCTATTACCATTATTCTTAGGGTAGGTGCCCAACCTACTGGAGAAGTATTCTGCAAACCCAGCAGCAATCATACATGTTTATATTTGGAGATGCTTTGGGCTCAGATAGGTTATACCTTTGTCTAAGGACATGTTAGACATTGTGTGACGGCGTGGGATTCTGCTTCTTTTGACACTGTCTTCCATAAAATTCATGCTTGTGAACTGTAAAACTGAGTTTCAAAAACAAAACAAAACAAAAAACAAAAAAAAACCCCTCATGTTTTATACAAGTTCCAGGTTTTGGGTTAGGCTGCATTCGCAGATGTACTGAGGTGCATGTGACCCATTTGCCATGAATTGTCTACCGCTGAGTCAATTTGCTGACTGAACACTGGTTCTTGTAATGTATAACTTTTTCCCTTTGTAAGTTATACAACATACGCCAGCAAATTCTGTGTTGTCTTAATATATCATAATTTTTAGTGATTTTAAAGAGTTTAGTTTGCTTTGTTTTTTTTTCCTTGTTTGTTTTGCTTTGTTTTGTTTTCAAGACAGGGTCTCACTGTATAACTCTTGCTGCCTTGGAACCCACTATGGGCCAGGCCAGCCTCAAACTCACAGAGATCCTCCTGCCTCTACCTCCTTAGTGCTGGGGTTAAAGGCATACACCACTTTGTCCAAGTTAGAGAGTTCTTAAAAATTCAGGTTGAACTCATAGAAAATACAGTTTACTATTTTATTGCTTTTATTGTGCTTGGCCTAAATTTAGGTCCTCTCACATTCTAGGAAAGTACCCTTTTGATGAATTGCATCTTCAACCCCAGAAGATTTTAAAGATGTATTTTCATTAATACATATATAGTAATTGTATAAATGTATTTGGAAACAAAGTACCCTTCAGTATCTACAAAATGTAATGATAAAATTGGGGTAATTAGTATCCTTGTCATCTCAGACAACTTTTTTTAGTAATATGTTTTATCCTTAGAAATTTTCATGTGTTTATATACTATATTTGGTCAATCCACCATTACCCCTCTCCACCTTCTTCTAGTATTTGTCCCCCACCCCCTCCTATGTCTACATAAAGGCAGACTCTGATCATTTCCTAGATTGTATGATATTTCATTTCCTAGATTCTGGATATTTCATCTAAATGGAACCATACCATGCAATGGTTTGAATGAGAATGTCCTCCATAGGCTCACATGCTTGAACACTTAGTCCCCAGATGGTGGCGCTGTTTGGGAGATTATAGAACTATTAGGAGTCTTGGGGGAGAAAGATATTATAGCCAGCTTGAGGTTTTGTCACAGCAACAAGTAAAGTAACTAAGATGCTCGTTATAGAATTTTGTGCTTTCCTTCTTTCACGGCACCTCCATGTTTTGGCATGTTAGTAATATGGATATGTATATACACATATATATTCCAAACATATGTGTGTGCATATATACACGATGTATATATGAATATGTATGTATATATGTGTGTTGTATATCCATATGTATATATAAATGGATATAGTTCATTTTGTGTATGCATTTATTCACTGAAGGGCATCTGAGCTGTTTCCATCTCCTGTTTATTGTGAATAATACTGCTACGGGCATTCTTGTACAAGTTTTTGTTCATATACTTTAAGTCCTTTGGGTGTGTCTACCATGGAACTGTTGGCTTATGCATAATTTAGTCTATTGAGGACCTGACAAACTGCTCACAGCCACTATGCCATTTATATTTCTCTGTGCAGTGCATGAAGCTTCTGTCATTTTCACATTGTCAACATTTTGTTATTTTCCATTTTACAAAGTATAGCAGGCCTAGTGGGTATATAGAGGCACCTTATGGCTTTGATTTACATTTCCCTAATGATTAAAGACACTAAAAAAAAAATCACTTCATGTATTTTAAAAACAAGCTTTAATCTTTAGGAGGAAAGGGATAAGTTTAGGGAAAACTTGAAAAAATAATAGGACAATATTTTAGTTCCATAGACGCATATAAAATATACGAGAAACTACTTCCTCTGCACCTCTACTGACTGGTCTCCCTTGGATTATTTTGATAGATAAATATACCTCAGGAGTACACCAACATGGTTAATGAAGGTTCTGCTGTGTTACTTACTTTGCCTACAAAGCCCATGGTCTCAAGACTCTTACAGTGAGTAAAGAAGTTAAAAACAGCTGGGTGTGCTGGCTTGTCCCTGGAATATCAGCATTTGAGAGGTTGGAGAAGGAGGATTAACAAAGTTTGAGACTAGCCTGAGCTATATAGTAAGTTTTACATCTGCTTGAGCTACACTGTAATGCCTCGCCTCAAAAATGCATAAATAACAGAAGTACCTAAGCACTATGGTTAAAAATATGTTTTTCGTTTGGGTCACACAGATTTGAACACTGATTGCGTCATGCTAGGCAAGGTACTTAACATTTCTGAACCTTAGTCTCTCCATCATCCAGGGACAGCATGTGCCCAGTAGAGTCATTACAGTGGCATTATGAGACTTAAATGTGGAAACATATTTGAAGCAGTTACATGTAATCTTTTCAATGAAATGGTTCCTTGCTTTTAAAGCCCACAACATGTTCACTCTGTGTCCTTATGGTTAGTCAAGATTCACTCATTTCCTCGGTGTCCACGGCTGGTCAAGATCCAGTGAAGACTCGCTCTCTCAGTGTCCTGATTTGTACTTCCAAACTACTTCCTTAGTCTTCGAGTATGCACTGATATCACACCGGATGTCAGGCTGTGGGCAAGGAACAGCACCCCAAACTGTCAGTCTGGAAGTTGAGAACTTCAGTTCAAATCCCAGCGGCTGGTTCCTGGGAGTCTGACCCCCTTCCACTTACACAGCATTGTCTGGTATCCGTTTCCTTATCAGTAAAATGGGGCAAATTCCCCAACCTCTAAAATGGAGAGCATTAACTAAACGTGCTACATGAAGCATTCAGCAGCATGTCCAGCACAGTGGGAACTCGCTAAGAGAACAATAGCCACCATTGCTACCACAGTCACGATTTTGATCCCAGCCAAAGACGAATTATTGTAAAGATTTAATGAGATAGCAGTCACAAAGAATGATGGCAGTCATCTGCCTTGTTGTAAACATGTCTTCATAGCAATATTTTTTTCTTTGAGTTGCTTTTTGTCCATTTAAAAAGGTAAAATCAGTCTTAACTCATGGGTCGTTCAGGGGCAGGTTAAAGAGCGGAGTAGAGGTGGGCCGTAAGCTCTGTCAGAGAGAAAGGATAATGTGGTGTCATCATGAGACTTGGGTTCGGTCACGTGCACAAGCATGTTTGCATAAGGATATGCTGGAGAGAAAAGAAAACTGCTTTTCTTCTCGTGATCAGCAGTCTTAAAAGTTTGTAAGATACAAACCTAGAGACAGTTCCCAACCATCTGGTGAGCAGTGGCAGGAAATGCCAGCTTGCCTTAGCAAGGGGATGGCATAGCTGTAATATTTTCACATTTAATGGCGTCAATTAAAAAAAAAAATAAAGGCATACCAAGACTGCATGGTAAAGTAAAATTAGTAACTGAAGGAAGCCGAGTAAGTCTAAAATAGAGTAATCCTGGTTTTAAAATAAAGACCGAGGAGAGAAGAGAGAAAAGAAGTGTGGTCTTGTGTTTGCTTCCATCACTCATCTGCCTGAGAGTTCCCAGCCCTGTCTGAATTCTAGAGGCAAGGTTAAAGATCAAGGTCAAACATTCAAGAAATGCAGATGCTGAGAGTCTGGAAACAGAAGCCTTCCTCAGCATATACCAGCTTATGCACTCACTAAAGCAGAAAGCTAACACAGTAATTAAAACCTTGGTACCTTCCAACACAAAGCTTCATTCAGCCATTCCCGATTGCATCCAAAATCCTTGTGGGGCACAAAGGCAGACAGGCAGAGTGTCTCAGTCCGGACTACAGAAACGCTCAGCATACAAGGACTCCAAATTTGGGAACGACTCCCTGGGAGGCATTGCTCATAACCACTCTGGGGTTGGCTAAGTCTTTCCTCACCTGGGCAACAGTCCATAAAAAATGAGCTTGAAATTCTAGGAACGTGGTGAGTCTGGAGAGCGGTTCAGGCCTATTTCTGGAGTTCTCCCTCATCTGGCTACATGGTTTTGGTGGGGGACAGTTTTCCTAAGATGGCGTAGTTCAAGGAGCAAGGTCGCCCAGGCTCCACACTGCCTTTTTCTCCTGACTCATATTCCAAAACCCCACCTCAGAGGCAAGCTTTATGGAACCACATATTCTCACGGGGCAGGGGGGAGGGTGTGACTTTACCTACCCAAAGACCTGAATGAAAACAAAACACACCTTCAAGCACCAGAATGTGATCACACCACCAGATTGCCTTTCACTTCATAAAACACTATTAAGATAAACAGAGGGGCGGAGACGGGAAGCCCTTCTCACAGTTCTGTTTATAAGGCACCGTCTTCTCTAATGAGAAGTCCTCACAGCCCACTTTGGGTTTCCCTGTCTGTAAACTTTCTAAACACTGTTTTGTTCTTTTGTCTGAATGCCAAATTTGGGGGATAAGCTTCCTTTCGAACAGTGGTTCTCAACCTTCCTGATGCTGTGACCTTTTGTGTTGTGGTGACCCTCACCCATAAAATTACTTTTGTTGCTACTTCATAACTGTAATTTTGCTATTTTTATAAATCATAAATATCTGTGCTTTCCAATGGTCTTAAGGGACCCCTGTGAAAGAGTCATTTGAACCCTCGAAGGGGTCATAACCCACAGGTTGAGAACTATGGTTCTACAAAGAACTATCAGTGTATCTTTTAGGCCTGTGCCTTCAGTCCTTAATATAACTGACAAATTAGTAATCAATTTTTTTGTGGAATAAATAAAATAAAGTCCTTGATATTCAATTGCCATTATATAATACACTTTTTTTTCAGCTTAGACTAAGAGAAATTCAAGATTTATGTTAAAGCATTTGAACTTGATGCTACATAGTTTAATAAGACATCATATTATACACCTAAGTTTGATTGGGGTCTATAGCAAAGAGTTCAATACTATAATGTTGCCAACTTTTAGAGTATCTTAAAAATGTCTACAGAAATATGGGCCAAGCACTGCGGCTTTGATCAAAATAAACTCACACTACACTTAAATTTTTGGAACTTTTAGATAGTTGCATAAAAAAGCAACCATAAGAACCTGCAGGGTAATTTCCTTTTGTGAGGTTTCCCCAACCATCCCCATGTCCACAGACAGGGGTGTGTGTGTGTGTGTGTGTGTGTGTGTGTGTGTGTGTGTGTGTGTGTGTGTGCGCGCGCGCGCGCGCACCAATGATTGCTTTAAGGGCTGAAAGGAGAGGTTCCGGGTTTACCAGATCCTCACGCTTGCTAAGAGGCTGTTTTTCCACTGAGCTTCACCTCCGTGCCTGATATTTTTGAATCACTGATGGTTGTTAAAGCTTCTAAAATAATAGATTCTACCTCTATTCTCAACAACTGAATTACTTTAGCAAGAATTAGCGTCTCTCTGCTTGCTTTTTCCCTCCTGAAAAAATGTCTTCCTCAGTCTGCTAAACTGGATTAGGAAAACTGTAGTGGACACCCTTCCTTACAGACAGAACAAGGCCAGTCTGCCCAGAGCCAAAGAGGATGAGGCCAAAGGATGGAGGGCGAAGCTAGGAGACAGACTACTGCAGCTGAGGGCATCTGTATCAGCTACTTGTGTTGCTGTGGTGATGAAATTCCTGACAAAAGCAGGTGAAGGAAGAAAGGGCTTGGCTCACGGTTCAACACACACTCCTTCAAGGTGGGGGAAGGCATAGCGTCAGGAACCGGAAGCAGCCAGAGGCTGAGAGGAATGCATGTATGTCTGTGTGAGGATGTCAGACAGGAGTTACAGTTGAGAGCTGCCATGTGGGTGCTGGGAATTGAACTCAGAACCTCTCGAAGAGCAGCAGGTCAGTGCTCTTAACCACTGAGCCATCTCTCTAGCCCCGCCCCCTCCTCTCCTTTTTATTGATTCTGGGACTCCAACAAGTAGGAGAGTGCCACTCACATTTAGGGTGCATCTTCTCCCCTCCAATTAGCTTAATTTAGAAAATCCCTAACAGACAGACCCTGAGGCGGGTTTCCACGGAGATCCTAAATCTCATCAAGTTTACAATCCAATTTAACCATAGCAGAGCCATTTAATCCTTTCATCCAGACATGCAGAGAGCCATTGGCAGGCTAGCCTTGCCAGTTATGTGGAATAATACATTTCCTGTTTGAGTTAAGCTAGTTAGACTGGGTTTGTTGTTGGCAACCCAAACCTACTACAAATTGTTATTTTAGTCTTATTCAAAATCTGGAATAATTGCTGAAAGGACAGTGGTTTACTCTATCTTGGAACACTCAAAATAGGGTATTCTTCAGCTATTGCAAGTAACACACATAGGACTATGCTTACCAAAGGGGAGTTGATAATATATCAATCAGCGAGTTTAAAAAACGATTGCTCGCATGCTTTTAATCGTAGCACCCAGGAGGCAGTTGCAGAGGCCAGCCTGGTCTACTTGTAAAACCTTGTCTCAACAAACAAACAAATAAACAAAGAATATTAATGGGCAGAGTGTGTGTGTGTGTGTGTGTGTGTGTGTGTGTGTGTGTGTGTGCATATGCATATGTATGCACTACCAAGTGCCAAAAACTTGAATTTTTTTTTTTTTTTGAGAAAGGTATCTATCATGAAACACAAAATGTCATCAAGGCTTCTAGTTAGTCAAGGATGGCCTGAACTCAGTATCCTCTTGCTGCTGTTTACCAAGTGCTGGAATTACACTCATGCCCCACTGTGCCCAGGTTTGTTGTATGCATATAAACTGATAAGAAGTCAACAGGAAGCTGGGAGTAGTACTACAAGCTGGTGATAGCAGGCTAGAGGTTGATCACAGAGGACCCAAAGCTTGAAGTCATCTCAAGCTACACAATGAGAACTTTACTAAAGAGACAAAGAAACAAACATCCCAAATGCCACAACAAAAATGTCCTAGAGGGAATCCACTCAAACACAAGGGGTTGACTTTTGCTTGTAGGATTTGAACAGCTCAATTTAGTGCTTTCTTATTACATATAACTTTACTTGTTTTCCAAAAACTAATGTTACCAGGACATTTAAATAATTTAAAAAAATCTATTATTGTATGTGCATGAAGATGATGATGATGATGATGATGATGTGTGTGTGTTCTCCTTCACAACTTAAGTGGGTTCTAGGATTTGAACTCAGGATCAGGCTTGCATGGCAAGGGCTTTTGCTTGCTGAGCCATCTCAATGGCATTATATTTTTAAAACTCAGGCATTCTACTTTTAGGCTGAAGCCATCCCAAGCTACACAATGAGGGTTTATCTAAAAAACAAATCTGAGAATATCTTTCTCGTCTCTCAGATTTGTTTTAGTGTAGGAAATGGAAAAAATAGACAAAAAGCAAAGGGAAGAAATAGCAAAAAGTAGAATAATGAAATAAGAATAATAATTATTATAATAATAGTACTCCTCCTACTCCTCCTCCTACTACTACTATTACTACTACTACTACTAATAATAATAATAATGATAATGATGATAACATCAGAGCTGGAGAAATGGTTCAGTGTTTAAGAGCACTGGCTGCTCTTCCAGAGGTCCAGAGTTCAATACCCAGAACCCACATGGTGGCTCACAACCACCTATAAAGATATACAAGCAGCAGAGTACCCATACATAAAATAAACAATAAATAAATTAAAAGCAAATCTAAAAAATATTTAAAAAAATAATAAAATCAATAATAAAAACTAGAATTATTTAGCCTGGTAGTGGTGGCATACACCTTTAATCCCAAGCACTTGAGAGGCAGAGGCAATTGGATTTCTGAGTGTGTGTGTGTGTGTGTGTGTGTGTGTGTGTGTGGTCGGCCTGGTCTACCAATTGAATTGTAGGGCAGCCTGGGCTGCACAGAGAAACCACTCTTGAAAAAAAACAAAACAAAACAACAACAACAAAACCAAACCAAGAAAAACACCCTAGAGCTATTTAAATATGTACTATGTTTAAACTACTGAAATTTTGGTGGAGTTGGTGGGTGATGGGATAGAAGAAATATACAAGAGAAGCCAAGCATGAGGGGCGGTGACACTCTTCTATTACGAGAAATGGGACCCTGAGGCTTCTTTTACTAGGAAGGAATTTATTATCCCAGCAAGCTTTTAGTACCTGATTATCCAAATGCTAAAGGGCCTAGAATGTTGCAAGGTTGTAGGTTTTTTTGTTTGGTTGGTTTTCTCTTTTCTTTCCTTTCTGTTTTTTGCCAGGGTCTCTCTCTGCAGTCTCAGCTGTCTTAGAGCTTGCTATGCAGTCACACTGACCTCAAACAAGGTTGAGACTTTTATACATTTTTGTCTCCTTTGCTTCCTACATATGGTTATAGGCATTCCAATTGGCTGCTTTAAACTATGAGGCAGTAAGATCTGGAAGGAGAAGGGAAGGGGTGGGGGGTCTATAGGAGAGACATGGTCAGTTTGCATATCCACACAGAGATTATTGGCCAGCCGGCAGGCACACACACATGGACGTTGTCCAGCTTGCATGGCTGTTTCCTGTTTTTCTTCCTCTTAGCTCTCAAGGGTCCCCTATTCCATCTCCCAAGCACACGCTTATCATCCCAACACTTGGGAAGTGAAGGCAGGAGTATTGTTGAGAGTATGAGGTCAGCCTGGGCTACATGGTAAGTACCTGACTCAAACCTGCTCTCTGTCCGACAAAATGAAACCAAATAACAAAACAGAAAGTGATGCATAAGAGGGCAAATATGCCTGCAGGCAAATCTGTCAGCCCGAGTTCAAGCCCTGGGCCCCACATGGTGAAAAGAGAGAACGGAGAGACCTTGTTGTCTTCTGCTCTCCACACAAGTGTTGTGGCATGCATGCAAGACACACACACACACACACACACACACACACACACACACACACACACACTTGCACAAGTGTAGGTAAATAAAATGAATAAATAAAGTGCACAAGTGTATGTACAAATGAATAAATAAAAGTATAAAGAGAGAGAGACACACACACACACCAAGAAAGACAGAGACAGAAGCAGAGAATGCTTATTTGAATAAAATGCAAATATCCTGTACTCCAGACAGTTAGCCACATCATCATACATATTTTTGTTGAATTATGCAGGAGGAAGTACTTTATAACATAGTGTTTTATATAGTTGGACAATTTTGGAAATCCTAGGGGAGCTATAATAAAATTTGGGGATTTCCTTGCTCCTTTGATATACAATCTACCTTCAGATCTTCCAGTCTTCAGTTTGGGAAGAGGGTAATGGAGGTGAACCAGAATTTCCATCAGACTTTAAACATTCAAATCCTCTCTCTTCTTGGCCTTCATCCTCTGGGGTATCAAACTAAAAGCTCAGATCTGATATTTTGAAACGTCACAAAACCTAACATTTTATTTATCTTTGCTCTCAGCTGAAAGTACTAAGGGGGAAATACTATGCACAGTGCACGGTTGTGTGAAATACAGTGCCTGCCCACCTGCCAGGTAAGAAAAATAAACCTTGTGGGTGAATCCTAAAAATGCCTCGGTGAAGCCCACCCCCGACACTGCTCATGATACTCTGCTATACTTGCAGACAGGTACCTGGCATAACCGTCATCAGACAGGCTTCACCCAACAACTGACAGAAACAGATGCGGAGAGCCAGAGGCAAACATTAGGCAGAGCTTGGGGAAAAGGGGGAGGAAGGGTTGTAGGAGCCAGAGGGGTCAAGGACACCACAGGAACACCTATAGAATCAACTAACCTGGGTCCCTAGGGACTTACTAAAACAGAAACACCAACCAGGGAGCCTGGATGGGACTGACTTAGGCCCTCTGCACACGTTCCAATTGTGTAGCTTGGTCTTCACATGAGACTCCTAACAGTGGGGACAGGAGCTGTCTCTGTTGGCTCCTTTTCCTCCTACCAGGCTGCCTTATCTAGACTCAATAGGAGATGTCCCTAGTCTTCCTGCAACTTGATATGCCAGGGCTGGCTGATATCCATGGGAGGCCTCGCCTTTCAGAAGAGAAATGGTGGTGGTAGGGGCGATGATAGGAAGGACTGGGATGAGACAAAGAAGACAATTAACTAGTTAATTAAAAATTCAAACCATTACAATAAGAACAAATGAAAAAAAAAAGCCTTCATGAGATCACTAGGAAAATTTCCTTTCTTCTGATTACCATCTGCCTGGACCAAAGTCTATCCTGCTGGAGTATGTTCTATGCCAGCAGTGTGGAGTTAGTTACCATACCATACTATACTATACTATACTATACTATACTATACTATACTATACATCTTTAACAAACCTTCTGAACAGCATTCTACAGGAATTAAGGTTTATTTGACAGACTGAGGCTGAAGAATGATGCTTCAAGGCTAGGTTAATCTACATAGTGATTCCCTTGACTTAAATGTCCTTACATTTCCAGAAGAGTGAGGCAAAATGCTACTCTAGACTGCATCCTCCTTTGTTTGTGTGTTTCTGTGCTAAAGCACGGACCAAAATCAACCTGAGGTAGAAAGATTTATTTGACTTGCAGAATAGTCAATCATCAAGGCATGCCAAGGCAGTATGAGAAATGGTTTGTTTGGTGTTTGTATCAAAGGTGTCAAGGCTCACCAAGGGCCAATATTCCATAACCCTTCCCCATTTTGAAACTCTTGTGTAATATGTCTGTTTGCTCAAATCCTGAACATTATTGAGATTTGACTTTCACACACATACACACACACACACACACACACACACACACACACACGAATGAACGTACTGATTATGAACTAGCTAATCAGTAAGACACAGTCACCACCTACATTAGAATATACACTAAGTGACCTTCCCTCCACAATGTAAGCTTGTTAGCCTGGTCATGGGTCACAGACCATCCTTTTTTTCAAAAAAAAAAAAAAAAAGAAAAGAAAGAAAGAAATTGTCTTTCTGGGTTACTTTGTGTGTTTGTGTGAAACAACAATTTGGGGCTGGCCTCAGATTTCAAATCCATCTGGAAGAGTGTTTGAACTTTCTCCCTTGATGGAGACATGGTCCCAGTGTCCCATGGTCCTATGTCCCATTGAAGTGAGGCCCCCAGGGTCTTTCAGATTGGTAATGCTTCAAGGACAGAAATTTTCTCTGTGTTGTGGGAAAGGGAATGGGATTTTCCTAGACCCTCCAGGCACAGCTGTGCATAGGCCAAGTTAAGAAACATCATGGAGAATAGCATCTGAGAGATGTTGGATCAGGTTTGGAGAAAGGGAGAACAGACAGTTGCTTGTGTGGCTAGGTTCAAAGCCACCTTGGATCATGATGTTCTGAGGCTGTTGCTCTTCTAATTGTGTAAAAGTACCACACAAGATGACTGAGGTTTTCAATTAGGTTTAATTATTTTAACATGTTAGTGTTTCAGAGACAATGAAGTCATATGGCCCTTACCTTCTTGATAATATCATTAGTAAAGATGGCAAGTAAGTTATATGGTTGTCATAAGCTTTTTCCCCCCAAGGCGTGATCTCTCCATATAGCCCCTGACTTTCCTGGAACTCTATGTAGGCAAGGCTGGTCTGGAACTCACAGAAATCTGTCTGCCACTGCTGAGGGTCACAGATCTGTCTGATCTCAGCCCATGTCATGCTTGTGAGGGAAATCGTGGCAAGGGTACTTTCTCTTTTTTGGTTTCTCCATGTGCTCCCTTAACAACAGTGCCACTTATAGGTACTGGGCACATCTACCCCATTCCTTCCTCTTCTTAGCATGAGCTTGTACCTAGGAACCAAAGGAAGATGTTTTAAAAAAGCAAGATCCAGATAACACCCCTCGGTATTCACAGTTACAATTTGTGCCTTACCACAGGCCCTGACGAAGGATAGGCTCACTATCATGGATTTGAACCCATCATAAGAGGAAGTAATCATGTTGCCCTCTTGACGGGGTGACCTCATCAGGATTAAGACAACCATTGGGCATAATGGCACATGCCTTTAATCCCAGTACTTGGGAGACAGAGGCAGGCAGATTTCTGTGAGTTATAGAGTTCCAGGAAAGCCAGGGAATATAAAGACACCCCCCCCAACACACACACACACACACACACACACACACACACACACACACACACACACACACACACAAAGATTGCAGCAACGATGTAACTTACTTTCCATCTTTATTAATGATATCATAAGGAAGGTAAGGACCATATCACTTCATTACCATCTTAGTACATGCACCCCTAAAATTCCTGCATCACGGACATTCAGTCCCACAACATATTCCTTTTCTTTTTTTTTGAGTTTTTACCTCCCTGGATGTCTGATGGGATCATGGAAACAGGAGGCCTAGAGGAGTCCCCAACATGGGCTGCATTGCCAGGTGCTAAGGTTGATGAATTTTTATATCAAACTAAGGCAGTAATACTAAACCTCCATGGTAGTTTTTATTTTTTGCACGATCAGCCCAGTGCCTCCAACACTGGCCAGCTCTCAACGGGAGGTGACACTTTGAGATGGTTAGATCTGGGAGGCTCAGGGGAATCTGCAACAGCCAAGAACAAACTTGGGAAAGCACAGCTCTACGGGATTGGCAGGTGCTAGACAAACTGCTGCCAGTGTGCAGCTGCAACAGCCAGAGGGAAAAAGGGATCAACCTGCTTGGGTAGGAGGATGAAGGTGCAGATTCTGCTGGGTCCGTAAGCCTGAGCTTTCTGCTCAGCCTCTGCATGGCTGTTCAATCTAACCGAGACAGAATCTTCTCTCCCTTCTCAAGGCTCCAGTCTCCACGCTTGTCTGCTTTTGTTTCTGCCCCATCGAGCCCCAGGTACCCCTGCTTCTGTTTTAAATTTCCAATTACAGTGACAGAAACAGGCTAAGAAAAAGAACAAGCTGATGCCACACCTTTCCAGAGTCGTTTACATGTTACTGTTTTCTGTGTTCTGTATTCTCTAGCTTACAGGTGAAAAAAAAAAATAGTAAGAGACTGCTATACTCCACAAAGAGGACTGTCTGCTTAATAATGATAATGATAATTCATAATAGTAGTCACAACAATGACAACAATGTAATCTCACAATAGTGACACTGGTGTCATAGTTTTAACAGAGCTTCCTTGGTTTTGCTTGTTAGGTTGTAAACATTGAATTCATGATGTTTTACTGTGTGTTGCTGCTTTTCTCTATCTGCTACTTGCACTCATTCAAAGCTAAAAGCATGGCCGTGGCAGATCATTCTGTGAACTGTACACACCACAAAAACTTCATGTATTTAGCTCTTTAGGGATCTATTCAGCGCCTGTGGAAGACAGAGGAGCTTGTCAGGACCACTAGAACCTGGAGTTATACATAGTTGTGAGCCACAATGTAGGTGCTGGGAACCTGCAAGCGTTGCAAGGGATTTTAACTGCTAAGTCATCTTTCCAGCCTTCCCATCAAAGACTTGTGGGTGTCTTATGTTTTATATAAAATTTACTCAGAGACTTATAAATTGCCATACTTTAACAGTATATACAGGTAATAATTAACGTATAATATTATATATATATATATATATATATATACACATACATACATATAGGTGGTTACTATACTGCACTCTCTTCTAAGCCAAACAACTGCAGTCTTGAGAAGACCAGTTGTGCCTGCTTATAAGAGATCATCAACTTATAAAAGAAGCTGGGTATGGTGGTGCACAGCTTTTTCCCAGAACTTGGGAGGCAGGGGCAGACAGATCTCTGTGAGTTTGAGCCCAGCCTGGTCTACAGAATGGGCTCTAGAACAGCCAGGGCTACACAGAGAAACCCTGTCTTGAACACCCCTCCCCAAATAAATAAAAAATAAAGGAAAGAAAGAAAGATCATCAGACCTAAATTTGTTGATATTTCTTCTTCATAGAAAGAGGGAATGGTCTGGGTAATTGGGTCAAGGAGTATCAAGGCAGTCCTTGTATGCAATTCTGTCTCAATTTCGTGTGTCTTTAGGGCCTTGGGGAGGGGCTAGAGTATATAGGATGGGCAAGATTAGGGATAGGGCATTCTGTATGTGCATCTTTGGGAAAGCCATTATCCATACTGAGTAAATGTGGCTGCTTTCAGAGTACCTACATTCTTTTCAAAACCCCCTCACCCAGGCGTGAGCTCAAGAAACGTATTGGTTCTTCGAGGTAACCGTAGATAAAAATCAAACCTTGGTTTATCATTGGGACTTTTAAGGGGGGAATTGAATTGACATAGTCCACTCTCTCAGGAGAAGATTCTCACGGTCTTAAGAAAGAAAAGCAGAAGATAGAAGAAAATGTTAGAATGATGTAACAATGGAAATATTTTTAGTAAAGTAGGACTCGAGTATGAAGATTAAGATGGCTGGATGTTTTTCCAGAGTGGAAAAGAAACCTAAAAATAAAGTGCTAATCAAGTTCCATAAAGTATGTGAAAGACTTTATGTATATGACATTAACATTTCTAAGGTCAAAGTTTATTTTTATTAATAGAATCACTGGTCTGTTCTTTATAACAATTATAAGGACTGGCTTAAAAAATAAAAATGTATGCCTAATCAAAGTTCATTTTTAAATGTGTAGGCATTTTCCCCCTCAGCTTTATCTAAATATTACAAAGTAGTTAAAAGTACTAGGTGGTGGTATACGCCTTTAATTCCAGCACTAGGGAGGCAGAGGCAGAGGCAGGTGGATCTCTGAGTTTGGGGCCAGTCTGGTCTACAGAGTGAGTTCCAAGACACTTAGGGCTACACAGAGAAACCATGTCTGAAAAAAAAAAAAGGTACCAGAACAGTATATCTGGGTGTTCAATAACCGTAGTTGGAGGACTATATTGATGTGGTCTGAGGGATTAAAAAGAGACAACATTTTGCCTCTTCTCCATTGTCAACTAGATTCCAGTGGACTGTGGGTAGCTCTTGAAATACCCTGTAACTGTGAGGAATGACCTGTTGTTTTGCTTAGAGAGGCCCTGGAGACTACCTGGTGAACTCTAACCAGTCTCCAGTCTATGAATAGGAGAGCCAACACAGAAGAAAATGGTCTTTAGTGCTTCCAAACAAAGGTACTGTTGAGCAAAACTTTGACTTATCCTCACATAGATTAAAAACCTGCTAAAAAGAAGGCTAGAGGAGCCAAAGGTTCTTCTCATATCCAAGTGACTGCTGGGAACCAGATCCTCAACTGGCCTTGACAGTAAGAAAAGAAAATGATTCATTTTTGCCAACTGCATGGTCTTAAACATATAACATTTGGGCTACAGAGATAGCTCAGAGGTTAAGAGCACTGGCTGCTCTTGCAGAGGTCCTGAGTTCAAGTCCCAGCAACCACATGGTGGCTCACAACCATCTGTAATGGGATCTGATGCCCTCTTCTGGCATGCAGGTGTATATACAGATCAAGCACTCATACATAGAATAAATAAATCCTTTTTTAAAAAGCATACAACTTTGAAGTATAACTGTCTTATTAGGGTTTTAAGACCTCAAAACCCCACCTCCACAGTGACTCACTTCCTCTAACAAGGCCACATCTCCTCCAATATAGCCATACCTCCTAATAATGCCACTCGCTATAGGCCAAGCATTCAAACTTATGAGTCTATGAGAGTCCACACCTCTTCAAACCACCACAATAACCAAAACCTAAAATGATGAGTCCATTTCTTTTATTTTCTTGTTAGATATTTTCTTTATTTACATTTCAAATGTTATCCCCTTTTCTTGTTTCCCTTCTGAAATCCCCCTATCCTATCCTCCCTCCCCCTGCTCACCAACCCACCCATTCCTGCTTCCCAGTCCTGGCATTCCCCTACATCGGGGCATCAAGCCTTCACAGGACAAAGGGCCTCTACTCCCATTGATATCTGATAAGGCTATCCTCTGCTACATATGTGGCTGGAGCCACAGGTCTCTCCGTGTGTACTCTTTGGTTGGTGGTTAAGTCCCTGGGAGCTCTGGGGATAATGGTTAGTTCATATTGTTGTTCCTCCTAGGCGCTACAAACCCCTTTAGCTCCTTGGGTCCTTTCTCTAGCTCCTCCATTGGGGACCTTATGCTCAGTCTAACGATTGGCTGTGAGCATCCACCTCTGAATTTATCAGGCACTGGCAGAGCCTCTCAGGAGACAGCTATATCAGGCTCCTGTCAGCAAGCACTTGTTGGCATCCACAATAGTGTCTGGTTTAGTAACTGAATATGGGATGGATTCTCAGGTGGAGCAGACTTTGAATGGCCTCTCCTTCAGTCTCTGCTCCACACTGTCTCTGTATCTCCTCTCAGTCCATTTCTTTAACAATCCAAGGGAGTGCATTCTGTAGACCTTAGACTTAAATCCATATGAGATGTTACTTTGACAACTATTTTTCACAAAGGACTTTCTTCTTCAAAAGATAGATAGCTTCATACTTCACTGCAACACCTACCTATAGCCAAGAGAAACAAGCCTACTATTATTTTAACCTAAAAATTAAGTGGTGGCTACATTTCTTTTTAGTCCATCTCTAGAAGCTATCTGGGAGGGACCACAAGCTAATTTTAGCTACTCCAACAGCTACCAGAGGGCCTGAGAACAGATTCTGGGTTCAGCATTCTGGAGACCAGCCTTAGAGGCCAAGGAAAAATGAGGAGTCCAATAGACGAATGCTCTCAGGATTCCAACAGAGGTTCTCATGGACTTTGATTTGGAGAGTAAAAAGATGTCCTCCATTCTGGCTTTTCCTGGTCCTCTGCCCAGGACTTGCAACCACTAGTCTTTATTTCCTCATCATGCCTCCTTCCAGGCAACAGTGAAGAACTTTCTTCCCTCCCTATATCTAGCCATTATATAAATGGAACCATGGATGTACTTTGGAGGTTCTTTAGATAGGTTCAGTTAAGCAATATCCTGGGTGCCACATCTGATACTCCCATTCAATTGGCATAAGCTAGATCAGTCACAACCCCAGTTCCTTACGGCAGTTACAGTTACTTCTTCAGGGAGGGGATGAGGAAAACAGGAGGTCAAAAATTGGCCAGGCAGTTTAAGGTAATAGACTCTGGAAATAAAAGAAAGAATAACCAGTTTTTCTCTTAGCTAAAAGTCAGAAATGCCCTTGGGCCTTTTGGTAGCCTCATCCTTGCTAGCAGCCAGAGACTCTTGTTTTCTGATTTGGTTTGCAAATGAGTCTAGCCTTACCTTCTCAGATATTCATTCTCAGGAATGTGACAGTCACAGTAAAGGCCTGTCAAGAGAAATCTTATAATCAAGAGAGTAGAACCTTTGGCTTAGATGGAGACAGCATTCCAGCAGAGCCAGGCCAGTCTCCTGGTCACTGGCTTCTCCTAGGAAAGTGGGCTCCCCTTAGGCTGTGTTAAACAAATAGGAGAATGGTTAATTCCTGTGTTGGGAGCCTTGTCCAGAGATCAAGTCTACTCTCCCCAGACAATCCTCAGTTGTTTAGCACAACAAAGATTTATTATTACTAGAGAGTTCAGAAAGTCAGTATACACTAGCTCACCTTGAAGAAATAAGTGAAAATGTATACTAAGGAGGGACAATTATGATAAGTGTTTTATTTTTATCAAAGCTGGTTAGCTTTGATAAAAATACCGATGAACAGTATTCCATACGCCTCCCTCATCTCGAAACTTATGTGCACGTGCTTGTTTGCTCAAGCTCCGTACACTCCTAAGACTTGACTCTCTAGACACGGTCGCCTCCTGTGATAGAATCAAATCCAAGGGAACGTTTTACCCAGGTGTGCCCTTGTGAGCCTGGTTCGGGTCGTGGTGCATCCTTTTGGCAAAAAGAAACTGCCTTGTTAGATTAATTTCACTTTGTCTGTGTGACACTGAGAATGTTATTTCCAAACAGCAGGGACTCAACTTGGAGGCGGGGACGCTGGGAGAACGCTGACTTCTGGTTTGCTTTCTCCGGTTTGCTCTGCTCCCTCTCATAGTCCAGGCCTACTTGCTAGTGATGGCCCCACCCAACTGGGCTGAGTTCTCCTACATCAATTACCAATTAAGAAAATGTCGCACGGACATGCCTACAGGTCAACCTAATGGACAAGATTCCACAATTGAGGTTTCTCTTTTCTCAGCCCAGACTGTTAGTATGACTATCATTCTTCATAACTCACAACTTTGGAAAGTAACAAATTAGGGGGAAGCAGAAGAAATGAATCCTCTGTATTTATGGTTTTGTTCTTTCTTATAGTAAAAAAGCTATATGAAAGTTGGATCTGAATTTGTGGAGAGTATTGTTACACAAGCTTACTTCTTGTTCAATTCTAGTTTGTTTTATTGAGAGAGTTCATAGTTGTGGCTGGAGAGTTGGCTCAGTGGTTTAAAGCACTTATTGTTGTTGCAAAGGACCTGGGTTCAATTCCCAGCACCCACATGGAGGCTCCCACCTCCTCAAGCACCAACATGTGTGACACACACATGAAGGCAAAACATTCATATTCATAAGATACTAAAAATAAATCTAAAAAAATAAAATCACTCATACACATTTTAAAAAGTTTACAGTTGGTAGCTGGGTATGGTGGCTCACACCTTTAATCCCGGCACTGGGGACACTCAGACAGGCAGATAGGTCTCTGAGTTCTAGGCCAGTCTGGTCTACAAAGCAAGTTCCAGGACAGTAAGGGCTATGCAGAGAAACCCTGTCTCAAAAATACCAAACAAATCAAAACCTCAAATCAAACCATCAAAAACAAAAACAAAAACAAAACAAAACAAAACAACAACAACAAAAACAACCCAAAAACCAAAAATCAAAATCAAACCAAACCAAACCAATCAAAAAAAGATTTGTGGTTGGGGATGGAGAGACGGCTCAGCAGTTACGAGTCCTTTCTTGCAGAAGTCCTGGGTTTGATGCTCAGTCCCAACACTGTTACCTCATAATAACTCCTGTAACTACAGTTCTAGGAGCTCCAATCCCCTCTTCTGGCCTCTGGGTGTACATGCATGTGTATATGGTACATATACATTCAGGCACATATATACACATCAAAAAAACATTGAATTTTTCAGAGGAGACAGTTGCCAGGATGCAGCAGTAGGTAGAACTCTGAGTTTGAGATTAGCCTGGTCTAATCTCGGAGTTCCAGGCCAGCCAGGGATACATAGTGAGACCCAGTCCCCCATCCCAACAAATTCAGGGTTGACAATCTCCTGTGTCAACAGTATAAGGCGGCTTTGTACATCACCTGCAATGTATTCGGTCCTTGGGTCCCTATGTTCTGTAGGAATGCTTGCAAACCTTTCTTCCCTTCACTCCCGTAAAGTCCAAGATCTTCCTGATGGCTCAAAGGCACACCCCAGAGCAGAACACTGTTCCTTTGGACAGATAGGAAGAGACGGGAGGGCCAAACACGTACTGTGGGGCAGATTTAGGAGACACTTCCACCATATTTTGCCTAAATATGCTAAATGGCTGCATCTGTCTTCTTACCCCAAAGTGTTCTGTGCACACGGCCTTTGGGTTGTGCCTCTGGATTAACGCTCAGCTTTGTTACTTCAAAACTCTTAGGCACGTTGTTCAATCCCTACTCCATGTTGCATAATGGTCAAATTGAGATCGTTTCTGGTAATCTCCCCCTCACTCGGTTGCTGCAATAATTAAATACAACAATACATGTAACTGTCCTGGAATACATAACAAGTTTCAAAGTTATGTATTTGTAGCATCACTCTTTGCAGCAGAACGTATTGCCAAACTCCTGGCACAAGTAACAAACATTAGGATGGTAGAGCCCTTGATTTGCATCTGTTCAAGGAAAATATACCTTAAAATGTGGCAGCTATATGTCTTTCCTAAAAAAACAATTTTTAAATATTTTGGTTTTAACCATCAACTCTAAATTGTCTTTATTTTGTGTCCTATGATTTAATATCTTACTTGGGTTATTTAAAAAAATCCATTCAACAAAGGTGCCTACTTGTGCTGGCTAGCTTTATGTCAACCTGACAAGCTAGAGTCATTTTGGGAAAGTCAATGAAAAAAAGTGAAGCTCAAGAAGAAGGAAGACCAAAGTATGGGTGCTTCTGTCCTTCTTAGAAAGGGTAACAAAATGCTCACGGAAGCAAATATGGAGACAAAGTGTAGAGCAGAAACTGAAGGAAAGGCCATCTAGAGACTGTCCCACCTGGGATTCATCCCATATACAGTCACCAAACCCTGGCACTATTGTGGATGCCAAGAAGTACATGCTGACAGGAGCCTGATATAGCTGTCTTCCGAGAGGCCCTGCCAGAGCCTTACAAATACAGAGGTGGATGCTCACAGCCAACCATTGTACTGAGTTTGGGGTCCCCAATGGAGGAGCTAGAGAAAGAACTGAAGGAGTTGAAGGGGTTTGCAACCCCACAGGAAGAACAATATCAACCAACCAGACCCCCAGAGCTCCTAGGGACTAAACTACCAACCAAAGAGTACACATGGAGGGACCCATGGCTCTAGCCACATATGTAGCAGAGGATGGCTTTGTTGGGCATCAATGGGAGGAGAGGCCCTTGGTCCTGTGTGAAGACTCTATGCCCCATTGTAGGAGAATTTGAGGGCAGGGAGGCAGGAGTGGGTGGGTGGGTGGGGGAACACCCTCATAAAAGCAGGGGGAGTGGGGATGGGATATGGGGTTTCCCGGAGAGCTGGGGAACCAGGAAAGGGAATAACATTTGAAATGTAAATAAAGAAAATATCCAATAAAAAAATAAGACTACATCTGCGAACTACCTTGCCTTAGGTATATTTTAATAAAATTTCATAGTAATAAGTATGTAAGTAAATAAATAAATAGAGAAAAGAAAAAAATGCTCCCACCAGTTGGCCTGTAGGTAAGTCTGTGGCACATTTTCTTGATTGATGATTGACATGGGAAGTTCCAGTTCACTGTGAGCAGTGCCACTTTTGGGCTGGTGGTCCTGTGTGCTATAATAACGCAGGTCAAACAAGCCATTCAGCAGCACTCTTGTATGGCTTGTCAGCTCTTGTCTCCAAATTCCTGCTCTGTTATAAGATGAAATAAACCCTTTCTTCCCCATGTTGCTTTCGATCAAGGTATTTTTTTTATCACAGCAATAAAAACCTAACTAAGACAGAAATCTGTAGCAAGTCATGGGGGTATTACTGTGGCAGACCTGACCATAAGTTTTGGGAACAATTATGGTAGCATCTGAGCTTTGGCCTGGAAAAGCCATTGAGTACTGAGAGCTCAGCAGCCTGTTCTGTGGGAGCTCCAAAAATAGGAATGCCGAGAGAAGTGTAGACAATGAGGGTTTGGCTTGTGAAGTTTCAGAGGGAGCTAAATGCTTTATCATATGGTTTTATGTGCTATCATGAATTAAGACTCTGTGGTTCTGGTCAGCTAGAGATGAAGAGTTAGAAGAGACCAGAACCAACAAAGTGAAACCTTTGCTTTGCTGGGATCATCAAAGTCTTCTGGGAAGTATTTTGTCAGGGTCAGGATCTAGAAGCTGTGGTCCAGAGGTGGCCCAGACTGTGCCTCATGATGGCAGCTCAACTTGGTTTTGTTAGAGTCTCCCAGGTCTTACTGGTTTTGAATGCATGAAGGAGCCATGGCGAACAGCTGAGGCTCTGCACCACAGAACCCAGGACAGGCTATTGGTGAAAGTCTAACCCTAATAGCATTGAAAACCCGAAGATTGAAGGGGTCATGGAGAAGTTGAGCTTTGGCAGCACAGAGTAGGATCAGAGTCTCTGAAGAACGCCCATGAGAGGTTATTGGTGAAGGTGCAGTCCGGTTGCAGTAGAGTCCATAGTGTTTTGGGGGATGCAAATACCATAGGAAAGCCACCAAGGACAGCTATACGTATGGAATGGAGACAGCCTGAGTCTAGGAGATGAGCCGTGTGTGTTGTGAGTGCAGAGTCAGAGAGGACTGGCTGTCCAAGGCCCTTTGGAAACCAGAGTATTGTTGAGTAGGTCCCTGAAGTCAAACTGAGTTATTTATGCTGTTGAAGTTTGGTTTTGCTTTGTTCAGATTGTGACTGTGTCCTGGTTCTTCCTTCTTGGAGTAAGAAAACATTTAATTCATTATGATCTTACAGGAGCTCAGGGTTGAGAGACAGTGAAGAGACTTCGGATACTTTAGGGAGGCTACAAATATTCTAGAGAATTTGAACTTTGAAAGAGTTTCAAAGAGACTCAACTTTTTTTGTTCTGTTTTGTTTTTTTCGAGACAGGGTTTCTCTGTGTAGCTCTGGCTGTCCTGGAACTCACTCTGTAGATCAGGCTGGCCTTGAACTCAGAAATCCACCTGCCTCTGCCTCCCAGGGGCTGGGATTAAAGGCCTGTGTCACCATTACCTGGCCTGAGATTCAACTTTTAAAGTGTTTTAATCTGTAAGGACTGTGGGATTTTAAACTTTTGGACTTTTTTATATTGTGATATTAACACTGAGATCTTGAGGATAAATGAGAGGGAAGGTTATAGTTTAACTTTTATATGTCAAGTTGAGAAGAAGTCAATTGTGCTGGCTAGTTTTATGTCACTCTGACATAAATTAGAGTCATTATGGAAGAGGGAAACTCAATTTAAAAAAATGCCCCCTCCCCTGGTACATTTTCCTGATTGATGATTGATGTGTGCAGGCTTAGTCTCTATGAAGACACACATGTCCACGAAACTCTTACACAGAAAAACATTTAATTTGGGGCTGGCTTGCAGTCTCAGAGGTTCTCTCCATTACTGTCATGGTGGGAAGCATGGCGGCAGGCAGGCAGACATGGTGCTGGAGAAGGAGCTGAGAGTTTTCTATTTTGATCTGCAGGCAGCAAGAAGAGACTATGAGTTACACTGGTCATTGATTGAACATGGGAGACCGCAAAGCCCCCCCCCCAGTGACATATTTCCTCCAACAAGGCCACACCTCCTAATATTGCCACTCCCTATGGGACAAGCATTCAAACACATGAGTTTATGGGGGTGATTCCTATTCAAACCACCACTGGGGCCAAGCTCACCATTGGCAGGGCCATCCCTTAGGCTGGTGGTCTCAGATGTAAGAAATTTGGCTGAGCAAGCCATAAAGAGCAAACCCGTAAGCAGCATTCCTGCATGGCTTCTGTATCAGTTACTGCACCCAGGTCACTGACCTGCTTGAGTTCTTGCCCTGAGTTCTCTCAGGATTGGAGTATGACTTGAGAGTTGTAAGCTGAAATACAACCCCCCCCCTCACTGTTTATAATCATGGTGTTTCATCACAGCATTAGAAACCCTAACTATGGCACTATAGTACATCGCTGTGAGACGTGGGTTTTGAGAAGGAGAATTCAAAGGCTGGATATCAGAGATATAATTTTGGCCACAAAGTTGCTTCCACTGTGGGAAAGTCGATGAGAAGGGTCAGAAGGCACACAGCAAACTCGGTGCCTGGAATATTCCAACTCCAACTGCTCAGAAGAATCAGTTTTCCTCGTGCGCCCTCTGTGCTGTCTTCACAGCTCTCGGGTCTTTTTTCTTTGGGGTCGTTCCACACTCATAACCTGAAGAGTGGGCTGGAGGCACAGACTGGTGGGAGAACTTTTTTCTAGTATACACAATGCCTGGTGTTTGAATTCTAGCACTGAAAAATCTAGCTGTCTATGTGTTTGTGCTCAAGAGATGGTGAAGCAATTAAGAGCTCTGCCTGCTTCCCCAAAGGGCCAGGGTTTGAGTCCCAGCACCCACAGGGCAAGTCACATTGTCTATACCTCCAGTTCCAGGGGATCTGATGCCCTCTACTGGCCTCTGTAGGCACTAGGCATTCAAGTGGTACACGGGCATATATTCAGGCAAATACACCTGGTTACTCTGTATAGTCCTGACTGTCCTGGAACTCACTCTGTAGACCAGGCTGGCCTCAAATTCAAAAATCCATCTGCCTCTGTGTCCCAAGTGCTGGGATTAAAGTTGTGCGCCACTACCGCAAAAACACTATTATCACATAAAACAAACAAACAGAATTGAAACAGTATGTTAATATGTATGTTTGTTTGTATGATTTGTGTTTGTATGTATGTATGTACATATGTATTTATGTCAGGTAGAAGCAGAGACAAGGACAATCAGGAGTTCTACAAAATCCTTGGGGATATAGAAAGTCCAAGGGTAGGCTTGGTTACCTGAGACTCTGTCTCAAAACAAAACCTTTAGACTAAAAACTCTGAACACCATCATCAACAACAAAAACCCTCCATGGCTTTAATCCCAGTATATGTGAGGCAGAGGCTGGTGGAATTTAGAAGTTTAAGGCCAGCCCATACAATACATTTTAGGCTATCCGGAGCTAAATAGTAAGATTGCACCTCAAAAACCAAATCAAACCAAACCAAACACAATAGAAGAAGGGAACTGGTCTAAATTCCAATCCTCTACCTTCTCTGTAGTTCTTGCACTAGGAGGAATCATGGAAGTCTGGCTGTGTAGATGCCTTGGCATGCTCCAGGAAAAGGTAAGAGTGAAGTCAGAAAGTGAGGGACACCAGTTCTATGTGGGTAAGGGAATATCTGTCAAATAGGTCTTACTAGAAAATGAAGTGACAAGAAGAAACACAAGGTCAAGACTATCAGTGACTATGAATCTGTCTCAAAAAGCATACTTTAAAATGTACATTTTTGCAGAGAGGCCTTTGCACACACTCTAGGACTCCTGAAGTACTAGGAGTCAGGTTCTCTTGTCTGAGAGTATGCCTCGAACCCAAAATGCCTGAGTTCCTTGCCTTCCTGGTGTGCATACTCCAGGGAAGCAGGTCATATGTTTACCCTCCCAATGGGACTGTGACAAAAAATACATAGGGATCAAGATGGTAAATCTGTGGCCTTTAGTGTTATATAGCAACAGAACATAATGGAATCCTTATGGTCCATGATTCAGCAGTAAGAGAAGAAGGAAGAGTGAGGGGTTGAGGTTTTCTTGGGTTGTAGAACGAGTCAGACATAGTCTTAAAAACAGAAAAATAGGCATTCAATCCATCACACAGGTGAAGGATAGTTATGAACATGGCCCAACACAAAATAGTAAAAGAAAAAGTGATATTTATTCATTTGTAAGGATTTGACTTTACAGGAGAGATTTTACTTTACAGTTAAGAGACTGGATTTATTACAAACCCTTTGTAAAATGTTACAAAATTTGAAGACAAGGGACTTTTAAAATCTATTTTGTATTGCGCTATCAATATTACCATGGCATCTTGGGTACAAAGACAGGGAAGGTTATGGTTTGACAGTGATGTTTGACAAGGAGTGGTGGGTTCTGCTAGTGATATTTTTGTCAACGTGAGAAAAACCTTGACAGAGCTGGGGGAAGGGCATTGTAGTGGAACTGGGGAGTAGCTATGTTTATAGGGCATTCTCTTAATTGTTGATTGCTGTAGGAGGACCCAGGCCACTGTAGTGGATGCCATCCTTGGGCAGCTGGGCCTGGGATGTATAAGAAAGGCAGCTGAGCAACCCAGGAGAAGCAAGCCAGTGAGCTGCAGTCCTGAGCTGTAAGTTCAAATAGACCCTTCTCAACCAAGTTGGTTTTGGTTAGTGTATGAGTATAGCAACAAAAAGCAAATTAGAACGTCCTAGAGATGCTGATGGCTAGATCTGTGTTAGGGTTTGGCAGTTAGGTTTGAAGGGACTGCTCATTTGACCTCAGTGTTGAAAGTTAAAACAACAACAAAACCGAAAACAGCTAAACAAAAAAGCCCCCCAAACACCACCACTATCACTACTTGGGGGAAAACAAAAAACAACCAACAACCCCCCAACTGAAAAACAAAACAACAACAAAACAAAACACCAGAGGCTGAATATGAAATTCCTTTCACCTTTTCAAATACTCAGGGCCCAGAGTTTTTTTTTTTTTTTTTTTTTTTTTTTAAGGCGGTCTTAGGGAGCCCAGGCTGCCCTTTGGACAAGGAGAAAACTGTTTTGAATTCTTGATCCCCATGCCTCACCCTCACAAGTACCAGGATTATAGACGTGAAACACCAGACCCTTATTTTTATTAACTTAGAATAGCTCTCTAGAAGCAGGGCTTGAAGAGTTTAAATATATGCTAGAGGGGATTACCTCTACCCTACAACTCCAACCACTAAGGACTCCGATGATTCCTCGCGCCCTCCCCTCCGCCGTCACCTCCCCCCGCCCCTCAGTTAGCAGACTGTGAAATTTTATATGCCATCATACAATTATTTACTTTGCAAGTTTCCAGTGCCTATGTATTATTTCTAACAACTGTGGGTGTTTGGTTGTATTCCTCCAGTCCTGGCAAGTGGAAGGTCTTCACTTAATGTGAACTTCACTTACTTAAGATGCCTGCGGAATCTGCTCTGAAGACTTATCCTCTCAGCTCACCTCAGTGGCATTCTCACCTCTCTGAGTGGCTCCAACTCAGATCCTTTTATCTAGCAGATTCTCAAGTCTGTGAACAAAGAGGAACTCATTGGAAACCACTGAAAAGCAAAAGAAACCGCTAGGGCCACCACTGGCCCTTGGCGGTGGGGGCTGTTCTTTCTATCCCAGACTCTTCAGCGCCCTGATTACTGCACCCCGCCTCTAGGCGGCGAATTCCGAGGTGGCTGGCGCGCCCACGCGTGTGCAGGACCCGCACCCTGCGGTGATCTTTACTACCCAAAGCAGTGCTTAGGTTTCTCGGCTCTCCCAGAAGCCAAAGGGGGCTAGCCGCCGCCGCCCCTTTGCTGGAAGGACAATGAGAGGCTAGCGAGAAGTCTTAGGTAAAAGGCCATGCTAGCCTTTGGCTTTTCTCGCTTGCCGGCAGTTTTCTCCTTGTCTTAAAAAGTTGGCCCCAAAGTTTAACGGTGGGAGCGTATGTGTAGGTGCGTTTGGTGGGCGCGGACAGGAATGCAGAGGGTGCGTGGGTCTTGCTGGTTCGGGTCCTCAGGTCACAGAGACAAGAGCCAGGCTCCGCATGTGGACTTGAACCCCTGGGCGGGGAAGCAGGCGCGGAAATGTGGCGGAAGGCAGTGGAGCCGCGTGAGCGATGGCGTGGCCAGGCACTAGCGGAGCGAGAGGAGGGAACCCGGCTGGCAGGCAAGAGTTTGAGCCCCGCGCTGAATTGGTCTCCCAGCCCCCACCTGTTTGAAACGATTCGCAAACACCAAAGCCAAATTCTCTGTGTTCCAAAAGTTAGAGAGCTGGAGTCGGGCGAGCGCACGTGTTCCCCAAAAGGCTCTGGCTGAGGCGACGACACTGGAAGAGGAGGAATTCTGGGGGTGCAGGGAGAGGAGCAAGTCGGCGTCAATGGACGGTCGGCCCTAGGACCCCGCGGGAGGCGCGTTGGAATCTCTCCCTTCCAGGAGGAGGGGTGGGGCGGGCCTGCCCGCGGGCGGCCGCCGGGCGCATGCGCGCGCGTCTCCTCTCCGGCCGGCCGCTGCGCTCCGCCGCGCGGAGTAGAATGAACTGTAACAAAACAAGCAGAGCCTTTGTATCTGCTTAAAGGGGCCGCGGCCACTTCCCTCGCGTCCCCTCACCCCCCGCCCCGCGCCGCCGCGTCTCCAGGGCTCCCGGCAACTAGCTTGGAAAGGGCTTCCCTCGCGCTGAGGAGCGGCCGGCCGGCGCGGCGCGTGTGGAGAAAGCCGCGGAGCGGAGAGCGGGCCCGGGCGGCGCCGGAGTGGACTCTGGTCCCGGGAGCGCGGTCGGCGCCGGAACGCGGACCCGGAGGCACCGGAATGCAAACAAAGCTCGCGGGCGCCTGTGCAGGGCTCTCCACGGAGCCCGGAAAGTTTGTTTTATGATGGCTTGAGAGCGCGAGAGAGTCGGGCGAGGAGGCTCGAGTAGCTCGCTCCCGCGCTCCGAGAGATGCTTCTCTCGTGAGCCCGCCGCTCCGGGGGCTCGTGCTGTGGGGGCACCTGTCTCTCGTTTTTAGCAGTTTTCTTTTCTTTCTTGTTTTTTTTTCCTTTAATTTTAATTTTTCTTTTGAGGAGGGGCTGTAACTCATCATGTCGAAAGTGATCCAGAAGAAGAACCACTGGACTGGCCGCGTTCACGAGTGCACCGTGAAGCGGGGACCCCAGGGCGAGCTGGGGGTGACGGTGCTGGGGGGCGCGGAGCATGGGGAGTTTCCGTACGTGGGGGCGGTGGCGGCGGCCGAGGCGGCGGGGCTTCCCGGCGGTGGCGAGGGGCCGAAGCTGGCCGAAGGTGAGCTGCTGCTGGAGGTGCAGGGGGTCCGGGTGTCCGGCTTGCCCCGCTATGACGTGCTGGGAGTCATCGACAGCTGCAAGGAGGCCGTCACCTTCAAAGCCGTCAGACAAGGTAAGACGGGGCGTGCCTTTGGGGGCGCACCCCGAAAATGAGGGGAGGCCCGAGGGGGCGCCGTTTGCTCCGAGTTGAGGCCCGGGCCAGATGCATTCAAAGTTGTGAGGTTGTGGGCTGCGCGCCCACCTGCGTGGCGGGCAGGGGCCGGGGTTGCGCCGGGAAGCGGGGAGAAGCTTCCCAGGCCTGGTTTGCCAACTTCTCGTCATAGCCACCCAGTGCTGCGCGGCCTCGCCTGCACCTTAAGGCAGATGGGGAACTGAGGCAGGCAAAGGTGGACGCTTCCCCCAGCCCCTTGTGGGATGGATGAGCTCACGGAACTGGTTCCTCGCCACTGCTTGTGTTCCCCGAACTGGAGAGTGGGTTGTGGAAGGAGAGGGATTATGGTTGATTGGAATTCTTCCATCGCAAAATTGCCTTCACCCTGCAACCCCTTCAGGTGGGGCTGGGTTATGACCCCCTAGAGTCCTTAATCCAGCCGCCTGCAGAGCCTGCATTCACCCCACAGCGGGGTGACGTCTGTGTCTCCTCCCTGTGCAGACCTACGGTGGGGGAAGGGGTGTTTAGCTCTTGGCGCGAATCTAGTCCAAGTTTACCCAGCCACCTCCTCCTCTTGCCCCGTCGTCCTTATTGATGATGATTGTTGATAGTTTCAATTCATTGTTATCGTGCTATGTGAGAAGCTCTCTGTAAAGTGGTTTAATTGCATTATCTCATTCTGATTCACAACAGTGCTGTAAGATCGAGTTGTTTTTGTAAGCGCGGGGGGGGGGGGTCCTGACCTTAGGTCAATGACTTGTCCAAGGTCACACAACTACTAAAAGTGTATGGGTCTTTTCTGTTAAACCTTGAACAAGGAGGAGGGCTTGAGGGGTTGACTTCTGGGGTCTGAGTTTTGGGGTGGGGTGGGGGAGCAAATCGTCCCTTAGAAGTCTGTAGGGTAGGGATGGCTTTCTAAAAGACACATTTGATGACTCTTGGCCGTGGTAGATTACTCTCTCGCAGTTTGGTCTGAGCAGCGGTCTGATCGTCTGGCTACCGGAGCATAACTGCAGTCCTTAAAGGCATCCCTCCTGCACCCAAGCGCTGTGACGCAGGTTCTCCCAGATGAAAGCACCAGAGGAGGTGGCAGAGTTGAATGTGGTGAAAAGTTGCCATATGTTCCTGTCAGGATGGCGGCAGCTGAAGGAAACGTGTCAAAGGAAAGCCTGGGAGAGCCAGCTCTCAGCTGCAGGCCTCTTCCAGAGGACCTGAGGACGAGTGCAGTATTGTGTGCGGGTAGCCTAGTAAGTAGCTAGGCCGCTCTACCGGGTTCAGTGTTGGGAGTGCAGTGGCTGACACCTAACAGCAGAATGTCCTTATCTTGCTACTCAGCCTTGCCTGATGTCTATGTCCTTAGGAGTTTCTCGTAAAATCATAACCGAGGAAGTGTGCACCCCAGTGCTGGTTCACAATAAGTGCTTAGGAAAAACGAGCTATCCCTGTATTGAGAGTTGAATTTAAGCAGTTAGGGATTCAGTTTTTGGCTAGGGATTTAATGCCGTTTCCCCGGCTGATTATGACTTGGTAGAGCTGTTGAGAAAATACTGTGACAGGCATTTATTTATTGGGGGACAGCACTGGGTTTGAGTTCAGGTTCATTTTGCAGAAAGATTTCTTGTCCAGCAGGATGTCTGGGTGGTGGTTAATGGGTCCTAAGACTTGTTGGCCATGGGCAAGAAGCTGTCAGAAGCTCAGCTCTTCCCTCTACTGTTTTGCAGAGATCCTGGAGCTAGCTCCCCCCCCCCCCCCCGTGTGTGTGTGTGCGCGCGCGCCACGTGCATGCCCACGAGTGCAAGTGCCCACTCGATCTTCATTGGTGGAGCTGGGGGAATAGACGGCTGTGGGTTTGACAGTTACTGTAATGCCTTCAGGTGTCAGTTCTTTCTATTAGGACTGTCTTTTGCCAACAGAAATGTTCACAGAGGGAGAGAGTGGGCTTGTGCTTCTGGAGTGACGTGGACTCCACCACATTATAAAAACTGTTGCTTGTGATAATTACATGGGCACAGTTACTTATAAAATGTCTACATTACAGTGAAGACGGCCCTAGGAACCATTTCAACAAATGTCTCACTTTCCTATTGCAAAATGATTTAAATTATAGGACATATTTGTCTCTAACTTTTTTGTTACTGTGTCTTTATTGTGTCAGGTAGACTGAGCTGGTATTTGGGAAAAGTTGTATTTTTTATGGTGTTTCCATTTTGAGTTAGCCCTGACAGGGACACAGTTGCTGTGGGTACATGTCTGTGTGGAAATGTCACAGTCTTCTTGTGGCAGAAGATTGTACTCTTTCTGTTGCATGGCTGTTCTCTGGAGAGACTTAGGAAGCAAAATAGTCTACAGCAAATAGAATCTCATGGATAGAAGTGGGTTGTGAACCACACTTAATAGACCCACTTTAAGTGGAGAGGACAGTTGTTGATCGAAACATGCTTAAAAATATTATAAATGTATGTATGCTAGTTGGATCTATGTATGTATATTATTTTCAGAATTCAGAACTTAAAATACAGAATTATAGCAGAATTCAGAGCCTTAAAAAAACTAAACTTTTAAACTGCTATCTGTGTGTATGTATAAACATAAAACCAGTACAGACTGTTTTGTTTTGTTTTTGAGGCAGGGTAGTCCAGGGTGGCCTTGAATGCCTGGTTCTTTCGTCAGTCTCTAGAGAGCTGGGATCCCAGGTGTTTGCTGCCATGTCTAGTGTACTGCAATGTTTTGATACTTATTATATATGTTATATACGTTTAGGTCAGACACCAAGTGTCTGCTTTAATGAATTTGGGCACTTGTACCCTCTCATGTTCCTTTCCATCACTCAAATGAAGATATACAACATTACCATCACCTAAATATTCCCTCCATGATTCCTTCCAGTTAATCCTCTCTCAACCAAAGGTGTTGGTTCCTCTTACTATAGATTTACATATTCTTTTACTTCATAAAAGATGAAATATAGTATATATTACTGTGTGTCTTTTTTCACCCAGAAGGTTTTGGAGAGTTCATGTTGTATACTTAACTCTGTAGCTCCTTTTTCATTGTTGTATAGTATTCTCTAGTAGGTGTTTTGCACCCCCCTACTCTCCCCCCTTTTTGGCCTTTGCTTCTAAGTCTAGAGTTGACTGTTACAGACCAAGCTGGTATAAATGCTCTGGTTAGTTTCTGTCTTTGCCAGTCTTTAATCTTGTCCATGTTGAGTTTTAATCATTCTAGTGTTTTAGGGAAAGAAAGTAATTATAGAAATATTGAACAGGAGGTAGCTAGTCTTTATTAAGTTCTTACATTGTAATTTGCCAGGAAAACATGTGTTTAGTACACGAGAGTCCTTGGTTCATACCTCAGCACTGGACTAAACCAAGAAGACTGAGTATGTCAGGTGGTTGGTTAACCTAGCACTTTGTGGGCATTCCTTTCTTTGATCCTCTGAACTTGACTCACATGTTGGAAACTTAGGTTCAGAGAAGTTGGGTAACTTTGCTAAGAGCCCTAATGACTCAACAGAGGGAGAGGGGGAGTGCAGCCCAGTGCCATCCCAATGCCTCTGCTCCTGACAGCTAGGACATGGGGTATGGAGTTGGAGTTCCCTAACCAGCAGGTCTAGGCTCCCATGTCCTAGTCAGAAATGGAAATTCTGCCTCCCAGGGTGCCACTGACTCAGAAACTTTGAACTCAGTGTCCTTGGGGGAGCTTTGTGAATTGTGGGCCCATGAAAGAGAAGATGGGCAGGTGACCTTCTGATCCAGAAGAACATGGTGTCACAGATCTTGCAAAGTCACTTTCTGTGGGCCTCAATTTCTCAATGCCAAGAGTAAGTGGGTATGCTTCCCTTCAGATCCATCGCTTGCCTGAAGTGCTGGGCTACGAATAACTCTGACTCGATGTTTAAGACTGTCTGATTGCAGTTTCTCAAACGAGTATATTATAGGTCATGCTTTTTCATATTTCTGTGGATGAATTTGTGGTTTTGCAAATTACTCAGGAAATTGCCCTTCCACTTTTTTTTTTTTTTAAAAAAGGCAAGAGACACTAAATAAGACACAATTTAAAATTCAAACGTTGTCACCAAACCTTTCTCCTCACTGCAGGAGAGGCCACAGAGTTGAATGTATTTCTGGGTGCAGGTTTTGTTCTTCTCTGCGTTTGTTTTGTTTTGATGTTGTGTGCTTGTGTTGCTGAATTGGGATATGTGACGACTCTTAAAATAATTCTGTGACCATTTCCCCTTCATTTCTAAGCACACTGCCGTATCTTTCATGGTTTCTTCCTTTCCTGTGAATGTCTCATCTTGCATTCTTTCTCTCAGATTGTCCCCACATTGACTCTTGTTTTAAAATTCCTTTTTCTCTTTGCTTTTAAATTTTGTCTGTGTGTGTGTGTGTGTGTGTGTGTGTGTGTGTGTGTGTTATGTATATGGGGACATGTGCATGCCACAGCCGATATATGCTATGTATGGTCAGAGGCTAACTTAAGTGTAGGTGTAGTCTGGTTCATTCTTCACCTTTATGTTTGTTTCTGGACTTGAGCACGGGGTTTCAGGCCTGAGCAGTGAGTGATTTTACCCACTGAACCATCTCACCTGTCTTCTCTTGGCTTTTTTTCAGACCACATCTTACTGTGTTGCTCTGGTTGCCTTTAAACTCACTATGTTGTCCAGGCTGTACTCTGAAGTCTTCCTACCCTCAGCTTCCTGCATGCTGGGATAACACGTGTGTCATACTGTGCTTGGCTCTTGACTCCCTTTTAAATTTTAAATTATGCATATATGTCACTGTGTGGGTATGTACATGTGAGTGTAGGTGTCTGCAGAGGCCAGAGGTGTTGGATCCTATTGGAGATGTGATCCACCTGATTAAATTAGGAGTTGGGAACCAAACTCTGCAAGAGTAGCCCTGGCATCTCTCTCACCCTTGGCTCTTATTGTTACCAAATCTGCAAAGAGATCCTGATTTACTTGTGCTCATTCCTCAAGTCCTACTGGTCTTCTATCCTGAGATTATTTAAGAAAAATATTTTTTATTACATGTATTTATTCATGTGTATGTAGTGTGTGTGTGTGTGTGCGCGCACACACTTGTCATGCTTGGTTGGCTTGTGGAGGTAGAGGACAACTTGAGGGAAGGAGTTTTCTTCTACCGTGTGGGTCCCAGACTTAGCAGCAAGCGCCTTTACCTGCTGAGCTGTTTTGTCTGCCCTCTTCCTCAGATCTTGGTGGTAGTGGGTAGACCTTTGTTTGTAGTAGAACTGGAATTGAAAAGAGGTACTTGACATTGGTTTTTCTAGTCCATCTGAGCTGTTACCAGATGCCACTGTCAGCATGGAAGATAACCCTGAGACGTCCCTTTTCCTGCCATGTGTCACAGTTTAATAAGGTCTGGTTCTTCTATGTCTCTCTCCTCTCCTGTGAAAACAAGAAACTCACCTCTATTCACTTCCAGTCCCAGTCTTTGAAACACTACCAGACATTCACTAAGCAGGTACTCACTAAAATTTGTTACACTCATGAGAGTAACATGTTTCTTTCCATTGTTTCTTCGTACTGAGATGAATTGTTTTCTGAGATAGGGTCTCACTGTGCAACCCTGGCTGGCCTGGAACTCTGTGCAGACCAGGCCGCCCTTGAACTCACTGAGGTTTCTCTACTTTAGCCTTCTGAATGCTGGCATTAATGGTGTGGGCCACAATGATGGTCTCCGATAAGTCTGCAGCTGGGTTAGCTGTAGTGTCTGTCTGTCTTTCCTCTGTCTGCCTCTTCATCCTTTCTTATATAGAATCTTAATGCTTTTGTTTTCTTCCCAACAGTTCTTCCGACTAGCAGACACCCAGTGTCTATTAATCGATTCTGGGCTGTAATGATTGTCAAAGCCTAATGAGTTAGATTCAAGTATTTCTGCCTGTTGACTAGTAACTGAGGTTCAACAAGTCTTTATTTGTAAACTGCAGATGCTCAGCGGGTGGGGGCTTCCTCCTCCGGTCATCTGGACTCTGGTTTGAGCCAGTGCCTGAGAATGATGTTCTATCTCTGCTGTACTGACGCTCTGTCCTTGTTGTGCGTGGTGCCTGTTTGTTTATCATCACCCACAGCAAGTAGATTCGTTTCTACATAAAGCAGCATCAGTCCCTTCTCTAACTCTTAAATTACGCTTTGTGTTTATTTATATATTTTTAACTTAAACCTTCAAAAATCAGTCTGTTTTTGTTCTCAGGGCCAAAAGACCCTTCTCAGAGGTGTATTTTTAGTGTATGTTGTGGAATACGTCATGACTTTTATAGGAAAGAAACCGTACAAGGATAGGCAGCCCAAGTTGTGCGTTGTTCCCTGTGCCACCCTTTGCCATTGGCTGTGTTATTTAGAATAGATTAACTTGACCTTATGAGGCAATGGCATACAGTTGGCTCCCTGCATTTGTTGGCAGTCAGTATCCCGCTAGTCTCGGATAGCAGAATTGATGATATCCACCAAGGGGAATTAAGTGGTTTATAAGAGAAAACATTCTGACATCTCCTTACCACAGGGGTTTACATGAAGGATGTTGCTCCATAAACAGCGGTTATTTAATGCACAACACCACCCTGTGATGTTAGTGGTCCTTTCCCTGAGTTTGTATATATGTGTAACAGGATCTGCTGTATTTTGTATACACTGAGAATAAAGGCTGTCAGATTTGTTAAGGACTGTATAGGACTATTCATGCCCTAAAAAGTAGGGTCCTGAATCTTTGCCTGTCTGTAGCCCACAAGATCTGTAACCATGGGCTCAGGAGCTTTGTCATGCTGCACTCCATGGGTGGCTACATCCTGTATCGTTTCTTGTGGTCGCCTTTCATGGGTTCCCCAACTGAAGCCCATGGATGCCAAGGATGGGTCTGTTTAGTCTGGGCCTCTTAGAAAAAGTCCAGTGTGTTCTGACTCTCACCTTTTCTGAAGGCATGTAGTACAATTAGAAAATGTATCTAAACAGTGTTTTTATATGATGAAATAGTAATCATCTGTTTTTATAGCTCAGCAGTTATATAGTAGAACAGCTCATTATTTATGCTCTCACCTATAGTCCCCACTTCAGAGGTAAAGGCCAAGTTCATAAAGAGACTTACAAGGCCTGGATGATCTGGCCCTTGACATCGATTCTCTATCCCTGTCCACAGCCTGTAGTCCCCCACCTACACATCGGACACACTGGCTTCCATGTACTTTAAACCTTTCTCGAACAATCACCCTCTCAGTGAGGTTTCCTCTGCTCATTTAAAATGATTTAAAATGAACTTCACTGACACTTGCCCTTCTCTGGTCATTTTCTGTGCTTCATTTTACCCAGGAATAAGTGGGTCACTTAAAGTAAGTTGCCTGTAGGATCTAAATTCCAGGAGGGTGGGATTTGTTTGGTTCTGTGCTGCTGCTGCTGCCCTGGTGCCAAGGATGCAACATAGTAGTTGTTCATATATTTGTTGAGTGTTTACTGTCAAACTTAGAACTGGAACATATCTCTGACTATCATGTGGGTCTTAAATGGAATTTCTAGGAGTACACCTGAGATCAGCTTTTTAAATTATTTATTTATTTAACAGTCTTTTTACCATTGTTCAGATTTGCCTGAACTTTACTGTGTGACTAGGCTTGGCTACCTTCCTGCCTTGGCCTCCCCAGTGATTATTTGAATGTTAGTAGTTTATCAGAGAGGTGGTCGTAAGCAGAGGTAGGAGGCTCGGTGGTTTGCTGAGGAAGGATTTGGGGCTTATGGCAGCAGCTTCCTGCTGTGTGCATCTGGGAAGTTCATGGATGTTTTACTCTTCCCGTGGTTGCTGAAAGCTTCCTCCTGCTGGCTATCCCTGTGTACTTTTTCTGTACCTATCTCCAGTGCTGGGAGAAAGAGTTATGTAAGAAAATTATACTCTCATTGCTAAGGTATCAAGCCTACTGTTACTGCTAAGGTATCAAGCCAAGCAGAGTTGGTTGTGTGTGTGCTTTTTAATGGGCCACGGTTATGTTTTCTGCAATAAAGGCTAATCTTTTACTTTGTAGGGAGACAAGGCTTGCGGCTCTCTTTATAGACAGTGGCACGATGGTGCAGTTAAAAGGCTCTCACTCATACACTGATGATAAGCCGTGTTTCAAAATTATTGCTATATGTGGCATTAACTGGACTGTCAAACTGCTTGTAGACTAATCCACAAATCGCAATTAATTGATGGGCTGTAATTAAGCCTTTAGACTCAGTCTGGCTAATGGAGAGCTGGGTGTTAGGGGACAAGATGCTTTACCTCTTTTGAGTCATGCTTGCCCCTCTGAAAATGGAGATGATGAGGCTGCTGCTCTGTAGGGCTGATGAGGAGTGAGCTGGAAACGAGGAAGCCACATGGCTCTGGGCCTGCGCAGATTGAATGCTCAGAAAGTGTTGGTTTCTGTTATTGTTCCCCATTTGAAAGGGCTTCAGGGAGAAGAAAGATTTTTCTTGAGGGGATGGAGATTTCGGTACATTGCTCTCTGCGGGAGCTTTTTCGAGTCCAGAAACAGCCTTCATCTTTCCGTATGATTCACAGGCTCTTTCTAAAGGATTGGTTCAGACAAATGGAAAAGGAGCCTGTAGCTTGGTTTCCCATGTGTTGGGTGGAGGTCTGCGTCTGCATGGCCATGGGTGAGGAGTTGATCCGAACGGTTGTGCTTAGGTTCCAGGTTGTGCTCGTTTGGAGAGATGGCAGGTTCCTGATTTCTTGGTGTGCTAGGCAGGCCATTACCAGCAACCAGTGATCCTTGAGATCCTGGCTCCGAGGTTCTCTGAATTTTCTGGTACCATGTCTGGGCTTCTACACTAAAAAAATGTCTGGGGTGGTAGTGATGTTTAATGGTTAGTTATGTAGGTTTGAAGTCAGCCTGCCTGGCTCTTCCTTTTCCCATTAGAGACTGTGTATGGGCTAGTTAATTGACAGAATATCAGCTCTCAGTGGGCAGAGAGAATAATTCCTTTGTCAGAGGGTGGCTGTCACCATTAGTTTTTGTCAACTCAACACAAACCTGGACATAACTGGGAAGAACGAATGCCATTTGAGAAACTGTCTTCATCACATCGGCTTATGGACCTGTGTGTGAATCATTTCCTTGATTAATGATTGATATGGGAGGTCCTGGCCCACTTTGGGCCATGTTATTCCTGGACAAGTGGGCCTGGATATCTAAGAAAGGTAGATGAGCAAGCCAGCTGTGGTTTCTCCTTCAGTTCCTAATTCTAGGTTTGTGCCTTGGCTTTTTTTGATGATGGACTGTGTACCCTATAAGCCAAATAAACCCTTTCCTCCCCAAGGTGCTTTTGGGCACAGTTTTAGCACAGCCACAAAGAAGCGAACTAATATAGTGCTGTGAGGACTGCATGAGATAACGTATGTTGAACATTTAGTGTTTTCCTTGGTTCCTAAGTAATAATGGTCAACTCTGATCATTTTTAGTTGAAAAATGGACACCCAGCTCTGAGTTCCCTCCTCTAAGGCAGAATTTTGCCTATCTGCCCTAGGGAAATTTGCCAGTGTGTAGAAACATTTTTTTTTTGTGTCTATTTGGGATTGGGTGGTATCGACACATAGTAAATAGAGGTTCGGAAGGGTATAATAAAGATTATAAAGATATAATGTATAAGAAGTTCATCAAAACTCTGAGGCTGAGGTGGAGGAAGCCTGCTCTCAGGCTTCATAGCTTCATAGGTAGGCAGGGAATCTGAGTTAGGGGTGGTAGATTAGTAAGCAAAACTCTTGTTTATAGGTCCCACGAACTACTTCTCCGCCTTTACAAGTTAAAGAGCTTACTTAGCTGTGTGATCTCATTGTCCTTTTAACCATGAGAAGTATATCTTCAGAAGTTGTTAGTCACTGACAGTGAGACTCAAGCTAGGCTCTGCCTGGCTACCTTGGGCTTCCATATTCCAAACGTCTTTTTTTTTTTTTTTTTTGGTTTTTCGAGACAGGGTTTCTCTGTGTAGCCCTGGCTGTCCTGGAACTCACTCTGTAGACCAGGCTGACCTCAAACTCAGAAACCCGCCTGCTTCTGACTCCCAAGTGCTGGGATTAAAGGCGTGCGCCACCACTGCCCGGTTCCAAATGTCTTTATCTACAGTCTGGGATCCTGGGATCCTCATGTTGGGGATTATTGTGAAGGTACCCTGTTTTAGACAGGTGCCAGACACAGTACAGTATGTTTAGTGACCTCAGTGAAGATAGTTCTAGAAATAAAGTGTTCTCCCAAATTTTCCAGCCAGAACTCAGAAAGTGCTCTGACATATCTTCAAGCAATTCTGTTTATCTGCCATAGGCTCCAGCTCTTTATGATTTATGCCACTAATTCTGTTGATTTCCTTCCTCCTTGTGGGTGTTTTTCATGCCTGTGCCTCGTAACCGTAAATCTGCCTGACTGTCTTCTTTGCTGCATATGTTTCTTGTAGGAAGCATCCTCGTTTTGTGTATTGTATAATCTCTGCTCTGTGTAGGTACTTAGGAAATCTTTGTTGAAATTTTCAGAGGGTTAAAAACTAGACATGATTTTTACATAAAAATTCTTGCCTTAGATCTTGTTGGCGAGGAAATTCACTTTTTATTTTTAAGGCATATTAAATATACTTAGCCATATGTCTGACTTTTCTGTGATGATTTAAGATGGTTGTCTGCCAGTTGTTGTAGCATTTTGAACTGTAGAGAAAATATTGAATTAATTGTGTTGGAGGTCTTAGCATGCCTTTATTCTGGCCAGATGTAAGCAGCAGTTGCTTATGTAATGTGGTCATGGGAGGCACCATTTTGGCCTGATTTAAATAGAGTCAGTATAGTCAGTTTCTTGCCACCTGGATTCTTGGCTAGACCTTGGAATTTACATCTGATAGAGTGTGTTCATTTCCTTCTCCAACTATCAGCCTGCTTCTGTCTATGTGCCTTGGTTAAGAATTCAAAGCTCAAGTTGTTAAAAAATAACTTTCTCTGGTGTTGGAGTGTGTATGTTTTATTTTATTTAATAAAAAGTATATAATCAAGGTTTTGGTTTCTAATCTTTGAAAAATCATATGCCATTATGATCTTATATAACTATTGGTCACTATATATAGTATATAGTCTGTATGTCAGTCTGTCTAATTTTTTTCACATTTACACAATATGTAGAATACAGAAAGATGTTAATGGGGAAAGAAAATGTATGCGCATAACATAATATTCTACCCTAGAAAATGTATATGTTAACATTATATTTTAATATATCCATCCATACTGACACACACACACACACACACACACACACACACACAGAGTAGGTGCACTGGGGACTATTTTCTTTGCTAAAATAAAATTTTATAACAGTACCTGATGGAACTTTGTGCCTAATAAAAAGATTGTGGACTTTACCCCCCCCCCCCCCCATGCAAACAAACAAACACAGCTCTGGCTGGCCTAGGACTTGTTATGTAGATTGTCCTGGCCTCAAGCTCAGGAATTTGCCTGCCTCTGCCTGCTGACTCTGGGATTAACAATGTGGGTGACTGTCTGTTGACTTAATACATTTTTTTAAACACATATACACTTAGTTAACCATCCCAGTGGCTATTTGGTCACTTTATAGTGTGCTTTCATGCTTTGAACATGAGCATTCACATTTACATTATTTGTACTTGTCCTATAGTTTTTGCATGGTTTTGATGAATATCTTCCTATCTATCTATATTTTAGTGAACAAATGTCTAGAACTAGTTGTATGAGCTCATGTGAATATTCCCTTTTAGTTGGGAATATATCAGGTTATAGCCCTTGAACGGGAGTGTGGGAAACCCTGTTCTTTGCACCCCTCACTTGACATGCTCCTTAGTACCTTCTACCTGAACTGTATTCTGTGACAGTCATGCTGAGTTGTGTATTGAGATCTGGAGTAAGTGACAGAGACTGGGGCCAACTGGAAGGGTTTACTTCGTTCAAAAGGGAAGGTTTCTGATCAGCTGTGGTCACCTGTCATGTACTAACATTGTCTCAGGTTCATTATCTCTTTCAGGTTTTCAAGAAACCCCAAAAGCTTAGAATTTTCAAAGACATAAATTTCACCAATTTTTAAATGTTGGTTCAGCATTCTTTTGAAAACATGGGTGAACCCCATAGAGCGCATCTGGGAGCCATCTTGGGTCCCCACGTGACAAGTTTGCCCTGCTTCCTCTATGTGTTAGTCTCTCATCGGTGCCTGTCACACTTCATCTCTTTGAGAGTAGCAATCATATTTCTTAAGTCTGTGTTCTCAGGGCCCAGGACGGTGACCAGCTCACAAGAAAAGCCAAGAAATGTGTGTTGAAATGAATAATACATTCTGGAAGTGGTTTAGTTTGGCACCAAAACTTGTCCATGTATGTTCATCGAGGCCCAGCTGGTGACAGCTCTCCAATTCCAGTTGAGAAGAGCTGGGGAGAGAGTGTATTTTGACAGCTGATTATAATCGTTGGAATATTCTGTCTCAGGGCTCTGGTCTGCTGAAACTTAGAACTGGGTGCAAAATCACATCTTGAAATTGACATTCATATGGATTTGAATTCCCAGTGTGGGAATAGAATCTATTTTCTGCTTAGAGATGATTTCACTGTGAAATGTATAGCCTTATAAATAAAAAGAGTGAGCAGGCTTTATGTTTGTTACTTAGGAATGGTGTGTGTGTGTGTGTGTGTGTGTGTATGTGTGTGTATGTGTGTGAGTGTATGGGTATGCATGCAAGTATGTACCAGAGGATAACATTGTATCTTGTTCCTAAGGCACTGTGCCAGTAATTTTTTATATTAACCTGACATAAGCTAGAGTTCTCTGAGAGGAGAGAGCCTCAATAGAGAAAATGTCTCCATAAGATTGGGCTGTAGGCAAGCATGTAGGGCATTTTCTTAATTAGTGTTTGATGGGGGAGGGTTCATTACCCCAGCATTGTAGATGGCGACACCTCTGGGCTGGCTGGTGGTCCTTGGTTCTATGAGAAGGCAGGCTAAGCAAGCCAAAAGGAGTAAGCCAGTAAGCACCACTCTTCCATCGCCTGCCTCTGTATCAGCTCCTGCCTCCAGGTTCTTATCCTGTTTGAGTTCCTGCCCTGACTTCCTTCTAAGATGAACTGTGATAAGGGAGTGTCAGCAAAATAAATCCTTTCCTCCTTAGGTTGCTTTGGGTCATGGTGTTTCATCACAGCAATAAAAACCCTATTTCCCTTGAGACAGGGCTTTACTGAATCAGTAGCTAGACTGGTGACTGGCTGACTAGCCTCAGCAGTCCTTCTCTCTTCCGTTCCCCACTCCTCCACAGTGCTGGGGTTACAGGCACTTGTAGGCATGTTTTGCTTTTCATGTAGGTGCTTGGGATCTGAACTCTGATTTTGAACATTGGAGCCATCTGTCTGACCTGGACGGTTTTAAATAGTAAAGGAAAGTGCCTGATACCATCTTTTTGGGATGTTCTACAGATAAGCCAGGATTTTAGCCTTTCCTCCAAGAGCAGACACGTTGTTAGAACTTGAACCTCTGGGGCCATTGCTGTGGAAGCCATTGTTACCCTTGCTGCTTTCCTGCCTGCATAATGGATTGCTCTGTCTTACATAACTGATGCTGAACACCAGCTTTGCTGCACTAGGCTGAGGAACAGACTCAGTATTTTGGACCAGAGGCTTTAGTCAATGTGGTTTTTCTCTCAAGGAGCCAAGTAAGGGAAGGGATGCTGCGAGATCAAAGCGGTGCGGTCGGTCGTGAAAGCCGATGCAGACTTAGGACTCCTGTGCATTTGGTTTGTGTGTCCTTCCCATTGTTGGGCACTTTCCGTGCCTCTGTACCCCTGTCAGAATGGAACATTCTGGTAGATTGTCTAGGAATTCAGCTTTTAGATAGGATAGTTTATATGTAATTTAGAACTTCATGTGTGAGACAGAACTAAGGCATTTTCAAATTGAGACTAAATGGAGACACTTCCTGTGTTTCCAGAGCCTCATTTGTGGCATCCAGATGTCCCCATCCCGGCATGAAATTTGGCCTTGGTTTGCTCCTTTGAAATGCTCAAAGTGTAGTGTAGAATGCAATGCATATATGCCATTGTTGTTTGGGTTGTGGCCCTTTGGTAGAATTTCTGCACTTCTGTCTTTGTTGAAGAATCTAGATGTGTTGAAGAAGGCTGCTCCAAAGTTTAGCACCTGGGCTGCCCGTGGGAAAGTTTATTTGCTGCAGCTCGAACTCTCAAGCTGCCTAGCTTCTGAATCCTAGGTGAATATGTAATTAACACATTTTGTTCCATGCCTCTAAGGTTTCAGGGTTGGCTGTTTTTGTGGTACTCCAATAACAGTATAGTAGGTAACTGAGACAGTGGGTTCCCCTTCTAAATTGCTAACACATGGTCAAAAGCTAGGTCAGTTTGTTGAGGAAAAGATCATAGATTGTAGGAACATAATAAGCACTCATTTTAGCCAGAGACTATCGTTTCTGATAGTTGTTTTTTGAGATGTCCTGGCTTTCTCCCATGGAATCTGTGAGGTGAATTTGTTGTTCTAATAACTTAATTTTCTTTTCAAACTAACAAAAGAAAGAAAATGTCTTTTGGAATCAATGAACATTATCTCAATGTTGGTATGTTTATATAGAAAAGTCAGTAAAGGAAATATCTCTGTAACTGTTGGCTATTTGTGTCTCTCTAACTCTTTGGGAAAATACTGACATAAGGAAGAAAGGACCCAGCTTTCTTGTGCAGTGTAAATCTGTGATATTTTTGCTAAAAATGTAAGCTCAAGCTATTCTCTGTGAAATAAATTATCTTGAAAAAAGGATAATGGTGAGGAGAAGCCATTGATGGGGATATAATTTCTGGTTGTTATTCTTGAAGACTGTTGGTGGAAGAAACCTATCCATGGGGCTTAATAACACATGGTGGCTCACTTTGCTTTCTGAATTCACAAGGGCAAAGAGATATTTAGAAGAGACTGGGGAGGTGTGTGGGCTTGTGCACCTGTTAACAGGCATGGGTACTCACCTAAACGGTGCTGTAGCATCGTAGGCCTGGATACAGGGAAGAAAATGATCAGCTTTGGAAACACTGGCAAATTGAATTGAGGTGAGCATAGCCTCTATCAGAATTCCCCAAAGGGCTGACTCTACAAGGTGTAGGCATCTGGAGTGGTAGCTTCATTAGCTATTCTGACTCAAGTTTCAAAGCCTAGTCCTGTCCCAATCACAAAGAGTGTTCCACAAAACAATCTCCAATTTGGAATCAGCCAGGATAATTTTGAATATGGGGATGGCAAGGTCTCAGCTTAGACAGTATGGAATCAGAATCCTGGGGACATGGGCGGGTATTCTGTGCAGCCACAGTGTAACATCAGTTCTGGCTAATGGTGGGAAGTTCATAGTTTGAAGCTCTAGGCTTTATGTTGCTGATTTTCTAATTCTAATTTTCTAATAAATGGTAGCAGACCCCATTGTATACTGAAAGCACTTTGGTTTAGAGAAGCCAGAATAATAGGAGGGCAAACTTGAATTATCCCAGGGAGCTGCATATTGGGATGTGCTTTCAGACTCCAGTCTGTCATGGACGGGGAGAACCTTTTCTTCCATAGCACATTAGCCCTTCTGAAACAGAGTCAGACATCCAGAGACAAGACCTTGCAGCCCAGTAGAACATACTGTGATGTCTGACTATCCTTTACACTTTGTACTAATCTAGTAGCTACGTGTGGCAGTGCTGGGCTTGGACTGTGGCTACTACTGACTGTGTCTGAGGAACTGAGCTTGACATTTCATGTATTTATAATGAGTTCAAATCTAGGAAGCCACACATGGCTAATGTCTACCATACTGCATTAGTAAAATGGAAGGATAGTCACGAATATGTCACATCTATGTGCTCTGAAATATGGTTGGAGTGACACTTTGGTTTGATGGTTCTTAAGTTTGAAGTTGATATTGATGTTGTTTGGGTTTTTTTTTGCCCATCACCTCCACTTAAAGAAGTTGAGTGTATGGCAGTGTGCAGGTTTCCCTGAACAGTTTGTATAGAACAATTATTTCCCTTGAGGATAGGGATAATGTTTTTCCTATTGGCTTCTCTGTCCCGCAAACCTAGTAAGTATCTTGGAATTGGATTGGAATAAAAAAAAAACTTTTTAAAAAAGAGTTCTTTATTTATGTGTCTGCTTATGTGAGTTTATGTGCCCTACATGTGTGCAGATGCTTTCAGAGGCCAAAAGAGTATACTCCTGGAACTGGAATAGCAGGCAGTTGTCAGATGCCTGTTGGGGTGCTAGAACCTGAACCCCAGGGTCTCTGCAAGAGCAGTACCAGGTGCTCTTAACCACTGAGCTATCTCTCTAGCCCCCTGGAAAATCATTTTACTTGGAGGATTGTGCTTGGGGGCTCTGGGCTACTCCGAGGTTTTATAGTTAAAGGTTTTCTAAAATGTGTTTTTCAAGCCCAATGCTTTGGTTATAATTAATAATAAAAGTTCAAATGGTTTCAGATGGCTTAAGAGGATTAGTTGATGCTGCATATAACTAAGAATTTCAGAGAGACAGAGTTTCAGTTAGTGTTTGATCTGCCTCAGAGCTATCAGCTCTCCATATGCTGCTACTAACCTATGCTACTAGACTCACTCCTATGAGTGCATGCTCCTCTACCCCTACCTTGGAAAACCTCGAATTTTCAGAGCGCCCTCCCTCACTATCATCCCTTCAGGTTTAATCATATTCCTAGCTGAAGGGGGAGGCCCCTATGCCATATGCTGTGTGCCGAGTCACTTAGTTCTGCAGCATTTATGTCAGTTATCCAGGCTCCTACAGGTAAGTGCCCTTGGAATGTGGAAGTAAGGTTAGTCCTCATCTGGATCTGGACTTTGTGATTTCTGCACAGCGCTTGTCTCTCTCCCTCCCCGCACCTTTGGCGATGTTAGGGAATATCTGAATACAAATTTGGGTTTTATATGGCAGATGGTGAGTGGAGGCCAGGGATTCCACTCAGTGTCCTCTTATCTACAGGACAATACCAGATGGGGAAACCTGTATCTCTAGACTCAACTGCTGCCTTTTGGTGGAACCAGATGCCTTGATCATGTCCACCCACTTATTATGCTCTTAGCTGAAGCGAGCCTCCTTGTTTATTGTTGTCCTCCTGGGGTGTAATGGCTGCAGGGCAGTAATCCCATCTGTATGTTCTGCTCTCCTGACTAAGCAGTAGCTGGCAGCCAAGACATTCTTATATGAAATAAATAAATGAACCAAGAAAGAGGTTTGCCTTTTTTTTGGGTGGGAAGGTTTGTTGAGGTATGGAGATGGCTCGGGGACGATAAAAGGATTAACTCAGGAGCTCTGAGTAGGTTATAGAATAATGGGTGTACTGTGGATTCCTAAAGGGCAGAGTGAGAACCCATCAGACAACTCGTTCTCATTCTGCTGGCAGAGCTGAACAAGCAATGACTTGAAAGCGGAGACTAGGAGATAAATAGCTAGTGCCAACCCATTCTGGGCGAGTGACGAGAGACACTGAACTTGTTAGCTGGCTGAGGCTGAGCATTTAGACTGCTGTGGGTTGACTTGCTAAGAAGGTTCCGAGGCTATCCGTGGTCACCAAAGGCTGGAACAGGCTCTCCTGGAGTCTAGGCTCCAAGGGGGCATGTTCTATGTGAGGCAGGGTATTGCATGGGTGGCAGTTCATCTTCTATCCCTTACCAGATGTGTGACCTTGAGAATGCTGCCTAACCTCTCGGTTTCCTCATCTACAAGAAGAGATGACAGTGGTTCTTGGCTCTCAGTACCTGGCTTAGGGCCACATAGCTCAATGTGTAAGATTTCTGGCATCTCAGGGTTTAAATGTTGGCTTTAAACACCGTGGTGGCTGGAAGGTGAAGAGGACTATGTCATCTTTGGAGGAAGAGCATGGCCAGGTGCTGTTCACTGGGCACAGTCTTTGGGGGTGGGGTGGGGAGCAGCCTGCTTTTACATTTCCTACTGGATGCTAGCAGAAAGTTACAAATGTGACAGTATGTAGGGGCAAATCGTGGGTGCAGGTGGTAGGCACTGGAGGTTGGCATTAGTGGTTATAGGGGCTTTCTTTTTTTTTTTCCTGGATTTGTAAAACAACAAAGCAAAGGAATTGGAGAGAGGGCTCCATCCTTAAGAGATTAAGAGCACTTGTTGCTCTTCCAGAGGACTTGTGTTCAATTCCCAGCAACTACATGGTGGCTCACAACCCTCTCTGTACTGCTCATTAGATCAAGTGCCCTCTTCTGGCCTCTGTCAGGCATGCATGTGATGTGTATTCATAGGTACAGGCAAAGCACTCATACAAATTAATTTTAAAACAATCTAAAAATTAAAAATAGAAAATATCAAATGTAGATGCTCGTGTGTGTGTGTGTGTGTGTGTGTGTGTATGTGTGTGTGTGTGTCACATGCACGCACACATACACACACACACACACCCTGCCTCTTTGGTCATGGTTGTGTGTATGTACTACAGCTAACAATGATTATGGATCTCCATCTCTGACTAAAAGGAGGAAAAAGGAAAAAAAGAAACTGCTCCAAGGTCGTAAAGCAACCAGCTGATATTAATTTCCAAAGGAGAGCAGAGGTGTTTGCTTTTCCTCCTTTCTGTTCCCAGTGTGCTCATTCTGAACTACTGATGGCTTCCCCACTGTTTTTCTGGTGTTTATGTAGCAGTCCTTAGTTCTTCTCAGAGCTGGGAACCTGCTTTCTTACCTGTCCTCCGTGTCCTGGTATCCGCCTGTTTTTGTTGGGCTTCACCTAAGCACCACACTGATAACTCAGTAGCAGAATTTGATTCAGTATCTGTCAGTTCAGGCTTGTATTTATTTGCTTGAGTGCACATGCATGTGTGCCCTCCTGTGTGAGTGTGTGTGTGTGCCCTCCTGTGTGAGTGTGTGTATGAGGCTAGGGGTTAGCCTCAGGTGTTCCTTAGATGCTGTGTAAGGCTTCTCATGGACCTGATACTTGCTGGTTTGGCTAGGTTGGCCTGAGAGCCCAAAGGATCCACATTTCTACCTCCCCAATGTTGGTTTTAAGTCTGTGCCACAATGTCCTGCTTTTTTCTTGCATGGTTCTGGGGGAAGCAAGCTCAAACTCTCCTGCTTACAACTCAAGCCATCTCCCCAGCCCAGCTCAGACTTTGCTTCCAAAGACTGTGCACGCATGCACTAACCCTCAGCATGTGCTGAAATGTGCCTGCTCCATTCCCCGATGTTGCAGATCAGAACATGACTGCTGGGCTAAGGTCACCAGAAGTTGTCTGGTAGCTGCAGTCTCCCTAGGTATTAGCCTGCATGCAGTGGCCTGGATGCTTTGTCTGTGAAGTGGTGAGACCTTTGTGAGACTGCTGGATCACTGAGTGCTTGTGGTATGGGCCCCTCTTGGAGAGCTGAGGTCCAGCACTGCTTGCAGTCCTTACACCCTCCTCAGGGAAGAGCTATGTGTGCCTGGGCAAGGGCAAGCGTGGCCGGCTTGGCTCATCACAGAGTGGCACTGTTTATCCATCTGTGGCCACACCCTGCACGTGTCGAGACATTAGTGTTCGCATCTTCCAGCTCTGACTAAACACTTCTTGGGGGGCCAGGGAAAGGAACGTGGATTTTATGGATCTACTGACTTAAAGAAAAATATGTGTAGCATAAAATGGCCTGTTGTAATCATTTATTAAGCATATTAGGTGTGTATGCTGTTGTTAAGCCATCACCTCAGTCCATCTCCAGAGAACTGTGCCATATATATATATTTTTTTTTTGCAGTGCACTTCCCCTTTGCCCATGGCCCTTTGCAGTCGCTACTTCAGTTCTGCCTTGGAATATGGCTCTTGTAGGAGCAGTGTAACTGTGGATGCATATTATTTGGCTTTTTGTAGCTGGCTTATTTCACATATTACCATGATTTCCAGGTTCACATACACATTGTCACTTTTGTCATGATTTCCTTCCCTTTAAGGCCAAATTACACCCCATTGCTTGTGTAGGCCTCATTTTAACTCACTGTTGATCTGTTTATGGGGAACTGTTTTCTCTTTCCCCTTTTTTCTGTTTGACTTTTATCTTCTGCTCAGAAGCAGGTATATGTTATCAGATTTTATTTAGTTAGTTTTTTCTTTTTGAGACCAAGTCTCCCATGTATCAGGTCTGTCTGGCATCAAATTCATTATGTACAGGGGAATGGCTTCTCCTGATCCTCTTGCCTCTGTCTTCCACATTCTAGGATCACAGGCATGTACTGTCTTGCCTGGTTTTATTCAGTGTTGGGGGGTGGAGTGGGGTTTAACGGTTTCCTTGGTCTTTGGTCCCCTCCTTTCTGTTTGTATTCCTTCTTGCTTTCTCCTTCCTTTCCCAGGTTTCTCAGGCATACTACCTCTCAAGTCCCTAGCTCTGGAGGCTGGTGGTGCATTGTCTGGGTAGAGTGTGGCTAGCAGTGTTAGCTCCTCTCTTTGATGTTTTGAGCAATTTGTAGACTGTGCCTTAAGTACCTCCAACATCTTTCATCTGGTTATCATTTCTACCTTCTTGGGAGGGATACAATACTCTCATTTCTTACATGCCCAAGATTTGGGTTTCATGGAGGCTGGGTTCAAGTGTAGGCTCATGACTGAGCTACTATATAACGTTGGACATGTGATTTTTACTTCTGGGAAGTAGCAATACTAAGAAACATCATGTGTTAGCTGCAAGAGTTTAAATGGAATGACATAGTGAACCTCCGACATGGAACATAGAGTAAAAACAGAGCCAAGTAGCTGATATTTTCAGCTTCGAATCTGATAGCTTTTGATTCTAGGTTTGTGGAGGCACGGAACTGACTATGTAGTTGACGCAAAACACTTCTGTTTAACACTCTGGGTTTTTATAATCGTTCCTGGCCCTACCATCTCCACTTAGATTTTATGGAGATGAATTTGTTGGGCCAAGTTTTATGGAGCAGATTTGATAGGAATTCATTCTAAAGTATACTGTTATACTGTCTTTATGTTTTCCTCTTATTTCTTTTGTGAGATAGCTTGCAGTCTGGATTTAGTCACCACCCTCCAGAGGAAGCTACAAGTGATGATAGGAGAATTCCGTGGTCTCCCAAGTCACAGTGAGATAGAAAATGCATGGAGATTCTGTCCAGGGAGTTGTGCCAGATGGGGCTTGGTCAGGCTTTCTTACTGTTACTTGCTGTAGGATTATAATTTAGTGGATAGGATTATAATTTAGTCAGTAGATGTTTATTGCTCTAGCTTTAAAAAATAAGGCTGGCGTAGTGGCGCAAACTTGTAATCCTAGAACTTCGGAGCTTGAGGCAGGGAATCCTAAGTTCAATGTCAACTTGTGCCACACAGTGCAATCCTGTCTTACTAACAAAATAAAAATAGGTTTTGTGTATATTTATTTATGTGATTATGCTTCATATATTTTAGATAACACATTTAATCATGGCAGAAAATAATAATTTAATAGTTATGAAGAATCTCACAGTAACATAGCATGTACCATTCCATGTTCCACCCGTACCCTTTTAATACAGTGTTCCATATACTCCAAATTGGCTGGGAGACTTGATGTTGTAATTGAAGATGACCTTGAGCTTTTTTGTTTGTTTGTGTTTGTTTTGAGAGAGCATGTTACTCTATAGTCCTAACTGGCTTGACACTCACTTTGTAGACCAGGCTGGCCTTAAACTCATAGAGATATGCCTGACTCTGCCTCCCAAGTACTAAGATTAAAGATGTATGCTGTCAGGCCTACCAAGGTTTTTCATACATCCTGGGTTGAGTTTTGTTTACTGAGAAGTGATCCAATCATCAATCTACCACTTATATACACATTGTTACATCTCTTCCAAATGAAGATACAGAAGTGTCATTGAAAAGAGGCCATTAGGCCTTGTAAGTGTCTAGCAAGGCTTCTGTGGAGGAAGCATTTGTACTGCCTCTTTCATACTTCTTGGTTCAGTCTCTTCATATGGAGAAAAATAAAGTACCACGTTATATTACAGCCTTGCCAGTGTCCCAAGGGTAGAGCACATTGTTTCATTGGTCTTTTAATACCAGACACAGTATTGTCTGTGAGCTGAGTTTCTGACATGGTAGTTGTTGCAGAGCTGACTTTTGGATTGTTCCAAACACGGTAGCAGTGTCCAATGTGTTTCCTGTTTGCGGGTTAGTGAGCATACGACACTAAAGTGTGTGACTGCACCTGGATCTGAAGGCTACAGGGTAAGGTTGGGTCCAGGACCCGGCTACAAGATCCAGGAGCAGAGCATTGCCTGAAGACTGTTCCTTGCTTCCTATGCTTGTTATGTATTGTATTGTGTTTTTGTTGTAGTTATTTTGTGATGCTGGCAGAACATAGGGCCTTGTGTAGGGTAATGTGTTCTACCACTGAGCTGTTGACCCTCTCAGCTTTCTTATTGTTTTAAAAATCCGTTCTTTTTATCATTGGAGAGCCATGGTAGAGGTTGTGGTACCTAGGCATGCCTGAGTAGTGAACACATTAAGCAGTGTTTTCCCCTGTGAGGATCCAGGCCCCACAGGTACAGAAGCCATCTGTACACTCTGTGACTGTTAGTGGGTGAGTGAGCAATGGCCCGCTTTTCTCAGGGTGACGTAGTGTTTACAATGGGTGGGATACCTTTAAGCGTCCAGATTTGAGTTAGGTAGCCCGGACTCTGAATTTCTTTTTTTTTTTCTTTTTTCTTTTTCCTCAAGACAGGGTTTCTCTGTGTAGCCCTGGCTGTCTCACTCTGTAGACCAGGCTGGCCTCGAACTCAGAAATCCGCCTGCCTCTGTCTCCCAAGTGCTGGCATTAAAGGCATGTGCCACCACTGCCTGGCGTGACTCTGAAGTTCTTATCTATTCTGGCCTTGGGTTTTGTTTTTAATCTTTTGAAGACTCCATTTACAAAAATATAAGTTATGTGCCTTATAGAATTGTTTGTGAGTATGAAATAGTGTATCGTCTGAGGAATAGTCACAGAATACTGAGTGTATACCAAACACCCAATAAATATTCCTCTTACTGTCCTTTTACCCAGAGGTCTGTTGAAACAGCAAACAAACACATCCTGATTTCTGTGTGTGAGTTAATGTGCTGCTTTCACAGGGAATTTGCCCTTTAGAAGTCAGTCTGTGTTATTAATCAATAATCAGTGAAATTACTAGTGTTTCTTGATTTCCTCTTGGATGTTAAATATTCTTTGTGAGTACTCAATCTAAAGTAGAAACTTTTGTACTATTTTGAATTCCTATCGTTTCCTATTGAATCCCGAGGTCTGGAGTTTAGAGAGAGTCATGTGGACGAAGTCACTGGTGTCAGTAGGATGAGTTCCTAGCTCTGTGTGACCACTGCATGTGTGTAGCCATGACTGTGAGTGCTCACAATTCAGAGTTGACTGTAACAGATTAGTGTTCGGCGTGTCAGTGGAGAAATTAGTGCTGCAGGGTGTTTGCTCACAGTTGGGGTTAGGTGTGCTTCCTGAGGAGGTTATATTTGATTTGTAAGCTGTTTACAGAGTTGGGGTGGGATGTTAGTCTGAGTAGAAGGGACAGCCCGAGCAGCGGCCTGAAGGCAGGAAAATTCCCAGTGTTTGAGCTGAGGAACTAGTGAGGGAATGGGATAGCATGCTTCCTTTCCCAGCCTGGCAGTGTTTCAGGAGTACTCATTAACTTGAGTCTTGAAATTATTTGATAAATAAAGCCTTTTTTTGAGAGTATGTGGGAAGAACCCATTAAAAACCATAACATTTGGCCTCAAATTCTTACCACTAGAAACCCTTTCTCTGGAAACACTCAACGGCAAGATCTGTGAAGGGCTGTGCACTCTATGGCGTTGCTTGTAAAGGATTGGCTTGTGTATGCATTACGAGAGTTGAAAGCTTACAGCATCTCCTTCTCGTACCACATTCCATAGCCAGTTAAAACAGTGAGTAGAATCTGTGTCCTGACATGTAAACAGATGGTACAGTAAATTAAAGAGGTACTTATTCGCTGAGTCCATTCTTGAGCAAATTGACAGCCCACTTGGGTGGGTGTCGAGAACAACATGGGTCACTTACCCATAGCTGTTTCTTGGTTGGGTGACATGTGCCAGTTAGATTGTCTGAGAATAGCTGGATTATAGCTGATGATATAATTATTTATAGTGTGATTTTAGGTCTTGGTGTCTTGTTTGGACAGGGACCCACATGGTTATTCTACATTTTTCTGAGATTAGAACTAGGCAAGAATAATGGGAAGAGGCTGTTACACCTGTGACCTGCTCTAGTTGTTTATAGCAAGCATGCATTTTTTATAAGGCAACTTGAGGATTATGGCTTTACTGTACTAGAGAGTGGCTCATTGCTGAGCTACCATTACATGGCCATCTCTGATAGAGAAATTACCTTTTCTCTTCCTATGAGAAGAACATCTACTTTGTTCTACTTGAATAAGTTATCCATGTAATTATTGAAGATTTTCGTTGTTATATAAGTCAGCAGACTTTGCCACTCACCCCATTTTGCAGAAATCTAGTGGGGGTTGTTATGTTTCCTTCCCTCATTTAACGCCTATGCTGTTGGGTTGAAATTCTCGCTGAGAAAAACAACAGACACTTTGAAATACTGTGAAATTGTGATCTTCTCATCTCTAGGTTCCTCAAACATCAATTTAGACCCAATGGGAGTCTAAATTATTAAATGAACTCCCTGCAAACTGTGGAGCTAGAGTGTGTCTCAGAGTTGGCTGGAGCCCTCTTTTCTTTGCTTCCCAGTAAAACCCCAGAGGAAATAAGCCTGGGAAGGAAATAACTGCAATTCAAAAAGAAAAAAAGTCATAGGGCACTTTTGATGTGGTAGACTCTGTGGTAGATGTCTTCACATCTTTAAGTGACCTTACATCTGTTTCATCTCACATTCTTTAATGAGATTGTGCTGCATTATTTTCTTTTATATATGTGTGTGTGGAAACTGAGGCTCAGAACACTAAGTACCTGACCAAGATGCTTGGGCCCCAAACCAGACTTCTTTGATCTGTAATTTATTCTTTGCTTTTGTTTGGAACAGAGTCTGATGTAGCCTGGGTTTAGCCTTGTGTTCTTTATGTTTCGAGGGGTGACCTTGAACTTGGTCCCCCTATTTTTTGAATACTGTGGTATAGGCATGCACCACCCTGCCTGGCTTTGATTTGGGGTTTGAATAGTAACTCCGCTCATAGAGAACTTGTCAGCCTCAGTCTTATTGACATTTTGACCTGCCGGATTTCTTGTTGGGGCCTGTGGCTGGCACTGTAGACACATCCCTGGCCTTTATCCACCAGATGCCAGTAACTCCTACCCCTTTCTCACAAAAAAATGTCTTTACAAAAGCCCCCTGGAGGGTAGAGCAGTTCCTGGTTGGGAATGCCTACACTATACCAAATTTAAGGACTGTCACTGGATCTGGGTAAGTCAAGGGTTAGCAATGGGTAAGCAAAGGGATGCCTATGCTTTGTAGTGTGTAAGCATTCCCAGGTTAAATCAAAAAATCTCTGCCTCTCCCTCCCTCCCTCCCTCCCTCCCTCCCTCCCTCTCTCTCTCCTCAGCAGCATTGTGTTTGTTTAAAACCTGGGGACCTGGAACAAAGTAGCTGTAAATCTTACTAGTTAATGAATAATGGCCGTGCTCAGAATGTCGAGAAGGTCAAACATCTTTGGATCTTGCCAGCCCTCTTTTTCTCTCATTCCCAGTTGTTTTGGGATGCGCTTCAACCAGGAGGATTCGTGTTAGTCATTCCATATGGTTCCATTCAGCTTTTTAAAAATGCTGCTTATGGGCCAGGGGATGTATCACTCAGTTAGGGAGTGACTGCTTACCATTCGTGAGACTTGTGCTCGACCACCACACTGCTGCTTGGCTGGCTTGGTGGCTTGGGCTTGATGCAGGCATGCCTTCCCCTTTAAAGGCTGTACATGCAGCGCAGGCCTTATGGTTGGTTAGTGATTCATCTTGGGAAACTGTCGAGGGCTCCAGTGTGTGCACACGTCTGGACTTTTCTTTCTCGTTGTTCTCACCTCTGCTTTCCTCCAAGAAGCTGGCTCATTGGCTCTTAGCTTTCTTTTATGTTTCAAGGTATGGCGGGGATTAGAAACTTCCAATACTGTCTCTTTTCATATTTGTAAGACAATTCAAGAATGAATGTTTGTTGAAGAAAAGCATGCTGTAGTTATTCAAGTGGAGTGGAACGTGGTGTACTTTCTCCCTCCTCCCCATTCCAAATTCTGAGATACCGCTTGGTTGCTTGTCCAAGACAAAAGTCTTTATTGTCTGTCATTCTTTTGAATGTAAAACGTATAACTTTCAGAAACAGGCTTTGCTTATACCATCCAGTTAAAACAAAGAAAACCAGATCTGACTGGGACAGTTTGGATGCTGGAGGGAGGGTTAGAGCTGGAGCCAAGAAAATAGGGCATTAGGTCTTCTCCTTTTTAGTATTTTTTCTCCTCAGGTTTATATTTTAACTAGTTCTGGAGAAATGACAACTAATTTAGCTTACATGAATATAGTCATTGCTATGTAGCTGTTGTGGTGTTAGTTGCCTAGAGAAGACTATCTAGGAGAGTATCTTTTGTTTTCTTCTTGCCTCACAGGGACATAATGCAGTTGCCTAAGTGGGCTCTCTCCAACAGCATCAGCCTTGCTCTGAGTGACTCACGTGCTGGAAGAGGAGCATCAACTCTGGCCTTCTCTTCTGATTCTCTCAGCTAGGGATCACTGACCACATTGATGCTACCCCAGTTCCCAGGGATTCAGCAGACCCCTAGCTATGAAAATGCCACGGGTCATACTTGATTTTCATGGGGAAAGTTTTGAAGCCCTGATGCTTTCTTAAGGATGGCAGAAGCATCGGGTAGGATCAGTCAGCTCTAAGATCCTTCCTGTGTGTTATCACTGCCTGGAAAACTGAGGGCAAAGGTGATTTATAACCAAGTTGGTGGTGTGTGGTATGCAAAGAAAGTTGAAAATGAAGTAAAGCAAGGTTTATACAACTTCCTCCACATCCCACAAACAGTAAATTCCGCAAAGGAAGTTACATTTTACCAAAAACGAGGCCTTGGGGATTTTCAGGTAACTGCTTTACTAATGACATTGGAGTCTAGCCAGGCCAGAGAGAGTCTGTGTTCACTAGAAAGCTGCCAGGGGGTGATCACCCAGGAAGAGCTTTTCAGCCTTTCTAGATCATCCGGGCTAGCTCCGCCCCCGTCAGAGGGTCTCAGCTTCTTTGACTCCACCTCTTCCTTGTGTGCTGCAGGCTTTGTTGAGCATCAGAGCTTGTCAGACTGACCAAGCTTTTGGAGCTCTCAGGGTGCTAGGCAAGGGGAGCCCTTGAAATGCCCGGGTCACTGTGTGTAGTTATATGCCCTGGAATTCTCCAGGACTGGGATTCTTTTTGGCCTGGATTCAAGACGCCTCATCTCCTGGTACATTGTGGAGTAAGAGTAGGGATAAAAGAAGCAGCAATTTAATGCCCTTTGTACCCATACTAAAAATAAGGTTTTTGTTTTTTTTAAATTAATTTATTTTTGTCCCCCCCCCTTTTTTTTCTGACTTAAAGAGTTAATGTGCTCTTGAGGGCAGGCTGAGAACCGAATGCTGTGTAAAGTTAAAGTTAGTTTAAGGGCCACCTATTGTGTGTTAAATGTCACTCTTAGGGGTTAATCCTTCCAGTACCCTTGTGATAGGTGCAGGACTGTGTGTGCCCTATGATGGAAGCACAGTTTTTGGATTTGGGGGTACTCCCTATTTTTATGAGTCTTAATGACTGTCAGGTTTCCTCTAGCATTCTGTAGCAGTCAAAAGATGGACTCACCAACTTTATAGTGTTGGGTTTTGTCTTAGCACCAGGCTACTTCTTGCTTATTTCTTTGATAGGAAAGAGCCACCGTTTACCTTATAGGATTGGTGTCAGAGACACACATACCCACATTGTAGACCCAGGTCTAAGGGAAGAAAAGAGAAATTGTTTTATAGAAATAGGACTGTCTGTGGATGAATCCTCTTCAAGTAAAACCCTTCACCATCTTTCTTGTTATTGTTTTCTTCTTCTCCTCTCTTGGTGTGTCCTGCTTAAAGCTGGCAGGGACTTAGGGTTGATAGCACCTTTCTGAATGTATGAAAGCCTCTAATGTCTGGCGTCTGCTTCTCTCCCTAGTATCACGACACACTGTTCCAGCGGTGCTGCCACGGGCCATTGCAGTCACCTTTCCTCTCTTACTGCATGTTGCTCCTCTCCATTCCTGGTTACCCCTGGCCATTCCATATCCCTGTTACCACTATTTTTTTTTTAAAGGAACTCTTGCATGCTCCCCAGCACAGCTGTTTGTTGATAAGCATTTGTGGGCCCGTTCCCCTCATTGCTCAGCACCAAGCTGTGGTAAGGGTAAAGATGTTGCTAGTTCTCTTTCACTGCATCTGTAACACTTGCCAGGTACAGGGCCCACATAGTGGGGTTCTCATTTTCAGGACTTATAGAGGGAAGAGATGAAGACTTGAAATCCATGGTTACCCCGATGCTGTGTGGACCAACCTGGAACTTTCCAGACTGACTGCTTGTGAAGTACCTAAGGCTGCAGACTTATTTCAGAAGGTCCAGAGGCCTTCTCACAAACTCTTGGTGCTGTGCTCAGGTTAGGGGGCATGTGTTGGAACCCCATAAGATCCAGAGAACAACTATATAGGTGGTCTGCCCCTTCCTCATTTTGCACCCCCTCTGAAAATATAGCAAGTAAAGTGAAATGGCATTTCTATACCATGTACACGGTGTTTCTTCCTGTCTGCAGTATCTTTCCTCATTTGCATCAAGCCTCTGCACAGTTCTACACAGTGTCCTGGATGAACCTTGAAATGCTAACCACTACAGCACAGTGGGGCCAGCAGCTTAGGATGTAGTCAGGGAGTGAGCCTGGTGCTTGCATCATTTCCCCTTCATGTACAATTGAATTTCTTTCTCCTTGCTGTTGTAGTTTGCACTGTAGTGGGACTGTGTGGTGACATGCTGTGTCAGAAGCTTTAGTCTGTAGATTGTCAGGCGTCAGTTAAGTGTGGGGTAGATACCCAGCTTTTCTGCTTCTTGATGTTCTCATGGTCTTGTTCATTGGCAACTTGATACTTGCTGGTTAATTAATAATACAGGAAAGACACAGTGTGTCACTGGGGAGTTGGGAGCACCATGGCGACCTTGAGCTGGCTAGAAATAATGAGATGGAGCTGATGAAGTTAGTTCTGTTGGGACAGGGCCAGAATGTACACCTCTATGGAGCACTGGGGACTCCACATGTTTTCTGTGTGTATCTGCTTCCTAGTCTTGGTGTGGTGATACTCAGTAGAAAGTACATGGAATATATATTCTTTAAAGATAGGACCATGGTGTAGCTGATAGGGTTTTTCTATATCCGCTCCAGTTCCTGAATAATGACATGGGGGCTTATATTTATTTATAATAATGCTTTCTGACTTAGCTTAGACTTGCTCCCCAACTAGCTCTTAATGTATATTAACCCATTTATACTATTCTGTGTTCTGCTACATGTGTGGTTACCTCTCCTCAGTTTCATAAGTCTGACTTCCCTATGTCTGGGTGGTGAATCTCCCCCACTTGACTCCTTCCCAGAGGCTCCCCCCACAAGTCCCACCTTACTATAGGATTTTTATTTTAACCAATCAGAAGGTAATAGAGAACACTTTTAAAATACTAAGGCAGGAGATGCTTAGCAGTACCAAAATCTGGCCTATAATCAGATCTCTGCCAGTTTAGAAATCAGCTCTTGAATAATACAAGGATAATCTTTACACAGTGCACAAAACCATCCTCCAATACTGTAGGACTGGGGAGATGGTTCAGTGAGTAAAAGATCTTGGCCTGCAAGTGCAAATACCTGAGTTCAAATCCTTAGGACTCATGGAAAAATCTGAGCATGGTGCACGCCTATAAACCCAGAATTGGAGGCCAGAGACAGGCAGATTGAGAGAGCTCTCTGATCAGCCTAGAAAAAACAAACAAACAAACAAACAAACAAATGAAGCAAACTACTATCACTACCACCTCCTCCTCCTCCTCCTCCTCCTTCTCCGAGCTTCTGGTTTAGTGAGAGCGCCTGTCTCAAGAGAGTAAGAGAGCAATAAAGGAAGACACACAGCCCTTCTCTAGTTTTACACTTACTTGCACGGGTGCATTTACTCTTCTATTCCCTCATGCGTATATAGCACATTCTCACAGTTCTCAGTGTCTGAGTCTGTTTGTCTTCTCTCTTTGTACCTCACCCCCCACAAGATCACCAAGCCAAAAAAAAAAAAAAAATCCTAAACAAAATTTAAGAACTCAGTCTCATTCCTCATTTATGTGTCTCTATTCAAATACCCAAATGTGTTTTCCTCAAACAGTTGTATGTGATATCCTTAGATACTCCTCATGTTCTGGTACCACAGGATGGCCAGAGCATAAACAAATGAAAAGCTTCACTTCGAGATTGTCAAGGCTTGGCACTTGCTGAAAGTAAGTCTTGCTAGTTTGTTTCAGTCATATGTACACATTCATTTACAAATTCATTTAGCTATATATAAACACATACATATACATAATGTGTGTGTATATATACATATATATATATATATATATATCACAAATGCAAAATTTCTTACTTTATGGCAAAATTTCAGACTTTAAACTCCTTGACAATATTCTGTGTTCAAAGGTAGGATTTGCTTTTCCTTCCTGTCTACTGCTGGCATTAATAGATTTTCAGCCTGTTGCAGGTTACTTCTGATTGTCCAGCATTATTTGTGTAGTAACAATGTCCTGTTTAGATTGCTGATTGTTGCCTGATAACTAGATGATCCTCAGGAATAATGAACAGTGCTAAATGCATCTGTATAGATTCCTATTTACACTGCAGTGTAATGCCACTAGGGGTAAAAGGTGTCATCTTTAGTATAGGTAGAAGTGAGTTGTTACTTTACAAGTTTCTCTCTCTCTCTCTCTCTCTCTCTCTCTCTCTCTGCTGTCTCTGTCTCTCTTCTCTGTCTGTCCATCTATCTCCTCCCCACCTTTTCTCTTGAAGTCTGGGCTGTCTTCAAACTCAATATGTACCTGAGGATGATCTTGAACTCTTTAAATTTTTTTTATTCTGTGTTTTACCTGCATATTGTCTGCGCACCACTTGCACACAGTAGCCATGGAGGGCAGAAGAAGGCATGAGATTCCCTAGAGCTGGAGTTAACAGATGATTCTGAGTTGCCACATGAATGCTGGGAATTGAACCTGGATCCTCTGAAAGGAACAACTGGTGCCCTTAGCTGCTGATCTGTCTCTCCAGCTTGTGATCTTGAACTCCTAAGTGCTGGATCAAAAGTGCGGGCCACTACACCTGCTTTTTTTGCATCACTGAGGATCAAACTTGAACCTTTGTGCATGCTGGGCAGGAACTTTATAAATTGAGTTACATCTCCCGCCCCTGTATACATCTATATAGTGCAGGTAATATAGAGACCTTAAATGACTTATTGGAAGTGGTGTCTTATTTAGTATCTACAATCCAGAGGCCCACAGTAGAAATAAACTTAAGAAGTACTTAGAGGAACTGGGGTAATTCCCCTTTGCAGCAGTTCCCAGGGTGCCCTGTGTCTCTGTCTCTGTCTTGTTCTGGGTACCTGGCAGCTACCGGGAAGGTCTTTACCGCCTTTGTTGTTTATTCCCCACTAGGTCTGTATGAACCTCTGTGTACCCTCCCCTTTCTTTGTCTCTGTCCTTTGGTTGCCATTGTCTTAACCCTTTTGATGTTTCTTCCATTGCTCTTACAAACTGAGGTCCTCAATCTGTACAGGCAGACATAGGAAGGGACTGGAAATTTAGGAGTGCTAGTCCTGAGTTGGAGGTAGCAAAGGTTTTCCCAGCAGGGAAACACTCAGCAACTGTATTGATTACTAGACAGTGGGAGGTGGGACTGTTTAGAAAACACCCAGTAGGGATGGGGTAAGCTAACAGATTTATCCCCCTATGACACACTGCCTTAAAGAAAGGAAATAGGAAGCGATTATTTTGGCTCACAGTTTCAGAGGGACTTCAGTCCCTCATCACAGGGAAGACATGGCGGATTTCCTGACTCTGTGTGTGGGTGCGTGCGTGCGTGCGTGGGTGGGTGCGTGCGTGCGTGCGTGCGTGCGTGCGTGCGTGCGTGCGTGTGTGTGTGTGTGTGTGTGTGTGTGTGTGTGTTTATCTGAATACCTGAGAAGTGTCTGCAACCTTTAAGGGCTTGTTTGCCCATACCAACTAACTTCTGCCAGGTAGGTCTCACCTCCTAAAAGTTGCACAGTTGTGGAAATAGTGCCACAGGCTGGGGAACCAATATTCAGAACATGAACCTCTGGAGACATTTCAGATCCATCATAACTGGTGTACTCAGAATTGTGTCCTCAAAATAGGCAAAGAGCTTGGGTGCTGCGTAGGAGGAAAAGATGCTCTGCCTTCAGGTATGGCACACTTCCTTCATACTTTGCCTGCTGGGGGATACCGAAGCCTTCCTTGCAACACATCCAGAGAGCTGTAGGTCACATCAGCTCCAAATTAAATCAAGTGCTTCCCCCATAAACAGCTGCTGTCTGTGTTCTATTAAAAATGAAAAAGCTATTTAACATGGCAAATTCATAACTGCATGGATTTCATCTTGATGAAACCCAAACTTTGGAATGATAGTTCAGGAGATGTTTAATACTCTTATATATTATGTTTAAATTAAATGTCAATTGGATATAGAAGGAGCCATGCTGTTTTAAGATGGCAATGGTATGTAATGTATGCAGGGGACTCTTCTAATTATAACCAGGACCAGTGTTTGTAATTATGGCTTCAAAGGCAAGTTCTTGGGCTTCTGTGGCTAAAACAGTTCTGGTCTCTCACGATTTTTGCCCATCCAGGTGTTTGCTTTAAATCTGTTTTACTCAAGAGTATCTGAGACTTGGAATTTTTCTACTTATGTTACTCTTGGAATTCTTTTGTTTATTACTTATCACCAGGACAGGTTTAATTTTTACAAGTGTGCCTCATCCTGTCCTGTATGTACAGTGACCTTGACTACCCATGAGGCTGTGTGAGCTGGGTGTCAATCTGTATCTCCTCTCTCCTCTGCTTTTCAATCCTGAGTTAGTGCCTGGGATTAAACCAAGGGTCTCTTGAATATATGCTAGGCTACAACTTCTTAAGTTGTGGGTCATGACTATCTGGGGTCATGTGGCTCAGTGTGAAGATGGTGAAAAATGTGACATAGTGAAAGATTTATGAATGCTCAGTGACTAAAAGTTAATTTTAAACCAGTGCACAGTGAAGCTGAGCTACTCTGGCAACACTTGCCTCTGTTGCAATGTGTGGCTTCACAGTGTGTGGCCTTGGTTCTGAGTATACGTGTGCATATACCACATACACCCTACACACAGTGCGTGCTGTCATATCTAGTGCCTGTATGTGCATGCTGCCAGAAACACCTCACTTTTAATGTATGAATATATATCATACCCAGAACATGTGTGCATGCACATACACACATACAAACACAAGTACATACTTATATATTTTTCCCCCTGTGTTAATAAAAATTGACCTTGGAGCTTATGCTTGCTATGTCCTCAATCCCATACACAACATGCTTTTTGACTGCATTGAGTATCACCTTATCCATGATTCCAGCTAGCTCTCCTATGTATGAAAGAAGTAACATTCTTAGCTCAGCCAGCAGGACAGACCGTGATCTTCTGTTCCTTTTGCCTCCACCTCCTGAATACTGAGATTTTTTGATGTTTCACCATGCCCAGTTTATTCAGTGCTTGAATGGAATGTGGGGCTTGAAGGTAGATTGTCTTGGTGAGCTCATCTCTTCTTGTTACTGTCGCATTAGTAAAAACAAAGAAAAAAAGTAAGATTTGCTCTATACTAGTAGCAGCATCTTTCCAGGTTGGGACTAGGAATGGCTTGGCTTTGGATGTCTTATCACACTAACTGTACTTCTGGTTTTGAGTGACTATCTTTGTTCATGGCATCCTACCTATGGCCACTGTCCCCAGACTGGTTGACTGTCAGTACAGTGTCTGGTAGGAGGGACTTACCCTCACATTTATCCACAGAAACCCATGCCCAGCAAGAAGAGCCTTACCTCAGTCACACAGGTAGAATGTGTGTGTGGGGGGTTTGGCCCCCTGGTTTTCAAGAGGGCACTTTTCCTAGGACCTGGGTTACATACAGCTCAGCTTTCTTCATTCTGGGTACAGTTGCCTCTAGATTGAAACCATTTGGAAAAAAAGACTGCAACTGACTAAACACATACATATTTTTTCTTATTCTCCAAATAATACATTATTAAAACTACTTAGCGTTTACATTTTATTAGGTATCTTGAATAATCTAGAGAGGATGGGAGCATGTGCAGCTATTATGTGCTATTTTCTATTCCTCTTTATATAAGAGGCTGGGGAATGCAGGGATGTTGCTGTTCATGGGGGGTTCTGGAATTAGGGTCTTTCCTGAATATCGGGGGGAATGAATATACATTCCTTTCTTTGCTAATATGCAAACCAGCAAAGGCCTTTAAAAGATGATATTGGAGAGAAAAAATAATCCAGCAAGTTTCCTGTTTCCTGTGATGTAATCATGTTCTTGTATCAAGTCCCTTTTAACCTTGAAATCATAAGCCAGATCTTCATTATCCTGTAGCTAGATTGCCATTGTAGTTATCAGTGTGCCCTGTGTCTGTGTTGTTTGGGAAGGTGGTGGGAAATGTCCAGTGAGAAAGGAGAGGCGACTGAAGGTCGGAATGGGCAGCGATGCCCACCTCAGTGATTCCCATTTTCAAGAAAAAGTGGAACTAGCAACAAATGCCCAGTTTGTGCAGTTCTACAGATATGAAAACGTGGGCTTTATCAGTTTGTTTTCTTTTCCCTTTGTTCCTTTGTTTTTGTTTTACAATATTTTTATTCTTCATGAGTTGTGTGCATAGGGTTTTGATCACATTCACCCACCCCTATATTAAATTTGCTTTCTGTTCCTGTGATAAAACACAGACCAAAACCAACTTGGTTTTGAAAGGATTAATTTCAGCTTAAAGGTCATAGCCCATTGTTGAAGAAGCCAAGGGAAGAACTTGAAGTAGATGCCATGGGGCAATACTGCTTACTGGCTTGTTTCCCCTGACTTCCTTGGTTTGCCTATACAATCCAGGGACACCTGCTTAGTGGTGGCACTGGCTACATGAGTCATCAGGAAAATGCCCCACAGACACCCTCATAGACCACTCTTACAAAGGCAGTTCCTCAGTTGAGGTTCGATTTTTCTAGATGACTTCTAGTTTGTGTTAAGTTCACAAAAATCAAGCAGCCCATCCCTTCCCCCTACACTTGGTGTTGATGCTTGAACCCGACTCCTTCCACTCTGAGTACACGCTATAACGTTGAACCAGCTGGTTATTTGTGTCTTGTGTTCAGGCCTTTCAAGGTGCTTCTCTTAAACGTATGAATGTGGACTGATTGCTGGTTGAGTAGTGTAAGTTTGCCTGTGGAGTGATTCCATGCTGTCTTAGTTTTCCTGTGAGTGCCAATCATTGGATGTAATTTACCTGGCTCTTCCCATGCCGCTTGTTCCTGTGAGTATCAAGGATCTAACATCAAAGGGTAGTGAATCAAAAGCACCGTGTTTGCAAAAGAGCCCACCCAGGACATGTGAATCTTAATCAGCACAAAGTTATCTCACAGATCTTCTTTTGCTCTCTGAAACATCTTAAAAATAGGCTCCAGTTCCTGCCTGCCAGCCATATCCTTAAGAGTCAGATTGGAGCTTGTCTGCTGTATATTTGCATTAAAAGGAAACAAAATGTCAAGTGATTAAAATGGTAGCTTAGAGAATTCCTTATTATAGAGACATTTCACACAGTGAGCCTGTCTTTTCTCATCCATTTCTATTGTGTAAATTGCCCTTTGTTTCCAAAAAAAAAAAAAACTAATTAAAAATGTTGTGTTTTCCAATTGAAAATTTGAAGTTATTCTTTGTCTAAGGAGACTTACTGGAAGTCCCTTTACTGGTGAAGAGCTTTCTGTGCTATGTCTCGGTTTTGTTTCTGAGGCTTACTGAATGAGGTAGACACTTGCTATGTCAATAGGCTGCAGAAGTTCTGTGCCTACTGAGGCCTGGGAGACATGCAGGAAGTTCTTTATCAGTCCCGTGCTCGCTCTGGGCACATGGAGGAGGCGAGGGAATACTTTGCTAGTTCTGCTACAGGTAGTTTCTTCTGTTTTATATGAATGATGACTTTCAACTTTCATTTATTTCCTTTCCTCCTACCCCTCTCACCCCCTCCCTCCTTCCCCCTCCCTCCTTCCTTTCTCTCTCCCTTCTTTTCTTTTTTGACAGGGTCTTACTGTATAGCAGTAGCTGTCCTGGAATTCACTATGTGAACCAGGCTAGTCTTGAACTCACGGTGATTCACATGCCTCTGCCTACCTAGTGCTGGGATTAAAAGCACTTGCCAGCACACCTGGCGATTTCTGTTTTTGAGGCCCTCAACAGTCTATCTAGCCTGTGGCCCCAGCAACCTAACCTGGAGGTTTGTGCACTTCCTCATATCATCCTGAACTTGATTGTTAGTTTGTACTAAACACTTATATTGTCCAAATACCTTTCTGTCTCCCATTTGATAGCAGGTTGCTTAAGGAAAATACTTTCATCTTTGTATTCATTGTCTCCAGCATTAGGTCAAGATACCATTGTCTTAGTTAAGGTTTCCATTGCTGTGAACAGACAACATGACCAAAGCAACTCTTAAAAGGACATTTAATTGGAGCTAGCTTACAGGTTCAGCGGTTCAGTCCATTTATCATCAAGGTTGGAGCAGTGTCAAGGCAGGAGGAGCTGAGAGTTCTACATCTCCTGAAGGCCTTTAGGAGATGACAGGCTCCCACATGGTTAGGAGGAGGGTCTCATTGCCTACTCCCACAGTGACACACTTCCTCCAACAAAGCCAGTCAAGCCTACGCTAACAAGGCCACACCTCCTAATCGTACCATTCTCTGGGCCAAGCACATTCAAACCACTACAGCCATCATATTGTCTAGTACATGCTGTCTGTAACTCGGCCTCAGTTTCTTTCTTGCTGGTCAGATCCCTAGGAGGAGTCAATGAAGTAACATGTGAAACCTTTTAGTCAGGGCTTGGCATGCTGGGGTTCTCAGTATGGTTGATAGTCTGAGGGAAGAAATAGTTGCTGTTCGTATGAAGTAGTTGATGTGGAAAATGGAGCCCATGATGGTGCATACTACACAGACACTGGCAGGGAGTTAGTACTTACTAAGTGCCTTCTTTGAGTCAGCCTCTAAGCTGAGTCTTGTCCCATCAGAGGAGGTGTGGAGGTTAAGTGAAGCTCTTAGCCCACCAATTGTCTTATTGAGATATCTGGATGAGATACTGTTCATCTTGATGGGTCCTTCTTCTTGCTTTTAGATTTTATTGCCTATAGGACACATCTTGTAGCATTCACCCTGGCAAATAATCAAGGTGGAGCGTCAAAGGAATGTACACTAGGATTATTTTTACAATATTGATTTTGCTTTTTTTTTTTTTTTTATTCTCAGTACAAGTCATGCTATGTAGTACTCTTTTTTTTTTTTTTTAATTTTATTTTATTTTATTTTTTTAATTTACATTCCAAATCACTTCCCCTTTCCCGTTTCCTCCCTCCCCGAAAGTCCCATAAGCCCCCTTCCCTCCCTCTTTTCTCCGTTCAACCCCCTCTCATTACTCTGTCCTGGCGTTCCCCTACATCCAGTCTTTCCAGGACCAGGGGTCTCTCCTTCCATCTTTTTAGAAATCTATTGATATGCTGATTGTGTCTAGGGTATTCTGAGATTTTGCTTTAATAGTTTATTGTCATGTTAGCTTTTTTTTTATTTTAATTTTTTTGTGCATGTGTATTTTTTTCCTGAATGTAAGTCTATAAACCTCTGAGGAGGCCAGAAGATGTTGGATCCCCTGGGACTAGAGTTATAGACAGTGGTGAGTAGCCATGTAGGTGCTAGGGATTGAACTTGAGTACTCTGGGAGGGCAGCCATTGCTCAAGACAGGTTCTCATTGTGTAGCTCTGTCTGGCCTGCAACTTGCTCTGCAGGCCAGGCTACAAACTCAAGAGAGATCTGCCTTTCTCTGCCTCACTGAAGCATGTATCACCGTGCCTCCCCCTTCTAAAGTAACTTTTAGTAAGGAAATGTAGTTATGTAGTTGGACAAATTTTGATTAAAACTGAAGATTGAATTCCACCCTGGTTTTCTGAACCCATTAGGACTCCTTAAAGGGATTATATTTGCAAAACATGATGAAATTAGTTCTTGATTAGAAAAAGATTGTGGACTGGTGATCAATCATTTCTTAAAAGAAATGTAGTATTCAAATAATAAAGAGTGAACTAGTTAGTGATACCATGTGCCAGAATGACTTTAGCTTTCTCACACAGAGAAAGTGGACTTTAGGTCATTAAAATATGTGTTAAAATAGACTTGGTTAGAAGCACAGTATCTATCATGTTTACTCCAAGGCTTGGGTAGAGTGCAAAGTGCATCTTCAGGGTCTCTCCTCCTCTTTCTCTTCTGTCTCTCTCTGTTTCTGTCTTTGTCTCATTGTCTCTGTGTCTCTGTCTCTCTTTCATACACAGACATGCAGAAGGTTGACAGTAGTAGGGGTATAGTAGGAGGGGAAAGTCTTGATGTACCTTAATCATGTGTATCTATCTGTAGTCTGGACTTGGCGTGTTTGGCATGTAAGCATACCAGTGCCGTACATGGGGAGCTGCCATAGACTGTTTTCACAGTTATTGTTTCTGTCTTCTCTCTGCTGATTTTTTTCCCTGCTTCTAGAATTACATTGCCTTTGAAAAGGATTCTTTTATAGCCATTGCCTTGAGTGATAAAGGGTCAGAATGAAAAGGCACTAGTAAAATGTATCATGGTCTTATCCCTATTTATAGATGATTCTGTTCTCTGTTAAGAATTAAGTAATTGTGAGTACAATATGTAAGTGTACTATAAAACCACTTCCATTAACTGTTTCAAATAATGGGAACACATCAACACTAACCCCATGAAGCTATGAGCCTTAAAAGTTTACAATCTCAATTTTATGGGCTTTGAGGTTTTTTGCACTAGATGAAAGGAATATTACGCTAAAACATTGACACCTTATGAGCCTGAAGCTTTCACATCAGCAGCATTCTAGGAAAGGCAAGGGTAAAAAAAAAATAATCATTTCAGAAGTTTTAGAAGTAGTCATTATCTTTTGGCTGTGGCTAAGTGAGGAAAGCCTAATAGGTTAGTCTTAGTCTCTTGTCTCAGTTTCTAAATATACATTCTTTATTAAAAGAGTGAGTGGATTTTATTGTTTGTTGTTACTTCAACAAATGTTTATTGCAAGCCTGCTGTGACAGTCATCTCTCCACGAAGCGCTGCGTAACATATCACCCTGAACTTACTCATCGACATAAAGTATCTCCACTTTCATCCATGTGTATGTAGGTTGGCTGGGGACTCTGTGTATGTTATTCTGGAGGCTAGCCTTGGAATTGACATCACACGGTGTCATCTCAGCCTACCCAAAACAGGCCAATGAAATACAGTCCTCCTGTGGATCTAGAGTAGGAGGAAGGAAAGAATATTTCCCTAAAAATAATATAATCCACCACCACTACTGCCGTGTCTTCTGAGTCCAGATTTACAATGAACAAAGCAGATGATGTTTTTGTTCTATGAGAGTTCTGCTGTGGAGGAAAAGATCAGAACACGAAAGCAAATCACCAAGCAAGATAATTTCAGAGAGCAGCCAGGGTGCTATGATAGAGCATGACTCAGCTACACTGTAACATGTACCTTTCTCATTGGTATTGCATTCTGTGTGGCTGAGCTGCGTCTCTCTGTAGTGTGACATTATTCCAGAATGACAACTCTTGGCAAACATGGATTTGATGTGTGGACAAGTTAGTGCAGGTTTTGGTGGTTTGAATTTTATATGGAATCCTTCACAGTGGAAGGTAAGGTAGGTAAGGTCAAGGTAATTGAGATCTTCTGCCAGACCACAGCGCTTGAGGCAGGGAATGTGCTTATACACCCATTTTTGAATACTTCCTACAATAGAAATGGTTCTTCTGAAAGGCCCCATGATCTGCAGTTGGGGTTGGGAGAAAATGTGTGTGTGTGTGTGTGTGTGTGTGTGTGTGTGTGTGTGTATGTATGTGTGTACATGTACATATATACATACATACTATACTTGCCTCCACTAAGGAAGTTGTGGCTTCCAACTTGCCTAAAAAAGGACTATTTCCTTTTCAGCTCTGAGAAAAATTGATAGTAGATCATACAAATTGGGTGTATGAAGATTTAACAAGCTCGACTTGTTAAATTGAACACATACCAACACATTTGATGGCTTACCCTGTTTGGTACCATTACAGCTGTTCCCCGCAAGCTGGAAGGTGACATCTCTACCTGGCAGAGAGCTTCTGGTGCGGCATGGGGGATGTTGTTCATCCAGCTTTGACAGATGGGAGAAAGGAGAGGGTCAGCAGAACTACAAGTCAAGCTTCGTGTTGTATGCTTCAGGCTGTCAGACTGGACGGGTGCTTGGAAGCAGGGGATTTTTTTGCTTCTTAGTTTTTCATTTATAGTTATCACTAAATATATTCCAATGATGGAAAATTACCACTTTTTACTTGCCACTTGGCAGCTGTGCCTGTATCTTCTTTTTAGTTTTTGGTGTATATTTTAAATTCCGTTAGGCTTCAGTGGGGTAGAATTATGAGACTTTAAAAAAGATGAAGTGTCACACTGTTAATTTAGGGTTAGGTGCAGTATAAAAAGACAAGTTTTAATTGGAGCTGGAAGTTATTGAGAGTTTCCTGTGTCCCTTGTCTTGGGTGAAGTGCTGGACATATGTGATGGCATGTGTTTTTGATATTCCTAGACACCTTACAAGTAGTTACTTGGTTGTTGTAATTATTCCCATATTATAGGTAAGGAGACTGGAGGCCAGAGTTCAATGGTTTCTTAAGTTTATTTAGCTCATGAATGGTGAATTCTAGATTCTAGTCCTCATTTGTATGGGGCAGGGCTGAAATTCTTAGAATTCTAATTACTTTTTTTTTTTTTGGAAGGAGAAAATATCCTGTATAATTGGTGCACAGACATTTGTCTGCAAGTGTCTCTTCCCTGAATGCCTAGAAAACAGACTTAGGTAGGCACTGAATATTCTAGAAATGAATTCCTGAATAATGACAAGCAGGCATAAAAGCTCTGGGGATAGCTGTGCATGCTCAGGTACAAGAGAGTATATGAGGTAGTTAAACTTGTGGGGTTAAGGAATATAATTCCTGATTCTGTCACCTTCAGTAACTTGAGTAAGATTTGAATTCACTATTTGGGTCCTAGTGATACAGTTTGGATATGACCCTTCTCAAAAAATCCTTACTGGGCTGGTGACGTGGCTTAACTGGCTACACAAGTTAGACCACCTGAGTTCAATCCCTGGAACTCATGTCTGGATGAAAGAACCAGTTTCTTCAGGAAGATTCAAGCATGTTGTCCTCTGGACCTTTACAGGCTCTCATTGTCACATGTGAGTGTGACACACACACACACACACACAAATACAATTAAAAAATCTTTTAAGAGAGTTGTAAATTCCTATAGGTAAAGCAGGTTACACTTTGAATGTATGTATGAATGTACACTTTGGCTTTTTAAGCTGTACTATTAAAAATGTTTTGTGCATTTCTGATAAACTTAAGGCTTTGGTGTGGCCAAATCTGTCTTTGTCTCCTGGATTCAGAGTGGGGTCAGAGTGGACGGCCGCAGTGCTCATGAGTCATTGTGGTGATTGACTGCTGCAAGGCACCATGGGGCATCGGATCCGTCTCTAGGCTGTACTGCATTTGTTCTTAAGTTGTTGCTATCTTAGCACCTTTCTGGAAATGTGTTTGTTGATGTCTGTCTACACCAGGGAGAAGCCAAGGCAGAGTGAGTCATCAGAGGCTCACAGTTGCTTCTGTGTTTGTTCAGGGCCTGTGCAATCTGTGTGAGAGTTGAAGACTGGGTGGACAATATCCTTGTTCCCCGGAAGCTTGTATGTGGTGGAGGAATGTGCTAAGGACCCTGTGCCTCTCATGCTTAGCACTTGACCATGGAACTCTTGGTTTCCTTCTTAGTTCAGAGAAATGGCAGTTTTTCATCTTCTCTATGCAAGGGACTTGTCTTTGTAGAAAACAAAGGAAAACTGAACAGATCCAGTCACTGAAATGGATATAATGATTGAATTGTTTGTTGGTTCATTCTTTTATGTGTACAAGTTATGCTAGGCTTTTTGCTTGGATTTCTCCCATGAGCTCAGCAGCCGCGGTTCGCACACTTATAGAACCCTCTATTGGACATTGCAGGGCTTGTGACTGCTTTACAGAGGTCTGTGACTTCAGCTAAGTAGTTTTTGCTTTCCTCTCTCTTACGGTGTGCCATTCTAGTGGGGACTCCAGGCGTGAGTGTGAAAGGGAGCTTGAGAGATGGCTCAGTGGCTAAATGCAGTTGCTTTGTTGCTTTGTGGCATGAAGGCCTGAGTTTGACTCCCACACACCTTTGTGAGAAGCATGACAAGGCATTGAGTCTGTAATTCCTGCCCTGGAGGTCAGAGGCAGTGGATCCTCTTCCTGGCCTCCGTGTGTGTGTGTGTGTGTGTGTGTGTGTGTGTGTGTCCACATTTACCCACACAGTCATGTGCATGCACGCCTCTGAGTTGGGAGGAACACAGATTGGAGGTTAGGAGCGTGGATCTTGTAACGGAGCAGGATGTGTTTGAGTCCAGGCTGTTGGCTCTTATTAGCTGCCTTGCTGGTTTACCTGATGTTCCCTTGCTGTGTGCATGTGCAAGTGATACCTGAACTGCAGAGGATTCTTACCTCATGGAGTCAGACATCACATCGGGCTCAGCACAGTTTCACCCACCCAACTCATGCCGTTATTATGAAGTTTCCTTCAGTCAAGTGGGGATATTTTGCACGTCTTTGATCCCAGCACTTGAGAGAGGGAGGCAGGAGGAATGAAAGTTCAAGGCCAGCCTAGGCTACACAGTGAGTTCAAGGTCAACGAGTTAAAAAGAAATAATTTGATTCAATTTAAAAAAGTTTTCCTGAAGGCTGCCTAGACTGCAGCGCTGAACTTGTTTTTGCTTCTGTCAGTGAAACCCAAAACAGTTGGTACTCCATAGTCATTCTCTGAACGATGAGATGATGGGTATCGTCTATTCTAATGGGGATTATTTTTGTTCATCTGGTTTTCAGGGAGGGTTTGCTGATCCTTTGAATAGGCTGCAGGCTTCTGTAGTGCAGTGGTTCTCAACCTATGGGTCGAGACCCCCTTGGGGGTCAAATGACCAAATGTCCTGTATGTCAGATATTTACCTTATGATTCATAACAGTGACAAAATTACAGTTATGAAATGGCAACAAAAATAATTTTATGCTTTGGGGTAACGACAACATGAGGAACTGTATTAAAAGGTGGCCGTATTAGGAAGGTTGAGATCCACTGCTGTTGTGACTCCCAGAGCCATGTGCTGCTGGGTAAGTGAGACAGAGTTGTCATTTTAAAGGGTTGGGGGAAACTGGCACCATTGATGTTGCCAAAAAAGCCGTGAGATGCAAGCAAATTAATAATATGTCATTTAAACTCCATGAAGTCTGTGGGCAGACTTTCTTGATTAAATGAGATGTTTGTTAAATAATTCATTCTCTTATCTGGAAATAAAATTCAATAATACCTAGCTTCTTGGGAGGAGAAGGCTTGGTAAGGGGCTGGAGAGATGGCTCAGTGGTTAAGAGCACAGACTGCTCTTCCAGAGGTCCTGAGTTCAATTCCCAGCAACCACATGGTGGCTCACAACCATCTGTAATGGGATCTGATGCCCTCTTCTGATGTGTCTGAAGACAGCTACAGTGTACTCATTTAAATAATAAAATAAATCTTTAAAAAAAAAAGAAGGTTTGGTAAGGTTTGTGCCCTTCCTCTTTTTCCTTTGTGGATTTGGAATAGGGTTTTGCTATTCAACAGGAGCTACAGCAGCATTAGACACAGATTTTTCAGGTCCCCTACCAGCCTTGCTAAACAAGAATCTGTGTTTTAACAAGATCCTCCTGGGAGGGAGGGCAGGAGGGAAGTTTTGATTAGAAAGTTTTGATGTTGAAAGGCAGACAGAGTGATAGAAATCAGGTGAAAAGTGTTTTTTAAGCTCTACTACAGTGTAGTTCTTCCTCCTCGAGTTCACCCTACCCCCAGCAATCCCCAGAACAGGCCTAAAACCATCTTTGTTTACAAGGATGCTTTGAACTCCTGAGCTCCTGCTTCTGCCTCCCAAGGAACAAGATTACAAATGTGGTGGGGAATCAAGCCTAGGGCATTGTGCGTGCTAGGTAAACACTGAACAACTGAATTACATCCCAGACTAATTTATTGCGTGTGTGCTTGCTACCCACCTTGCTAGTTTTCTTCCATTTAAACTGCATTTGGTCCACTCTATCACAGACAGCAAGGGATAATACTACGCCAGGACCTGAGAGAAGAGAATAAATACGTGGATTTTATTTATGGAATGAATGTCTTTGTCAGGACATTGTTGAGGTAGCTTCCTTAGCTGTCCAGCTGTCTGGGTTAGTCAGGATTGCAGACACTGACTGTCTTAGTGAATGCTGGTTCGTATGAGGCAACTCTTGGGAACCAGTTTACCTAACCCTGCTACAGTTTCTTGAGGTTAGCTAACCCCTGATCAAACCCAACACTGGTACTTACACTCTCCTAGGCTGCCATCTAGGCAAAGAAGATATTTACATCACAGCTTATATTTGACCCTTGAGAGTCTGGCATGTAATCGTGATTAGTAAGTATTTGAACCCCCCTGCTTTAGAAGCAGGTCAGAATGTAGTCTGCCATGAGTAGCTTGCCCAAGTGGTTGCCTCAGTTATCTGGGAAGGAGAAAAGTTACCTCTATTCCATAGTCACCTGAACTTCTGTAATTACAGTGCACAAAAAAGCCCTGTCTCTAATTGAGGGAAACCTTATCTGAGGCAGAGGTCTTCAGACACAGATGGTTTGGAAACGACCCTCATGATCTTTTCTATGATCATATGTTACTGACTAGCTTTATTTAGCTATTAACATTTTAAAATTTACTTTGTATATTAGTGTGAGTATTGTGTGAGATCAGAAAGTAACTTTCAACAATCAGTTCTTTCTCACCCGTGTACCGTGTAGGTCCGGGGATCTCACTCAGGCCTGGCAGCAGGGATCTTTACCCACTAAGCCATTTTGGAATCCCTAATTAACTTTTAAAAATTTCTACATTTTATAGAAAACTTGTAAGTATGGTCCTAATTGGAAGCTCACACTATTGCCAGGCATAGACTCACATAAACATAAGTTTCTGAATCTGAGTTTTCTTGCTTGTTCATTAAAAACACCCATGGGAAAATAGTATTAGCTTGCATGAGATTCTGGGATCGATCTCAAACTGCCCCCAAAACAACACCCACAAAACAGTTAACTGGTGTTACAGAGGCGCCCCTCCTTAATAGTTCCAACCTGTCACCCTTCCATTCAAAGAGAATTGGAAAGGAAGGCATTCTCTAAAAGTGTGATTTACATTCTGGAAGCAAGGTGTCCTGTTCACCACACTTAGACTCCAGGAACAAACACTGCGGCACGAGTCCATGCTAATCAGAGCAAACTGGGTGGAACTTAGCGTGGCAGGAATGGCATTGAACAGTGAAACTTGAACCATGATAGAGCTGGGCCTGACAGCTGTGCTCTGTGGTGTAGCCCTTGGTGCTGAAGAGAGCTTGCCTTGCCAATGAAGTCACTTGTGTGGTTGGTGTGCATGTCAGTCTTTCAGCACTCGTGTGCTTAATCCTTAATGTTTCCAGTTTTGCTAGTGGTGGGATAATCACTGAGAATGTACCAGGAGTTTGTAACTGGAATCAAGACCTGGGTCTGACTTTCTCCTGGTCTTTACTGTGAGGGTTCCAGTGTACTTTCTTCCTCTTTGCACTTGGGTGGGCCTCCTAGTTTTGCCAGCCTTCCTGGTCCCTCTGTATTCTCTCTCCCATTGACCTTGGTCCTGGAACTACTTACTATCTCACCTATACCTGTACCTATACCTATATGAACTCCTGAAATATATTTTACTAATGTTTTTCTTTTGATCAAATTACTTTGCAAATTTTAGTCTAGAAAAATCTGTTTCAGAAAAGGAAACTAACTTTCTCCAACATTGTTTAAAATGAGCACATGACTGTTAATATAAAAAAGCAGTTATACCTGGGAACCCATGTGGTGCACATAAATATTCAGCACAATACTTATACACAAAAAGAAGAGCAAGTCATTTAAAAAAAATCCCCTGGGGCTGGGGATGTGGCCCAAGGGTAGAGTTTTATGCCTAGCCCCACAACTTTGAGAATTTTTTTTAAAGCATTATAAGAGAATCATTTTCCTTACCATGCTTGCTCATGCACTGTTACTACATATCCACTCTGCAGTCTGCACATGTGGCCAAGGGGAGAGATGAGTGTGGCCCGATACAAGCTGTAAAGTTACTGAATATTTTGAGGGCTTTTTTGTGTGTGACTTTTTTCCCCCCTCTTTAACCTGACTTTGTTTCTCCAGTGTGAACTTTGTAAATAGGAGCATGTTGCAATGTCAAAAGGCAGGACATACCTATACCTGTAGTATGACATTCTATTAATCAGGGAAGATCATGGGAAGAGTTATGCCTTAAGCATCACTAATGAGGTAACCATTTTGAGAATGATAGGCCATTTTTCTAAAAATCTGTAAGTGAATCTAATGTTCGTCCAGGAAGTCCAGAACCTGCCGAATTGTCCTTACTGGTCTGTCTCTGTTTTAACCCATGCTTTATATTATTTGTATATTAATTCTCTTAAAAAGTTCATTTCCATTAGTCCTGCTAGGACTGGATGTCCCAGGGCTGGGTGGTAGGGGAGGGAGTAATGGGGGGAGGGATTGGTAAGGGTGGGACTGGGAGGAGAGGAGGGAGTGGGCTGCAGTTGGGATGTAAAGTGAATAAATAAATTAATGAAAAAAGAGTCCATTTCCACATTTCCAGGTTCTGCTGTTACATATATGTGAGGACAGGTCTCTGATAGTCTCTGCACTGGGAGGCCTTGAATTTTCTAATTTTAGGTCATCAGCCATTGGACTAATTTAAGCAGTCTGAGTGTAGGCTTCTTTCTGTCACTATTAACTTGAGGATTACAGGCAAGTGTGCATCTTTAGGAATCTTAGTTTAGGTCAGCTGTCAAGTGGGAGACTAATCCTTACGTGTATTTCCCCTCCTTGAGTAAGGGTGAAGTGAGGAACTGAACAGTTTCCCCTTTCATTGAAAATGTATTTTTTCTCTTATGTCCTGATTTCTGTTTTCTCTTTACTGCTACCAGTTCCTCCCCACCTCCCTTCCCATCCGGATTTACCCTCTGTCTCTTATTAGAAAACAGTCTTCTAAGGAATAGTAATACAATAAATATGATATGATATAATATGACAAAGCAAAAGCTAACATATCAGAATAGGACAAAACAAACAGAAGGAAACGAACCCATGCAAAAGACTCAGAGACCCACTCAGGAATCCCATTTAAACATCAGACTGGAAGCCATAATATGTACACAAAGGACCTGTAGAGTTAAAAAAATGTATTTACATACATAAAAATATTTATATAAATTATATAAATATATATAAATAAATATTTATATATACCAATTGGGATTATATACAAATATGTTTAATATATAATATATGATTACATATAATTTTAATATAAATTTATATTTATATATAAATATATAATAAAATAAATTATATATATATATATATATATATATATATATATATATGAATAACTCTAACTCAGACTTAAAAGCACTCACAGAAGACAAAAGCCCTCCGAAGATGCCCTTGAGTTCATTTTCTGTCTGCCATCTACTGCTCGGCATGCGGCCTACCCTTGGGATTGTATGTTTCCTGAGTGAGACTTCCCAGGAGGAAACTACATTTTCATGTTAGCTGCTGTCAGTTGGAAATTGTTTCTGGATGAGGTTTGGCAGCTGTGTCTACTTCTTCTCTACTCTCTAGGATCCCATCTGGTATAGACCTGTGTGGACCTTGTGCATACTCCTGCAGGCTCTGAGTTCACGTGTGTGTCCACCATGTTGATTTAGAAAGCTTCGTTCCCTTGCTGTCTTCCATCCCTTCTGGCTCTGACACTCTTTCCACCTTCTCTTCCACAGGGTTTCCCGAGCTCTGAGGGGAGGAGTTTGATGGAGACATCCCATCTAGGGCTGAGTGTTCTCACTCAGCATAATGTCTGGCTACGGGTATTTGCAGGAGGCTGCTCTGACGATAGCTGAGCAGGGCGCTGATCTATCTATGCGTATAGCAGAGTGCCTTTAAGAGCCCTGTTATTGCTACATTTTTCTATTTTTAAAACAGCCCTACTTGGTTTTTCACTAGGAGCCTGGACTAGTGTCTAGTCTAGTCTCAGGTTCGTGGTCACCCAAGAAGTGTTTTTAGAGTATGCACTCTGCCTGCAATGGTATTGGGGGTGCGTAAGCAGGTTTAGAGAAAGATAAAAACTGTCAGAGGTTTTAAAGAGAAAAGATTTCACGTTAGTGATGATAATTTTAAATAGCACATTCTTGCTAATTACAGTTTTACAGCTTCCTCTTGTGTCTCGGCTCCTAGCTTGTGATTGTCCTCTATTTGGAATAGCTGGGCTCAGTGAACTGAGTAGCAGCTGCTAATCACAGAGTAAACCTGATTACTGCATCCATAAGCTTGACTGCTTTTCACTGTATGTCATTGAGCTGCTATCTTGTCCTTGTTGCCACTGTCCTCTTTTGTGGGCAGCAGCACGGGAGCTGCAGGCTTCTGCACCATTGCAGGATGGGATGTGTTGGGTGGAAAGATGGCGGGGAGGAGACATGGCAGGCAGGCTTGCTGGGCTGCCGCTGAGTTGGGGGATGATTTTGGATCCTACATTTACTTAAGGGGCGAGTTGCTGGCATTGTGAAACAACATTTAAACCTCTGTTAATTTTTAATTCAAATATAGTCAATCACTTTGGCATCTAGGCTCTGCAGGTTAAAAAAAAAATGCCACAGGCATACCCTAGATTTAGGTCAAGTACAGAGTTTTAGTAACTTGCAGTTAGTAACTTAGAAACTTGACTTGTGTCCTGTCAATAAGTGCTATTTTCTTACTTGATTGCAATATCACAAGCCTCCTTCCCAGAGGCTCTGAAAAGTGAGGTGCTTGTTGCTGTGGTTTCGTTGTTTCCCTTTACAAGTGACCAGATCACGACTCCTGTTTAGCTTCAGTGTCTCATTTTGTCGTTTTGGGTTGAGAATGTCATTAAGATGGAATTACCCTTGCTTAATGACAGAGCAAAGTGATGACAAGAGAAGAAAAATGCTAGAGTACAGGTGACTTTAATCTCTGTTCTTCTTGCCTCTTGAGTGACACGAGGCAAATTACCTAGCCTCTATGAACCACACTTTGAGTAACCGTGGGTCCCATGCACGGATGGTTGAGGAATCACACAGACTCCATTTGTGATTTAGCATGTAGGTTTTATTTGCTGAGATAAAGACAAGTCAATGATGGGGATAGAAATAAGAAAGAGCAGTCCATAGACCATCAGCTGTTTTGTACTGTCCTGACATTTAGCATGTTATTGATCAGTGTTCCTGCCCTTACCCTATCCAGAGTTTATGCTACTTAAGCTAAAATAATTGCTATTGAATGCATTCAGATGAAATAAAATCATGACTGTGCCCACTGTTTAAGAACTTAGTGGTCATGTCTGTTGTCTTGTTTAGTGACTTTTCATGCCACTGAGAGAGCTGTTGGATGGTTCCCTCTGAGTGAGCTGATGAACTTCTAGGCTTTTGCTTCAACTTTTGGAGTAGCTGGTGAAACCTGACTGGTAAGAATTTGTCTTCTGCAGTGGGGTTGCCACTCTCTGTTGTGGAGAGCAACCTTTTAGCGACAGCCTGGGTTAGTTGGTGATTTCCATGGGACCCCTTGGTCAACAACTCAGTTCAATGTAACCCAGTCCCACCATTGGAAGCCTCCTTGCATGGAAAGAAGAGATGACCAATTGAGGCTCTGCATGCCTATTACTAGAGGTTCTCTTTAGAATCATCTTCATAGGTTCCAGGAAGTTTCCATTGCACTAGGTTTCCACTCCCCTCTATACCCCCAATAGTGTGATCTCTGCCTGAACTCTCCCCCTCTACCCTGTCTCACCCCTACTTGATTCTTCCCCCAACTCCTATCCCCGCCTGCCTCTAGTCTGCCTGTAGAATTTATTCTGTTTCCCTCCCCCTAGGGATAGCCATGTATTCGCCCCTAGACCCTCCTTTTTAAGATAACCTCTCTGAGTGTATGGATTGTAGCTTGGTTATCATTTACTTAATGTCTAATATCCACTTGTAAGTGAGTTTATACTATGTTTGTCTTTCTGGGTCTGGGTTACCTCACTCATGATGATTTTTTTTGCTAGTTCCATCATTTGTCTGCAAATTTTGTGATGCCATTTTTTTTTTAAACAGCTGAGCAATACTTCACTGTTTAAATGAACCATATCATTTTAAATTCATTCTTCTGTTGAGGGACATCTAGGTTCTGGCTAAATAATAATAAGCCTGCAATGAACCTGTTTGAGCAAGTGTCCTTGTGGTAGGATGGACTATCATTTGGGTATATGCCCAAGGAGAGGTATAGCTGGGTAGTGAGGCAGACTAGCTCCCTGCTTTCTGAAGTGGAGCTGGTGCCTGCCTGGAGCCCTCACCCCTACTTTTCTCCTTGGTGCAGGAAGGAGCTCTTCTGTCAGAATAGAGACTTCTTCCTGGAGGTTCTCCCTGGAGGCTTCTTCCTCTGCAGATGCAGAGACCCACAGCAAGACATTATGTGGAGAGAAAGTCCATTCTGTTAGAGCTCAGGAAATGCCCTGGAAGAGGAGGAAGATAGAGTGTAAGAGTCAGAGGGGATGGAGCACGCCCAGAGAACATGGCCTCTGCATCAACTAAACAAGGCACTCATGAGCTCACAGAGAGTGAAGCAGCAAGCGCAGGCCCTGATGACTCTACACCAGGCCCTCTGCTATGTTACATCTGTTAGCGTGGTGTTGTTATGAGAATCCCCACTGCGAGAATGACTGGGCCCCCGGCTCCTGTGCCTGCCTTTGGGACTCTCTTCCTCCTGTTGGGTTGCTGTGTACAACTTTGATCTGGTAGTTTTTGCTTCGTCCGATTTTATTTTTTCATGTTTGGTTGTTATCTCTTAGAAGCCATTTTTTTTTTCTGATGACAGGCAGAAAGGGAGTGGATCTGGAGGGGAGGAGAAGTGGGGAGGAACTGGGAGGGGTAGAGGGACAGGAATCTATAATCAGGATATATTATATGAGAAAAGAATCTATTTAAAAGGAAAAAAATTTTTGGATTTTGGAGTACTACTGACTTGAGTTTGCAGTCACAGTTTCTTTGGTCCTGTCTCATTGATGTTGGACAAAGAGTATGGGTCCTTTGAGCTTCAGTTTGATCATCTGTAAAGCTGGGATATTGTAGCACCTCCCAGACAAGTATTGTATGAGAGATCTTATTAGATGTGTGAAATGACTAATGATGTGTGCCCAGAAGATAGATTGTGTGTCATTTATATGTTTTGTGTGTGTGTGTGTGTGTGTGTGTGTATAAGGCATTAGAAGTACAGAGGTCATTCTTTAGTGTCTTACTCAAGTGATTTCTCTGTCGTTTTCGTCGTCGTCGTCATCATCATCATCATCATCATCGGTTTTCAAACAAAATTTCTTGGTGTAGTCCTGGGTGTCCTAGATCTAGTTCTGTAGACCTGGCTGGCCTTGAACTCGAGATCTGCCTGCCTTTGTCCCCTGAGTACTGAGATTAAAGGTGTATGCCACCATGCCTGGCTTCCACCTCGTTTTTTTGAGACTTGGAACTCACTGAATCAGCTGGACTAGCTGCTCAGAAAGCCGAACGGATCTTCCTGTCTCTGCCTCCCCGGTTTTGGGATCCTAGGTGCACTATTTTTTTTTCTTTTAAATACTTTGGTTCTGGAGGATCAAACCCAAGTGTTTCTGCGTTCACAGCAAGCCATCTCCCCATCCAGACATGCTACGTAACAATTGTGCCAGGTAAAAATACTCTTAACCCTGCAGGGCTGGAGATTTAAAATTATGAACATAGAGATAAACAGTAAGGGATCTTTTCTTTCTTTTCTCTTTTGCTCCCCCCTCCCCTATTTCTTGCTGCTCATTCTGGAGACACAGCTGTGCCCTTCTCCCCCGGGCGCAGTGCATTGGCTGTCCGTCCGTCTGTCTACTTTCTCATGGCTTCAGGATGAAGTGTGGGCTTAGGAAGAGGGTTTCCACACCAGGCGAACTCACACCCTCCTGGACTCAATTCAGGCAAGCCCCACTCCCCCTCCATTGCTTGCCACTGCAAGGTGTAGCCCGGAGAGAAAAGGCAAAGTGTTCTCTCCTCCACCTTCCTGCCCCTGGCCGGGGAGCCATTCCTCCCATCTGTTAGGCAGAAGTGCAGAGATAACTGGCTTCTTCCTGGATAAATTTAAAGAGAGAAGAAATGCCAAAACCCAGCTATAAAATTGATGGCATATTTAAATATTTACACCCAATAAATTAATGCTTCTAGTGTATTCATAATACGCCACGAGGAGTGACTGCCATACAGGAGGTAATTAAGGTTTTATAAAAATATTAATTATAAGTGCCTGGCATGTGTGATGTGGAACACTGGTGATTGCGGAGCTGTTTCCTGCCAGTCCTCACATGACAGGGACTGTGGAGCTGGGCGCATCGGGAGCCGGTGCCAGAAGTTCAAGTTGAAGCCGTTTGTGACTGGCAGACCCAGACTCAGACTTCCTATGTCTGATAGAGCTTATCTTTAAAAAAATTTATGAAGCCACCATAATGGTTCATGCCTGTGAAACCAGCACTCTTGAGGTGAGGTAACTCACTCTTGCTGTGAGTTTGAGTTCGAGTCCAGCCAGGACTATAAAAGGTAGCCTTTAGCCACACTGTGAGATGTTTCATTTTAAAAAACTTGTTCCTTTATGTTGACGAGCACAGATATGAATGCATGATGTTTCTTAGAAAACCTAATGTACATTGTAAGGTAAACTCATTTGCTCTCTGAGATAAATATTTGCCTCTCTTTCTGTGGATGTACTATTTATTTTCCCCTTGCTTTCTGCTCCAGTACTTACTGATTTATGGACCATTGCTTACTTGTGCTGCCCTTTGAAGTTATGAAAATTATGCAAAGGTCTTTTATCTCAAAAAATGTAGAGGGCAGTGAAGTTCTCTAGACTTCTCCCTGAAATTGCTTTCAAACCACTTGTAAGTGTTTGAGCTGTGAACTTTGCTGTTTCTAGAAATGGCTGAAGCAGCTTGGATTAAAAGCTTTGGATCAGTCCTGTCCCAGCCTGAATGCTTTCTGAGCCTTCAGCTTGTTTTCAGATAAACAGTGGGTTTAAATTTTTTAAATTCAAATTAAAGGCTTGGTGGGTGAGTTGCCTTTTAAACAAGGCATTTCTGTGTTGTTCCTTGGGACTTGGGACTTCTCCTTGTCCCCTACTTTCACAGGCTTTCTTCTGTAGTCAGTCAGCATTCCTCCCAGAGGTGGTGAGTGTGAATTGTGAGCAACCTGCCACTATAGCTCCTGCCATTTGTCAGTTACCCAATCTTTCAGGCCTCATTGTTTTTTTGCTTTGGAAAAAAAAATGAGAATAGTGATGTCATCACATAAGGCAGGAGTTGCTGGTCTTTGGAAAGTATGGAAAGTGGTAGCTAGCACCCACGGAAGCTCTCAACGTGCTGTCCTTGTTATCAGATTTGTCGCTCATCAGATATGGATCAGAGACCGGAAGGTGGAGCTCAGGAGGAGAGCGCTTGCTTAGTTAGCATGCACAGAAAGAGAAAGCATAATGATATGCCTTTGAAGATGCCGCAATAAAACCCATCACTGTGTTAGCCTAAAAAGTTAAAAAAGATTTTACTCTGTTGTATACATTTGTATGGGTGCATGTGTGTGTTTCCGCTCATGCATAAGTGGGAACATGTTTGTGGAGGCAAGAGGTGAACCGTAGGTATTGTTTCTCAAGTGTGTATGTATGTCTGTGTGCCCTTCCGTGCATGGGCATGCAGGTGCTTGTGGAGGCTGGGGAAGGTCATTGGGCTCCTTTAAGCTGGAGTTACAGGTGCTTGTGAGCTGATGTGGGTGCTGGGAACTCAATTTGGGGTCTCTGCAAAAGCTATTTTCACTCTTAACCACTGAGCTGTCTCTCCAGTCCCCTACTTTTGTTCTTTTGAGACAGTGTGTTTTCCTGGCCCAGAACTCCAGTCGGCTGCTGGCTGACCAGTGAAGCCAGAGATCTGCCAGTCTCTTCCCCAGTGCTGGGTTTACAAACACACAAGCTAGCAGACCACCATGTCTGACCTTTTTCATAAAATGTGGGCTGTGTTATCCAGCTCAGGTCCTTGTTTTTGTGAGGCAAACATTTTATCAACTGAGCTGTCTTCCCTTAATTGGCTCTTAATGGTTGGAATGCTTGTTATTTACAATCCAGAGCTAACAGAAAGATGTGTTTTTGCCTTAATAGCTTAAAAGCTTAGCATTTATTTAATTCAAACACAATTCTGTTTCTGTGAGGAAGCAAGTGCTGAAGGCTACAGTGGTGGCCATATTTCATATCGTTATCCCCTTTTCAACAGACTTTTTATAATTGGGAGACAGGTCTTGCTATGTAGCTCTGGCTGGCCTAGAACTGGCTGTGTAGACTGTGCTGGCCGCCAACTCACAGAGTTCTGCCTACTTCTGCCTCAAATGCTGAGATTAAAGGCACATGCTAACATTTTCAGTTTTTAAACATCTTTAAAATACGTTTTATCCCCAAATAATATAGCATTCTATTCTCAGATTAGTTTTGTCTCCTCCCCAGTGAAGTTTCCCTTTCTTTATAGATGACCAGCTTGAGACATGTATTTGAAGTTCTCGCCCAACGATTAGGTTAGAAGGTGTCTGCTGCCTCCCACTTCTCCGCAGTAACCTTTCTATCACTCCCTTGAGAATGATGGCCACCCCCAGGCTTTCTTCCATGAATCACTGAGTATGATTGTCAGGAATCTCTGTAACTTTCTTGATTTGTGAGGATCAAGGTAGCCATGATCTTGGGTGTGTAAGTTGGTGAATGTTCAGAATTGACTGGAACCTGTGAAGAGTTACTCTTAACATTATCTGAAATGGGATGTTGAGTCAAGGAAGGCTTCCTGCTTTCCTGTGATAGGGGATTTCTCTGGGTATCTCTAGATGGTCTCAGACTCAGTATGCAGATGGTGGTGGCCTCAAACTCGAAAGATCTGCCTGCTTCTGCCTCTTGGGTGCTGGGATGAAAGGTGTAGAAATCTGCCCGGTTAAAGGAGAAGTTCTTAACTCACCCCTGATTTTGAATTCAATTTCTTCTGTGCAAAATGACCTGCGTAGGCCTTGTGCCTAGTCATTTTGGTCATTGGCACAGATGTTCTTAATGGTCAAGGAGAGATAGTTGGGGTTAGTTGTTACACAAGAGTCCTTCTTGGAAATAGAACCATAGGAGACAGAAAGGTTGTAAATATTTCTGTGTTCCAGTTCTTCTTTAAAACTTTCTTGAACTGTCATATTGCAGTTGGTTAATGAAAATGAAGATTGTTGAAGTGAGAACAAGACTTATTTACCTGCTTAGGTAGGAATCACCCAACTTTTTTATCTTGGCTTTTTGAGACTTTTTATTTTATTTTTTTATTTTTTTATTTTTTTGGTTTTTCGAGACAGGGTTTCTCTGTATAGCCCTGGCTGTCCTGGAACTCACTCTGTAGACCAGGCTGGCCTCGAACTCAGAAATCTGCCTGCCTCTGCCTCCCAAGTGCTAGGATTAAAGGCGTGCGCCACCACCGCCCGGCTATTTTATTTTTTAGTACTATGTTTTTTATTATACTGTAATAACATTTCCCTCATTCCTTTCCTCCATCCAAACCTTCCCACATACCCATTCCTTGTTCCTTTAAATTCATGATCTCTTTTTCTTTAATTTGTGTGTGTGTCCTCCTTTCCTCCTAACTTTTTTTTTTTTTGGGTTGTTTTGTTTTTTGAGATAGGTTCTCACTTTGTAGCCCTGGCTATCCTGGAACCCACATATAGACCGAGTTAGCCTCAAACTCACAGAGATCTATCTACCTGCTTCTATTAGTTGAGTGCTGAGAGTAACTACTTACTACATACTATGTATAATCGATCACCCCCCGCCACCCCCACCCCCACACACACTTTCAGGACTGACTATTTGGTACTGGATAACCAATTGGCGTGCTCTTTTCTGGAGAACACTTATTTCTCTCACTCTTAGGATGCCTTAGTTGCTTGTATTTATTGTGTAGAGTTGAGGCCTCATGGGCTTTCCTTTTTCCACATTAGCATGTCTGTTGATGTCAATCTTGTTTAGACCATGTTTAGGCAATCATGTTGGTGAGACTTCATGTCTCCTAACATTTCTAGGAGACTCAGTTTCACAGCAAACTCTGTGTTCCTCTGGCTCTTAGAATCCTTCTGTTCCTTCTTCCAGAATGATCCCTGGGCCTGAGGTGCAGAAGTTGTGTGACAGATGTCTCATTTGGAACTGGGCTCTATAACTCTGTGATTTTATCAATTTTGCTTTATATCAAGAAGTCTCCTTGATGAGGGGTGAGGGCTACATTTATCTGTGGGAATAAGGATAAATATTTTGAATATATTTAGGGATTGTGCTGGTTTAGTACAGTGATGGTTATTGGTTCTTGAAACTTAAAAAAACTTTTTCAATATATGATTATTTACTAACTGCCTATTTGAAGGAAATGCCAATATTGTCACAGAACATTGGAAGTTGTGTTCACAAGAGAGCCAACATTACTGACAGTGAATTGAGATATATTCAATTTAGCTCAGTTTCTTTTTCTCTTATTCCCTCCCTCTCTTCCTTCCTCCTTCCTTCCCTCCCTTTCTTCCTCCCTCCCTCATTCCCTTCCTCTCTTTCTCCCTTTCTCCTTCCCTCCCTCTCCTCTTTCTTTCCTTCCTTCCCTCCCTCTCTTCCTTCTTTCCTTCCTTCCCTCCCTCTCTTCCTTCTTTCCTTCCTTCCCCCTCTCTCTTCTTTCTTTCCTTTCTATCTCTTCCATACTCCTCTCTCTCCCTCCCCATTTGGAAGCAGAAAATTATAACATTGAAACTAATATTCTTATGATACTGCCATCTTGAACATTCCCGGTGACTTTACTGAGATCCAGGAGTAATCAAAGTTTGGTATGGTATCCCACACCTGTGATGATGAGGCTGCTGACACAGGAGGATGGCTGTAAGTTGGAAACCAGTCTGGTACCTGCAGCAAGTTCAAGGCCAGTCAGGGCTACCATCCATCCTAATTTTATCCTTAGATGAATTTGTGTCTTGGATTTGAGCCAGGGTAAATCTCTAAGTTTGAATAGCAGAAGTGTATAATTAGGTGAAAGGATTGAGCAGGCCATCCACTCCTAAAACTTAGCTCTTGCATTGAAATTCTCCAAGTGCAAATTCACACAGTCCTGATCCTCTCACCCTGGGCATGTCTTAAGGGAATCACAGTGACTTGCTCTGGTTTAGATGGGAAGGTGAGATTATTCTCTTCTGAATGCATTAATCATATTTGAAATGTTGACACGCTATAGGAATGTACTTGTTAAATGTTTTAAGGATATTGTTCCATTACTTATATTTAGCTTATATTGAGTCTCTGTCCTTCAAGCTATTTGGCGCTTTGAGGTTACTGTGATTACTTTCATTGTCTAAAGTAGAGAGAGGAGATGGAGTCAGAGATTTTAAGTCCGCTTGCCTAGGGTTAACAGATGAAGCTCTGTGTCCCCCGTGGTAGCTGCAGTGAGGAAGAGCTTCAGCTTTCTGCCCTTCCAGGTGTGTTCTGTTGGGCAGGTGATGCAGTATGTGCCATGTGGCTTGTGCCATGCTGGAGTATCCATGGGAGTAGAGATGGCAATGGTGCCCACCTCTCAGGGCAGGTACAAGAACGACATCAAATGACTAACAGATGTGTAAATTGACTGGTGTGATGCCTGGCACAAGAAACTTCATATGTTAAAAAAAGTACTGAGCTGGAGGAGGGACTAGATGAGATACTTGCCCGAGTGATAGGACTTAAGAGGAACTGAAACCTCATCAGTGTGTTATATCCAAATGCACTACCTTTTATTTTATAGTTTTTGGTGCTGGGAGTCAAACCCAGGACGTCACATATTCTAAGCATGTGCTCTTCCACTGAACCGCATCCCTAGCTCCAGTGTTACTCCTTTAAAAATAACAATTAATGATAAGGCCCACACACAGTGTACCACAGTCCTAGTAAGTTATGTCTGGTCCTGCCCGCATACTCCCCTGCCTTACTTTTCTTGCTGACACCCACGGCCATCAGTTGCTAAGGGACTTGTCATATGAGAACTTTGGACTTACCATTGCCGGGATACCATTGCCGGGAATCGTGACCAGATTGCCATGACCCCAGTGTGTAGCTGCTGCTTCCTGAGTCTCCATCCTGTATGTTCAGAAGGACTCTTCTCTGCAGTTCTCAGTGTCTGTTTGGAGTAGGATGGTTCTGTGTTTTGGTCTCTCATACACAGCCCATATAGCTGTTCATTTCAGAGCCCTCCTGGACGCCAGCTGTCGAATTTATTAATGAAGCAGTTCTTTGAAGAGGTGAGGCGTGATGCCTACTCTTGACCCACAGTTCAAAAACAGAACGAAGAGTAGTGGAATCAGAAGAAAGTTCTGGTTTCTTCCAATCCTCTGCGAGCATTTTAAGGTTTTTATGAAGGGAGAGCAAAGCCATTTAGATTCCCTGAAGCCACAAGAGCTGAGTTTTACAAGCACATCCCTGAGGAAGTTAATCAGGTTTCCTTGGGGTTGCTGGGCTACGGTGCTTAGAGGAAAAATAGCACCACCCTGAAGAGTAAGAATAGCAGAAACCACATGTCCCTGTGAGCCCCAGCCAACTGCTCCTGAAGGAAATGGAATCTAGCTGCTGGGATGGTTTTTGTTGGACAGCTTTTCGATTAAGCAACAGGTTCCTTCCCAGCCTGGGAATGTGATTTATTAAAGATACAAATATTATAATCTCTGTGTGTGTGTGTGTGTGTGTGTGTGTGTGTTGGGGGGAGGTGCTAGGTCGAGGTTGTGCTTCATTTGACAAATTACTGTAAGAAAATTGGACTGGATTTTATGTTTAATTTCTAATTCACATTTTTCCATTTGTTTGTTTGTTTGCTTTGTCGTTTTGAGTGAAGGTCTCACTTTGTAGCCTTGGCTGGCCAGGAATTGGATATGTACACCAGATTAGCATAGACCCACAGAGACCCATTTGCCTCTGCCCCAATGCTGCCATTAGAGGCGTGTGCCACCACACCCTGCATTTTTTCCAGAGATCTCGATATTTCTGTGTTTAGCTGCGGCAAACAAAACAAAACAAAACAAAGTAAAACAAAAACGAGCTTTAACTCTTCTAAGTTGGTCCCTGCCTGGCTCCTGGAATTAAGAAAGAAGAGTAAATAGGGTAGATATTTAAGCTTGCTGAGAAAGGACAATGCTGCCTTTTGGGTCCTTCAAACCATTGCTTGTGAATGAAGATGCCGGGAGCTGAGTCACTGCTGTGCTATGGTTCCGATGGTCTCTGTGATCATGATGAAGGCAGAATCAACAGTGGGGTGATTAGTGATCATCTGGGTGGGATGGGAGCCAGGAGACCATTTAGGGCAAGAGTTGAGTCAGCTTGCTGCAGTACTCTCTTCCCAGCATGCTAGGCTAGGCTCTAAGAGCACCTTCAGTGAGCAGGACAGAGAAAGCCCGCTGCTTTCTTGGGAAGGTGCCAGGATGTCCTGAGGAAGACCATGGGCTGGGAAGAGAAATAGTTCAGTCAGTCAGGTGTTTGCTGAACAACTGTGAGGACCTAAGTGTGATCCCCAGAATCCATGTGGGAAAGCAAGCCAGATGTGGTAGCAGGTACTTGTAATCCCAGCACTGGGGAGGCAAGAGCAAGGAGTTTATAAACCCCTTAGGGGCTTATTGGTCAGCTAACCTAGCAGAATGCAAGAATGACAGCATCCCGAGAAATGACAACCAAAATTGACCTCTGGTCTCCACACACAGGCACATACCATGTGCATTTGTAGCTTCACGTACATTGTACTCAGACACACATCAACATGTTACTCTATCCCCACCCCCAAAAGAGCATGCATTTGGATTTTTTTTTTGTTTTGTTTTGTTTTGTTTTTCAAGACAGGGTTTCTCTGTGTAGCCCTGACTGTCCTGGAACTCACTTTGTAGACCAGGCTGGCCTCGAACTCAGAAATCCTCCTGCCTCTGCCTCCCAAGTGCTGGGATTAAAGGCGTGCGCCACCACCGCCAGGCATTTGGATCTAAACTAACTATTTAGAAGCTATGTGTCTTAAGTCAATCAGCCTCTCTGTGCTTTCAATTAGCATTTGTAGCAAGCATATTCCTTGCCTTACACAATTCCGAGAACCAAAGTTGTTAGAATGGAACCTGGATCTTAAGCAGTTTTTCCGTATAGGGTAAGCCTTAGTTTTTATACCTTATTTTTTTTTATAGGTTTACTTTTTATGTGTGTGCATATGGCAAGTAACAGACACACTGCTGAACAAAGGTGAACAAAATTAGCAGCCAGCAGTGAGGGATCAGGGATCATGGTGGTGCAGTCTCAGACCTGCTGCTCAGAGAGGCCTGACTTAAGACAGGACAACCAGAGCTCAGGGCACTCAGAAAACAGAGCCTTAGTCCCCAGAAACGCAGGAGACTTGGCAAGTCTGGCAAAGAGCAGCAGGTTATTGAGGCTCAAATGCCTCATTCCTTTTTCTCATTGCTGTGACCAACATATCTGACAGGACAATGCTGAGTGAACAAAGGCTCCTTTTGGTGCATTGTTTCAGAGCATCCTGTCATTGTGGGCAAGGCTGGCTGGAGGGCTCAGTGGTGGTAGGGAGTGTGATAACTTGTTCACCACATGGCCTTGGACTTAGAAACAGAGCTGGATTGGAACCAGAGGTGGTATAAGCCTTGAGTCCACTCTACCTACATGACCCACTTCCTCCAGCAAGGCTCTGCTTCCAAAGGCCTTATAACTGCTCCAAACACTGCTGCCAGCTGGGGACGGACACACACACACACACACACACACACACACACACACGCCTGTGGGGAGCCTTGCCTGTTCAATCATAGCAAGTGGACACAAATGGAAGATAGCACAAAGAATAGTGCTATGGAGATAATATTACCTGCCATGGAGACCAGCTTGGTTTTTGCTTTTTGTTTTTGTTTTTATAAGGCTTCTGGGTTGTCCCTGAGCAGCAGCATGACCACTGTGAACTGAGTGTATGCTCTACGGTAGTTAAAGGTGGAAGTAGACTTGATCATACTGACCACTTCCCAAGTCTGCTGCTGGGAATGTGGCGAGGCGTTCTCCGTTCGAATTTTCAGTGCTGAGATGCCCCAAGCACAGACAGAATGGAAAGAAACCTTATAAAGTCACCGCCCTTTACAGGCCAGCACTGATCGTCATTTAAAAAGGCCCAGGGTTAAGTGCTTTAAGTGACATATTGATCTCCTGGAATTAGAGTTTGAAAGATTGCATGCTGGGATGGTCTCCATTTCTTGTTAACTTGAAGTAGTTTCATGGCTTGTATTTGAAAATGCTGGTGATTGTCCCACTCTGAAGGAAGATGTCAGCTGAGGGCTCCTGCTACCTGTTGCAAAGCAAGTGTGAAATATGCAATGTGAATTAATGCGAAGAATGCAGTGTGAATTAGGGCGAGCTGTAAAACTTTGTAGCCAACCCCAGGGCTTCCCGGGGCCTTCTGCTCCTTCTGTGCTGTGTGGTTTGATTGATTCTGCTTTGGTTCAAATAAAGTCAAGTACAAGAGTAATAAATTATAGACTGAAATTCAAACTTTTTTATTTTTAAAAAAACCTCCATTAAAATTCATTAGTGAGAAAGGACTTTAAGATAAATATTATATAATTGCTATTTGCTAGTATTTAAAAAATAGTTTTTCATTTTTAGAAATATAAAAATGGGGCCAGCAGGATGGATTGGGAGGTAAAGGCGCTTCCTGAGAATATGATGACTGATTTGGATCCCTGGAACCTTCATGGAATATAGAGACAACCAAGCCCTGTAAACTGTCCCATGACGTCCATAAGTACACCATGGCATGTCTGTAAGCTGTCCCATGACGTCCATAAGTACACCATGGCATGCCCAATCCCCCAAAATGTCAAAAAGTCTTTAAAGAAGGGACACCACAGATATCCAAACCTGCAGACGCCCAAGTCCTTTAAATATACTGGTGTGTTATTTGCATGTAGCCTTATGCAGCCTGCCCTGTATATTTTATAAAGTTCTTCCCTAGGCCACCCATAATACCTAGAGAATGTACATGGTAAGGAGTTAGTTGTGATGCTTTATTTTTTAGAGAGTAATGACAAGGAAATCTGTATGTTGGACATAGATACAGTCGCTTGAATCTACAGGGGTAGAACCCACAGTCTGGCTATTGACAGACTAGGAATTTACATCACTTGAAGTATTTGTGATGGCTTGCTTGATTTGTGACTGTCTTATGACTTAGTAGCTCCTACAGTATCATGTAATGTCACATATGGGCTGGCTGTGGGAGAGTGTCAGCAGTCACAACTGGAACAGAAAGTTAGAGGACACCCAACACCCTGGATTCTTAGCCCTTGGAACTGTATGAAACGTTGAGAAAGGGCAAATGAAGACTCCAGGCTGGGAAGCAGCCGCGGTAAAGAGTGTCTTTTGGGACTTTCCATCATTTATTGACAGTGGAGTTTAGCCTGGCATGTGTTTCCTCTTAATTCTCAGAAGAAAAATGTAACTTGAAATACTTTCTGTCACTACATGTTGGGACTAGGGAGATAGCTTGGCTCATTAGGTGCTTGCTGTGTGAGTATGAGGACCTGAGTTGGTGCCCCCAAACCACATAGAGAGCGCGGGGAGTGAAGTGAACTTGGTGGTACACTTGTGGAACCCCAACACTTAGGAAGAGGTAGGAGTTTATAAGTTCAAGGCTAGCCAAGGCTATGTAGTGAGATCCCATCTTAGGAAGAGAGCAACTTAAAATAAATTCCAAGCAAAATCCCGAAGCTCCAAAATAAAACAACAGCAGTAACAGCGCAAGTCTGGAGTGCCGACATTTGCTTGTCATCCCAGGGCTGAGAACGAGAATGCTGTTAGAGCAGAGGTTCTCAACCTTCCTAATGTCATGACCCTCTAATACAGCTTCTCATGTTGTGGTGACCCCCCACCTATACAATTATTTTTGTTGCTACTTCATAACTGGAATTTTGCCACTGTTATGAATTGTAGTGTAAATATCTGTGTTTTCTGATGGTCTTAGGTGACCCTTGTGAAAGGGTCATTTGATCCTCAAAGTGGTCGCAAGGGATTGAAACTCAGTGATTGAGTAGTTCCTTATGGCTCACAGGCTAGCTACCCCACCCACTTGGTAAGTTCCAGGACAACTAAGAAACCATTTCTGAAAAAGCAAGGAGCATGCCTCCTGAGGAGCAGTTTCCAGAGTTGTATCCACTAGAACACACACACACACACACACACACACACATGCACTCATCCCCCTCTGTTCTCTGGAAACATCTTAAATAAAGAAAAAAATTCATGCCAAATAGTGAGGCCAAAGGTTAGTACTGTGAGGGAAGACCTCAGGCTCCAGACAGTCCACATTTGCTATTTAAGACATAACTTCAGTCCAAGTCTGAGTGACATTTGGTTACAGACAAATATATGACGCTTTTTGTGATGTAACAACTGTCTTGGATTCAGATGTTTTAGAGCATCCTGGAAGGGTGTTTTCTCTTACCTCATGTCTTATATGAAGTATGGTGTTCCAAGAACGGTTAGAAGTGACAAGGCTGTTTTTTGGGCCTTTCTTCTCTTTTATGTCTAGCCTATGCTTCGTAAAGAAGATTTTGGAAATTGGTCTCCGGGTACTAATATAATTGCTGAGTCAAGTCCTGGGTTTTCAGAATGAAAATTACTCTTGCCAAGAGTTGCAAGTTGGGCAGCAAGAACATTTTAGTTTTTTTTTTTTTTTGGGGGTGAGGCAGAAAATTCAAGTTGACATTTCTCATGGATAATTGCTGTTTTTTAAATAGATACTTCCTTTCTAAACTTTGGTGCATATTATGAATGGCTTGTATAAGCTGATGCAACTATGCAAAATAATCCTGCCTCTCATGCCTAGCTGGTTTGTCACTGTCAGAAACGGGGATGGAGTGTTTATAAGCATCCGTAACTCTGAAGCCAGCCAAGATTTCCCCAGCCGACTGGTGTCTAGTGTTTGGGATCTGAAGTGTGCCAGGGTTGGTTGGTGTGCTCAGTAGCATATCTGTGGCCTACCATTTGCAAGATTAATCCTTTTGTCTGACTGACTGACTGTCTGTCTGTCTGTCTGTCTGTCTCTCTCTCTCTCTCTCTGCGCCCTGTAGGGAAGCCATGTGTTGAATGGTCCGCTCCCTCGCTCTGTGAGAGGCTTAGGTGCCCTGCTGTGTGCTGCTCCTTCAGGAGAGCTGTGGGTAGTCACTACAGCTCTACTCACTGCAAAGATGTGAAACTGAAGCACAGTCAGCCAGCCAAAGCCACTGTTGGATTCCTGACTTGTAAACGCTGTTAGATAATAAATATTGGTTATTTGAAACCAGCAAAACCAGGCTCATTTAGTACACAGCAATAAATAACCATTACAAATTCGTGACATAGGTTGCCTAATTGATCTGCCCCTCTCTACCTGCTTCTGTTGGTCCATGTTTTCATTGTTGTTTGGGTGTCTGCTGTCCCTGCAACTGGTCTTGCTCAGCAGGATGTAAGAAGGCGTGCTCTGGGTTCTATGCTCTGAAGGTGAGAGGGACTTTCTGCTGATAGAGCCACAGTCTACCCTATCGTTTCCCTAGTATTAATGCTTTAGAAGTAACTTAATGTTTTCACTTTTGTGTATCTTTCCATGGTAGCATTATATACTAATTCTGAACCTGGAACTGTCGACGTTTCTTAAGCCATATTTACTATAAACCAGAATGAATTTTAGATAAAATGAAGTAAGCCAGCATGTATTTTATGACATCCTTATTTATGTTACATCGTTCTTTAGTTGGATTAATTATCCTCATTGTTTACATTTTATTCTGATTATATGACTTGTTCTGAAAATAAGAATTTAGGGAGGAAAGTGAGACACGCTAAACAAGTAAGTTCTAACGCTGACAGAGATTTCAGCTGAATTTGGGGCTGAACCATTCGTATGCATTCCTAGTCTTCGTCTTCTTGAAGTGTTATAATGACTGCATCTGGGTTTTGCTCAATAAAGGTAAGATTTAGAACAGTTAATTATTGCAAAGTGTAAAAATCAGTAAACTTTGGAGATCAGTTTTAATCTGAGCCTCTCAGTACTGCTGAATGTGTTCATATCTCCCCTGGTAGTTACTCTTTCATATGTAAAGTACTGCTAACATGTGTTAATGCTATCCCAAGGATCCAAGAATGTGCGTATATCTGATTAATAAATGTTTATCACTCATGTTTGGATTCTGGGTTGCTCTTAGTACTGTTTCTCTCATAAATTTTTCTTCCTCATTATCCTCAAAATTAGCATTTTTTCCTAACTCCTGACCTTAGCAAGAATGCCTGAGATTTAAAGCTGAATGGCGATTGCGAGTGACAGTTGTTGAACACAGCAGCTCCAGACTGGTAAAGATTATACAGTGTATTGTCCAGGACAGGGTCACATAGGGAAGTTAACAGAGCTACCTAGTAATACATTTATAAATTAAATAAAGAGTATGTTATATCTGGGATGATGTGGTATTCACATCTGAAAATGGGCAGGACTGTCAAAGGTATAATAGTTAAGCAGTGAAGGTTATTCTGTACTGGCATTAGTATTTTTTCAGCAGCAGTTAATGGTGTGAATGGACACGCGTAGCTCTGTCCACTTTTCCCATGCTTTTTCTGCTGCAATGTGTGTTTTCTTTCCTATTGTGTTATGATTCCATCAGGTTTTGAAGTGGGGCAAAAACTGCTTTACTGTGGAAGCTGGCAGTGTTAGAGTTTCTTCATGCTGCTCTGTTGGAGGGGCGGGCCTGTGAGAGCCTCCAAGTCCATGCCCCTTTACCCCCCAGTACCAAGGGCTAGGGACTTTTCTTGTTGTGACAAAACACTTGACATAGTAACTAGACCCATATTCTGAGAGGATATATAGAATTTCTTATGGTGTGGGTGGCTCTATAGTGGTGGACCAGGAATGCACAGAAAATGCCTGACTGGAAGGAGGGCTGACAGACTCCCCAAGGTCATGCCCCCAGCGGCTCCTTTCCTCCAGTCAGGCCCCACCTCCTAAAGATTACACAGGTTTTCAGAGCTGAGCCTCTAGCTAGAGACCCAAGTGTTCAAACCCTTGAGCCTGTGGGAAAAACAAAAGACTAAGCTAATAACACACAATCTCATCTCTTTGGTTCCCTTCTCCCCTTGCTAGGTCTTTTCCCCTTTGCCTTGTATTTTCCTCTGTTGGATGGGATATGCTGGAATGAGAGTTGACTGTGCCCAAGAGAAAGCTATATTGAACTTAGGTAGGGGAGGAAGTTTGTTCCTCTGCTGTTGAGATAGCTCAGTGGATAAAGGTACCTCTACCAAGTACACATCCATCTTGTAAACACCAAATAATTAAATGGAAAGCTTCAACTATTCTCATTCTGTGGTCTTTGGTCTGAAGGACAAGGAAACATACCATGCAGGACTGCAGGAAGTCAGGATATAGCAAACCTCACCTCTGGCTGGAGGAGATGTGCCTGATTGGCTGATGCAGTTGGCAGGGCTCCCCTGTGCTCTCTGATCGTTCATCTTTGATTCCTTTGTATTGCATAAAACAGCCCACATATTTGATTGGCTGCTGAATATGCTTCCTCTTTGGGCAAAGGTCTTGAACAGTAGGATGCTTTGCTTGCTTACCACTCCCACCCCCACCCTACCCCAGGAAAGTTAGGAGAGGAAAACATCATTCAAGGAGGGTGCCAAAGCCTGCAGTGCTTCTGAAACACAATACTGGTCTTTATTAGGATACTGCGTTAGAGAAGTGCAGCATGTGTTTTCTGAATGCAAAACTCCACTCAAGGCCACAAGCCATAGACCTGCCCCTTCAGGAAGGCTCTGGAGCAGTGGTTCTTAACCTTGCTAATCCTGGGACTCTGTAATACAGTTCTTCATGTTGTGGTGACCCCCAACCATAATATTATTTTGTTGCTTCTTCATAACTATAATTTTGCTCTGTAGTCTATTGAGTCTGATAAGTAATTCATGAGCATCCACATTCTGTGTCTTTATCTTTAGATAACAGCTGATCTTTTGTAATTGTAGAATATGGGTAATCCTAAAGCATGCTGTTATATTATTCTTTGATTACTTTGTTGTTGGGGATCCGTGAATAACTATAGAGACTTGGTGCATTGGGCAGCTCTTTTGAAGGCATGCTGTGTAACAAACTGCCTCCAAGGCCTATAGCATACAACAAGATGATAGCTTGTAGCTGTAGTTTCATAGAGTGGAGATAAGGTTTTAGTCAGGCTGTGATCAGAAAAGTTTGAGCGCCAAGCTAAATGTCAGTCAAAGTCCTTTTGTGGTATTGCAGTGAAAACTGAGAAATCAGTTTAGTCTTCCTAAGTCAGCGCCTGTTGTTATACCTGGCATCTGTAGTGTCTAGAGATGGTTGTGGTTGTCCAGACTGGGATGAGGGGAAGTGGAGGCTAGAGATGTTGGTAGGCATGTTGTGGTACCCAGGACAGTCTTCCACACCATAGACCACGAAGTCGGTCATTCTTAACTTTAGAAATCCTCTTGCTCCCAACAAAATGTCTGTAATTAAGGATCAGGAAGGGTGAGTGCAACGTGGCACTTCTCAGCGTGGGGGAAAAGCTAATGACAGTGAGAGGCGAGGAAGCAGGTTGCTTGAGACCAGATGTGGCCATTGGCTTGGGTTCTGGGAAGGTCCTCAGTACTTGACTCCTTCGCCTAATTATTTTGAGTTAGGGTTCAGCCTTGTGTTATGTGAACCTCAGACAACAGATTACTTAACCTTTCCTTTCTGTTACGCCTTGTGTGGAATTGGCTATACTAATGTGCTTCCTGCCTGCTGTACACCTAGGGTCTCCTCAAGAATGTGCAGCACACAGGAGACAGTTCATGCTGGCACACTCACCGAGGCATTGTGGCTCAAGTCCACATAAGGCCCCGCAGGCCTGTGAGTGCATCGGTGCAAGGAGTCTTCTTTAGAGCATCCATGCTCAGTTATGTTTACTGGATGGTTTTTTAAAAGGACTTTATGTGTAGGATAAAAGAATTCAAAGTTTACAGAGGGTATAGTGAGAGGTCTCTAACTTCCTGACTAGTTCTTGTGTGGGACCCCTTGTTCTGGTGATTGTTCAGCCACATCCAAGAATGTGTCTGTCTCTCCCTTCAGTTAAGTGTAGAATATGTAGAATAATATGTATGCACATAACATAGAAATGTGCTTCCTGTGTGTTTTTTAAAAAAGATTTATTTATTTATTTTATGTATGTGAGTACACTATCGCTCTCTTCAGACACACCAGAGGAGGGTATCAAATCCCATTACAGATGGTTGTAAGCCACTATATAGTTGCTGGGAATTGAACTCAGGACCTCTGGAAGAACTGCTCTTCCAGAGTCAGTGCGCACACACACGCACACGCACACGCACACGCACTTGCACTCACACAAACCCACGTGCCTGAAGCCTGCGAAGGACAGGAGTGGAGGCTGGATCCCCTGCAATGGAGGCTACTGTGAGCTACCATTTGGGTGTCTGGGTCCTCTGTAAGAATAACAAGTGTTTATAACTGAGAGCCATGGCTCCAGCCCCAAATGTACTCACTCTGATGATCTGGCCTTTACCTGGTCTCAGTGCTCTGTATGTAATGCTCTTAATCAGTTCTCCACCTATGAGCGCCCCTTCCTTCCAATCTTTTGGTTATGCAAACCACGCTGTGATGACGCTCTACCCTTAAATTTGTATCTTTGTGCACAATAAGGCTGTTTATAAAATTCCTAGGCAAATGGTCAGAACTTGAAAATATCATCCTTAGTGAGGTAACCCAATCACAAAAGAACACACATGGTATGTAGTCACTGATAAGGGGATATTAACCCAGAATCTCGGAATACCCAAGACACAATTCACATATCAATAGATTTCTAAGAAGATGGAAGGAGAGACCCCTGGTCCTGGAAAGACTGGATGTAGGGGAACGCCAGGACAGAGTAACGAGAGGGGGTTGAATGGAGAAAAGAGGGAGGGAAGGGGGCTTATGGGACTTTCAGGGAGGGAGGAAACGGGAAAGGGGGAGTGATTTGGAATGTAAATAAAAAAAAAAAACTTAGAGAAAAAAAAAAGGCTGTTTATAAAATGGAGTCCTAGCAGTGGAGTTGCTGGTTCAAAAGGAAGGTACTCTTTGTATCTGTAGTAGTAGGTTTTGCCAAATTGCCCTTTGAGAAACATGCCCCAACCTTTACTTTTACTAACTGGGCACTGACGTGCTTAGAGCATCATTTCCTTGTTTTCTCGATTTTTCCTGTTCTATTCCTCATTTCTTCCTGACCCTCAGCTCAGCCTAGGACTTCACTTCAGGTGTCTGTCTTGTCCCAGTCTGGGAACACTTACCCCAGGGGTGTGCCTAAGAAACACTGTTGGTCTTTGAGAGCATGCCTGAATTCCTGCCATGGCAGGGTGACCTGGAGACTCACCCTCTCACCTCCTCCCCCTGCCTTGGCAATCTCATGTGGGTAAGGCCCCCTCTGCACTTTCCTCCATCCCAGTGCCCGCCAGGCTTTTAAGAACAGGTCCTCATCTATGGTGCTGGGGACTTGGAGCCTATGAACTTGTCTTGGGTCCTTGCCAGTGCATAAAGATAGGCGCAGTTAGGCGCCCTCATTCCTTACCATTTTCGAGCCAGAAGTATCTGCTCCCATGTGCAGTGTCAGAAGACAGGTTCCCCTTGAGGCCTGTGACCTGGTATTTCCACGCACACTTGTGGTGGGAGAGGATTGCCCTCACTTGGCTGGCAGAGAACCCAGTCTGACAGTCCATTTATTTCTTTTTCCTAGTCTTGGCCTCCAAATGGAGTACCCTGTAACTTGATTCGGTGTTTACAGAGTTCAACTGGGACACGCTTGGGGAGGGCTAGTGTCTGGGAGAGGCCCTTTCAGCCTGCATTGCTGTGTTCCTTATTCAGAGCTCGTCACTCCCTTGTACTATTTCTCTTCTGTTTTAAATGGTGACTCATACTCTAAGAAGTTATTTCACTTTAAAATTATAATACATATATAAATGTATATGTATGTATTACATATGGATATATGTATGTATGCATATATAGTCATATACATATTGATGTTTTGCCTATATGTATGGGGCACAGAATATGTGCCTGGTGCCTGAAGAGACCAGAAAAATGTCAGACCCCTCGGAACTAGAATTGCAGCTTATGTGAGCTGCCATGTGGGTGCTGGGAACTGAACTCAGGTCCTCCGCGAGAGTGCAAATCATCTTAACTGCTGAGCCATCTTTCCATCTACCCACTGTAAAAGTTTAAATGTTCAGCAAAATTGAAAGAATTTTATAGTAGGCCCTCATATGCCTGATGTTTCGATTATGCCTCAGACTTTTACAAGACTTAATATGATGGGCCATCTGTCCATCCCTCTAGCCTTCCTCTGGATTCTTTCACAAATGATATGTTAAAGGCTCATGCACAGGTTGTTAGCAACTTATGCTTTGAAGTCAGACTAATGATGTTTGAGTCCTGACTGTCCTGCGTTCCATCCTATGAAGTTCCAGGATATCTCTCTGTGCCTTAACATTATCATCTATGAATGGAAATAGCATCGGTGACTTCATAGGGTTTGGTGAGAGTAAGTGAAGAAGTACGTATAGATTAGATTACATTTAGAACAAAGATTTTGGATTTTGTTTTAGTCATGTGGCATGCATGAGATATAATAGAAAATGACTTGACATTGTTTTTGTCAAGGAAACAGGTTTCATGGACCATGGGACAGGCAGCATCTATGTCCCTTCCACTCTGCCTAGACTTCATTTGTGCCTCATCTTTGTTCTTTAGATCGGCCTTCAGCAGAGCACCCTCACTTACACAGGAAGAAGTTGATGTTTAGCTGATGCCCGCTGTTGTGTGGCTGAGTCACCGGTCTGTCATATTTTGTCTCTTGTGATTTGCATACTTGACTTTCTGTTTTAGTCCCATTCTACAGATGAAGGATTTGTCTACAAGGTAGCAGAGGCTCTTGTAGTTGAAAAGCTTGTTCATCTGAATTGTGACAACAGGAGACACACCAATGCACATTGCCTTTCAGGCGTGACCTTGAGTTCTTGAAGGTCGATCACTTTGCTGCATCATGTGTTTTGCCAAAATACCTTCCTGAACGCTGAGTTTCAGGCTCAGTCTTCTTGGGCTCTGGCTGATCTAGCTGGATCAGAGTCACTTTGAGGTATTTTAATAGAGAGTCATTTGTAAATGTTTGACATCTGAGGGGCATTTTGGGAGAAGGCATTTCTTTAGGGTATAAGTTGTGGCTGTGATACCATTTTCTGCCCTCGTGCTGTAAAGACGGGGGACTGCCTTTATTCCTGTTTCCATTCAGATTCTTTTCCATGAATTCTCTGTTTTTGAAATTATCCCAGAGAAGTCTCTTTTAGGTGTTAATAAGCTTATGGGGTTAGCAAAATGGCTTAGTCTGTAAGGCATTACAAGCCTGAGATCCACTTAAAGGTAGAAGGAGAGAACCAACTCTATGACATTGTCCTCTGGCCTCCACACCTGTGCAGTGACATGTGCACACCTTTTCCTTTTCACACATCACATGCCACACACAACACACACAATAAATATATTAATTTTAAGAAACCTTTTATGCTCTGCTAATGTACTGTAGTTGAGAGAGTCCAGCTTTTACTGGAGCCATTTGCGTTACCTTATTTTTATGAAGCTGGTCCTGTGTCTGAACTTTATAGACATATCAGTTTTTACTTAAAATTGTTCACTTGAAATACATTAAATTACATAAAATGAGTTTGTAAAAATGGGTGAAATAGGAGAAGCAACCCTTTTAATGACTGAAGTGGGAGAGTGGATACAAATGGTAGAAGTTTTCCTAAGTGCTGATTGACGGGGGCCTTGGAGTTCATGCGCCGGTCTGTGTTGACAGTGGATGGATGCTCTGGGCAGGGCGAGCATTTACCACATAGCTGCATCTGTTTCAGAGGTATTCAGTGGAAAATCGTTTGCACTCTACATCTGTTTCTCAGCTAAGAAAAATACGTGCAGTTGGTTCTGGCCTCTTTGGAAGGTTTTAGAGCAAGGATAATTATGCCTTGGGGCCTTGGCCAACCCCCCCCCCCCTTGTCTCTGGGAGGCAGTCCTCCGTACCATCAGCACTCAGAAGGAGGTGAGTTTGATGGAGATAGTTTCCAAAAGTGTTTATTATTTGAAAACCCGTTCCTTTCTAGTATGGCCTGAGTGTCCAGGAGATGGATCTTTTAATATCCAGAGAACCTGGAAGTAGCTCCTAAAGCACAGAGCACTCCGGGTTCATGACTGGCTTGTCTGGATGGGAACGAGAGTGGAGCATGAGAACAAGCCTCGTGGTATATTTCTGAGGAACCTGAGGTGGGAGGACCATTTGAAGCCCAAGTTTAATGGCAAGGCCCCATTGAAAGAACAAATGTGGGATAAGCTCATGGAATCCTCTGAAAGTGAATCCTGGTTAAGCCTAAGGATTTGTATGATTCTTAGGGGTTGTATTTAAGGAGAGGAAGACACACAGCTGCTTAGCAGGAGCCTTAGCCGGGTAAATGCTAAATAACCAGGAGTGTGGAAAGCAGCAGGAGCCAAAGTCCTTACAGCCAGAGCCAGGTACTCACTGGTAAGGACTTGACAATTCAAGGAGCCTTGAAGATAGGGCCTTGGGGAGGTATATTAGTTAAGGTTTCCATTACTGTAAGAAGATACCATGACCGAGGCAACTCTTATAAAGGACAACATTTAATTGGACTGGCTTATAGGTTCTGATTATCATCATCAAGGCAGGAAGCATGGCAGTATCCAGGCAGGCATGACTGGAGCTGGGAGTTCTACATCTTGATTGGTAGGCAGCCAGGAGAAGATTGGCTTCCTGGCAGTTAGGAGAGGGGTCTCCCCCAGACTTCCTTCAACAAGGCCACACCTCCTAATAGTGCCACTCCCTGGATCAAGCATATTCAAACCATCACAGGAGAGTTTTTTTTCCTTTTTAGTTTGGGAGTGTACAAGGATGCTCCTCTCATGTGGAGTCCTTGCTTTCTTCTGTTTACTCCCTGAGCAGAGATATGAGGCCATGTCTGGAACTTCAAGGTGATTTGAGATGAACTCTTTTCTTTGGTTGGCATTTTCTTTTCCTTGATGTTGATGCCAGTATGTGACCTCTCCATGTAAGGGGCACCACAACTTAGCTCCCTAGTGGTTTGTCTTCCTTCACAAGTCTAATGGACATTTAGAATTTTTTCATCTCCCCACTTTTCTCTTAGCTTTCTTTTTTAGAGACTGGGTTGTATTAGTCAGGTTGACTTTGAACCCTTAGACTCCAGTGATGGTCCTGTCTCAGTAGCTGGCAGTATAGGTAAGTGCCATTGTTCCTATCTCTAGAGGGCTTTATGTTAGAACAAATGTCATCTTCCAAACAGGATTTGGAAGGCCTTGAATGTATCTGAAGAATAGAACTCTGCCTATTAGACCAAACAATCCCACCTTGCTTCACTTCTTACCCTGTAACCTCTGGTATAAAACAGGGGAAAAACAGTTTCTCGAATTCAATCATGGAAGCTGTTTCAATCGGAGAAACTGCCTTTCAAACCACTTAGCTCATTGCTCAGGTAGCTCCCAAATGTTTAGTGCTAACCAAGCAATTTGCCGGAAGCTCCCCCTCCCCCCCAGTACAATAGGACATTCATGATGTTTATCTTGCAGAGACTTTATTAAAGGGAACCTGACCCCCCCCACCCCCGGTCTGTATTGAAAGGTGGCTTTTGAAGCACATAAAAGGGTAAGAACGGATGCCATTCTCTGTTCATTTCGACTGCTGACTGGACCAAGTACAAGGACCGATGTCTGCAGGGTGCCCTTGACCCTTCACGCTCATATTCAACCAGTATCTCCATCCTTGCTGTGTGCTGGGGCACCCAGCACGGCAGGCTGTCAGTCACCCACTTAGAATACACATGTTATTGTTCAGTGCATAGTTTTGTTTTGTTACATTTCCTTGTTTGTTATAAGGAATCTTATATGGTCCTCGCCATGCTTTCAATGTACAGTACATGCTTACAGTGTACAGTTCAGCTCATGTATACTAACTTGCTCACTGTTGCCTAAGGAACTCAAGCTGAAAATAATAGCAGTGTTACAGCCTAGGAAGGCGGGATAAAGAACTGAATACATTCAAAGGCCGCTGGGAAATGCATTGTGGGTAGGTAGTAACACACCCAGGGTGACTTTATTTCTATAAGTTTATGTTGAATAATTCTTTTCACTGGACAGAGATTACTTAATTTTGGGGGTTGGTTATATATGGGTGGTGCATACACTTGGGTCTTTCCATATATGTGTCCATGTGCACACATATGAAGACCACAAAAGGACATCAGGGGTTTTCTTCTTCACCACCTATTTTATTTATTTATTATTATTATTATTATTATTTTATTTTTTAATATAGGGGTTTTTACTGATTCAAAAGCTTACCATTTTACCTTCAAGTTTCTCTAACTTACCAAAACAATCTGTCTGAGCATCAGGGAGCAAGCCTGTTGGCTATTTCATAGTTAGTCTGTTGTTATACAACTTCTAATGCATTTCAACATATGGATGTAACCTGCTGCAGGACACCATCAGATGGAAAGGTGAATGTTCCTTATCCCCTTCTATAATTGAAAGTATGACGTCATGGAAATGGAAAAAAGTGTTTTGGGATTTCATAGTAGCTTAAAATGTAATGGGAATGTAGTTTACTTAGTCATTCAGCTTGCCTGTTAGTGTTTGCATCCCTGCCAGTCAGACTGGTCTGAGACATACGAGACAAGGTGTGGAAAGTCAGGGTGACCTATTATTTTCGGTAAGCATTGAGGGAGGAAATATGTGTAACCCAGGCATTTGAACTCATTTCTCAGAAGTTTGTTTGTTTTGTTGGGATACAGGGTCTCACTATGTGTCTCTTTCTGCTCTGGGACACACTCTGTAGACCAGGCAGACTTCAAACTCACAGAGATCCACCTGCCTCTCTGCCTCTGGAGTGCTGGGATTAAAGGCGTGTGCCACCAAACCCGGTTCCTCTGAAGTCTTTTTATGTGTGGCTCTGTCGGGACAAGAATCGTGAGTTATATAGAAACAAGGGGGGAACCTTGCCAGACGGAATGGGGGAGTTAAGATGCGTGACGGGTGAGAACCCTCCTCCCTGGCGTAACTCTACGTAATGGAAGTAGTGGTTATATTTGGGGATGATGAGATTTCTAATTCCAGTTTGGAACTTTGGTGGTTTAGTCCCTGTGGATTTTAGGTTGCAATGCTGTAATTAACATAATTAGGTACCTTTCTCTCCTGAGAACTGCTCCATGGGGCAGAGCACCTTCTCACTTGATGACCAAAGGACCAGAGACATGTCCCTCTTCTTTAAGCTATTGTATGTGTTGGTTGATTAGAGGCAAAGACATGTCTGTCCACCCTCCCCAGATCTCTTCTCCACAGATGTCCAGACCCTGATGAGGAATCTGTGAAATGTGAGCTCTGACTTGATTGTAGAGGCTCAGTGAAGCAGCTGGAGAATGTCAGAAAGCTAAGCAGGATCGTCTAGACATCACTTTCTTATCTCTACTGGCCTTTTTGGGGAGCTTTTCCACAGCGGGGGTCCAGGCTCAGGAAAACTGGCTTAACTGGCAAAAAAACCCCATCTGGAACAAGTTTAGACCAGTCTCAAAAAGTATAGGATTATGGTCACTTGTGTGAGAAGAACAGAAACAAAAATTGTTAGTTTTGATATTAAAGATTTATTTTTTTTGTAGTCTCGATCAGGGATGTATGTCTGCATAAGATTATGTCTGCTACATGAGTGCAGGTGCCCGTAGAGTCCGGAGGAATTGATCATCTGGAACTAGAGTTTTAGGCTTGTATGAGCTGCCTGTTACAGGTTGTAGGTATTCTCTGCTAGATCAGTAAGCACCTTGACCACTGACACATCTCTACAGCACTATTTTTGGTATTAAAAGAGAATTTAGGGAGTGGAAATATAGTTCAGTTGATGAAGTACTTGCCTAACATTCGTATAGTTTGATGGCAGACACCTATCATGGTAATACTTGACTAGAATCCTGGGTGGAGGCAGGGTGATCAGAACTCCTCTCTGAGGTTATCCAGAAATTCATAGTGAGCTTGAAACTAATCTGGGCTAGAGACCATCTCATAAAGACAGTGGGGCAAAGGAAGGAAAGAGGGAGAGAGAATATTTAGTTTCTTGCCTTCCGGGCCTTAATTAGTATTTACTAGTACATAGACATTGTAGTACGCATTGATGTAGTTTTATGGACAAAGGAATGATACATCATTGTGAATTGAATAATTTTGTAAAGGAGACACATGGTAAGACAGTAGAAGTGTAGGAAATGTAATGAACTGGAAGAGAGATCAGGGAAAGTCTGAACACAGTAAGTTTGAAATATTTTTTAAACGAACCAAATGGAGGAGGTAGAAAATCAAGCTACTTCAGACTTCTCTGTACCTTTGGCCACTATGCCCTTCAGAAAGTTCCAGAAATGGAAATGTTATTTGTGCCCTGGCAGTTGTCAAAACAATGATCTCCTGCCTATAATAGCCCAGGGACAGAATGTGTACTTTCCTCCTTAGGACCATGGGCGTTGACTTTTTACCTTAAATATATGTGCCAAATTACCTAGAATGTTGTTGTTTCCTGTGTGACTGTTGGAAATGAGTCTAGCTGTGTCAGACTGCAGGCCCCAGGCTGTATCCTCTGCTTTTCTTAGTGACTGTCTCAGAACGCTCAGTTTCTAACCAGAGTGAGGCTGTTTTGTGTCAGACAGTTAACTGCCTGCTGGTGCGATAAACCCTAAGCACTCTGTCTAAAAGGCTTTTCTCAAGATGGATTGCACAGATGCCCCTTTGATGCCACAATAAGTAGATCTTTATTTGCTATAAACATAGTTTAAAATATTGCCAAGCTAAGCTTTGAAGACTGAAGTAGTTTCTCCACAGTGGTGTGCCTATGTGAGAAGGCCTGGGCTAGTTTTAGTATACCTGAGATTGTGCTTCGTCTCCCGTATGCTTGTCTTAAGAACTCCATTTAGATGTGGACGTTTCGTGAATGTCTTTCTTTGAGTTTTACATGAGTGAGGTCTGGGAGAGGGGGAGGGAAGTCACATTCTGATGACATACCTAAGCGACATAGCAGGAGTCGGACCCACCTGGGTCAGTGACATCAGCTCATGGAGAACCTGACAGTAACCTCACCGCTCACTTTTGGCTCTACTCCTTGTCATGAAATAGGGCCACCATCCTGACCCCAGCTTCAGTGATGGGTGAGTTTTGTGAGCTTTGAAAGTTTATATGAATAGATGAATTTTGTATGTATTCTTTTATTTTTGGCTTTTATTTTTTACTGTGTTGTTGAAGTTTATCTCTGTAGCCTGTAGACTCAGATCAGTCTCTTATTTTTGTTGATAATTGTAGCGTGTGTATGTTTACATTTCTTTTTTGGGGGGGCGGGTTGGGTTTTGTTTTTGTTTTTTTTTTTTTCCGGTTTTCAAGGCAGGTTTTCTCTATGTAGCCCTGGCTGTCCTGGAACTCACTCGTAGACCAGGCTAACCTTGAACTCAGAAATCCACCTGCCTCTGCCTCCCAAGTGCTGGGATTAAAGGTGTGTGTGCGCCACCACTGCCCAGCATGTTTACATTTCTTTATGTGCTCTACGTTGTGTGTGTGCACATGTGCACTTGGGTATGGTAGCCAGAAGTTGATGTTTGATATCTACCTCGGTTGCTCTCTCTTTTGTGAGACAGGGTCTCTTGATGATTGCCCCAGGGGTCTTCTTCCTGCGGTTGCAGATGCATGCAGCTGCACCTGGCCTTTTACATGGGTGCAGATCCAAGCTCAGGTCCTCGTGCTTGTGAGGCTGGCACTTCACTGACTGAGTCCTCTCCAGCCCCCCATGTGTTCTGGTTTGATGACATTATGTTGTATGTGGTTTGAGACTGTTAGAAATAAGAGTATGGTGTTGGCATATACCTGCATGTTTATTTCTCTGGGGCCTAGCCTAGATGGAATTGTAGTACCTGATTATACACTGTACATTTCTCTATTTCCAGCAGATAGTTCCAAAGCATGCAAAGTATGCTTGTTGTGGTTCTGCCTCATGGTCCACCAGCAGTATCCTCATTTTCACTGTTCAGCGTCCTTATTGTAGGGTTTTTTTTTGGGGGGGGGGTAGGTCTACAGATTAGATTCAGGGCCTGGCACATACTAGGCCGGCACACTGTTTCTGATCCACACCCCAGGCCCTGGACATCATTTACTTTTCTCCATCTAAAGAGATGGGTGCTTTAAAGTATTTGAATTGAAAGAGGCGAGGAGGCTGGGGACTTAGCTCCGTGGTATTTTGCCTAGCATGTCCACGGTCGTGGTTTGAACCTAGTGTACTCAAGGAAGCATGTACACAGAGAGCAAGAGAGAGATCGACTGACTGAGAGGCTGATAGCAGTTTGGAGTTTAAGAAGTCTGAAATTACCTCAGCCCTCCCACTGAAGGACGACCACAAGGTGATTATTCGAGGCTGTAACTGTTAAGTGTTAGGATCTCAGCCTTTGGACTCTTACACACCATGGTCCAAATGCCAAGTGCTAAGTTATGTGAAGTTGACACATTTATCCTCTGTGAGCCTCAGTATTCCTTTTAGCAAAATGGGAAGTATTTAAAATTCCTCCTGAGCAAGTACGAGCCCTGCAGCCCTCGCCGGTGCGCTCCCTCCTTACTGGCCTTGTTCCTCGTGACAGAGGGCCGATAAGCTCTGAGTCACAGGAAGAAGTGCCCGTTTCACTGCTTTGGGATACTCCAGTATTTGTTTGTTTCATTTTAATTTTCTCAGAAACAGTTATTTCACTGAGAGTATCCGACACCGGAATCCTTTCTGGAGCCACCGTGTGTGCTTGGTATCTGAGTGTCTGTATGTTTTGAAGGACATCTTGAGCCCTGGGGTGCTGTGGATGTGTCTGCATTTGACACAGGACAGCAGAAAAGGAAATGGTGCTTGGCTGTATTTTGACGCAGAGGAGTTTTATTTTTCCTTTGTCAGGTCTCTGCATCCTCCACTGAAAGCAAAACAAAGTTCCCGCCGCCTGCATAAACATTGTGACTGGCGGCTCCCAGGTCGCCTCGGTCCTTTCCCCTTTCCTACAATTGCCTAGCGACTTAGGGAGGCACAGTAAAGCTCCATGGCCGTCCTGCCGGTGTTTGAAAGGTGACCTTGCAATTCCAGAACTAAAACTGGTGATCTAAAGAAAAATAGAAAACACAGTCACTTTTCTTTGGAGAGAAATTGAGGGGTGTTTAATGGGGGAAGAGAGGGCCTTTCCTCCCTGACACCCAGGTTGTTAGTCTGCTCCTGGGTCTCAGAGAACACTCAAGGAAGACAGTGGAAAACCAGTGCAAGGCGGCGCCCTTGGTACCCTCACCCGAGCATTTCCCCACTCACTTTTACTTGACGAGCAGAATATTCCAGGAGACTGTCTAGGAGACCAGGAAGGAGTGCCCTGACTATATCCTTGCAAGTTTGACCTAGAGAATTCCATTTGTAATTAGTGAAGTTTTAGTTTTGTTTCGTTTGTTATTTTTTTAATCAGTTAAAAAGATTGTTCAAGATAATTTCATTTTCTCCTTTTTAAAAATTCATATTCCTCCTTTCAATCTTTATGCCTTTATTTTGTCTTTCTGTGTGTCTCACATCTTTCTTTCAAAACATAAGGAAAGAGAAGTGGAGGGAGGGAGACACAGATAGATGGATGGATGGAAGGATGGATGGATGGATGGATGGATAGATGGATGGATACGAAGATACATACACCGAGACCACTGGTGTCTGAATTCATACAACAGAAAGGGATCCCTTTATATAACTTTTTACTGCTTGATTCTGAGCAAATTTCATAATATCTTTAAGCTTCAATCCTTTATCTCTCAATGAAGATACTGATTATTCCGTCTGTTGTGGAGGTTCTGATAGAAAATGACAACTATGTGGATTTCAAGAATAGACACAACTGGCTGTACCTAGCAGGTGCTCTCTGTCAGCTTCTTTTCTGAATACATGGACATCATCAGTTCTTTCTGCCCTCAGAACTGCCCTGTGAGTTGGGAATTCTATGCAGTGGTAAGGAAACCAAGACAGCTCCTGTTTAACTGACTTGACTAAGATCACTCAGTTACTATGTAATAGGGTTGGCATTTAAACGAGGAATGGTTTAGTCCAGAGTCTGCGTCCTTACGTATAACACACCTCCTGCACACCGTCCAACCTGTCACACAAACCCACTTCTGCTTAACCCTGGAGATAACCGTTGTTCATTTAGCATCACTTCCTATGTGATTGGAAGCAACAGGTCTGGTGGGTACCATCTACGGCACATGCATCCTGTTTTGTTTTATGATGTACCGTTGAGACCTATAATTCTGCCATGTGGCCCAAGCTCAGTTAAGATCACTCTAAAAGAAAGGTAGGCCACACTGAGCTTGCAAGGGCCTGTGTTAACACTCTTCTCCCCCCCCCCCCCCCAAGCTTCTGGGGAAAACTGTGGGAAACAAAGGCCTTTGGAGGCCTTTTCAGAAATGTAAATGCAAACTCAAATTTCATCTGCTCCCAAAATGTTATTACCTAAAATCTTGAAAAATATTTTCTTTTAGGGTTATTTCCACAAGGTTGTTAATCTGAGAATGATCCAGGCCTAACAGGCCTGACTTTCTGCCCCTTGGTATTGGGTTGGAAAGTGGTGGTGGAGGAAATGAACTCATTTAATATTGCAGCTACCATTGGGATGTGTCACCTCAGAGAGGAACGCTGTGTCCCACAGCCAAGGTGAAGCTTTTAAGGCTGTACGGTTTTAAAAAGAGCAGTTTAAAAAGACCTTTAAGAAAGAGGTCACAAATGTGCATTGACCATCATCCTAACCAGGGGTGTCTTTCTAGATGGATGCTGTTGCCACATTTTTCTCCTCTGTTTCCATACCTGGCACTTGAGAGTCGTTTTTGTTTTCTTTTCCTTGTCAGAGACACTGCTAGCTCAAGTGCTCCTGTGTTGTGAGGTTCTTGTCTAAATGAGGCTTATCAGGCCCCATGAGTCTTGCACAGCAGAGACAAACCTTCGTTTGTTCAGTGTTGGGAGAGGAATGCGGCTGGTACACCTGCCTCCCTGGATACACCTGTAGGGCTGGTTCGCCTGCAGACATCTTACTGCTGAATCTGTAACTCAGCCAGGTTTGCTCTCCCCTGGCAACGCAGTGTCAATAGTGACAGGATGCAGAGGGACTGAGGTTTCTGTGTTCTTTTTTTATACCCTGCTTAAGTCCCAAATATGTGCGCAATCTCTCTTAAACTGGTGTGGTGAAGTCGAAACTTGGCTTATCACTGGCTTGAGAGTCTCCTGGAACATAACTCTAGATAAGGTGGAAAAAAATACCAGGCACGAGATACCATAGAAAGTTAATCTTTCCTCACAAAGAACACTGCTCTCTTTAATTGGCTAGCCTGTGAATAGGTGAAGGGGTGTGAGGGAAGCCTTCCACTCCTCCCCTTGAGCAGTTGGGCAGCCAGAAGGAAGGCTCCTTGCACTGAATAGTCTGAGGGTTTATGTTCTTACTAGGTGTTGCCTGCGTTTGAGAAAATCACAGGCAGCTGGTTTCTGCTGGAATCCCAGTCTTGTGACCTTGTACTTAACCTTTCTTCGAGCCTTAGTTGTTTGCTCTATGCAAAGGGAATAACTGATGGTGTGTAGCTCTGAAGGTAGGAGTAAAGAGGTGATAGTTGCATCCCTTCTGGCACCCGGGATTACACCCGAGATTGCAGATGGGAACAATGAGAATTATACACAGTGCCATTGATATTTATGTGGTCTTCTTGCTTACTAAATATTCTAGCATACAAGTTGATCACATAGGTTTTAATGGTTGCTTATTTCTGTAAAATTTTATTTCTTTCAAATCTACTGCTCCCAAAGTTCTTCCTGTTTGTTTGGCAGAACAAAAGTATGAGGCAGGGGTGAGGGAACACAGCAAGTGAAAGCTTCTCCCTTCTATTGGTTTGACTGTGGTCAAACCCAAGAACTGTGAATCATCAATATCATATTCATGGGACTGGGCCCCCAGAGATAAGACCAGCCGTGACAGAATCTCCAAGAATTAAAGAAGCATGCCTAGCTTGGAGTTCATGGGGCCACAGGAATCCTGTGGATAGAAATTAGGAGAGCCATCAATTTGGAGAGGAAACATTGTATCCATAGCTTCTCTAGCATGCAGGTGAGCTTGTTTCCTCTCAGCTGTGGGTATAGGCAGAGTGGGATAAGCAGGGTTCACCACCAGGGCATAGCAGGACTCTTAGATGTTTAAATATCTTGTAGTATTACTTATGCCTTAAAAAATAATAAAGCAGGCTGATACATAGCTCAGACTATTCTCAGACTTAGGATGGAGCCGAGGGCGGCCTTGAACTGATCCTTCTCCCTCTCAAATGGCCGGGATTACAGGCATATACCACTACGCCCAGAATCTTTCTGCATTTTTTTTCTAACTTGAGATAGCAGTAGTTATTAAGTTCAGTTTTATGAATCCTCAGGTTTTTTGTTAAGAAAATACATTACCGTATTGTAAATTTATTTTACAAGTGCTTTAAAAAGCCGTATTTCAGTATAATTGCTTTCCTTTGTTCTTTTACACATTTTATTTTACTTATTTATAAATTCTGAGCAGTACCCATAGGCTTCACAAACTGCCAAAGGAGTCCATGCACAACAAACAGCATGGTTGTGTAGTAAAAGCTAGAATGGACTGGCTTACTTTAAAAATATATATGTATAAAAAATTATGTGTTTGAGTGTTTTTCTTACATATATATCATTATATACTATGTGAATGCGGTATATAGAGAGTCCAGAAGAGGGAGACACATCCCCTGGGACTGGAGTTACAGATGGCTTGTGGGTGGCAGGAATCCAATCCTGGTTCTTTAGGAGAACAGCCAGTGTTCTAACCACTCTCTCTCCAGCCTCTGATTTGCTTCTTTAGAAACGGTTCTTTCTAATATAAACATATTTTGAATTGCATGCAATCTGAACATTCCTAACTAGGTGTGGTGATGCCGGCCCTCCTACCTGGGAGGTTGAGGTGGGAGGTTTCTAAGTTTAAGGCCTGCTTGTACAGTAGTGTGAGATCCTAATTGAAAAAAAAAAAAAAAAAAAGGATGAAATGGGCTGGGGCTGGGCAGTGGCCGAGTAAAAAAGAATAAAAGAAGTGGGTTAAATTAATATTAGTAATGTAGTTTTACTCAAATGATTATGTGTAAAATACTATTTCAGTAGGTTGGCTGTACTAAAAGTTAATTATGAGATATTTCGTTTGTTTTCTTACTGTGAATGCTTGAACCAGGTGTGGCTTATGTTTGGGTAGTGCAAGTTCACTTCTACTCTGTCTACATGTGACAGAATTTCACTTGAAGTGTGGATTCATATGCTCCCAGCCCAGGGCACTTGCCTGTTACTTGCACTAAGATGCTTACACTGAAGTGAAGGCAGATGAGCAAAGCGAGCATTAATTTTTTAACCATAGGAGCTGCAGGTGGGAGGTCCTCATGGTTGCTGGAGGCTGCAGTTTATGCCATTAGGTTGCGCTGCTCTGGAGTCTAGCTGTACCTGGAACCTTCCCAGGAAGCACAGTGGTTGAACAGAGTGCCGTGGGATAGCCTGAGGAAGCTCTCCCATAGTGTTCTAATATGTTTAGCAACACCAGTGTTTGTTCAGAGCCTTCTTTGAGGTCTGTTCAGCATCCTACCTGCCCAGAGCCAGACGTGATGTCCAGTGACCACAGCTCTGAGCTGTTCTGGTGCCTTTTGCAAGGCCTTTGATGGATAGAGGATAATTTAGAAGTTCTTGGAAATGACTCTTACTATTTTCTTAAATGCATGGTTTACATCGACGATGTTTGGCATTTTGTTTGTATTCCTCTCCCCCAAAGTATTTTCCTGAAGGTGCTTGAGTGGGGTGGGGTTGTGGTTGAAATAATTTACTTCATTTAAGTGTCGTTGGACAGGGCAGGGTACAAGGCTGTTTTTAGAAGATTACAAATCCAAGATTGGCATTTGGACCACACAAGTTGAGTGAGACCTCTTCAAGGGTACTTTCTAACATTAGAATTGTCTTTTCCATCCTGAGAGTGTTTTCTGAACTCCAGACAGCTAACTGATTACGCACTTGGACAATCTAACTCTTGTCTGGGATTCCTGAGAGACTCACAGCTGGAGGGGAGGTGGTTCGGGAATGAAACTCAAGACCATCCTTGGAGGTACTGGGTCAAAATCTTCCGGAGACTGACTTTATGGTTTATTCTTTTTATGCATTTAAGCATAATAAATCTATGGGAAAGGGATTCTGTGAGACAGTTATCACAACAAAGATTTAGACATAGCTACAATAAAACTCCCTAGGAAGGTAGCAAAGTTCCCATGACCCCTACAATAGAATGACTTCTATTGACTGATAAACAGAGTTCTGGGCTAGGGCCATTTTCGAAGGGATGATTATATTCATTGAGAAACAAACCCCAGTATATTGGGGCCTAAATAATTTCCTGGATATTGAGGGGATTGGGGGTGTAGGCTTGCTCCTAATAGACTAGCTAAGGATCATCAGGTTGTCAGACAACATTTACTCCAGCCTTCCAGGTGAGATGCTGTCATTCATTTCCTTTCTTGAAGAAAACAGGAATCTGGTTCCTCCACTGCCTTCTTTAGGAAGCCTTGGAGCTTGTTTTTCTGGCATCATATTATGTCTGGCCTTTTTATTTCTTTTGATTAAAATGTATAAGTTGTTACAAAAATATGAGTCGGTAATGTTGCCAGTTCTGATCCAATATAAATACAACATTAGATCCTACACTTAAGAATTGGGAGAGAGAAGAGTACTGGTGAGAAGCAGAGAGAGGAGACGTCTACACTGGGAAGAACAACGAATCAAAGGGCCTGGTGATTTTCCAAGTCCACGTTCAGCCCACCATTGACCATCATTTCTTAGTTTCAGGTCTGTCCTGCTAGGTGGTCTCATGAACTGTCAGAACTCTGTGCTGCCCTAGGGTGTTAACCCTACTGTTTGAGAATAAGACCATTATCACAGTTTAAAGCCAAAATTGAAGCAAGCTTTAATTAAGCTGGCCATGTCTATCTCTGGGTTTCCAGAAAATGGCCATGAGTCATACTTTGCAGAGGCTTGAAAAGGCAATCCCACAAGGCCACTGTATTTCCCATTAGGTCTAGGCAGGGGCAAGCATATATCCTGACATATTTCCTGCCTACATACCTCCTGCCTACATCCAATCAGGGGCAAGTGTACATCCTGACATATTTCTTGTCTGCATATCTCCTGCCCACATGTGATCAAGCACATCCTCTTGTTATCTCCCAAAAACAATAGCCTTCAGCATTTCAGGAAGTATTTGTCCTTGGGCAAGGGGCTTACAAGTTAGAGGCATTTTTGTTTCATAGATCTGCCAGGCACAGTAATTTAAGCTTAAAAACGAAATGTTGGCTCCCACAAGGGTCCAACCTTCCATCCCTCCAGCATGGGATTCCTGAGGAAATATTAGTTCTTTGGGGGTCCCTTGTGTTGATAGTCTGATAACTAACTGAAGGAGGGTGTAAATGTATCTCCTCACCTGCCAGGACAGTTAAGTGTGTTAAAGAGCTCTTTTCTGCCATGTGTACCTGGTGATATGTTTGGTGTGGGCTGACTCTGAGCTGGCCGTTCACTGTTGAACTACAGCATCCAGAAAGGAGTAAATGATGCTCTTCTTGCTCCTGAGGCAATGAAGTCTTGGTAAAGTCCCAATAGGAACTTGGAAATCACTTTTGCTGAAGGGCATTGGCTGCTTGTCTGAGCCCATAACATAACTAAAATTCAGAAATAAGGTATGACATCTCAGTTTCATTTTGCTTCTGTCCTCTTTGCTTTAGGTCAGCCACCTATTCACTTCTGCTTTTAGGCCTGTTAACTATGCAGAGAGAGTCTATCTAAAACACCAGTGATGTATAGCATCCTTCATCCTTCAAGACTGAGGCACAAATTTATAAGGAATTGAGATGTCTTCAGGTAAACTCTTACAGTGTCCAATTTCAGAAGATTCATAATGACTTCTTCTCTATTCTCCACCCCTCTCCAGCCCATAAGCCTGAAGTCACCATGAATTCTAGGAATAGCAGAGCCTTGGAGGAGGGAGATAGCCATAAGTGAGAACAGTTATCTACGATGGTGAGGCTGCATCCTTTGGTTATGACAGGAATAGTCATCTCGAAGACGACTGGCTTGCAGACCCATCATGAGACAGTGATAACTGGACCACAGCTTGACCCGGATTGTTTAGTTGTGCACCTCCTGCCTTTGGCTTCAGTTCCTCCCATTTAACTAAAGTTCCTACCTGTAACCTGAGGATGATCTTGGGGATCACTGGCCTCCTTTATTGTTAAATCTCCTTTCTCTGCTTTTCAGCACCTGCCTTTCTTTTTGTTTGGTAAATTGGAATGAGTAGCTGAACCTACCTTTTAGGGGATTCTGTCCTAAAGACCCCAGTTGTGAACTTTCAACAACAATCATGGCCAATTCCAAATGATGATTTAGACAGAAGAATCCTTTTGCTTGTCTTCTATTTAATCTACACTGAATAGAAACATCAATTCTTAGCCAACTAGTGGCAGTAATAACAAACAGCTGTTGACATTTATACAGTTATTCAACACACATTTGCTGGGTATGCACTGTGTCAGGTGAATTACTAGAAGACAGCAAGACAAAATGCTGGGCAAGGAGTGTGCTCGTATGGGTGTATTCTTCAGGTGTTAGCACGTATCCGATAGACGTGTGGTTTGGGCCAAAGCAGTTGGATTTTCCATCCCATGCTGCAGATTGAACCACACTTTTGATTCTCTGTGAAATGTGGGAACGTTTATATCCTTGTGTGATAGAAGTGGGCTTAGAAGAAGGCCTAGAGTGTCATGACTAAGGGGGCACCTCAATGGAATGACATCCTCTTTGCATGCTGTTTTCTCTATATTTCTTGTATTTCGTTCTTGTTGCTTTCTACTGCTGGTTTCTGGGCAGTGGGAGGAGCCCGGATGAGTCAGTTCTTTCATTTTGGTTTGAGACATAAAACATCAAGCCTCATGATTCATGGGGACTGTCAGTGGCATCACCCTCGGAACTTGCAATGTTTGTTTTTCAAATAAGGGCTGTGATTTTATGATGTTAAAAGTAACACATTTTAATAGTTGTTTAAACTATGCATTGAAGCCCTTGCTTAGGACTCTGGTTCTTTGACAACTTTTTAGAATAAGCTGAGCAGGTTTTAACTGTATTCTTACCTTTTAAAGAAAATCTAATAATTACGTTTGGAGTAAGATGTTTTTGGAAGGTCAGTAATGTTGACCTTCCCAGAAATTTGTTGGTTTATGGTACCGAGTGAGGGCTTTCTAGTATCTTCTGAGCAATGTTTACTCCTGTTGGACTGAGCAGTTTAGAGTCCAATGTGGTCAAGGGGCAAAAACCCTGGGCATTTTATTCAGGTTCAGACAGCAGGGTGTGGTTTCCACAATGAAGAAGGTTTTATGAAGGGAACTCTGAAGAAGGGTGAGGTGTGTGCTGTATCTCAGACTGTGCCAGGGCAGCTTAGTACTTTGTCATTAGCCCCTTTTTCCCTCCACAGAAGGTGACAAGCTAGAGTGTGTATGTATTGAACTGAACTGCTTACGGGGCTCTCTGATCAAGTTGAGTGTTAGCAGAGAAGACACTACACTGGTTTTGATGCCATTGCTGATTAATGTGTTCATGGAAAGCTGTCCCAGTCAAAATGAGCATTGGATCACCTCTGTCAGTGCAGCATACCTTATAGATAGTGTTTACGGCGGCGGTGGTGGTGGTGGTGTGTGTTTGTGTGTAAGAGAGGGGGAAAGGAGAGAGAGAGAGAGAGGGGACACATATATGTTGTGGCACTCATGTGAATGTAGAGTCTAGCATCTCTAGCTTGTATGAGGTGTTATTTCTTATATAGGGTGGGTCTCTTTGCATTAGTTAGGCTGGCTGGCTTTTAAACTTTTGGAGATATTCCTGTCTCTGTTTTTCATCTTCTCATAGATGTACTCTCGGGTTATAGATGTTCATAGTCCTGTATCCAATTTTCACATGGATTCTGGGTACCAAACTGTAATCATCAGGCTGTGTGAAAAGTGCTTTTGCCTTTGAGCCATCTTCCCAGTCCTCCTTTTTGTTACTTAAAAGGTACAGATACAGACATTTTCAGACTTTAGAAAGGTGAGTTTATTCTGTGTTTTTCCCTATTATCTTGAGCATATGAGATTTTTCTCTATGTTATTTATTGAAGTATGGGGGTAGAATACTACCTGTGTATAGGTAAGACCTCTGACACTGAATTACATACTCATCCTTTTTAAGTGTTTACTTTGAGTAATGATCTTGCTAAGTTGCCCAGACTTTGGTAGCCAAGGCTGGATTCCACCATGGGATCTTGCTACTTTGACCTCCTGAGTAGCTCAGATTATGATCCTTGCTACCAGAACCTGTGGTTCTTAGTTATATGTAGAAAACATGTACCTACCACACTTTGAGATTTTTACAGATTTGAATCTTATAGTTGGTATAGATCAAATTGTAGACGCAGAGGGCTACAGACCTGTCAGAATAGCATTTAGCTGCTTTAGGACACTGTATCCTGTTTGCTGTGATGTTCAGATCTCTTTCTCATGCCACCATCAGGATCTGTTTCCTTCAGGAACTACACAAAGTAAAAGCTGGGGAGTTAGTTTACATAGCAGTAGGCACACACTGATATTTGGAAGTTACTCGGCACAGAAGGCCCCAAAGTACCAAATACAACACAGTGCAGAAAAGGGACCAACTTTTCTTTGACTGCTGGCTGTAAATTGATGTTAACTTATATAGAGTAACTAAGATGAAAACACCTTATTTGAATTATTTAGATATTGCCTGGCTATTATTCTTCCATCATTTAAAATTTACTTCAAAAGCATAATGTGTATAATCACCAGCTGCTATATTTCTTCAGTATTTTCTTTTTACCTGTACCTTCTTAATCTGCAGAAAAAAAAAATACAAAAACAAAAACACAAAAACACACAAAAAAGCTTTCAGTGCCTACATGTTTTCTCCCACATCGATTGAACTCTTTCTGTTTATCATGTTCTGAAGTACTTGGAAACTGCTGTTTATGCAGTGTGCAGCACACACGTGTGCATGTGCATGCATTACTCCCTGCATAGTTAGGATGCCATTTTCAGGTAATGAGTTACTGAAAATAGACTGGGCACATGACATAACTGAGTCACTGGATTCCATTGCCAAGACAAATAGCAGTGGCTGCGTTGGTCTCTGCTGAATCTCATTGCCACCCTGGCTCTGATTCTTATTCACATGGAAAAGCTTGCTGAAATTTGTACCTCAAAGAGTGGGTGGATGAGGACTGACCCAGGGTGTCTGAGTATTGAGTATTCCCAATTCATGGTGAAATGTTGCAAAGGGTGAGTGATTTCCAGCAGCAACTACTATAGAGAAGGGTTGAGGACTTGTGGTTTGCAAAAGTATTTCACCTTGGGCTTCTTGTGGAGTGAAGTAATGAGCCAAGAAGAAGGAGAGAGAAATCATGGGGACATTAGAAGAGGAAGCTTGTCATGCTGGAGTCTGGCTGAGAAGCATGAACTCCAGCACATTAACATACCTTGTAAGACCAACACAGAGTCAGTATTCATTGTATATATAGGCACTGTGTGTTAAAATATCAGTGACTCAGGCTGAGTGTGTATGACTTTGTGTAGAACCTGATTCCTTTCCCCAGACATTACCTGAGTGCCTCAGTTTGCTGTGATGAAACACCATGAGCTTCTTTTAGAAGCTTGGGTTCCCCGCCCCTAACCCATCCCCCCTCCCCTTGCTCACCAATCCACCCACTCCTGCTTCCCTGTCCTGGCATTCCCCTATACTGGGGCATGGAGCCTTCTCAGGACCAGGGGCCTCTCCTCCCTTTGATGTCCAACAAGGCCATCCTCTGCTACATATGCAGCTGGAGCCATGGGATCCTCCATGTGTATATACTCTGCGGTTGGTGGTTTAGTCCCTGGGAGCTCTGGGGGTACAGGGTGGTTCATATTGTTCCTCCTATAGGGCTGCAAAGGTTAAGGAGTAAAGGGGTGGGGACCAGGAAAGGGGACATTTGAAATGTAAATAAAGAAGCTATCTAATAAAAAAAAGGAAAAGAAAAGAAAGCAAACAAACAGCAACAGCAAAAACAAAACAGTGGATCACAGCCTCAATTATTCTCCCGTATGCAGAAACTTTACTGCAGAGAAAGCTAGGTTTCTGTTTGTCACCCAATCCTAGAACCCCTGCCAGCTTTCTGCATCTGATTCTTTAGAAGGGTGAGAGCTGCTTTCCTTTCACTCACCCACATTAAGTCAGCTACTCACATACAATAATTGGGCTGAAATTGGTGGCACCACCTTGCTTATAAAGGCATGTTTCCAGCACATGAGGTTCTATAGAACAGTACAAACAAGGTGAGCCTCGGGGGTGGGGTGGGGTTGGGGGGAGAAGCTTGGGGAGAAAGGGGTTATTTCAGTTTACGATTCCACCATGTCGTTCTTTACTGAGGGAAGTCTGGCAGGAACCCAGAGGCAGAACTGATGCAAAGACCATGGGGGAGCTGCAGTGAGCTGTACCCTCTCTCAGGCTTGCCCACAGTTCACTGTAGTGGGGACATTTTCTCATTTGAGATTACCACTTTGCAAATGATTCTAGCTTGTGCTAATTTGACATCAAAGTAAACGAGCAACATACTAAGGATCTCAAAGCTGGACTGTGCTACATGCCCTACCTGTTCTCCTCAGTAGCCACCAACGAGAAGGTAATAACCTCAAATCCCACCTAAACTGCACATATGACTGTTAGAAAAACAAAGTGCTGCCTCTCCCTTGAAGCAAAAGCCACACCTGGGTTGTCTTACCTTCCTCTGAGCACCTCTCTTAATCTTAATTCTCCTGCTTCAACCTGTATTCAGATACATCTAATCTGCAAATCTGCATCATAAACTGGCTAATAAATCCTGGTTTGACCTGAGCTTCGGTCCTTGAAACTCTAAGGGAATTCCTCAGGTTGCTAAAGACGGCAGAGGGGAGCTGTGTCTCTTCCACCTGCACCCACGAACACTGGCGAAGGCTGGCAGTGGCTCCTTTTTATTTTTTCTTGTCTCTGCCCTTTCTGATTTCTAGTTATAGCCTTCAGTTCCCAGGAGGCCATACTTTCAGGGGTGGCAGGCACACTGGAAATGCCAGGGCCTCATGCTGAGAGCCACCCCAGGGGGTACTCATACTGTGGTACCAGTTACATCCAGTCTCTGCTATTGCCCATGAAGGCTGGCCAAAGTGCTACTCAGGTGTTCTCTTCCCTAGTGAGAAATAAATTAGAACACAGGGATATTTTGATTCTGGATTAAAAATAGAATATTTGATAACCGCAATTTTAATGTTTAAAAATTAAAAAAAATTCACCACTCTTCTGCTTGTAAACTACTGAATTGTAACTGTACTCCTACACACACACACACACACATACACAGGCTCCTTCAGCAGGATTTCCCAGATAGGCACTTAAGACATTTTCCTAGAATAGGTGGGTGTATGATCAGTGACCACAGAGTCTCTTGAGTGGTCGTGGTGGGTTTAGCAGCTTCTACTTCACAATCAGCGTGTTTGGGAGACATTGGCAGAGAATCTGCATGTTAAGAAAAGCTTTTCCAGCAAATCTGTTATCTACTTGAGCACTCATGCCCTAAGCTCATATTGTTTAAATTTCTCTGTTGCTTTTTGTGTATATTGAAACAAGGCAAAGCCTCAAATGATGTTCTGTCTTCAGTGCTCCCCTTCCACACAGTACTGTCTATTGAATGTCCTAGGTATAATAAATGAATTAATATAATATGAATACTTATAGACTTTAAATATGTTAACAGTACAAAATTGGTGTTCCCCTTCCCAAACTGATCTTTTAAGTGAAAGTGATCCTCCTGCCTTAGCTTTCCAAGTGTTGGGATTACAAACCTGAGCTTAAAGTGGGTACATTCTTTATTATCTAGCCATTTCCCTATTGTGGGATCCCCCTCCCCTTTTCCCACATTCCCTTAGTTTGTAATGATGTAAGGAGTTGATAATTTGTGCATGGCACCTTTTTGGGAAATGTTCCCTCGCTGAGTTGTGGGTTCTTTCTAGAGCTGGTTTCTTGTACAGAGAACGTATAATACTTAAAGGGGTCTTTTCATGACATTGGAAAGACATTAGCATTTATATAGCACTTTCTGTCTCTGTGATCCTACTTGTTTAACTAGTATATTTTTCAAATGGGAAAACAATTCCAAGTCACTTTTTATTACATTTCCTTAAGCACATTAAAAATTGGATGAATGGATTCCTGACTACTAGGCCCTGGCCTGTGTCATGCATGTGATCAGGCACTTTCTTGGTCATTCACTTTCAGATGGACTCAAGCAGACTGTTTCTTCCTGAGACTTCTCTTTTTTTGCTTGAGGAAATAAAATATTAACGTTTGATACTTTAAGCTATATAATTATTAACACTTCAAAAAGTAAAAATGAAAAAATCCACTTAAGAAATAACTTAAGCATTTTGAATTCTGTAGAATTAATATTCTTAAGATGTGTACTGTCATTAAGGTCTGCAGAGTTAAAGTGACTAACCACAAATTGACCGTGAATGAAGTCTTTAAATCTCAGCATTCCCCGTGAAAAGCTTCGTTCTTCTCAGTTGGATGAAATCACGGCTGTCTGGAGCAAGTCCTTCTCAGGGACTACAAGCTAGAATGTATGAGTGTGTGGATAGACATGCACCTACAGTAGTGTGTCTTATGGAGTAGGGACACATTTTCATAAAATATTTCTTTTCTCCCTCAAGTTGTGAATGTTTTGAGAGTTCAGAAGCAAAAAATGAAGTTTTGAGAAGACTATTTATCTGCTTGGGGCATCAAAAGAAACATGCAACAATACAGTGAATTTGACACAAAGAATGGAAACAAATGTGTTATTTTGTATCTCAAATAACAGCAAAAAAATGTTGGTTTGTAATGCTTTGGACAAAATCCAGAGCCTTATGCATGCTAAGCCAGTCTTCTAGAACAGATACATCCACCCTAGATCAATATTAGTTGTGTTAACAAACACCATCTACTATTTACTATGTGCTGCCCCATAAGTACTGATCCTGAGCAAACCCTTTGAATAGAGGTACTGTTATCCATCCCTATTCTGTGGATGAGCAAGGTGACTTTTGTTAACATTCTGCTTTATATAAAGCTGAACTGTGAAAGAACAAGGTAGTTACTGTATATGAAACCTTGATTTTGTATTAAAACCACTTTTAAGAGATTGCTCAGTGATGAAGAGCACTTGTTGCTTTTGCAAAAGTCTCAGGTTTGACTCCCACTCCCTACAAGGTGTGTGTAATTCGGGTTCCTGTAATTCAGGTCCTTGGAATTTAGACCAAAAGAATTTATTTTATATATATATATGTATATGTATATGTATATATGTATATATATGAATGTTTTGCTTGTATGTATGTATGTATGTATACCACATGTGGGCCTGGTGCCTACGGAGCTCAGAAGAGGACAGTGAATCCCCTGCAACTGGAGTTACTAATTGTTGTGAGACATCATTTGGCTGCTGGGAACCAACCCAAACAAGAAGTGATCTTAACTGCTGAGCTATTTCTCTAGACCTTTGATATTATATTTAATAGTAGTAGTAGTAAGAAAAATATGACTGCTGTACATTAGGGTTGGAGTCCTGCTGAGTGTTTCTGGCCTCAGAGAAAAATGGCAGGAGCGGAAGATTGCCTTCAAAGTAAGAAGGGTCATTGAGAGTGATAGTTCTCTGAAGCACAGGTCATCCTCTCATCTGATGTTGTGGTCATCTGGCCACAGCATACAATATCTTACCAATTAGTAAGGGCTTTCTCCTCCCTCCTCTGTGTGTGTGTATGTGTGTATGTTTGTGCGTGTTCATGTGGATGTTAGAAGTCAACCTTGGGTATTGTTCTATAGGAGCCTACCATGTTTTCTGAAATAGAATTTATTCATTACCTTGGAACTAACCAAGTATGCTGGGCAGGATGGCCAGTGAACCCAAGGGATTCACTAGTCTCCATTTCCCCAGAGGTCTTCCGGTGACACTACTATGAACAAGCTAAATCCTTATTCATACATTATGTGTTGCCTCTGGGTTGGGATCTCTGATAAGTACTTTGCATAGAGTATTGATTATGTCTCTTAAGAATTCAGTGAAGGGTCATAATGATATGCCAGCTTTAAAGTAAGGAGCCCATCTCATTTTAAAGTGACTGGACTCTTGGCTATAGACTAAGCTTTAGCAGGTTTCCCCACCAAATTGTGTGTTGAGATCCTGAGTTCCAGTATGGTAGTAGAACGGGGTGGAGCCTTCAGAAGGTGATTAAATCACAGGAATGCAGCTCTTAGGAAATTAGTACCTGTATATAAACAGAATGGATAAGCTTCTGCTCTTCCTGCCATGTGAAGGTGCATTGAGATGGTTAGAGGTTGGCAACTCAGGAGAGATATGTTGCCAGAGCCCAAGCATGCTAGACTTGTGGCCTCCAGGGGCATATCTGTGTTTGTAATTCATTGACTCTCAGGCTTTTTGTAGTAGCAGCCTGGACCTAGTTTTTATGGAAGCATGGTATGTGGTATAAATCAGCATTCTTAGAATGTGGTCAACCCTAGGCTTGTTCCCCAGGCGCGCTACTGTGTTTGGACTAAGAACTAAGAGCTTAGAGAGGTCTTTCTTGGGTGCTTTGGTTATTTTTTTCTTAAACTTCTAAAGCGAAGTAAATATAGATTTATTAAGGAAAAATGAGAATGATCTCCTGGGAGTGGGAGGGTCCGTGGTCCTTTAAGCCTTTCCCTTGTTTGCAGCATGTGGTTAACAAAGGTTATTAAAGTTCTGATACCAAGGGACAGAACAGAGGACAGTTAGGCAACTCACAGCCTCTGCCACGCTAGTATTTCAACATTTTGATTTTTTTTTAATTTTGGTCACTAATGACTTTTCTTTATTCTTCTTAAATCTATAGAGAGAATAGTAATGATGCAAGAAACTTGATATGATAGGAATAACCATTTCTCAAATGACCACCATGTGCTACTAACATGGAGAGAATATGTGTAGTATCAACTCTGCTTCCAGCCCTCGTTAGACTCCTGCATACCATCACCTGACCAGGCGTTCCCTTCCCTTCCCTTTCTCACAGTGTCTGATGTAGTGACCACGTACATTCGGGGCAGGTGAGAGGAGAGGTTTGTATTTTATCTAACTCATGTCTCTCCTAACTTCTGGTTTTGATGGGTCCTGCAGTATAATGCTCACCATTGCAATACTCTCTCTAACTTAGATCACAAGCCATCTTTAAGACCTTTTAATGTTTCTTTGGGTTACTTTACATTCTCCAGTCTGTGTTCAGAATCAACTTGAGTCATCTATTTTTAGTTCTTAGTACTTTGCCCAGAATTAGCACTGGGTGTTATTGACCCCCACCGACAAGCCACAGTGTAAACATGAAAAAAAAATACAAAATAATAGTCATGGCGTTAAAGTGCAGTTTGCACGTTTTCTGACACTAGAGATTATATGGCTGCATTGCTTCCTGTCTATAGTCACGGACATGTGGAAACTTTCAGGAGCCACGAATTCGATTTTGAAAAAGAGATGCACATAAAAAGGTTCTTTGTGTATCACTCTAGAGACAGAGAAGTTCAAAGAGCCTGTGGTTCATTGATGATCCGGTTAGCTCTTTCCATACACTGCGTAAGTTAGTTTAAAGTGAGAGCGGGCATATTTATATTTTTCTCTTGAGCTACATAGTCATAATAAAATGATTTTTAAGAGGCCACAAAAACAAGCGGCAGTGCTGGTGTTTACATTAGAGACCCTCCCGAATGAATGAGGTATGCAGGACAGGATACAGCTGGTCCTGCTGTTTACCTACAGGGGTTGCATCCTCACCACACAGTCCACCAGTCTGCATGCAGTGCCCTCTGCTAGGCCTTTCCTTTTGTCTCTGAGGACCTCTCCCCTTGTGCTGGGCTGAATGGAACGGCTTCAGTGATGTCTCATTTCAGGAAATGTTTAATGAGTCTCAGGAAAACTATAAATAAGTCTCATGTCATTGTCACACCAAAGAACACATACAGCTGTTGGTTTAGATAATTAGGATGTCCCACCTGTGATGCTTAGAAGAGGTCTGTATCCACAGAAATGCCTGCATAATGTTATTTTCATCTTTTTTATTCAGTGCATGAAATTGCCCGGCACCACATGAGAGTATCAGGTACCACATACTCTACCAGTGGGGAGGTTGTCATTTTCGACAGTGTCATCTTAAGATCTTAATGGTCATTTTGTCCATTTCTAGTCTGTGTGTAGCACTTCAGTCTTCTTGATCAGGAAAGTGATAGCCGAACTCGTCATTTGTTTTAAAGGCCATCAATAAACAATTTAGGGATTAGGGTGGACAAGTGTAGAACATTTACTCTGTTTGTGCGAAACCATGGCTTCTGATTTAACACACTGCCCTCAACCCCAGGCGGCGGCGGCAGCAGCAGCAGCAACAAGGAAAAAACAAAACCAAAATAAAACAACCCCCCCCAAAAAAAACCCAAACACAAAACCCCCCAAAACTGAAACAAGCAAAACTCATTTTAAAAGTCCTGTTCTCAAAAAAAAATTTTGCTTTGGCTTATGATTTGATTTAGTTTACTTAAAGTGAAATAAATTGTTCCTGTCCATTCATCAAATACTTTTTAATCTTAAGGTCTCTGTTTTTATTTGTAGTTTAGTTACTTTTTTTGAGAAGTCCTAGGTTGTCTTCTGACTTGTTGCATACCCAAAGATGACCTTGACTTCTGATCTCTCGCTCTCAGATGTGCCCCCATGCCTCGCTACTTCAGCATCCTAAAATGAGCCATAGCTGGGGCTCAGAAAATCCTTAGTAGGTTAAAATTTCTATGTTGTATGTATTTGAACTTGATAGGACAGATGATGGTTTTTATGTATACCATGGAAGATATTTCTTAAGATTAAGAGATTTGGTCACACATTCCTATTATTTTCTTTATTTTTGAGATAGAGTCTCTCTATGTAACCCTAGCTGTCCTGGAACTCACTTTAGACTAGGCCAAGCTCTAAATCAGAGATCTGCCTGCCTCCCTGGCTCCCTGGTGCTGTGATCAGAGGCGAGTGCCTCCACACCTGGCAGAGCTCGCGCATTTCTTAACAGAGTAGTATTTTGTATACCTTCTCTTGATTCTGAAAACTGTTCTTACACACACACACACACACAACAGAAAACAAGTAAAAAAAAGCCAACAGCAACAACAAGAAGAAGTCACATTTTGCTTTCCAGTAAATTGAATGCCTGGTCTCTCCTATTTATAACTCTTAGGGGTTCATGTAATCATCTAACAGGAGAATGTTTATTAAGTAAAAATACAAGCCCTTTTAGTAGTTTTTAAATTTTAGGTGTATGGGTGTTTTGTCTGCATGTGTCCCTGTCTACCACACATATAGCTGGTACCTGTGGGAGCCAGAAGATGGCAATGATCCCTTGGAGTTCTAGACAGTTATATGCTGCTACATGGATAGAATCAAATCCAGGTCCATTGGAAGAATAGCTAATGTTCTTAACTGCTGAGATTTGTTTCTAGCCCCTAAAGTGATTAATTTTGATATATTATTTTTTTTTGTATTTTCTCTATTCTTTGTCTCATACAGAACTGCATAATTTTATTTGTTAGAAATAATTACAATGTAAGTAAAAATAAACTAGGGGCTATGGGGCAGGTGGTGACTCATGCTAGCACCCCTGTTTAGCATCGAGGAGGTCCTGGGTGACATCCCCAGTACCCTCTCCTCTTCCAAATATAGTCTTAAAAACTTCTATTCAGCAGGTGAGGCAGGATGAGTTGTGGCTGTGCATATCCAGGACAGGCCATGCAGGAAACATGTTCATGATGGACTCATGCTACACAGGCTGCCTGTGGCTCTGTGGTTGAACCACCAGCCACAGATTTGGCCAGGGGAGGGCCACCAACCCTAAAGGCAAGTTCCTACTCAACCTATTAGGTCACCTCCAGGAACAAGCTGACTTATAAACAATTTCCTGGTAAACCACATGGGGAGGGAGAGGATTTCCTGAGCAGAACTCAGACTGTTGTTACTCAAAACACACAAAGACCCTAACCTTGAAACATCAGAAGCAGAAGGGCAAGGGCTCTTGGCCAAGTGTCACTGTTGGTTGTGACTCTGCTGTCTGGGGATGGTACTTGGTTCTCAGAACAGTACAATGTTGTTGGAATTGATTCCAGCTTATAGTCTCCTAACAGTTTTGCTCATTCACCTTCCCAGGGAGGGTCTCTGATGGAGACCAGTGGAAAGTGCCTTTGGCAAGCTGTACAGACTTACCCAGCATCAGGAGGAAAGCTACTGTGTGGAGTAAATTAGGTAGAGACTTAAAGGAAGACAACCCAGTTAGATTCAGCTTGTGTTGAAGCATCTTTATTTTGGCAAGGCAAACCCAGTTTGTTCCTCTGCTCTGCTGGTGGGTCAGCACCTTGGTGTAGTTAGCTCCTTTATCTCTTGGTTTATTCACATGATTTTCTCTGTTTTCTTTACCACTCAAGAGGCAATCAAAGTACAAGGTCCTTTGCTGAGTTTCCCCATCTTGACTCATCCATGTCTTCCAATGGGCTCTCTTTGGATCTAATATATGGAGCTAAGTGAGAAGAGGTTTGTGGTTAACCCATGGGTTGCCAGCATCTTCTGAAGCAGTGGGCATCCTGATTCTGCCATTTTTCTTTGTATTTTATAGACAATTCCTTTCATCCTACTGTTATCTATAATATTTTAATATTTATAGTATTTAAGTGAGAACCTTGGTGCTGATGGACTATGATACTTCTCCATCTTGGTCCCAGGGTAAAGGTTGGGGTCCTTTTAGTTTTGCCTAAAGCCATCTCCAGCCTTTTCTGTTGCTGACTGATAAAACCTGCAAAACTCTTTTAAACAGTGGTTGGTCATTTCTCATGATGGTGTGTGTTGGCTGGTGAGAGAGTTCCTGGCCTTGCTCATCTGCTCTGTTTGATCTGCTCTGCTGACTTGGAAGTCCCCTCCAGTGTCTGACCTTTAGCCCCCCTGGTCCTCCCTAGCACTTAGCTTCTTTTTTTCAGTGTTCCTTTTCTCTTAGGGGTAGGATAGGCTTCCTTACTTGGTGGTTTCAGACATCATTCCAGAAGACTGACTGTTGGTCAGGTACAGATTACTGGGGAGGTTGAGGAAAGAGGTCACAGTTTGTGGGAGAACCCCTCTCTAACAAACAAAAGAAAATGTATACAATAGTGACTTTGGCAGAGGCAAAGCCTCTTGAGTTTCACTACAGAAGTCACCTGTGGCACTGTTCCTCAGGGCCTGTTCTGTACTCACATGTTAGCTCATTACAGACTACCCAGCCACCCCACCCTACTCATGCCATTAGCACCTCTCACATGACAATCATGGACTTTCTTTCAGTTCTAATGCCCCCGCCTTCCCAGTGTTTGGCCTGAATCATGGATTTCTCTCCATCTGGAATATTCTTTATTGCCTATTATTTTTCTAGCTAACTGCTATATATACTTCAGACTTCCGCTTCAGGGCGTTTTCTAAGGGTGTTCCTGTTGTGACACCCTAGATTCTGGGAAACATAAGCCTTCCAAATAGTTTCCTCTGTTTTCCTTTTAGAACTTGTTTTTGTCTTTCCTGAGGAACCCATACTGTGTCCCAGAGCAGAAACAATGCCTGCCTTCTCAGTGGCCTGTCTATCACCCATAGCAGTGGCTACTTAAGTACATCCCTTACTTTATTTCCTGAGAACATAACTTCACTGTACCCTTGGAATTCCTCTTTCTTCTTAGGCTAGCCTCTGACCCCCCTCCCTCCATTACAAGGGAACATACAATGTACACCAGGGTGACCTCGAACTCCCAGAGATCCTCCTGCTTCTCCCTCTCAAGTGTTGGAATTAAAGGCATGCACCACCTTCCCTGGCTGAAATCAAGTCTCTTGGCAAATATTTGAAGTCCATCATGGAAAAAGATCCCTCATCATGATCAAGCCTTCAGGTGACTGCAAACTATGCCAGGGACTCTGAATGAAACTGTGTGGGATCACAAATGCTAATCAGTTTAGTCACTGCGGCACCCTGCATGCTCTCTGGACTCCAGGGAGAGGATGCCTGAGTGGATTACATGAGTTTCACTGTGTTTCCAAAGGTCATTATTGAAAGAAATGTCAACTTCCCTGGATGCTCATTTTTTCAATGGAACATGTTTTTGGTTAGAGCCTACATAGATGAAGGTAGTGGTATTTCCTCTTTCAAATCAACTGTTCATAAGATTATTCTTGAGTAGATTGAATTGAGGAAATGCAGGATGATATAGGATACTATACGATAGTACTTCATCTAAATCACATAAAGAGCCAGTTTTTATTCCAAGCAGTAGCCTAAGTGGAAAGAGACTTTACTAATAGAGAGCTCGGAAGGACTGGCTGGCAAGGTTGGAGTAGGGTCTCCTGAAAGGTTGGAACATAGAATAGAAAGTTATGAGGCTTCTTATTTTATCTCTTCTCAGAGTATCTTCCTCCACCAATGAGCTTTCTGAATGTTCACCTACATAGCAGAATTTGAAAAATGCATGTAAGGCAGATTTCATTTACATGTTCAGAAGATAGAATTAATTGGTAGAACTTGTCAAGTGTCCATTCCTAAGTCAGTCAGCTTTTACTACGGGCGGATTCTGGGGCTGCCAGGAACACACTCCTGATGATGTATATTCAGTCCATCTGTGGTAGGGGAGGAGAGTGCTGAAAGGGATGGTGTGCCGATACCTTGAAGATGTCTGCTGTTTAGAAGAGCTTTAGAAAGGTTGGTTTTAGGAAACTGATACCTTATCTATCTAAACAAGGCAGCAGTTTTCCAGCAATAGATGATAAAATCTTGGCTGTTGTTTTCCCTCTTTGACCTTCTTCCTCTGTCATGTTTGGTTTTGCGTCCTATCTTTTACCACCAAGAGTTTTAGTTTTTTGGGGAGATAGCATGCAAATGCTTATTACACATCCTTAAAGCAAGAATTACAGAATGCATTAGAAATGGACTGCTGTGATTCCTGTAAGGGAAGGTAGTTTTCCTGTGTGTTCTAAATTATCGCTAGTATAAATGTGTACTTCGTCTCAGCCTGGGATCCAAGGCTTCATCTGTGCTGTAGTTGTGGTTCTCTCCTTATTGCTACATGGAAGGTTGGGTCAGGATGTCTGGAGTACTTTCATGATCGTGTTGGACAGTGTAATGAAGGACTTGGAGCATGGTATGATCCACAGGTCTGCAGCCAGGCTTGCTTCACATTAGTTTAAGGTAAAAGGAAGGGGGAAATTATCAGAACATGATACATCAGAGGAAGATGTTGACGAAAAGAGAAAACTGTTCAAGTAAGTCATTTGTGCTGTTTAGAATCATTTTGCTCATCAAGAGAAAATTTAATCAGGTTTGTTTTATCTGAAGGAGCCTGGCTTCTCAGGCTCTTGTGCTCTTTATTTTCTAGAACATTTAGTGACTTGAAACTTCAGTGAAGTACAGGTTGAGAGTTCTTATTTAAACCCCAAATTTGAGATACTCTAAAATCTGATACAGCATGACATAATGTGGGAAATCCCAAAACGTAGGGTGTGTGTGTGTGTGTGTGTGTGTGTGTGTGTGTGTGTCCGTCCAATATTATAAAAAAAATGGAATAAAATTATTCAACCATTTGTATAAGGCAGTGGTTCTTAACCTGTGTGTGTGGGGGGGTCACATATCGGATATCCTGTATATCAGATATTTACATTACTATTTAAAACAGCAGAAAAATTACAGTTATAAAGTAGCCACAAAGTAATTTTATGGTTGGAAGTCAGAGCACAACATGAGGAACAGTATTAAAGTGTCTCAGCATTAGGAAGGTTGAGAACCACTGGTATAAGGTAAATATAAAACATATGTGATTTTGTTTGTAGACCTGGGTCACACTAACAAGATCTCACTTTGTATATGCAAACACTTTTGTTCCCAAGAACTTCAGATAAGGTGTATTCAACCTGTATTTTGAAGGTTAATGGATTCCTACTGGGAAGGGAGTACTTAGACTTTGTGGTATAACTGGTCATATTGATACTCATTGGGTGTCTGTGTAGACAGGTTTACAGTGTAATAGAAAATCAGTTATATGAAAATACAGCCCTCCCCCAACCCCCACAGACTGCTTTAGACTTGGAAGTTGCTTCAAATACCCTCCATAGGTTATTATGTTTCTAGTATATTGATTATTCTGGCATATAATTTGCAAAAATGAAGAAAACACTAGAATCCAGGTGGTCATTTTATTGAGTCCATGTCCTGACTGAGACAAAATTAAAAAAAACAAAGCCTGGCTTTTACTTTAGATACATTTGAAAAAAAATGTCATTTAGCCTTCTAGGACAGTATGAGATGCACAAGAAAAAAATCTTTCTCTTCGGTTAATGGAACTGTAATTTCTTCTAAGTGAACTTGCTCAGAGTCCCAAGTGTTAGTGCAACAGTAAGAGTGAACTAGAACCCAGGATGGATTTGTAGTTCTTTCCCCCTTTCCTCCCTTCCATTTAGGTTTTTGAAACAGTGTGGCATGGAGCTCACTGCATAGTCCAGGTTGGCCCTCCTGTCTCAGTCTCTGAAGTTCTGGAACTCCAGACTTGTGCCACCAGATCCCCTGAACCCAGGATTTCTGACTCAGGCCACCTTCCATTTTGTAACCATTTGGTCCCCCATGGCTTCTTATCTGAGTTATTTAAGCTGATTTGGTTTGTATTGTAAGGCCTTTGTTTGTTTGGGGTTCTGGGGATTCAGCCCAGGGCTTGGTGACTTCTAGTAAGCACTACTCCACTGAGCTTTATTCTAAGCCTGTTTTGTGGTTTGTGGTGTTTAGCTTGTGAATGGTAGTTGTGGTTTTAATCTTTTATGGCTTTTTGCACCATCAAAAGGATTCAAGTTGCTGAGGAGGTGGTGTCATACATTGTCTTATGTGGATTGCATTGACTCTGAAATAGATGTAAGCTCCTTTTCCTTTCACTGTGTTCTCTGCCTGTGCAATTACAGAGTTCCCTGGGTTGTGGGGGAGGGCCTGGGGTGGTGGTGGAGGGGGATGCTGCTCTGCATAGCAAGTTTGTATTAGATGGAGAAGAAAAGATAGGTTGCTTGGAGGAGGTTACTCTCTCTACACACTGGTTCATTGTCACAGGTATTTGTCATTGACTGCTGAAAGTGATCTAAGACAGACTTGCAGGGCCCGCTCACATATTACTGTATTTCACAAGGCTAATGCTGACTGCATCTGTGATTATAACTGTCTCGTTCATGTTGAGGGTCCTTCTGAATACAAGAGCACATTGTCTCACGTAATAGCCTATAATGACAGACACATCACAAGTGGCAGTTGTCTTTACACCACAGCTCCCATTGTGGTTGGATTTTATTTGAGAAGGCAGTTATTTTGGAAAGGAGGAACTACACCTTCCAACTTTAAGAGGCAATCTTGCAAGTTTTAAGTGTTTAGAACCTTGGCCAAGAGACTTAGTGTAGTTGCCTATGAATTGCAGTTTCAGAATCATTCCAGGTGGAAGGACACAGTTGAATGGAAGGGACCAAGGCCAGGCTTTTGTTATGGTGGCAGTGCTGAGAGAGGAAATGGGAGCAGTTGGGATTCCTGCTGGCTGAAGGAGCAGTTGAGTCTGGGAGAAAACAATGCATTGTTTCTTCCCCCTGGACAAGCCACCTCTTCTAGTTTCAGTGTAAGCAGCGCTCCTGGTTCAGCCTGAAAAACTACTTGTGAATTCACTGTAACAACCGCGCCCAGATTCTATTCTCAAGAGTATTCAGTGGCATGCTGATTGTTGGTTGGTCGCCCTCTCTGGGAAGAGAGTAGTGCTTCCCAGTGTTCACTATCAAAACACCACGACCACTGTCATCACTGGGTGTGGAGCTGGGAAACGTTGCACACAGTGGGTTCCCCTGTCAGTAAGAGCTGGCTCTTTCCGCAGTGAGTTCCTTATGCAGCGCATTACAACTAAACTCTAGTAACACTGCATTGAGAGTGATGGTCACACATCGAGACTCTTAGGCCTTGTCTTACTTTTTCAAGTAAGAGTTTTCAAGATAGGATTTCTCTGTGTACCCTTGGCTGTCTTGGAACTCACTCTGTAGACCAGGCTGGCTTCAAGCTCAGACACCCACCTGCCTCTGCCTCCCAAGAGCTGGAATTAAAGGTGTGCACCACTACCTCCTGGCTTATTTTGTTTTTATGAGACATGGCCTCACTGTATAGCCTAGTCTGGTTTCCAACCTGGCACCCTCCGCCTCTCCCGCCACCTGCTAGCATCATAGCATGCGTGTCCTACTTTTTCCTTATTTGGTCACCATAATAGTACAGAGAGAAGCGCTGCTTGCTCTCCCAAACTTAGTATCGTCTCATTTTAGTCCCAGCTGCTTGTATAGCTGAGTATAAATGGCAGATCTGAGATTGCAAAGTATCTTGCTCATCTCGTAGTCAGGATTTGCGATCAGTAAAATATATGTAATTAAACATTCAATGTCAGTTATATTTCACCTACACTTTCTCTTTTTCAGTTATAAGAGTCCACAATATTTTCAGAAGAATTAATGAACTCATGTAGTGTACTGAGTATCTGTTATGTGTCTGTATTACATTGCATGGATGGGTCAGTGAACAAAATGGGGAAACAACCATATTGTCCAGGGGAAATTGAACCAACTAATGTATGTCAGAGCAGTTTATGTGGTACAGTGGGGGTGGGGTGGTGGTTTGCAGTGGGAAAAGTGTGCTAGGGGACTATATACAGAGGAGGGGCCTGGGTTGCAGTTTTAAGGCCAGAGATCATATTACTGTAATAGCTTAATTTTCTGATACATCATCACATTCCTGATTCCTTTTTCTCAAAGGAATGTGTTATGGTAAATAGCTGTGCTCCCTGAACTCAGGTGTAGTCTGCTGGTCCCCTTCCAGGCTGGATCTTTCTCCCTTCCCTTGATTATTGGTTAGTATGTAGCCTAACAGCCCCTGTCTCTTCTAGGCCCCTTGTTACACTCCTGGCTGGTGTTGATCTTGTGGTCAGCCTAAACGGAAGGCCCTTTTCACAGGCACAACTCCCCACCAAGCCGGCTTTCCTTGCCCGGTCATTTTAGTGTTGGCTCATTGAACCTAGAAGTGGTACTTCGTTTATCTCTTCAGTTTCTCATTATACAGAAATCCTGCTGGGTTCCATTGATTTATTGGCAAGTAACTCTTCGTTTGTGTCACCCTGAGTTCTTAATGCCATTTGAGGATGTATTTTCATAAGCAGAGCTAAATCTTTTATAGTTCATTTTCCCTGAATGTGATATTTAGGATTCTGTTAGTGTCAGTAAACCTGTAGCCCTATAGGAAGAAGGAGTTGGGAGGGGAGAGGAGAGGAGACCGTTAGGACAGATGGACCAGTGTTGGAGCCAGCACAAATATTTTTAGCTGGAGATGATTTACAGTCTGTTGCTAACATCTTATTCATCTTCAGAACCACCGTCTGTTTGGATTAAGAGGAAACCCTTGTCTTCTTATCACAGTGTAATAAAATTTCAGGTTTAATCTATACAAGAAAAAAATGAGTTAATCTGGATAAATACAAAACAACAAAAGATGGCTTTCAAGTGTGACAGATTATGGGGTTGGCTTTTCATTGTCAGAAGTCTGGTTAATACTTGCAGAAAGCTGCGTGGTCATTAGTAGGCAGGAATCCCTTTATAAGCTCTGGTAAGGAGGCTGCAGAGATGAGATAGATTAGAGGCAGGGAGACATCCTGAGGAGTAACACTGAGGTTGGCCTCTGCACACATACAACGCACATGCATGTACACAAGTGCGTGTGCACGGAACTGCTTGTAAAATATGTAACATTTTAAAATATCAGTTTAGAATTATTTAATTACAACCATAGATAGTGGCAAAAGTATGAACTTTGGAGCCAGACTTTTGATTTGGATGCATCTTTTTTTTTTTTTTTAAATTTGTTGTGTGATCACAGGTTTGCCATATTTGGTGCTTCAATTTATTTGTCTGCCAAATGTAGATAAAAACATTTACTCAAAGGCTTCTTGTGAGGATGGAGTCACATCTCTGAAAGCTGCTCCCTTTTGGGGAGGATGGTGGCCTCCATGTTTAGCAATCCAGCATAGCCTAATGGTCAGGGAATATTACTTAGTGTTCTAGGCCAGGGAAGTAGGAAGCGGACTCACAGAGTGAACAGTTCTTCTGTTTTCCAGCTCCGCCTGGGGAGTTGTGTGTAACTGGCTCTTGGTTGTTTATACTTGTTCTTGTTGGGCCAGAGTGAGTTGTTTTTATGCTAAATTTGGGCAAGGTGCCCTTTATTGTCATTGAGTTTGACCTTTACACCACCTTCTTAAGTGCTACCAAAAATATGTAGAAATATCACCTGTACTGAGGCCTTTTATTGTTATGGAATTATATTCTAAAGGAAGTGTCAAGGATGACTCCATGGATGGGGAAATAGAAATCTAAAGGGGCTTAATCATGCATCTGAGTTTTCTTTTCTTTTAAATATTTATTCATTCACTCACTTTGGAAGCAATCTCACATAGCCCAGGCTAGCCTCTAACTCACTGCAAGTTGAGGATGACCTTGAACTTCTGATCCTGATACTTACCAAGTGCTAAGATTATAGGTGTATGCATCACACCTGGTTTATGCAGTGCTGAAGGTTGAACTGAAGCCTTGATGCATGCTGGGCCAGCACTCTATCTGCTGAGCTGCACCATGAATGACTTCATTTCTGCCAAGTTCTGATGCGATAAACAATCTCTGTTACTGGGTGAGAAACGTGGAGGAAAGTGAGGTAGACACGGGCCTGGGGCTGCACATCCCACCATGAACTTAGTAGGACTTGTTGAGCCACCCAGAGAAAGAAAGGGAATAAAAGTCTCCGTGCCAGCCAAGATTAGATAAAACTGGAATACATAAAGTTCAGCTTGCTTACTATTTGCAAAACTCCTCAGAGATTTTGTGAATAAAAATTCACAACTACAAGCAAGAGACAACTTTTATTCAGCACTTAGCTATGTGCCTGGCATGATTCCAAGCTTTTGTATGGTGTGTATGTGGGGTGTGTGTGTGTGTGTGTGTGTGTGTGCGCACACACCTGCTCTCATACATGCATGTGGATGTCAAGGGTGACATTGAGTGTCTTCATCTATTGATCTCCACTCTAGTTTCCCACAAGACTCCTCTTTCCCACTAGCCATCTCCCGTGCCCCCATTTTGCACTTATTAACTCACAAACTTCACAGTTGCCTTTTTCCCCATGTGTTCTATGAGGAGGCTGAAGTTGGGGTATATAGGAGGTGGGGTTTCTAAATGGATACCCTCAGGCTGGGTTGTAGTTAGAATCCACTCTGAAAATGTTGTTGGGATATCCTAAGCAAACTGTGACTGACTTTGATGTGTTTCTTTTTAATTATTTTTAAAAAATCCCTTGGGCTGGAGAGCTGGCTCAGCAGTTAAGAGCACTGACTACTCTTCCAGAGGTCCTGAGTTCAATTCCCAGCAACCTCATGGTGGCTCACAACCATCTGTAATGGGATCCGATGCCCTCTTCTGGTGTGTCTGAAGACAACTACAGTGTACTCATATAAATAAAATAAATAAATCTTTAAAAAAATCCCTCAAACAACGCATTTCACTGTGATAGTTTGATTCATCTATGTCATTGTTTTCTTTGCAGTTGTCCTGCCTCTGGATAATTTTAGATGAAGATGGCCTCACTGTGCCTTCCTGCTGTGGAGCATCTTGATTTCCCCTTAGAATCCTTTCTGTATAGAAACCTCTGTCTGTCTGTCTGTCTGTCTGTCTGTCTGTCTCCCTCCCTCCCTCCCTCCCTCCCTCCCTCCCTCCCATGTATGTGTGGGTGGTATATGGGGGTGTAGATCTGATATTGACCTGGATATCTTTTTTGAACATTTTTTAAATATATTTAATTTGATTAATTATATATTTAATATATAATTTAACTTATTAGAATTTAACAAATTTATTCTCTGACAGCTTCAGATGTACACAGTGTGTCTTGATCCACTATATACACTGAGGTCTCTCACTGAACCAAGAGCTCAACAGTTTCTGCTACTCTGACTGGCTACTTTGTTCTGGGAATTCACTGTCTATGCCTCCCTCAAATTGGAATTATAGGTGGGCTTCAAGCTCACCCAGCTTTTATGTGTTTTACTTATCTTGTGTGGTCAGCACCTTTTTAAAAGTTCTTTTATCTGCTGGGCCATTTCTCTAGCCCTTTCTTCCCTATCTCATGCTAAAAAATTTGGAGCAGCTCTTTGTGGTATCTGTTACAGGCATAATTTTCCAGTTTTGAAGTGCCTTGCATTGGGGTGGAGTGTGGTGTCTTTGTACTATACTGACCAGACATTTCAGTATCTTGAAGGCAGAAAGTTGGTATATGGGAAGATTTGATTGGGGCTTGTAATCCAACTTTCGACCAATGAAAGAGTACTTGATTACAAAATTGTGTAACTCTTTTAAAGCTGCAAAGATGGGAAAATGAGCGTTTTCATCTAACATTTAAATACACGTCAATTGTTACAGAGCCAAAGTAGCATTTTTTACAGATGGGTTTAGCTTTAATTATTCATATGTCTCTTTGAATTATCACAGTTAACGCATAGTGATGAAATAGTGTTAGGCAAATGACTGTTTCTGCTCACACAGGCAGCTGAGTCTAATTCTTAAAACTTCTTCAATTACTTCTCAATATAAAATTCAGATTCTTTGATGCTTGCAGGATTAGGTCCTGGTTCTCTGTTGTTGTAGTTGGAATTGCTTCTGTGTGATGATGAGAATACAGCACTCTTGGGTCCAGTGTGCCTATGGAGAGACCTGTATAGTCTCACGTTGCATGGTTAGGTGCCTTTCCATCTTGCACAGCCCGTACATGACTGCTGTCTTCCTGCCACCCACCACGTCTCCTTGGTAATTGTTCTTATACTTAAAGTTATTTTTTAAAAATGTATTTCAGGATGTGGATGGATAGTTCAATCCGCAAAATGCCTGGATCTGAATTTGATCTCTCACTTCCAGGAGAAAAGCTGAATGTGATGGTTAGGATGGGGGATGGTGTGGGCAGTGGAGGCAGTGGAGATCCTCAGGGCTTGCTGGCCTGCCAGCCTAGGCCTGATTAGTGAGTTCCAGGCTCAGTGAAATAACAAGGTGGACAGACAGTTCCCAGGGAACAATATTCAAGGTTGACCCAAGGTTGACCTATGGTCTGCACACATATGCTTGCATGCGTGCGCGCGCGCGCACACACACACACACACACACTCACTCACACTTGCACACTCTCTCATTTTTGCTTAAGTTAGTTCCTTAAAAGATGGACATATATTTGTTGTGTTTGGTCCCTTGTCTGTAAGGCAAACATGCTTGTTGTCTAGTACGCTGTCTGTAGTGTTTATTGAGCACAGACTTGAGCAGACTTCTGTTCCATTTCATATTCCTTTTGGAGATAGTGTGCGTGTGTGTGTGTGTGTGTGTGTGAGTGTGTGTATGTCTGCGCGCACAAGCATATGCTTATGCATGAGTGTGCAAGCACATGTGTATGGGCATGTATGTATGTCCAAGTGCCTTCTCTTCTAAAAACTACATAAGTCATAGTAGTCTTAAGGCTTGCTCTAATCTGGTGTGATCTAGAGTTCCTTAACTAATTTTGTCTACAAGTTTTTAAATAAGGTCAGTTAAAGCTCCAAATGAACATGGCTCTGTAGAGAGAAACACACCAGTCCAGAAACTCAGGCTTCAGCCTTCCTCCTTGACGCTCTTCTGTGAACTTAACCTAGTTTGCTGTTCTTTGGGTAGCTTTGCGTAGCATTTGATCTCTTAGGGTGGCATGTCCAATCTCAAGACTACATGTATCTCATAATAGATAGGAAAATGGCTCAGCACCATTGTATATGGTGCCCTATTGCAATGTCAGAAAGTTGGACATTGTCATTAGAATTTTAGCTTTTTGGTGCGTGGTGTTCTATTTCTTAATGTATCCATTTCTATAAGAGGAGTCTGATCACATAATACCTGTGTCTCTGGAGTTTTTGGTGAGTCAGAGATGATGTAGGCAGATCATGTACTATATAGACTGTTGTAAATCCTTGACATATTCCTGTGATTGTTAATTTCTTTGAAAACTAAACTTGTGTGTGTGTGTGTGTGTGTGTGTGTATATATATATAAATTACACATCCACTCCCATTCAGAACCTCTGTGTTGGTAAGTTCAATGGAGGTAGTTCCAGTATGATAACAAAGGTGTTTTTTGGGGGGTGGGGTGGAGGGAATCCACACTGGGGAATAGAAACTAGTACCGTGTGTGTATGCAGGACAAGTACTCCTGCATTGAACTATTTCTCCAGTCCCCTTCTTACTTTTGATTTTAAGACAAGCTCTCAGTACATTTCACAGGCTGGCCCTGAGCTTACACGTAGCCCAGGTGGGCCTTGAACCTGTTATCCTCCTGCCTCAGCCTCCTGAGTAGTAACCTTTCAGGTATTGCCACCAGGCCCACCTGGTAACAAAGTTTTTTACCTACAATTGTAAGTCAAAGCTGAAATGTGGGCCGACACTAGGAAAGTAACTTCTTCAATTAAGGCTTTTTGATTAAAAGTTGCCACATTCTCACAGTGTATGTGATGGAGTTTCTCCCACAAGATACACAGTATTAACTAATTCTGCAGTGGCTTGAAATGGCATGTCAAAATCATTTTTGGGTTTTCTTGATAATTATGATGATCTCTCAGTTTGGAAGTGAAGCCAATTACGACTATAAGATTGTAGCCCAACTCTATTGTGTTCTTACTAAATATAAATGTGATTATAAATTAAAACCCATGGGAGGTATTTCAATTTAATCTTAATATTTATTTTTTTCTGAAATGTGAAATTGAGTAAATATTAAGACTCTCTTTGAACATGGCAAAATTAGATAAATTTAATTATGCTACATTGTTTTATAAATACTTCCTAAGTTCCAAGAGAGAATGAAGGTTATGTATCTGGAGTGCCTTGAGGTGATTGCATCCAGGGGAAGAGAGACTAGGTTTTCATGTGACCCAAGCATCATAACTTTAAAAAGATGGTTCACTGTTAGAGATTCATGCTGTGCTTGTGTTTGACTGGCAGAGTTTGTAGATTCAATCTGTGCGATCCACTTGCTTACACTTAAGAAGAAAGTAATTTTAGAACTCCTTGTGTTTCAGTCTCACTGCCTTTAATGACTATTACAGAGGCCTTATAGAAATTGAATCTGAGGTGTTTATTTAGAAGAATAAAATACAGATGATTCTGTGGCTAGGAGAGTTGATATGTGTAATGAAAATCAGTTTTCATTATTTCCTTAAGAGATGATATGTTAAGTAGCTTACTACAGCTGTGACCAAGATTCCTGAGAAGCAGCTTCCTAGGGGAGGAATGAATTATTTTGGCCAGTGGCTTCAGAGCTTTCCGCCTGTACTTCTGTTGAATGAGGACCTGTGATGAGGCAGGACACCATAGTGCTGGGAGCATGTAGTAAAGGCTGCTTGTCCCAGAGCAGACAAGCCTATGTGCACTGCCTGGGTGTATGCAGGCCTGGAGAGAACACACTTTCTTTATTGACTCTCTCTTTGCCTTTTATTTCATCCCGTTCTGTCCCCTACTCCCATAATGCCACACACACTTGGAGTGAATCTTCCTCCCTTCCTTCCTGAAAATGCTCTCAGACTCACACATACAGAGAGATGATTTGCTAATCTCCAAGGATCTTCTCAGTCCAATCAAGGTGAAACACCAGTTGCTCATACATTTATTAATTATCACAGTGCTGGGGAGATGGTTCAATGGGTATAGCGCTTGCTGGTATGAGGGCCTGCATCTGTAACCTCAGTATAGGGGGTGGGGCAGAGACAACAGGCTCCCTAGAGCTCACTGACTAGCAACTCTAGCCAGCTGGTGAAATCTCAGAAAATAGGGTGGCAACTGATGAGGCAGAAACCTGGCATTAACCTTGGCCTCTACATGTGCATGCACATGTATACCACAGACGTCCAAGTGCGCGAGTGAGCACACACACACACACACACACACACACACACACACTCTTCTACTACTACTACTACTACTACTACTACTACTACAGATACAGACATACAGTGGGAGTAATTTGTGAAACATAGAGTCTCTCATAATAATTGTAGCTGTTTGGAAATATTTCTCCCTCTTCTCTGAGTCTGTGCTCAATCCAGTTTAGGTTATCCCAGTAAAGTATATGTGTATTGAGACATTGGGTCAGAAGTAGACTAGGTAACACCTCAGATTTCTGTTATTCCTTTGTTTTTCTGAATCCGAAATATATAAAGGAGACAAAAATTGAGAAATGTTGAGAGGAGGTGAGGTGCTTGCAGGTCTGAGATATTTGGATGAAATTTACTGAGCTTTGATTATCTGAGCAGTAGAAGGATGCTAGAAGACCAAGAATATATGCAGAAATTCTTCTTGCAATGGAAGGGTTGGGAGAGAGAGGAACACAGGCTAGAATATACTGAGTTATCTCCTAGGAACCTTTGCTTATGCAAGCATTTTGGAGGTTAAAGAATGGAAACTCCAGTTGCTCATACATTTATAATTTCAGAATCAGAAGTCTGCGTTTCATCTCCTGGGGTGAAAACTAACTCAAATTCAATCAGATTAATTCACTTTTGTGCAGAGGAAAAGCTGATGCAGTGAGTTGAACAGGATCAGGAAAGCCGATAGTTTGTTTACTGGATTGCCTTGTTTCCTATACAATCATTGTCCTTGCGAACAGGGCCTTTCTGCAGAATGTTACAGGACTCCAGCTCTGTACCCTTTGGGCTAGCATTGGCTCCTTCCTTCCTTCCTTCCTTCCTTCCTTCCTTCCTTCCTTCCTTCCTTCCTTCCTTCCTTCCTTCCTTCCTTCCCTCCCTCCCTCCCTCCCTCCCTCCCTCCCTCCCTCCTTCCCTTCTGTTCTTTTTTTTTTTTCTTTTTCTAAATGAAGTTGGATTATTCTACCTTAAGAAAGATCACCCTCCCTGGTACAACTGAACTCTTCTTCCTGTCTCATGCACATTCTCATTGTCTTGTAATTACTTATTGGTGGAACAATTGTAAGTGAAGAATATTTAAAATTCAGGGGATTCAGGGAAGCAATAATTTAAGTTGATATGCTTAGTAGCCAAACAGTAGGATGAAAATAACTCACTTGTAGCAAAAAAAGAAAAAGAAAGAAAAGGCCACTTGATGACTGCTGAGCGGCCAGGCGCCCTGGTTAAATCCTTGGGCGACTGCTTTCAGATCCAGGGTGTTAATCATGATAAACAGAAGTAAAGGATGCAGGAAGCTAGTTTAATTATTATAGTTGTATAGCTTACTTCTTAAATTACAGGTGTTCTTCTAGAGATTTAATGACATTTTTAATGATGGGGATTTATTCGTAGTGATTCTGACCTTACCTCAATATGTAGATATATCTTTTGTAACTATAAAATCAATTTAGCATAGTCCTTTTGTTTGTTTGTTTATTTGTTTGGATAGCTTATAAACAAGTGACTTTATTTGTTAGAGCAGGTTCACTGAGATCTGGGTACAGAGAGACTTCTTGTTTCTGCCAGCTCGTACAGTTTCTCTTCACTGTTAGCACTTCCACCAAGTGGGGTTCATTCCTTAAACCCTAGGAGCCCACATTGCTGCATCCTCACCACTCTAACAGTTGGTACTAGGCATCACTTTTGTTGTAGTATAGTTTATGGACTTGGCAGATGACTGTTGGCATGGACTGCCTTTGCAGTAACCTCGATTATGGTTATAGTCTCATTTAGAGTGTCCTCACTGGCAAAGCTCACCGTCACCAGTGCCTTCTGTCCTGGAGGCCTCCCGAGCTTGGCTTCTTGGCAAGCTGTAGAAAAGGTTGCTCTAAACTTTGAGGGACGTGTTCTCTCATGGACACAGGTTTTCCATCTACATTGGGTAAAATGGGAACCTGACTGTAAGACCATGTGTGGTAAGATTATGCTTTAACTTGTAAGACACCGCCCAACTGTCTTCTACATTTGCTCTTCTTCCATTGTGCATTCCCACACACCAGTGGGAGTTCCTGTTTTCCCACATCCTTCAGCATTTGATGGTGTCCTTGTCCTGGATATACTTGTGTGTATTATATAGTAGTGTTTCACTAGTGTTGTTTGTTTGGATGTGCAACCCCCCTACCCCCCCAATGCTATTGTCAGAAATAAGTCTGGGTTCAAAGAAAGAGACTAGCACTCCAATGGAAGTGTCTTGACATGGGAGAACTTTATTCTTGATAAAAGGGTGCACTGTTCACCAATGCAAAGGAACAAAGCACTCTGGGTCAGGACTTCCATTTGGTTTCTGTTTAAATGTGGGCTGTGACTGTGTCTTTTCTCCATTGGCTGGAATGGGTTTGGGATTGACTAGTTTTTAAAAAATTGGCTCAAAGGAAGTAAAGAGGCAAGAGGCCGGGAACTTTAATCCCAGAATGTAGCAGGGCCTTCATTTTCATGTAGACAGAGGTTTTAGTGTGTGGAAGAATTAAAACATTGGCTTAAAAGTAGACATGTTGGAAGAGATAAAAAGATTTCAGGTTCTTGCCCTAAACACAAGGGTGTTTTTTGTTTGTTTTCTGAGACAGGATCTCTCTATGTAGCGCTGGCTTTTCTAGAAATCTTTATATAGGCCACACTGCCCTCAAACTCACAGAGATATGCTCGCCTCTACCTCCAGAGTGATGGATTAAAGGTGAGATCCATTATGCTTGGCTCTGAACAAAACGTTTGTAGTATTTGTTAGAAAACATATTTACTTAATGTTTCTTACATTATTAATAATGGTTTCTTTCTTTATTTTTATTTTATGTGCATTGGTGTTTTGCCTACATATGTCTGTGTGAAGTTGTCAGATGCCCTGGAACTGGAACTATAGGGAGTTGTGAGCTGCCATGTGTGCACTAGGAATTGAACCCAGGTTCCCTGGAGGAACAGCCAGTACCCTTAACTGCTGAGCTATCTCTCCAGCTCCCATGATTTTATGTGCAAAAAGGCAAATGCCTATGCATAAAGGTTAAGAAGTAAAACTGCTAAAACATAATTTTAAAAATACTGATTGCTGGACTGAAGAGATGACTCAGCTGTTAAGAGGACTGACTGTTCTTCTAGAGGTTCTGAGTTCTAATTCTCAGCAACTCCATGGTGGCTCACAATCATCTGTAATGGGATCCAGTGCCTTCTGGTGTGTCTGAAGACAACAACAGTGTACTCACATATATAAAAAAAATAAATCTTTAAAAAAAAAATCCTGATTGCTCCTGGAGAGATGGCTCAGCAGTTAAGAGCACTAGCTGTTCTTGTATGGAATCAGTGTTCAATCTTGTCACTCATAGGTCAGCTCTCAACCCTCTGTTTCAGGAGATCTGATGCCCTCTCCTGACTTCCATGGGCACCAGGCACACACCTGGTGCACATATATGCATTCAGGTAAAATATCCATAAACATAAAATAAATATTAAAAAACACAAAGGAACATCTGAATAGTTCAGATAATATATTTAGAGTGAACCATACTGTTACATGTTCACGAGCTGTACAGTTTCAGTGAGTAAGAAACTGTACAGTGTAGAGTTCATCTCAGCTTAGTCCCCTACCTTCTGGCCTTTATCATTCCATTATGTGGGTTTCCTTGGGGTCAGGATGTGCATTGGCATATAGGTGTTCAGTGTGTGCTCTACTAGCTGTCATGTATAGACAAGCATATGTTTGAGAGAAGTGTCACTAAGGGCTACATAGGTAGAGAAAGTATTTGCTATGCACATGTGCAGATCCAAGTTTGGACTCCGAGCATCCACGTGCCAGGTGGGATGGTGAGCCACCTGTAATCCCAGAACTCTGAGAAGATAGGGTGGTGAGCTAGATTAGTCCTTTTGATAAACTCTGGGTTGAACTAAGAGATCATACATCAGGTACAAGTCAGGGAGTGATTGAGGAAAATTCTAGGCATCAGCATCAGGCATTGACGTGTACACACATACGTTTGTCCTCCTGAACACACACATATGTCTACGATCATGTGAAAATTCATACACACATGAGTACCACACATGTATGCATGGCAAAATTGTCATTAGGCAATTTCTTGCTGAACAGAGTGTAATTATACTAAAAGGTACAGAGTCACTGTGTGATAAAATATTAACAGGACCTGTGTCATATGCAATTCATTCTTGACCAGGATGTCAACATGTGGTATGTGGCTATTTAAGAAAAATATGTGAATGTAATTCTTTAAGGTTTTTTTAAACACTTGTTTATTTGTGTGTGTATGTATGCTATGTTACATTTATGGTGGTCAAAGGATATCTTGTGGGAGTCTGACCTGTCCTTCTTCTATGTTGGACCTGGGTATTGAACTTAGGTCATCAGGTTGGGTAATAAGTGCCTTTCCCCACTGAGCCACCTCTCTGACCCTGTGAGTATATTTTTTATGCATTATGTGACTATATAATTTGCTCATATAATCATGCACACAAATGATAGCAAATATACACATTTACATCTTTCTTTTCACAGATGGTAGAGTTTGATTCAGTATAATTAAAACCTGAATCACTGAGCTCTGAGCCTTATATTTGAGGGTGTTTTCATTAGTTTTAGAATCCAGGAAATAAAAAGGAACTGGTATGTGCATAGGAATAAAAGCCAGGAGGTAGAAAATACTGTCAGTTACCTGATAACCATCTTTTTACCAAGGAAGGAGAAGGCTGCACATGCAGTGTGGCTCTTGATAGGGCTGTGTGCCACTTGAAGGACACGCATGGTCACCCTGGGGATGAGTCACCCAGTGCAGCTATAAACTTCTCTTTTAATTAAGTAGGAAGCACCTGCGCATTATTACTTCACTTTTCCTCTCCCCAGTACAGGCTCATTAGGGATTTAAAGTACAAAAAGAAAAAAAGGAAACAAACAAACAAAACAGATCCAATGAGCTGGAATTGAGATTTTTCTGCAGAGGGTAACATTTGGTGTCTAGAAAAGGGCAAGCATACAGACCTTCTGCCAGTAAGAATGGCTTAGAATTGTTGGGGAGCAAATGGCTGTGCCTGCTCCAAGGTGTTTGGCAGAGAAGAATCTATTAGCAGCCACGCGTGTCTGGGTTTGCACTTCCGCACTGAGTGTTTGAAAATATTTAGCAGGATTAACACCGAATGTGTTCAAGGTGTTGTTAGAATGTGAGTGATACTAGTGTTTCAGTGTCTGGGCTCTGAATGAGCATTTCTATAGATGGTTCAGCCTTCTCTCATGGCTCCAGCAAGAGGCTGAGACAGGTCACACAGTTAGCAGCTTCTTCTAAGCTTTCGAATCTAAGGGGCTGAACAGCATCATTTACCAAATGATTAATCCCGGCAATTTTTCTATGTCCTCTCAAGAATTGTTCTCAACATGGTTGTAACATGAACCTACCTTGTTTTTTCAGAGGTAGGTGGGGAGCAGAATCCCACACTATGCCCCAGGTTGGCCCAGGTTACTACATTGTAGCTCAGGCTAGTCTTGAACTCATGACTGTCTTCCTGTCTCAATCTCCTAAGTACTATGATATGGGGTCTGAGCCACTATACTCGGTAAACTGTTTTATTGGGTAGCTACTATATGCTCAGAGCTTTGCAAATTTGTTACTAACTTTAACAGCTATCTCAAGAGACTCATCATTTCGCAAATGGAGAAACTGAGCTTCAGATATGATATACCTCACTAAGGTCACTTAGCAAGTATTCCACAGGCTTCTTAACAGTGGGTTTTCATGCAAGAATTGCTCTCTATGGGTATGTTTGGAAAATGCTTTCCATTCTAGCCTGTGGGGATGAGGAAGGCATAGTAAGTTATTGGTGTTGTTACTATCTCATAAACAGCCTTGGTTGACACATCTGCTCGTCCCTGTTCTCAGCTTGGTGACTTGTACATTATGGTCAGTAGGTATTTTGGAACATTAAGTCCGGCTCTTGACGATGGTAGTCCCGTGCCTGCTCCCTCACCTGCTCTGCTTTTTCTTTCCCTTTGCTTTGCTTGGGGAGCTGGAGGGGTTGCCCTTAGTTGTCCCTGAATTACACATGAATCTTGAGGGCCACTTGGCTCAAGGTTAACATGTCCTCTAACCTGTTGACATTTGGTTTCCTGATTGCAGAAAGCAAGCAACCAGGATGGACCCCCTTTGTAATGTGTTCACTTGTGGGTTCAGGTTAATCAGTGCTAAGAATTTGATTCTTTTTTTTGGTCCAGAATAAATGTTGCTGGCTTTTATATTACTTAATAAAAATTAGTGAGTTTACCAAAGCCAGTTCATTGTTAACCAGAGAAGCCCCCTCGCTGTCGGTAGAATTCCCTGATTGGTCTGTGTTTGCAGAGCACCATCTGCTGCCTGTGGACAGAGTCCTACTGGGTGTCTCCCCAAGGCTGCTGCTTGGTTGATTATGATTTACCCCGATTTTTAATCCGCATGTTACAGCTTTTGGGGGAAAATTTGCTGCAAGAATTGCTGTCCATGGGTACATTCGGGATGTGGTTTTTTTTTTGTTCCAATATGTAAAGGTTGAGAAGGCATCCTACTAAACACAGCTCTGAGTAGAGCTGTGCTCAAGGCAGCTATTCTGTTTTGCCCAACACAGGGCTTCCTAATCAGTTAAATCCCTTAGGAATTCGGCCTTGATGAATGCTACCTTTCTGCCTCACAGAACTGTCATTTAGTTTGTACACAGCATGGTTTTAGGGTTATCTCCCTCTTAGTCTAAAACCTTAGAACTATGTCTCAGACTTAAGCTGTGGGGCACAATACCATAATTCTCATTCCGTTTAAATGGATTTACTTCTTGAAATGCAGGTTTCTCAAATAAGTGTGTTGACTAAGTAGTATTTGAAAGAATCAAACATAAATAAGACTTTGTCATTTCTCTTGGTGTCTGATGGATTGAGGAAACCCTTTTTATTTTGGTTAAAGCAACAATTTGTAATGCCTGGGCAATATCAATGTGTGTATTGTCACAGCATAAACTCAGGTGGACTTGTTCTTCTTTCTGCCAGCCAGATGTTACAGAGGCAGTAATTCCAAATGTAATAAATATAAATATATGTTCAACCTTCTTCAGTGCTGAGGTTTGGGCCTTCTCACATGTCAAACACACAGTCCACCCAGCAGCTACACCCCCAACCCCCAACCCTGTGAAGTTTTTTTGTTTGTTTGTTTTTCATTCTCATAATAATTTTTGCAAGATAAAATTTCCTTCTATTTTACTAAGGAAATGGGTCCTGACAGATGAAGTCCCTTAATTAGGCAGACCCCATGGTGAGTTAGTTAAGTGAATCTTGTCTTCTGAGTCTTTTGTTCTTATTCTTAGAACTTTGATTTATGTATGATTTGAAAAATGCTCTTTTCTGTTACGGGAAAAAAAGTACCCCAAAGTCAGACTATCTTAATTAGAAGACCTTGCTTTTCACACCAAGCCAGATGGATCAGAGCTATTCCAGACCAGGCCAAACCTTGATGATTCCTACGTGAGTTGTCCATTGTGGTTTGTTTTTAATCCCAGTTTGGTTTCCTTAGCCTCTCACTGGCTAGTCAGGTTTGGCCCTTGCTCTTGCTCTGTCAGAGCATGCCAGAGACACCTCAAAACTGAAAACATTGTGTGTATGGTTTTGGAAACAGAACTTGTGGGGGTTTTTTGTTTTGTTTTGTGTGTTTGTTTTTGTTTTTTTCCCCTTGTCTGGCGAAATGTTGAATTTAACCTTGCACTGCTTTAAAACTAGGCTCATGGGCATTCAAATGTGTAGTTACCTGGCTAGCTTTGAAAGCAGATGCAGGTTTCATCATCAATAACTACTCAGTAAACTAAGTCCTCCTTGAATGAAATTATTTTCACTCTTACCTTTCCCTTTTCAAGTATTATCATCAGTGCTTGGGTCTTTGGGCCTCTCAGTCACATTTTGGTTAATATGTGCGTTGTATGGGCCTCTGGGAAGGGACTCATTCAGCTTTGGTGCTCATTCTTGAAGTGGGATCTACCACCTATTTTGTGGAGATTGTGTACAGTAGTGGGTCAGCAGACATCAAATCCAGCCTTGTACACAATAAGCATTTGGTAATGACAGAAGAAAGACTATTAACATCTTCTAGTTGCCACACTTGATCCTAGAAAGGAATGCATTGTTCTGGTTGCTTTTCTGTCAGCTTGATACAAACTAGAGTCATGTGGGAGAAGGGAACAAGTCTGTTTGTGCTACCAACACAGAGTGCCACTCCTCTGCTCCTGTCTACCTGTATCTTCCCATCATCCTAAGCCCTATCCTGGGGGCTTCCTTAGCAAAGCCCTTTCTAGCTTTCCAGCACACTTTAATCTTCCCTTTCTGTGAGTTCATGTAATGGCATCAGTTTCTCTTTTGTAGTTTAGCCTTGCTTCAAGGAACACAATTATCCCTAGGTATGTAAAGGGGATTGCTTGAGTCCAGGATCCCCTGAGGATGGGAAGATGTTTAAGTTACTTACAGAAAATGACTTAGTCATTATTTACCCTACCTCATTGGACATACTAGGCAAGTGTTTCCATTGAACTCTACCCCCAGCCTTCCAATACACTTGAGATCATTTGTAGGTTACTAGTAATATCTACTGTAAGATAAATGCGTTGTAAGCAGTTGCTATGCTGTCTCCATTAGGGGATAATGTCAACTAAAAGTCTGTATGTATTTAGTACAAACACGTTTTTTTTTTTTTTTTTTGGTTTTTTTTTTTCTGTCTGGTATTTCCGTCCTGTGGTTGCTTGCATCCATGGATGTGATTTGTGTTGCATACAGAGGACCAGCTGCCTTCTATTTACTATTAGATGCCGTCATTTTCAAGACGTGCCTTTATCATAACTAGTGTTTTCAATGAGAAGAAGGACATGCGTCTACATTGTTGGTAACACAAAACACATGCTCTCAAATATGGATGTTAAAATAATTCCAAGTGAACAGAAGCAAATTGAAATTCCATTATTTCTGCATTTAACCCCTCCCCTCCCCAAACTTTTCCTTATATCTGAGATCATCACAGAAGTCTGTCAGGTTACAGAGCTATTCTGACTCCTGTGGCATGCTCTGTTTTGAAGTGTAGTCATCTACCACTGTGTGGTATAATCAAGCCAAGTGTAACTCAAGTGTTTGCAGTGTCAAATCAGCTGTTATATAGTGTTTTGCTCTTTTACTCTACACTTATTGCAGGAGACCACAGATGGTACTGGAGATTGAACCTGTGGCCTTGGGCATGCTGGACCCCAGCTGTACCATTGAGTACATCCTTGTCCCTAAACTGTGTTTTGATTACCTGTGTTCAATAGTATGGACGTTGAGAGTAAGCATTTTGAAAATGAATCATAATTTAAAATATCATTTATGTATCTGTATAGTTTGAGTTTATATTTCATATTTCTTGAAAGTGTGCGCATGCGTGCTCGTGTGCATTTATGCATGTTTGCACATGCATATGTATACATGAGTATGTTCATGGAAGTCCTCTTTCATTTTCTACTCTATTAAATAAGGATCATAAAATGAATGCAGAATTTGCTAATTCTGGGTTGTCTAGATAAGTAGTTTGTCCTAGGAATTTCCTGTCTCTGTCTTTCCAATGCTGGGATGATAGGTGACCCCTACACTTGCACAGCTTTTAGGTAGATTTTAGGGGTCTGAATTCAAATTCTCATGCTTTGACAGCCAAGCACCTTATCTATTGGGCTCCCAATGGGTTCTTTTTCCCTTTTTTGTTTCTTTGTTTTTATTCTAGCAGTTGACTACTACTGTGCTTAGATTCTCTTCCTCACCCGTAGCTTGAGAAGCAGAGTGTTAAGGACGTAGTTTCCATCCCTTTTTGAGTAAATATCCCGTTCATCCTAATCCAGCAGTGTCATGAACCATTGTTAAATCAGAATTTGGGAGATATAGCACAGGGCCAGCATGGCTATTTTTCTTAATTTTTAATATTTTTGCAGCAGTTTTCAAACATCCCTGGCTGTTGTAATGGTGTAGTTGATCACGCCTTTGCATAGAGCTCAATTTTGCTGTAATATTTGTGAATGTCTCTTTCCCATTAGAAGTCGAGCACTTGCATAATGAGAACTTGGTTTTGTTGTGACTTGCTTAAGCTTTGTCACAGACTGTTCTCACATGGGAAGAGGGGTGCCTTTTGCTCATCTCTGTTAGCTGGGGCTAGGGGCTGCATATGCTGCGTTGGTACACAGGCTTCCTGAGGCTTTCCTGGAGAGTTAGGTGGGAAATAAGCTGTCAATAGGTGTTGCAGTTTGAATGTGGTGTTTGAACATTGGTTTCCCAGCTGGCGCTGCTGCCTGCAGTGTTAGAGAACACTGCGGGCCTGGTGCCTAATTCAGCATAGGTCACAAGTGGTGCGCATGGAGGTCACACCTGCCCTGCTTCCTTCTGTTCTGGTGCTTTTGATCTACCAGGATGTGAGCAATGTCCCCCTGCCATGAAGTCCCCCATGCCTCCCTGCCAGGATGGACTGAGGCCATGAGCTCCAATCGGCCTCTTTTCCTTTAGGTGATTTCCTTCAGGTCTGTGATGACAGCCACAGGAAAATGACTGACACAACTGACTGACTCTTCAGTACTTAACCAGTGACAGTCACATGGACTGGTAACCTGTGTCAGGCAGGGTTGAGTCATGGGGGATGTGAAAGCCAGAGATAGGGATGAGAAGGGCAGCCTGGACTGAGGGACAAAGGAAATAAGTCTTTGAAGAAGGTGGAGTGTGGTGTGTCATGGCATGTTGGGTGGGGAGAGCCTTGTAGACTGTGGTGAGGGGTTTGGATTTTATCGAAAGAGCAGTGATTTTGGGTTGAAAGATTTTAATTAGGAAATGAGCTTTCTGACTCTAGGGTACATCCCTGGGGCCAAAGTCTCAGGAGGTGCACATGACAGAGAGAGGTGGGAGTCTTAATCTGGTTTCAAGTCATGCAGATGGGATAGAAAATATACCAGGCTTGTCTGGCCAGTTCAGGCCCCTCAGGCACTCCCTGCCTCTCCTTGATGCTATCTCATGGAAGTCTGAGCTGATGGCATGGAGCTGTTCTTCTGTAATGTCTGAAATCAGAAAAGTAAAAACTGCATCAAAAGATTATCCCATCTCCACAATGTCCTCACAGGGTGAGTGTTGGGGATTCCTTCTCAATTCCTAGATTCACATGATTTTGAGGATTTTTTTAACCTAATTTTAGACAAATTGACAACTGGACTCTTTTATAAAGAGCACTGTAGGAACTTCAAAAAGAAAACCAGCAGTAATGCTACAATCCAAAGGAAGGATGTCCCCTTTAAGGAAATGAATGAGAGGAGGGAGGGGTAGGGGTAGGGCTATATGTTTCACTAGGAGGACTTTGTGTGTGCTGGGAATGTAAATCTCAGACTCCTCTACAAGATATACAGAGCTGTTCCTATCTTGTAGGAAGAAAGTTGGACCTTAGAAGTGAGTTGTCCAAGGTCACAGTCAGCTCTGAAGTGGCAGAGCAGATGCATACCCAATCCTGTTGGGCAAGTTTTCCTCTTAATTCCTGCAGCACATGAAAGCTTCAGCTAAGCCCCCTGCACCCCAGCCACACACAGGAGCATCTCCTAGGGGCTCCTTTTACCCAGGTAGTTTTGGTGACCTCATTCCAGCCACTTAGTGACACCCACAATTCCTTCCACTTTTCCTGCATTTGAACCCTAACTTTTGATGTCACTAAAGGTTATATAATGTGTAGGAGGGTTGACACTGCTGGTTTGGTTCTGCTTTCAAGCTACAGAGAAGGGCTGGTGTTCTGCCCTGCCCTTGGGCTGTGCACTGGTGGGGGAGCAGGCTCAGGTCCTACCAGCAGCTGAGATGAAACCCAGGTTGCCATTTTTTGCTGCCCCGCCCCTTTTGCAGAGTTGCTGGAAGAGCCTTGCCTGCACTTCCCAAATTGGAGTTAAGGGGAGAGAGCTACAGGCTGGTACAGGTAAGAAAGCCCCAGCAACCTAATTTTCCACGACAAAACTTCAACCCTTCTGCTTGAGGCTCTAAGAGTACATTGGTGTTTCCTGCAGGACCACAGGGATTGGTACTGGGGTTTTCTTTCGCATACCCAGGGGTGTGGATAACCCCCACCTTTTCTAATTAGAGTTTGTTGGCTGCTGTCTTCTTGTGTTGTTTGGAATTTTATTGTTAATGAGCCATCTTGGTTTCATTTACTTTTATTCATTTGAGAATGGGTTTCATTCTGAGTGATGGTAGTCTGTTCTTCTCCTGCTCCGAATAAGATGTTACCCAAGGATGCTTGAGAGTGTCCTTTCTCTCTTTTGTTTATACAGCAATAAATACCTGTAAAAGCATTACTCAGCAAGCAGATGCAAACTCCAGTATTTATTCACCACTATTCCTCTGTTAGAGATTAGTCAGTCCCTTTAAGGAATACTCACAGAGTCTCTGTCTCTGTCTCTGTCTCTCTCTCTCTCTCTCTCTGTGTCTCTGTGTATGTGTGTGTGTGTGTTTATACATGCATGAGAGTGTGCATGGCATTTTGCATTCTTTAGCATTCAGTGAACAGTATTGGGAAAACAAAATCACAAAAGTATGTCATTCCATAGAGTAGGATGGTCTCGGTAGTTCTTTTGCTGTGGTGAAAGTTTTATTTTTCTCTGTTAATAATAGTGAACTTCAAACCCGACAAGTGTCTTCTGACAATAAGCCTGTGCTGCCACTAAGCGTGGTAATTACTGGAGCCCTGTGGGATCACAGGCATTTGGGAGTTTGGAGCATTCTTGGATATATAAATGCAAATTCATGAAGGGCCCTTAAGGAATGAAAACAGAAGAATTAGTCTATACAGAAATGTGCCTTATTCTCAGGAACTGGGTTCAGAGCCGTGGTATAGCTTGAACAGAAGTGGTTTGTGTAGGTAGGTAAGTGAATTTCGCCATTCTGAAGCTTAACAGACCCATTTTCAATAGCAGAGAAACCCTCATTGCAGCTCTTTCTTTTCCACAGCGGTAGCAACCAGCCAGCAAGAGAGTGTTTTTAATTGAAAATCACAGAACTTTGCGTCAGCCAACTTTCAGTTGCTTCCCAAGTGCAGCGTTTTGCCAGAGTTTCAAACAAGACTGTACAAGAAAGAGAAAAGAATGTGGGATTCACAGATCCTAAAACATTGTAAAGACAGCTCTGCTATCAGCAGCCAATTCAGGCAGCAAACTCTCCGCAGTATTTGCCGAGGGTGAACAGAAACTTAATTCATGGCTTTCTCAGAGCTTCCTTGTCTCCATTCTCCTGGTTCCTCCTCTTTCCGTGGACCACCCTGGCTTGTTTGCACTTTTCTTTCTGTGGCCTCAGCTGTCTCTGTCTTGTCTGATGATGATTGCTTTGGCTAAGGAGGAAATGCTTTGGTGTGTGCCTCTGTAATGTTCTTGAGCAAATGTAAAAAAGAAAGTGTAACTTAAGGGCATAGGGCATAGGGCATAGGGCACTTTGGGGAAGGGGATATATACCCAGTGTCTTCAAGTCTCTGATGCATACTGTCTGGTAGATTTTTCTGGATTTGTCATTCCTTGCTTTATGGACTCTCTGTTCTTTTCCTGGCTGCCCACATTTCCAGCCTATGCCTCGGATCAATGCTGGAATCTTTGTCTTCACTGTGTGTTTGAAAGAGATGGACTCTGATTGATCCACTGTGATCAGAAGCCCACATCTGTTAACTCAGGAAGTGAATCCTCATGCAGCACAGGGGCCGGAAGCACAGCTGTTCCAAACATTGTAGGGGCAAGAAATGACTACCGAATTCTGTTTGCCATTGTTAGTTTTCTTTAAAATCATACTTATTTATTTGTGTGTGGGCATGTGTGGAGATCAGAGGACAACTTGTGGAATTTTGTTCTCTGAGTCTGTTGTGTGGGTCCTAGGAATGGATCTTAGGTTGTCAGGCCTTGTGGTAAGTGCCTTTACTCACAGAGTTGTGTTGCCAGCCCACACTGTGAGTGTTTTCTTTTTCCTTTTAAAACAAATCTCTGTAGGACCCTCTTTAATGTTGGGGATCAAATAGTAGTGCATTGTATACTCTAGGCAATCCTCTACCGCCGAGCTCGCTTCCAGTCCTTAGAAATCCTAACTCTTTCTACCCCAATTTTGGGCTCATCAATCAAGTCAAGGGACTAGAAGAATATAGTTCAGAGATAGATGGAGTACTTGCTTGTTAGGCTTAAAACTCCAGGCCCCATACCCAGCAGCACAAAAAGTAAACCATAACAAAAGATGCCAAATGTAGTGTGGGACAGGCAGTGTTGGCAAAATAACTGTGTGTTAGGGTGTTATTAGTGTGTGAGGACATACTGAATGCTGAGTGCCTTCTGTATCCTAGGCCCTGCTTCAGATTAGACAGGTAACATGTGATTCATGTAGTTTTCATCCACAGCATTGTTACCTTCCCCAAATCACAATGGTGTGTTCTCTGCTGGATTCCCACTGGATTCCCACTGTAATGAGAGCTTGTTTCAAAGGTTGGTCTTTGATGCCCTGTTCACATTTTTTCTGTCCTAAGTGATGACATTTGGAAAAAAAGTTATTGGATTTAGGGAGGCCTGGTATAATAAGAGATGAGATAGTGCTTGTGTCCATGAAATGACTTCTAAGGTTCAAGGACTGGGTGTAAGGGACCCATCACTTGCTCTAGAGACACACTAAGAAGCAGAATTTGCCAGAAGGATAGAAAGTGCTTTATGTTTTTAGTTCAGGTAATTGGTTTCACTGGATAAATGATAATGTGAAAGCAAATCTGAAATTCTTTTAGAACTATAATTATTCTCTTTGATCTAAGCATGCAAGTGATTAAGATGTGAAAAATATTTCTCAGTGAGCAAGGTCTAAATTTCCATGGATTTAAGGGCATCTTAGCCAGTTCACTTTGGACTTAACCAAGACGTCTGTCGCATCTGGAAAATTTGTATTTCAGAGAAGGCTTGTTTTAATTTTTATTCCTTAATCTAATTTTAACTTTAATCTTCTTTTGCAAGTCTAATCCAAAATATAAGTGAATTAGGTAAAGAATATTAGAAGCTATCAAAAAATCTCTTTGGGGGTTTTGTTCTACACACATCGGGACTTGATGCCAAGGACTTTACCGTGAATTCACTTTCAATTATGACAAGAGGACAGTTCACTATTGTTCTTTCTTCTCCTGCCCATCTTGACTTCGTTCCTCTGTTATTGCCCTGTTAGGGTTTGTAACTGAGTCATATCAAAATAGTGACAACATGGATGCATGGTGGTGTCTCTGCTATCTGTGAGCACCTCTCAGGTGACCTCAGTTTTTCATAAGGTTGACTTGCCTTTCCTGCCTTCCTGTGATCAATTTTTGGGTCATCTCTCTCTCTCTCTCTCTCTCTCTCTCTCCAATCAATCTTCTATTTGGTTTTGAGACAGTAAGTATCTCACTATATATCCCTGGCTGGCTTGGAACTCGCTATATAAACCAGATTGGTTTTGAACTTAGAGAGATCCATCTACTGCTACCTCCCAAGTGCTGAGATTAAAATCTTGCTAAGCCTACAGTTGAATGGTCCCTTGAGTGTGTGTTTTTAGTGAAAATTATTGAGCTTAGAGTGACTCTGGATTTCCCCTCATGACTGAGGGTTTGTTCTGTGGGCATTTTTCACATTGGAAGGAGATCCACGTGTAAAATTCATCCTCTTGTTTAGTTGCTGTTGTTTTCATTCATTGTTCCATGAGTGTATATTTGGAAAGACTTTATATAGTGTATCAAAGCAGTAAGAGCTATGAATTGGATCTAAGAAATGAATGAGCTGTAAACTGTATTTATGTATATATTTGTACATATAATTTTATACATGCATGCATGTGTACATACATATATAATATGCAGTGTGCATTAACTTTTACAAATAAATGCCACCTTGGTGTGTTGTCACTTAAATTCTCTTACTGCTTTTCTCTAGATATTTGGAAACAGGACTTCCCTGAGACCTGTCCCCTTCCCACTTTTCTTTCTTTCCTTCCTTCTCTACAGTTGTCAATGGATTTTTTTTTCTTTTTTTTTCTTTTTGGTTTTTTGAGACAGGGTTTCTCTGTGTAGCCCTGGCTGTCCTGGAACTCACTTTGTAGACCAGGCTGGCCTCGAACTCAGAAATCCTCCTGCCTCTGCCTCCCAAGTGCTGGGATTAAAGGCGTGCGCCACCACCGCCCGGCTGTCAATGGATTTTTATTTGAGAAGAATAAATATTTGATGTTAGAACATAGCTGTGGTTGGATTCTAGATCAACTCTTAGCAGAAACAGATAAATTGAGAGAGTCCTTTTGAGCAGGGATTTTATAGAAAGAACCATCTGACCTACTGGTATTTTAAACTCTGTTTTATGTCCTGTTTAAGGCTTATTCTTAAATATTTTAAGGAGAAAGCTAATTATGATATATCCTGAGTTAAATAGTTGGTATTATGCTTTAAATTTATATTAGGGAACAAATAGCTATTTTCCTTGAAAATACTTTGCCTATAAGTAGCAGTCCATGTAGCAGGGTGTCAAAATACCTCATATTTTCCATTAATATTTGGATGCAAAGAGTAGTACTGAGTTATTATTAAACAGTTAGAAAGAAAAGATGTCTTCTTCTCAGAAAAAGACCACTTATAATTTCCTTAAATTTGATGAGTGTTATCTTTCAGGAATATTAGTCTAGATGTACAACATATGTGTATGTAAAATAAAAATCAGTGGTGAAATGTATACATTATCTTATCATTTTCACCTCCCATTAAATCATGAACATGTTGCTATGTTTAAAAAAAAAAGCCCACATTATTTTATACTACCATTTTTAAGATTTGGTTGGCATTCCGTCATAGGGTAGGCTATTCTCTCTCTCTGTAAGCATTGCTGAGTAGTAGCTTGGGTGCCTTTCAGTTTAAAGAACTCTTGAGATAAACCTCTTGTATCTGAATATCTATCCACATGGCTAAGGTGTTTTTTTCTCTTTTTTTTTTCTTTTAGGCAAGCTCCCCAGCTGTGGAGTTGCTGAGGTTTACATGATTTCAAGGTCCCTTTGTTTTCAGATCACATATAATCATATTTTCCTTTCCCGATAACCTTCCTCCCAGTGCTGAGCATGGTTTTACTTTTGATGTTGTGATCTCTGTTGTTGTAGAGATAATATCCTGATGGTTTCAGTTTGGTTTTGGTCTCCAGTTTCTTTTCCTTTTCTTGTCCTTGCTGGTGTCTGAATTCTTGTGTAACATTTGCCTTTGACCACTGTCTTTAGAGCAAAGCCATAGTAGCTCATCAGTCCATGGCTCCACCACAGGGACCAGGTTCTGTGTGTCCTGTTGATGTGGTTACCATTGTCTGCCGTGATTGGCTGTTAGGTTATGGGTCTTTTAGTCCTTTCTCAGTTCTCAGCCAGAAGAGTAGGAAGTGAGTCTCATCATAGAACGACAGGACAGTTATGCACTTCTAGCTGCCAAGGAGGGCGGCATCACTGGTAGGTTTCCCGAGAGATTAAAATATTTTCGACTTAATATTTATTAATAGCTTGATAACTAAAGGATCCTTTTAAAGGCCAAAAATAACTGTATGGATAGTCTAGATCAACATTCTTTTTCCATGTTAATGTGGAGGGTCATTGACATGAATTTGAATAAGATTTTACTGTGTAAATGACTTTAAGAAATTAGTTCACGTTGTGCCTGTCACTTAACACTGTAGTGAATTTAGGTTCAGTTAATTCCCTGTGATAGAAGAGACTGTAGAATAGATGGTCAGCGGTCATAGTGTGGGGTGGGGTGGGGTGGTGGGTTGTTTTTGGTAGAGACTTAGAGAAGAAAGCCTGGTTATTGTATGACGACAAAGGTAGCGTCTGCCATACTTTGCCTTCTGGATTGAGTTATAACAATTGTGACACTCGTAGCCTCTCACTCTGACATGATAGTTTAATTTCTGAATTCTCAAGATGTCACATAGATTTTTTGTGTAATTAATTAATTAATTAATTAATTCATTCATTCATGTGTGGAGAGAGAGGCCCTGGGAAAGAGTTGCTGAGCTGTAAGAGGAAACACTCAGCTTGGGCCTTCTGCCAGCCCTTCTGCGGTGTCCTGATGCAGTAAGTCACACTTGCTGGAGGTGCAGTCACTCTTGCCTGCGGTTCAGTCAACACAGGGGAGATAAAACCCTGATGGATTCATTGCCAAGTTACTCGTGATTGTGTACGTGTTGCTCTGTTTTCCATGAACATCACAGATACTGCAAAGGGTCACATTTTTATGCTTTAATAAATGACATTATTTAGCACCTCCGTCCTGTTTAGGAATGTCACAGTGATGGGTGTGTATGCTTTGACCTCACATGAAGGTTCCATGACAACAGTAAACATTCATGTGGCAGGTTTTCATGAGGTAATTAATGTGAGTGATGTAAGTGGCCTTGGCCTACAGTAAAGACGGTTGTGAAATTTCCCATGCTGGGAGATCTGCTCAGAGCTGGGACAGGCTCTCTGAAGACTGAAGGTGCTGTTGGGAGCCGCCCTCACAGATGGAGCTAGAGAGGGTTTCTGCCCACTGGTTTTACTGGTGTGCCCTGATTGGGGTGAAGTGGCGAGTTTGTACCATTGTTTGAAGTAGTTTCTGTTCTTCTCAAGGACTATGCTAATGGAATTCTGATTATATTTTCTCTCTTTCATTAGTCTGGATTAAAAGTGACAACCAAAACCCCAACATTCAAAATGGCTGATAAAGTTGCCTTATTTTATAGAAGGGCTGCCATCAGTTACCTTTCCAATTTGATAATTGATATTTGGTTATCTTTTTCAGTATTTGGGTGGGATGGTTTATTTTTGTCATTTTAATGATTTCTTTTAAAGATTTATTTATTTATTATATGTAAGTACACTGTAGCTGTCTTCAGACTTTTTCTTCTCTCTCTGGCCCTGCTTGCTCCAGCTTAAAGATTTATTTATTTAAGTACATTGTAGCTGTCTTCAGACACACCAGAAGAGGGCATCAGATCCCATTATGGATGGTTGTGAGCCACCATGTGGTTGCTGGGATTTGAACTCAGGACCGCTGGGATTTGAACTCAGGACCTTTGGAAGAGTAGTCAGTGCTCTCAATTGCTGAGCCATCTCTCCAGCCTCTTTAATGATTTTTTAAAGTTTTATGTGGATGGATATTTTGCTTGCATGCATGTCTATTCACCATATATATGTAGTACCTGAAGAGGCCAGAAGAGAGGGTGTTGGATCCCTTGGAACTGTAGTGACAGTTAGTTGTTAGCTACCAGGGAGGGTTGTGGGAACTGAACATAGGTCCTTTAGAAGAGCCCCTAGTGCTCTCAGCTGCGGAGCCTTCTCTCCAGCTCGATTTTGATGATTTTAACAGTGAATGGTACAGTTTAAGTAGAGGTTTCCTAAGGACCACATGAAGGATTTCTAGGAGGATTTGGTGTTTTCACCTTAGTATCATTATTTAGTATCTCCTATGGCTGAGGGCAGGTTACACAGCCTCTGTGAAGTTCTTTTTTTAATCACAGTCATGCAGAGGCAATAATACTCGAATCATGGTAGAAATAGCTGACAGTGATGCCTCCCCTTCCTCATTCACAGTTAGAGGGTGTAGGTGGGATCTTGAGTCCACAGGGAGGTAGATGGGGTGTCTGGTTCTTCTTGAGTTGAGGAAAAGGACTTGTGGTTATAGTGAAGTGAGGATCTAAAGATTCCAAGGCAGGGTCAGAAAAGATGGTACAGCTTCTAGCTCATTCTCTTTGGACACTTGAGTTTGCAGTCCCTCCAGCAGGTTGTGAAGAAACTCAAGCAGGCACATAGAAAGTCCATATCTATCTGTTTCCATGGACAGCCACAGCTAAGGTCCCTTGCAGCTTCTTGCCCTTGTTCTCAAGCCACCTTCAGTCTTCATGGGGTGAATCTCCAGGCTTCCCGTACACTTTATCTTAGCCAAAAGACTGAGAAATGATCTCCAGGTTACCTTTAGCAGAGACTTTGAAAATTGTGAGAGATAATGAAGTGGTCCCTGTTAGCTAAATTCGTTGGGTTTGGGGATGACATCTGAGTAGCGGTATAATTGGAATGAGATATTGTGGCCACAGTGAAGACATCATATTCTCCTTCTAGGTATGAATATTGTTTGTTTATTTAGAGATTACTGGCCTTGGGTGAGTTATGAAACTTAATTGGGTTTGTTCTGTTTGTAAATGGGGCTGATGATCCTCCATTCTTTCTATACATCTGTGAGAATTGGTGATTGAATATTTGTGAGCTGCCAATAAATATTTGTGGTCATTTTTTTTTTTTTATTAAACTATATTGCTGGAGTTGGAGAAGGTGTGGAGATACTGGTATGAATTGTACTTTAACTTTTAAAAGAGTGATAAGAATGTTTACACTGTATAATGGGATCATGTGTATGTATATGCATGTGTGCAGCGAAGACAACTTACAGGAGTCTTATTTTCTCTCCACTTGTGTTCTGGGGATTGAAGTCTGGTTGGAGGTCAGGCAAGTTGGGTCAGCTTGCTGGCCCTGCCGATTTTCAAGTGCCTTTTTCCAGGGAAGAAACCAGTCTTAATGTAATTTCCATGAAATGTAAAACAATAGGGCAAGTGAGATACATATGGAACTTACGTCTGTAAACACGCATGTTTAGTTTATAAATTTTCTGCCCTGGAAACCTTGTTTTCACCTTGTAGAAAAGTGACTTCAGTTGGATGATGTAAGAACAGCTGATGGACGGGTGTGGAGATTTTGTTCATTTAAAAACCATCTAACAGGCTTTTTATGAGGTGGCCTTTTTGGACAAACATTTTGAAAAGAATCTTGTTATTAAATTTTTCCCCTAAAATACGGGCATTAGTGTCCTTCCTAAAGAGAACCATCCATGCAGTTCTTTGTTAGGTACGACCTCTAGCTGTGCTCTCCCTTCTTTTGCCTTGCTTCGAGGAGCTTACAGCCCATTCTAAACTCTGTTTCTGTAGCTGTCAAATAGATCTGACCGTGGTTCCTGCTACTGGAGTTTTTGAGGAAAGTTCATGAGATAGTCTACTCTTTTCCCAGGTTGTCTGATCACAAAGATTTCTCTAAAGCAGCATAAGTTAGTCTACACATTCTTTAAATTCACATATGTAGCTCTACATAATCTTAAATAATAACCCAGTGAATGAGCACAGATGTCTGTTAATTGCGTAATAAAATTTGTTACTTTTTACATTCATTAGAAGGTTTCATGCACTCTTTGCTTTATTCATTTTCTTTCCTTTTTGCGCAGGAGTGAAGAAGGACTGTAGATTAGGGACTTTTCCTCCTTGTAATATAACTAAAGAAAAACAGTATTTCAATTAGAGTCCCTAAGCCATGGGGGGATCTTGTGAGTAGGGAGTGTTTTACTGATATGTATTGCTAGATGGCGTGGGATGGAGAATGAATGCTGCTTTGGAAAGTGTAAAGTTTCCAGTATGCACAGTAAACACAATGAGTATCAGTGATGCATTTTCTATATACAGCATCTGTTTAGAACTCTGTGCATGTGTCTCATTGTTCAGCCTAATATTATAATTGGTCGCTTGTCCCAAATCTAAACTGCCATCATTTATAGCCGTTTGACAGCTGTATAGGGCTGCTGGGAATAACACTGCATTGTAAAGTATTCTATAGAGCACGCTGATGTTTGGTTGTATTTGTCACCTTTGGTTTCAGTCTGTACTACAGGGACTCCTACAGAAAGTGAGGTGTGACTTTCAGCTGATGTAACTCACTTAGAGCACTTAACTGATCACCCCAGTGTGTGGGTTCCTAGTTCTCCGGGCTTCCATCGCACTTGGGCTTCAGTGGAGCCAACAGACTGCACAGCAGAGCTCTGGCTCAGTGGCTGGCCAGCGGTGGAATGAGGGCTTGATGTGCTCTAAGATTGCTAACAGGAACTCAGAACATTGTTTACTGCCACGGTAGAATCCACCTCATTCTTTAAAGAATTAGTCATTGCGCAAGTTTCATTAAAGTAGGCTTTATTGTGGGAAAACAAGGTATAAATTTTATTATTTTTTTCTTCCCCTGGTTAATGTTTATGTGATTTCAGATGCTATTAAATACAATGGGAGGATTTTAGTCTGTAGCTTGGAGCATTCTGAAATTGGGATATAGTTGTGGTTTCCTTTTTGTTATAGGAATCCCTTGTTCTCTGTTCTTTGTTCCTGTCCTTTCCCGTCTCACTCTGTCCTGTTTCATCCTGTCCTGTCCCGTCTCGGTTGCTCTGGTGATTGAGCCCAGTCAAGGGCCTGTACATACTGGGCATCTCCTCTGCTAAGCTACATCTCAGTCCTCTTTACTTTAGAAAAACTTTGACACAGGGTGTCATTACATTGTCCCTGCTGAAATTGAACTGGAATCCTCCTACGTTAGCCTCACTAGTAGCTGGAGCTTCAGGCCTGTGCCACCATGACTGGCTTTTTTTTTAAAGGTACCATTTATTGGATCATATCACCCCACCTCCTTGAGGGGATCCCTGAAGGTGTCACTGTATGCAGGGAAAGAAAGGGACCACAAAGAGGTGAGAATAAAACTTGGTTCAGTTTGCCTTATTCAAACTTTATCAGACTTCCAGACTCTGATACCAGGTGGTTTATTGAAGGCATATTTAAACACAATAGAATCTGGAAAAACATTTCCAGGTTACAATTACTCCCATTCCAGGTGCAAATAAAGCTGTAAAGTACATGTGGCCAGGAAGGTGGGTCCTATAGCTAAAAGTGTGGTCTCCTAGAGGTCAGCAGGCCATAAAATGCACGTGACATTTCTCCTAAGGAAGGATTCTGTTGACTGGGAACTAAAGATAAAGGTCGAAGGAGAGAAGAGTCTGGGATAATCATTCTAGGGGGTTTGGGTGACATCTGTCTCTACACATAGCAAAAGGATTACCAGGTTAACAACATCCATTTCGCTTTCTGGGTGGAATGCGGGTATTTTATCTCCCCCACTGAGGAGACATGCCTCTGTGTTTAACATTCCTGGCTTCCCTAGTGCTTATCTGGGAATACAAGGACCGCGTGCTTCCACACCCTTGTCCTCCCTTTTGCTGTGTAGCTTAGCCTGCCCAAGTTTGGAATCCTCCTTTCTCATTCTTCCCAGTGCAGGGAGTACAGGTGTGATAGCAAGTCTGACCTCAAGTTAAAATGTTCTTGTTGATCCTCTGGGAAATTTTCTCAAATATTGGCTTTTGTGATGGGCCTTGTTTGACTGGAAATGATTTATTTTTTAATGCAATCAGTTTTTTTTTAAAAAGTTCAGTTTTTGAGGGGTTGGATATATGAACACAAGCTTTTGATCTGAATGAGAGGAGAGAGGGAGGAGTGGGTGGTTTGGTGTGTGTGTGTGTAATAGGGACATATGCATGAAAAAAGAGTGAATAAACTATTGTTATGTGTACATTTGAGAGAGGGTCTGTGAGAGAAAGTGTTTGTGAATGAGAGCTGTCTTGTTTATATGTGTGTGAGAGAGAAAGAGATAGGGAGTGAGGCATATAGTGAATTTTAAAAGTCAGCTAGGGTCCCTTCCCATAGATTCACACTGACATATTTTTCCTGTAATGTATTTGATTTTATTATTTTGTTTTAATTTTTGAAATAGTGTATTAACCATGTAGCCAGAACTGGCCTTGAGCTCATGTTGCTGCCTTAGACTTCCAATCTATCACACTCAGCTTAACGTTTATGTGGTTTTTGACTAGTGTGAGTGAGTCACTAAGACAGCAATTTGCTGAAGGACCTAAAGCTTACTTTTGTGTTTTACTTTTCCAAGGTCTGGCATAGAACCGTCCGTCCATTGTTCTCATGCACATGCACTGATGCCATCATCTGAACATCTTAGGTACTTCCCCCTAGAAAGCCTCCCTTGATAGCAGTCAGTGGTAAATGCCTTCACTGCCCTGACAATGTGTTGGGAATGCTTGACCTAGTTGACCTTCTTGGTGGAGGTCACTCTCCTCAGCCTTGAGTCTGTTCAGAAGTTGTATGGCTTAAGCTTGGAATCTGTTGGCCAATTCCCCTATCACTCAGGACAGTCATTACCATGACTCACAGTGTATTTAGGTAGCTGAGGGGATGGGGAGGGAGGGTTCAGAAGGCAAGTATTGGGCATACTGCAGGTCCATATAGAGTCTGTGTTGACCTAGTGCATTAGCAGCTGGTCTCTTAAAGAACTTTGATGTGAGAAGAAAATAGATTCTTTTTTCTTAAATGAGTGGCTTCTCTGTTCACTTTCACACATCCCCCCCCCCATACCAAATGGACACTTCCTTTATTTTATTCATTCATCTCATTCTGACCTAAGGCCAGACCTATAGTTACTGTCTCCATTCATAGTCATATTATGAGAGAGCAGACAGGAATAAGGTGGTGGTTCCCAGTCTTTTAGTGTCTGTACTTTAAAAAAATTTTCATATTCACTAATACTAGAGCACATGGTGTTAGAAAGCCACTAGGAATGCAGTATTAAATATTATCATATATAGGCAAAATATAAACAACACACATACATATATACACAAACATCTGACCTTTGTATGTAGTAGAAAAATACATTTAAGACCTTAATTTGTATTCAGATAATTTATGGCACACATGTAGAATCTCAGGGCCTGTTGAGTAATGATTATCAATATGCTACATTTTGTTGACCAGAGTTTATGGGAACAGTGCACTGGGCTATCTTGAATATCTAATATTTTTGTTTACTTGTTTAGAATGGGAAAATTAAGTCTTTTAGTTTTTTCGAATGTCTTAATTTTGTGTGTTTAGGAATATCTTAAAAGTCTGTGAGTAAAAGTCCGAGAGGGTGTGTGTGTGTGTGTGTGTGTGTGTGTGTGTGTGTGTGTGTGTGTAATTTGTAAATCAAGTTTTCAGTTTGTAGGTTCAGTCTGCATTGATAAATTTCATCAGAAACTCAGTCTCTCGAATGACTTGAGTCATCTTAAGTTCTGCCAGGTTTACTCTCAGAGAAGTCTCATGGGAATGCTCTTGGCCCTGGAGGGTTGTAATGAGTCTCTGGGATACTTGGGCTGGCAACCTTAGTTACCTATCCATCTCTCTTGTGCTTTCTTCCGTTCTAGACCTGAGGAAGTAGGATGTGTAGTATTCCTTTCTCGACTTCCTTTTGCAGATCCTTGTGCTTTTGTCAAGCTGTTGAGGTGGATTCAGCTGCTTAGTATTCCATAGCAATAAAGAATAGTGCTTTTCTAGGAATATATAATTTATGGTCTTGATACAGTTATTTGAGTCTCCCTTACCACCAGATTGGTTAGTGGGGATTGCTTTTACAGAAATAAGTTAATTTAGATAATCACCCGAGAACAACTAGCTGTTGTTGGTTTCAAACAATGCATGCTTTGTGATAGTCTTCCTTTTAAAATATGTGTTTATTTGTGTAGGCAAGTTCATTCCATGGTGCACATGTGGAGGTCAGAGGACAACTCTGGGGAGTCAGTTCTTTTCTGCCACCTGGTGGGATCTGGGGACGGAACTCAGTGCCAATGCCACTAATGGCTGACCCCTCTTGACAGCTGACCCTCATTATTGTCAAAACACAATAAAGCCACGTTGAACTAATGCAGCCTAAATGTAGTTACTGTCCTTATAGTACTGTCACTGTGTCTGACAGTTGTTCCTGTTCAGTGTGCATCGTATTAAAGTGTGTTTGGGGTGCTGTCATTCAGTGTAGTGTGTGTGTGTGTGTGTTGCTCTTTTGTGGAATAAATACTTGGGTGTGATATGAACATTATACTGAGCAATAAGACTGATCATGGTCACTTAACCATATCCTCATATGGTCATAAAGCATTAATTAGAGCTTAATGATCTGCTACCTAGATTGGAAGCGTTATATCTTAGATGGCTCTAGTGTTGTCTTATGCCTTAACCATATACAGGGTATTTATTTTTCTGATTTTTTTCTTTGAAGATAGGGTCTCAAAGTGTCATCCTGGCTTGCCTGCAACATACTTTGTAAGACCGGCTGGTCTTGAACTCACAGAACTCCACCCGCATTTGCCTCGGGGTGCTGGGACTGAAGTCTTGTGCTACCCATACCCCATGATTTAATGAACTTTTATTTTCTTCCACCCTTGTTTTTCCTGTCCCTCCTCCTGTCTTAGAGGAGCTGTGGTATCTGTTGAAGGCAAGGAAGTTAAAGACACAGATTCAAGCTTTATAGTATGTTTTAGTTGTTTATATGCAGTAGAATTTGTAAGTATATAAACTTACCTTATAGGTCTTTGCTTTACTTGTCAGTGGGAATTTCATTTGCTTCCCTCCCTTCCTCCCTCCCTCCCTCCCTCCCTCCCTCCTTCCCTCCCTTCCTCCCTCCCTCCTTCCCTCCCTCTCTGTGTCTTCTGTCCTTTTTGTATGCTGTTAAACTGATACATGCTTATTATGAAAATCCAGCTAAAACACTGCCTTATGAAGCAGAAATCTAAATTTTCTGTTACCTCCCTGTTGTCAATATTAAGTAACAAATATTAGCTTTCTTCTCAAAGGGAATATGAGCCAAATATGAATGGCCATGAATGGCCGTGTTTTGAACACAGATTTAGGACATTCTAATGTGGGGAGTCTCTGTGAGCATGGGCAGCAGAGTAAAGATCCTTGAGAGGAAAAGAAGTAGTTCTGTTAAGTAAGAGTAACTAGCTGGTGTTGGTTCAAACTTTGGGGGTTTGACCCTAAGTAGTTTATTTTAGGCATATTTAAGCACAGCACAATTTGGTGAAAATATTCCTGGTGATAATGAACTCAATCCTGTGTGCACAGTAAAGCTTACATAAATCTCCTTGAGGAATAAAGTAAGCTAAATAAAGATCGGGCATGCCTATATTGAAAATCTACTATGTAAAGTGTCCGTGACACTTCCATAATGATAGGTTCTATAGATTGACTGAGGAAAACAAGCTCCTGATAAGGGTCTGGGGGAGGGTCCTGTGTGGTCTCCAGCCACACAGATAGTGCAAAGGTCACCAGACTAGAATTCATCTCCCCTCTAGTCTCTGACTGATACTAGGTATCTCATTCCTTCCCTTGGAGGAACAATTCTGTGCCGTAACATTCCAGGACCCCCCAGTGCTTATCTTTGAGCACTAGGACCTCTGCCTCCTAAACCCTAGGTTCCATGTTGCAATGTAGCAATCGTTTTGTGAAGTTTTTATCGTAAGAGAACAAAGAAACTCATAAATCATGACAGTTTTCAAATTATTGGTGTAGGCCATGGATGTCCTCTGATGACATTCCTAACCTTGGGTTGGTGGTAAGCACAACAGGATGTGAGGTCAAATGCAAAGATGGGCAGTACCTGGCTAAAAGAGCTAAGGGGCTAAAATAGCTCAAGAGTTTGGTTTTGGACTGGCAACATTCTGACTCCCCATAATTACCGAGGTTCCAATGAGTTTGATAGTTTAACACAAATGCAGCCTTTCCCCCCCTGGAAACTTCCATTAACACCGTGTCTCTGACTTAAAAATTTAGTTCTGTAGTAGTGATTACCTGAAGATACATTTTTTTTCCCTGTGCATATGAAAAGAATATGTTTCTGGTCTTTGGGATCTTGTACATGGATGCAGGTAGGATGACTTTACTGACATTGGAAAAGTTCTCAGTCAGTATTTGAAGTATATTTTGTGTTTCCCGAGTTTGCATGATAACCTCGACATTGACTAGACACTTATTTTTAAATTAACAATGAAGGATCAATGGTTTACATTCATTTAGAGTTTTTCTTATTTTTGATGAAGGCAACTGTGTGTCACGTTGGGGAACTTAAATAACTCCCTGGTTCAGCTGTATTTGTATCAGCCGGTGTATGTTTGGAATCAGCACAGTAGCTGCAGGAGATCAGAAGTTCATTTCTGCCTCTTCTAATGGTTAGTGCTGGGCAGTCCAGGGTCCGAGTGACACTTAACTCTTGCATGCTGTGGATAGTGGGAAAGGGACAGGGGACCAATTTACACTGAACACATCTTTTTCTACAAGTGTGAGCCTGGAATGGCACGCTGCTTCTACTCATGTCTCAGAAGTTCCTGAGCAGCTGCAGTGACAGCCTTTAATCAGGGCAGCCATATGTTCCACTGAGTATTTGCAGACAAGGAAGGATGTGGTTCACGGGCGACTCACACTGCTCTGTGATGTTTAAAGGAATCTCGAAGCACATAAGTGCACAAATGACTGAAAAAAATCTCATTGATGTATCAAGTATAAATGAAAAAGCCATTTGATTATTATTTTTTCCAATCTTATCTGTTTATATACAAGTCTTACATACAGTTTTGTCAATAGCAGGACAGTTAGACATGAATATTCTGTGCAGAAAAGAGCAAGATTTTGCTGGGTAACAAAGTATTTAAAACTACAAAACAGGGAGATGTGGAAGTCTTCTGTTCTTGATCTAGTAAAAAGTTAATCCCATTCCAGTTTGACACATCAAGTATATAACATTGCTGGACTGTAAAATGATTTTTAAAGATTTGTCAAGCTGTTGACCATCATGTAATACTTGCTTTGTGATTAGCATGATACATAGATATGGACATGTCAGTGTATATGCATATATATACCTGTAGACCATATACATGCCTGAGCCCTACTTCCATAAGTTTTAATTACTTCACAGGTTGGAGTTTTGCTCATATTATATTTGCTACCAACGAGGGAACGATGTCCATGATACATGCAAACACAGTATTTTCATCATCCCCCAGAAGCTGTTCTGTGACTTTTATCAGACTTACTATGTGTTGTTGAATATAAATTGGTCCCAATCTTGTGCTTCCATAGAGAACAATGTGACAAGTGGTGTTTGTTTTTGTTATTATTACGTATTTGTGTGTGGGTTTTTTTTTTTTGGTTTTGGTTTTGGTTTTGGTTTTTTCCGAGACAGGGTTTCTCTGTGTAGCCCTGGCTGTCCTGGAACTCACTCTGTAGACCAGACTGGCCTTGAACTCAGAAATCCACCTGCATTTACCTCCCAAGTGCTGGGATTAAAGGCGTTTGCCACCACTGCCCAGCTTGTGAATGTTTTTTTTGGAGATAATTATTACATGTGTAATTGATGATATATTTATTAGTTTTTTGGGTGTGGGTGTGTTTTCGGAGGCAGGCCTATCTACATACACACACACATATACATACATACATACATACATACATACATAAATACGTGTGTGTGTGTGTATTTGTGTGGGCATGTGCACATGTGAAGCCCAGAGGTAAGTCAGTCTGCCTTGATTTTTGAAATAGGATCTTTCATAGGGTTAGGGCTTGGGTTAGGGTTAGGGTTAGGGTTAGGGCCAGGGCTGGCTTGCTGCCACCAGGCACCATGGTTCCACGTCTCTCATGCTGAGATGACAAGTGTGCACCACCATGCCTCACTTTTACTAAGGTCCTCAGAATTGTGCAGGAGCTCTTGGCCTGCCACATTGTCCCAGCCGTGATATGGTTTGGAGACATTTCTTAATGCTTTTCCCACCTCTTTTCAGTAATAGCTCTTTAGTCTTTGCTCATACAGTAGGGGCCTTCTTTCATAGGTAGTTTGATATTTTAGTAGTACAGAGATGATTCAAGTGACCTTAGAATTTCTGTTCCTTCATTCTGGGAGCAGCTGTTTCCTTCTCCATTGTTCGCCCCCTTCTGTGTGCCTCGGGATGGCAGTTTGTGGCGACTCCATCTTTCACTCTAGGGTGTGCTGTTTGTCCTTTCATCTTGGTAATGAGTCTTCCCCTAGATACCTCATGCTCAGCGTTGTGTCATCAGTGCCTTGCCGTAGCTAAGCAGAGGCTGCTGATGGCTCTGTGGAGGCGGGTTGAGAGCCATGGCCTGATTCTTGCAGTGCCAATTTGGGAAGGTAATTAGTGGGCCATCACCTTTAGATCTCTGTAAGGAGGCATTGGACGCTTTCTTCTTCCCATTTCATTGTCCTGTAGGACAGGTAGTTCAATCCTTTCTGCTAGAATCTCTACTTCTTTCTTTCCCGTTCCCTTTCCATGTAGAAAGTGATGCTGCAAGATCTCCTTTTTTTCTTCTTGCTAGTCTGGGCAATTAAGATTGAACAACTTATTTCTTCCCAGGGAACAGGAAATGTACTGGCTATAGCTTCACTGAGGGGGTTTTATTTTACATTTTGTGAAAAGCCTGGAGACAATATGCATAAACAGAAAGATAAATGATTGTTACTGCTCTGTGGTCCTCTCCCCTATCTGCGAGTGAGATGGGAAATAAGACTGGAAAAGTTTGCAGCAGGGCAGTCTGGAGGCAACCCAGGGCTGCATCTCAGCTCTCACTCCTGGGGATGCTAGTGCCCGAGTCTACCTGCCCCTAGTCGTTGGGGTTGAACGCAGCCCCTTAAGAATGCTGGGCAAATGTTTTACCACTGAGCCACATGGTAGGCCCTTTGATGTCATTGTTTAAAACAGCAAATCTTTCTTTAAACAAAATATTTTGAGAACTGTGCATGTTGGTAGTTCAGCCATTGAAACCGGGTGGTCTAGCAGTGTGTTTTAGCACATAGCCAGTGTCTGTACAGTTCCAGGAATAGCCTTATTTATCACTGTTGCAAAGAGTTATTTGTATAACAAGTATTAAATTCTTTCTTATTAAGACCCACCCTGCTTATAAAATACTTTTGTTCATTTTTGAGGGTCACATTTCAGAATTATTTTATTATTATTCTTTTAAGCTAGAAGTTGCTAGTGAGAATGTTGCATGAGTAATTTCCTTTGAATAATTGTTCCCAACTTGCTTTACAAATACAAAACCCAACTTTAGTAATTGTTTTGTACTGTGAAATTTTGATACCTTATTGGACATTTGCTGACTTTTGGGCTCATGAATCTGCTTTTGTATGTGTGGTATATGCATGTCTGCATGTGTGTTGGCACATTGATGTGCAGGTTCATGTGTGGGTGTGCGTGTGGAAGCCTGAGGTTGATGTCAAGTACTGTCCTCCAGTTCTCTCCACTGTATTGACTGAGCCTGGGTCTCTCAGTGAGCCCAGAGTCTGTCCACTTGATTCATCTAGCTGACCAGCTTGTCCTTGGGATTCTTGGTGACTGCTCCTGAAAGCTGGCATTAGAAGCAACCTCCATGTGTGCCTGGTTTTTAAGTGGATTCTTGGGATCAGAATTCTAAATTTCATACTTACACAGCGGAGTCTTTATTGACTAGGCCATCTCCTTAGCTTCTCATTTACCTTTGTAATTAATTACTTTTGAGTGACTGTAGGGGATGAAATGTAGGGCCTGGTGCAAGCTGGGAAGTACTGCTCCTCTGTGCCCGACATCCCTCCAGCCCTTGGCTAAGTTTTAATGCCAGCTTTTGATTTGTGCTCTGGAGCTTAAGATCCACTGTGCTTCTAGACCTGTGACTTTAGCTTTTTGGTGAAGTTTGTGTTGATCAATAAATGGCATGTTAAAGAAACTGGGAAGATGCAGAGTTTTATGGATTTCTCATGTGGGTAGCTAGATACCTGACTCCTTGTGAGGCGGACTTTGTTAATTTTCTGCACGCACACTTTCTTTCCTTCCTGTTTTTCTCCTCCTCCTCCTCCTCCCTTTTGTCTTTTTAGAGAATGCCCCCTTTATTTTCAACAGGATGGTCTGTCAAAGTCCCCACTATCTTCTAGATGGGAAACTTGCAACTTTAAGTTAAGTCAGTTAGATGAACTCTTCCAGATTTGAAAAAGTGGGCCTAAAGTATTCAGAGTCTATTTACCCTGAGTATTTACCACTATTTACCTCAAAAGTGTGCTGGACCTTGCTGCCAGAATCTATGCAGCACTCTTTTTATTAAGAAAGTAGTTTTTTTAAAATTTACTGTTGTGTTTGGAGTAGGGTTATGAATGGGATGCCAGAGGATAACGTTGTAGAGTTGATTCTCTGTCACTAGACCACCCAACACTCGTACTAAAACTGCTTCCTTCCTTTCCCCTCCCTTCTCCTCCCTTCCTTCTTCCCTTTCCCTGCCCTTCCTGAGAGGTCTCATGTAGCCTATACTAACCTTGAACTTCTGATATTCCTGCTTCCACTTCCAAAATGCTAGATTTACAGGCATGCATCACTACACCCAGTTTTATGCAGTGCTGGGTCGGTCTTGAACCCAGGGCTTTGTGCATGCTAGGCAAGTACTTTACTGACTGAGCCATATCTCTAGTCCATTGGGGCTGTTTCTTCTTTTTCTTTTATAGCACGTCCACATAAGAAATAACTTTTCTTTTGGCTTCTGTTGTTAGCAACTGAAGAAATGCCTGCCCCATGCATTTGGCGGTGGGCCCAGGGACTCTCCCCGGGGAGTCTACATAACCGGTTCCCATTAACCTGCCTCACACATGCTCATATCTAGGTCAGAGTGATTCTCAGAATTCATAAAAGGAAAAGTTACCTGTCAGGATTGAATGTTCTGGATGGTATTGTTGTGCACGTGCTTCCTGTTGGCAGCCACTCGGGAAGCTGAGGAACTTCCCATACAGAAGATGGCTTAGGGAACAGGAAGTTAGATGTGTGGTCCCTGATGGAAATACGACTTCTTTTTCCAGAGGTAATTGCTTTGTACCCCAGCTTGGTCTCAAACTGACCATGCATCTGTCTCCAGCTCTCTAGTGCTGAGCTTATAGACATGCACCACAGACCCAGTTCCTGACCTCAAAACTGTGTTTGTGTTACCCCTTTGGTCTAGTCTTTTCTATCAGCTTTGCAGATGCTCTCATGTCTCTGTACCAAGGCATTTTGGTATCACCTCCTTTTCAGAGCAGTTATCAGAAGTACTTGGGTACATTTAGAAAGATGAGTTTCTGTGCAGAGACTGGAGAACATGCTCTCCTCAGTGCACAGCCTAGCTTAACCCTGAGTAGAAATCATCTGGTGAATTCTTACTAACATTCTTAGGACCCCCTAACTCCTTATCCTCACACCTGGACTCCTGTAAGGATTCGTAGGTGTTTCTGAATTCCTTCCATAAGTTAGAAATATTATCAGGCACATACATAAGATTCCATGTACCCTTGGCTGAGAGGCACAGCTCTCTAGGTTAAACACCTAGAGAGGACCCCATGTTTCCAGAAACATCTAGACTTGGGAAAACTCAGGGTCTCAACTGTTTTTTGGTTATTTGTTCCCTTGGATGAATGAATGGCCAAGAACTCAGTGCCCTGACATTATCATCTATAACTGGGAGATAACAGCATCCCCACTTGATTTAATTTCTGAAGCTAAATGTAATTACTTCTTGTTTAGTATCTAGTACACGGTGTGGCATATTTGGTTGGCTACATTGTAGAATTGATTCATTGATATAGTAAACTATCAGCTAAGGCAGTCTTGAACTCTGTTTATCATGTAATAAAATTTATGGTGGAAAAGTGATGGCCCAAAGTCATGCTCACCTGCTGAGGTGGGGTGTTCTGGGAGCTCTGTTCCTCTCAGTGCCCCTGTGCCATGGGAGTTCTGACGCCGGGCCTTCTGAGGTCATCACCCTTAGTTTGTCTTGAAATTTGTACTATGAATTATCTTTCTGATTACTTAAATATTCTGGCAGAGTCTTTAAAACCCAGGTCATAAAGAATTAAGACAGATGAAATCTTTTGAAATACAGATTTATTCTATTGAATGACAAAACAATTTGTAAATAAATTCTTTGATTTTTTTTTTTGAAGGGGGGGATATGGGACAGTCTCATATGTATCCTAGTCTAGCCTCAAACTAATAGTCCTCCTGCCTCAGACTCTCACATACTGGGATTACAGACTACTGCTGAACTTTGCTGTGCTAATGCTCTTAGTAGATAAGATCTTGACAGTTCTCATGAATACAATTTCAGTGCTGTGGTTTTTAAATTTTAGGTCTTTAAAATTGGTTTTCCATTTGAGACTCCAACATGGGCCTCACTAGGCAGGTTCCCTACCACTGAGTTATACACCCTGCCTCTCAGTGTTTTACTGTTTGGGTAATTATTTTGTATATGGGGAATTGAAGACAGAAGGTTGTTTATTGGCTTGCTAAAGACCACCTGGTAAATTAACAGCAAACTGGCATTAAAACCCTAGTTTTCCAAATCTTGTGCAACTTGCACCCCAAGCCATTTTGCCCTTTAAAACAGAGATCGAATCTAAATTTGTATGTGATGCTTTCTCAGAAGTGTAATCTACTTGAAGTGCTGCTTGGGAGCAATTGGTACATCTGCCAGAAGGCATCAGGACCTTGTGTATGGATTACAGAGGTAGAGGATGACTACATGTGAAGAAGGAACAGAGCAGTGCCCCCTTTTCTTTCACAGCCATTGGTCTCCTATGTTAAGGATATTGGCACCTCTTTCATAGCACCCCTGGGACCATTTTGTCATCATTGTTGCCATTTTGGCTTTATCACAAATACATTGAATAGGTGACTTCCTGTGTCTGCTAAGAGTGATCAAGTGTAAGAGTATAATAGGAGAGAGGAGACTAGGCAAAGTCTTGAGTATGAATTCAGTCTGCCATATACGATTCTGCCACTAACCAGCTCTGGAACTTTAGGCAAATGGGTAGATCAGTTCCGAGGTAAATTTTGTTATCTACAAATGGGAGTTACATAAACCACCTGTCTTAATTACTTTTTATTCTTGTGATAAAACACCATGGCCAATGCAACTGATAGAAGCAAGGGTTTATTTGGATCTTACAGTTCCAGAGGGCTAGGAGTCCATTACCATCATGGTGAGAAGCATGGAGCAGCAGCAGAGAGCACATATCCTGATCCATAGATAGCACAGAACACACTGGGAATGGTATGTCTTTTGAAACCTCAAAGCCTACTCCCAGTGACATGCCTTCTCCAGCAAGGCCACACCTCCTGATTCTTCCAAAACGGTTCCACCAACTTGGGACTGAGTATTCAAACATAGGAGTATGTGGGACTGTTCTTGAAAATACTGTAACAGGATGGCAGAGCATTTGATTCTGTACTGTGTACAGGTGCCTATTTGAGTTGTGGGAATCACTGTTATAATCGCTTTACAAATGTTTCTGAGCACAGGGAGGTTTACATTTTTGCTTCTTGTACACCCAGCCAGGGTGTAGGGAGCTGGTGTTAGGACACAGATAGCTTGGTTTTCTGGGGTTGTTTTATTAGCAAACTTTTGAGCAGAATGTCCCCTAGTGCCTGTAACATTTGTGTAAAATGTAATATCGTTACTTTACACAAGGCTGTGACCCTCCTTTAGAGAGGACCCTGGCTTTTCCTGTAGGTTCTCTCCTTCTATCCTACTTACTGTAGGTGCCAGTGGGCCTGCCCTTTCTGTTCAGTGCAGCAGGAATGATTGCTACCCAAGGTTTCCCCTGCTATCCTGAGACCCAGTGATCTCTGCTTCCCTCTTCATTTATGGTTTTACATCAACAAGTTGAGAAATTTTTGAGGAGCATTTCAGCACAAGTCCTGGGTGCTCTGTGAGATGACTCATCCCAATTAGGCTGTAGCCTGTCTGCTGGGGATTCTCTTGTTTATCAGTTTTTTTGTTTTGTTTTTTTTTTTTTTTTAAGGTAGATTGCTGGCATAGCAATCGCAGCCATTGCTCAGCAAGACTCATAATGACTCTGATCCCGGCACCTTGGAGACAGAACTCCAGCAGGGACAGGGTAAGCAGACAGAAAGGCTGAATGATGACAGCCCAGGAGAACTGCCCCATGCAAAAATCTCTTCCCACCTCTATCTGCAAGCAGAGTAGCTTCTGGTCAGAGCTGTCTGTAAATCATTCCTGGAAGCCTCCTTCGAGCTGTGGACAGGACCAGGCTTTGGTTGGTTTGTAAACAGGCCAACAGCTTTAACATGTAGGGTATAGTGTCAGGGACTTAAGTCCTGCCTGCCTTGTTTCTTGTGTGCTTTGTCTTTCATTTCTTCTCTCATCTTGGAGTATAATAAATACTGGATGATGGGAAAATTTCATTTTTTCCTTGATTTAATACATGGGCCTGCCTTCTTATTTATATCAAACTTTTGGTTTGAGGCCTAAAGCCTCTCTCTGACAGAGATGGAGCTGGATGCTATGATCCAGGCCTGAGTTTTGCATGTAATTAAAAACCTGCTTCTCATTGTCAGTTGAAGATGCAGAGAGCTGTTCCAGTGGGAGGACTTCTGTATATTCTCCTCACCTTATAGTAGGTGAGTGGGCTGACAGTCCTTCTCTCCAGTGGGAGCCTGCTCTGCAGCTGGGTTCCCATGAAGTCATCTCAGGGGAGTTGGACCCTGGGTGGAAGTAGAGAAAAACCTATGAAAGTGTACAGGGACGCATATGTGCATGTGTGCATGCATGTACGCACACGCTCACATACTCCTTCAGCTAATGGAACCGTGCCCTGCTGTGTGTTAGCCAAGTGTTCTACTGTTGACCTACATCCTAAGCCCAAGTGTTCATTTTCTTAAAGCTCCAAACACCCACCTTGGCTTCTTCTGCCTTTCTGTCCCCAGTGGATTGGTAGGCAAAGGCAAACCAATGACCAAGTCAAATGAATCAGTCTCTTAGCAATTTCGTGTTCTCTCTCATTGTTGTTATACTGGTTACTGATCCGTAACTCATTTTTAAGAGTTACAGAGTATTAGAGTTGGAGGAGAAAGCCTAGTCCTTGGGAGAATCCCAGAGGAGGTAGATGCCTTCACCAGGGTGGTGAGCCCGTCCCTACAGAATAAGTATCTTAGTTAGGTTTTCATTGCTATAAAGAGACATCATTAACAAGGCACCTCTTATAAAGTACAACATATAATTGGGGCTGGCTTACAGGTTCAGAGGTTCAGTCCATTGTCATCATGGTAGGAAGCATGGCAGCATCCAGGCAGGCATGGTGCTGGAGAAGTCGCCAAGAGTTCTACATCAGTTAGGAGAAGACTGGCAAAGCCCACCCCCAACAGTGACACACTTCCTCCAATCAGGACATACCTATTCAAACAAAGGCACATCTCCTAATGTCACTCTCTGTAGGACAAGTATTCAGACACCAGAGTCTGTGGGCGCCAAACCTATTCAAACCATTATAGTAAATGAGAACAGTACTTGGTTTTTGTTCTTGATTTTTCCCTCCCTCCCTCCCTCCCTCCCTCCCTCCCTCCCTCTTTTATATACATGTATATGCACCAATACATACATGCAGGAGCATATGACCAGAGAGAAATGAGTGTAGACCTATGTTTGCATGATACTCATGTGGGGGTCATAGGGCAACTTCCAGTGTTTTCCTTGCCTTCTGCCTTGTTTGATACATGCTCTGTTTTGTTCACTGCTGTGTAGGCTTGGCTTGCTGGCCCAAAAGCTTCTGGGAATTTTCTGCAAGTGCTTTCTTTGCCCAGTAAATCTTAACCCTTGTTTCATTTGCTGATGCAGGATCTCCTTGTGCGGCCTAGGTGTGTGGGAAACTTGTCGTGCAGCACATGCTGGCCTCCGACATAAGATCCCCCTGCCTTAGTTGGCCCCTGAATGCTGGGATTGTGGGTGTGGGCCACTCATGCCTGGCTCTGTGAGGGTTCAGGCAACCAGCACTCTCCAGTGTGCGCTACCCTCTCCCACCGAGGGTGGGCCTCTGAGATTGTAGCATACCTTATAATAATACGGTGCACGGGTCCTAATCCCTTCCTATTAATCTGAAACCTTTGTGAGCAGAGTGTAAACATTTGGAGGGTTGCATTTTGGTTCTGGTAAAGGGAAAGCATAATGTCTCAACGAAGAACCACCAGATATGCCAGAGAATACAACTTGGCGGCGATTAATGTTGAAGTCAGCTCAGAACAGTGTGTGTGGAAGGAACGAGCGACTCTGAGAGTTAACCACAGACTTCTGCAGGCCTCAGGGTTTGTTGTGGGCCCTACCACAGCAGAAGCACTTAATCCGAACTCAGGGCTTTGGCCTTCCCGTCCCTAGACACAAGGTTGTTTCTTGGCTCAGCCAGGAGGCAAGTCAGCACTTTGCCTGTGGACAGCAGCAAAGCTTGCCATCTTGGCTGCTACCCCAGTTGGATGTTTTTAATTGCCTTTGTTCTTTAAAAAATTGAATTCAAAAAATACTTAAAGTACATTAAGTACTTTAATAAAAAAAAAAAAACCAGCTTGATATTTTAACCAATGTCTTCTCTGTATAACAACTACCAAATGGAGCTATGGGTTACTATAAGCACCCTCAGTCGCCTGGCCTTAGCACTGGCCTGACTTTTACTGTTATCACTGTACATTGTCTTGCTTGCTTATGATTTTCAATAAGAAATAACTATAATATGTGCTCTTTTCTGTCAGGTTGACATTTTTTTATGTTTAAAGGACACCTCCATTTTAAGTGTATCAGTAGTTCTTTTTATTGACTATGTAATATTCCACTTTGTGATCATGTTTTATGTGCTTATTTTTCTGTTCTTAGGTAGTTGGGTACTTTATAACTTGGAGGCCTTTTTTATTAAAGATGTCCTGTTTTTTTTCTAATATTTTTTTTTAAAAAACATAGTCCTTTCTTGTGTGTGTGTGTGTGTGTGTGTGTGTGTGTGTGTGAGTGTGTGTGTAGGGATCCTAGGTTTTAGAATAGATGTCTGTTGGACTTTAGAAGGTGCTGCCAAATTGGTTTTGACTTGTGTACGTTTCTCTCTTGTGTGCATATTTGCATATGTTCTTGTGTGTGTGGATGCATGCAGGTATACATGTGTGCACATACATGTATGTGCATGTACCTATGGGGGCTAGAGAAAAAGCTTGGGTATCATTCTACAGGCTCGGCCTGAAGCTCACAGAGCCAGCTACCCCGGCTAACCACTAGGCTCCAGGGGTCCTCCAGTCTCTGCATCCCCTGTGTATCACCAAACCAGCTTTTACTGAGGCTCCCGGGACCAGACTAAGGTTCTCATACTTGCATCAAGTGCTTTACTGACAGCTCTCTCCTGTTCCTGGTTCTAATGTTTGACCCTATCTAGCTTGCATCTGTCTATGAGCTCTGTGCTCCCAGTATATGGTTTGTGGTCTCCAGAATGTGTAGACTGGGGACAGGAAATTCAAAAAAGATCTTTATGGAGACAGAATGGAGCAGGGAACTGGCTGCACTGTGTTTAAGGCGGAGAGGGATGGCTGTGGAGAGGAGGAGTTGGAGACCATGTAGTTTGGGGCCTGATGCTCTGTGTGGACTCAAACTCTAGCACTCCTCCGCAGTTTCAACTTAAGGAGTGTGTTTCTACCCCAGGAAGCATTGTCTTCACCTGTGTATGAAGCTGGTGCTGAGCCTATTGTTCACAAGGCTAAACACTGACTGAAAGGCACAGTGAAGACCTACTGGGGTCTGCTGAGTGGCAGCCACTGTGCCCACATCATGATCAGACTTTATCTTCATGGCAGTGCCACAAGTTGTTACCGATATTTTCAGCTTGCCAGTCAGGAAGGTTAATGTGTTGTCTTCCTGTTGCTCTGTGACTTCCTGCAGACAAAACATCTGAGGTAGACCATTTTAAAAGACAGGGGATTTCTTGAGGCCCATCACTGCACCAATTGAGGTGCATGGATGTTTGTCCTAGTTGCTTTGTGTCTATCATTAGGAAGGAGCGCCTGAGTACTTAGTGCAAGCTACCTGACATCCGGTTGCAGGATGCAAAGGGGAGGGGGCCGAGAAGGCAGAGAAGAGTTGGGCCATCAAAGGGTACAGCACCATGACTTGCTCCCTATACCTCCAGTTTCCTCCACTTCCCAATAACTCATTAAGTTAGGACTCCACCAGCAGATTTCCCTATTAATAAGGTCAGACCTCTCTTGTCCCATTGACTCTTCAAAGAACTTGCCCTGGAACATGCTGGACTGGTGACTGAGCCTTCAACATGTGAGATCTTGGGGAAAAATTAAGAGTGAAACTATAATGCAGAATGTTCTGGGGTTCAGTAACATGTCCATATGTCACATAACTGTTAGTGGGGGCAGGACGCTGATAGGTTTACACTGATCTATTGATTGCAGAAGTGTGGCAGGCAGGTAGACAGACAGACAGACAGACAGAAAAGAGAATTCCTGCACATATAGGGTAGACTAAGTAGACAACTCCTATCCTCACAGGCAGGCTTAAGTAGTCAGGCATGTTTTGTAGTGATCTAAGTAGGATAGTGACTACAGGGTAGATGAGGAAAGGGAAGTTGGGCAATCTGTGGATCCGTGATGCTTAGTAATGTCTCTAGGGCAGTGTCTGTAGTTATTTGCAGGAAGTCCTTACATAGCCATGGTGCTAAGCAATACTGATCCCTGGTCAGTCTCACCTGTGCCTCCAGCCCTCTTGTAAAGAAAGCTTCTTACTGCTGAGTCTGATGACCCGAGTTTGATCATCAGATCCTGTGTAGTGGAAGGAGAGAGGCAACTTCAGCAAGTTGTCTCTGACCTCCACATATGCTCTGAGGGAGGTGTGCCTCCTGCACACACATGCACATGCACACCTCTGCATGTGCACACACACAGTGGAATAGATTAGAGGACAGACAATAACAAGGGACTAGCATGTGGGAGTGTGGAATTGAATAGACATAGTAGGCTTTATTGAAGAGTCGGGTAAACTCCTAGGTCAGCTGACTTTTCTCAGCCCCAGCCCAGGATTCTCTTCCATTTCCCTATAGAGCTTGGTTTCTTTGTTAATCATCTATTTTCTTCTATATGTACCTCTCACTCATATTAAAGATTCTTCCTTGGGTTTAGCCAAAAGCGTCGACGAACTTCTTTCCCAGGTCTTTTCAGCCGTGCATCGGAGAGCAGCTCCTCTTGTTACCTTTGCTCTCATTGGCCAGGAGTTATGAGTCAGCCCTTGAGAAATAAGTCTGTACTAATGCACAGTGCAGAGTTTTTCATAGCGCTCCAAGGAGGGAAGTGGGTGTCAGGAAGTGTCCCCACAGACGTGCCGAGGCTCCTCAGACACTCTGCTCTGCCACAGATGCAGGAAGTCACAGAGCCCTTCCTTCAGGATGTTCATAGTCTGTCTGGGAGTTGGTTAGGGGAACGCTTTAAGCTTCATCCTCAGAGTCCCAACCTCACAGGCTGAGCCCTACATTTGACAGGCCGCTACTCGAACTGTAGCCAGTCCTCTCCTTTGTGAAAATGGAATATCCATACTTACCCCCAATGGGTTGCCCTAGGGGTTCTGAGTGGCTTCCGTCTCCTGTGCCTGATGTTTAAATGTCCAGCATGATGTCGATTCACAGAAGCCTGCAGGTTTGGTGAGAGCCATTGGCAAGGCGCCTGCAATAACAGTCAAGCTCTGGCAGGTGAGGCGAGGCCTGCAGTTGGAAAGCACAGGCTCCTAACTTCCTCTGCCCATCCCAGGGCCAACTTTGCAGAACAGCATATGGACCCGAAAAACTCCCGGGGAGTTTCCTCAGCAGGGTGGCTTGTAAGCAAATGACAGAGCAGGCAGGAGTAGCTGTGGGTTCCTGATAGATCAGTGGTGACAGGGAGCTCTGGGGACTACCATCTGTTCCCATCCTCTCTGACCTGACACACCTCAGCCTCCATCTAAGCACAAGGTGTGTGGTGGGGGCCTTGGGGTGGGTAGAGAAGAAGGAACCCTGTAGAGAGGGCTGGACTGGTGATACACACAGCCCAATGGACCTGAGCTCTTGAGGGATTCTTCCAGGACGGAGAGCACAACCCGTGGTGTGATAGCCACTGTGCCAGTGCCTGGTCCACTAGGATTGTGTTGTAGGCCTGGCAGCTGGATAAGTAAAGCTGAGTAACTTCCTTGGTTGGGTGACTCCCTGAGTACATTGGGTACGTAACTCATTTAAATCTCAGAACAATCGTGCAGCACACTTTTAGAATTCATTTATTTTTGAAGTATTTTTTTTAACTCTGTTTAGATTGATTCTGAAGAGTAGCAACATACTTCTTCTAATAACATTAATTGGAAGATTAGCTTTCAATGTGCTACCTTCCCCACCCACGACACTTAATTACAACCCACTCACTCATGACAGGGTCTTGCCAAGTACCAGAAGCTGGCTTCAAACTCAAGCTCCCATCTTGCTTAGGTTTTGGATCACCTTTACATCACCATCGTTATGATTATCTACATATTCAAGGATGGGACCAGGCAAGGGAGTGTCATAGTAACTCCCCAGGGCGCATTTCAGCAACTGAAGGTATTCCTCTTTGGGGGGGGGGGCACCTTAAAAAGGTTTGCTTTAAAAAGACATTCTAGCCAACAATATATGTATGCCTATAAACAAATGTATATTTGGATGAAGTGTAACATGGAGAAAAGAGATCAAGAAAGGCTAAATCTTAGGAAGTGAGAAAACTGAATGTAGGGCAGGAGTTGGAAGAGGATGGAGAGCTACTTTCTTTCTGGTCTAACTCTATTATGGGTTTTTTTTGTGGTTTTTTTTTTGTTGTTTTTTTGTTTTTTGGTTTTTTTGTGTGGTTTTTTTTTTGCTTTGTTTTGGTTTTTGGTTTTTTTTTTTTTTGCCTTTGTGGGGGGTTAGTGCATAAAATATATTTGATAGTGAAAGTATTAAATCCAACGTAAACTTATACAACTTCAATTCCAAATGTCCACTCTAATTGTATAGAAGTTCATTGAGTTTATATAGATTTGGGGTCTGGTTAATTTTGGTGTGTGATGATATTTTTGTTTGTGACATGTTTTAAGATGGTGCCTGGCCTTTCTGCACTTGACCATGTGTTTTGCTAGTCTACTCCATCGGCATGATAGAAGCATACATCCTTTGGAAACAGTTGACCCCAGAAGACAGTAGATCTCCCGGTTAGGGGTGGGAAGGAGTTTCAGTAGGAGACACCCAGAGTACCAGTCAGACAGGTTATGGCATCTATAAGTCCTTTGTTCTGAAGCCCACATTCCCCAGACACTTCTGCCACTCCTGATCTGTGTGTCAGGAGTAAAATGGGGCTGAAGAAGGTGGTCAAGGCCTGGTGGTGAGCACTAGGCCTGGAGTCACTTCCACATTCCAAGACAGTTTGCTTTCTTTGTTAGTCATTAAAACTAATTTGAATATACATCTCATTCCCCTTCCAGCCCTCCCCAACCAAAAAAAAAAAAAAAAAGAGCTGTAACACTTACCAGCAGTCCTCCCAACCTTTTTCACTTTGTCAAGTATTTCTTTACTTGGTGGTGGTGGTGGTGGTGGTGTGTGTGTGTGTATTCTATGATATGTATTTTATACATGTGTGTAGTTTATGTCTTTACACAGCAAACATGTATTTACATGACAAAAATCAAATCAATACATGTATTGTGTTTTAAAGGTTTTCTTTCTGAGTAATATTTCACGTACATGCTCCTATATAAGCTGTTACTATTTATCAGTTTAAAAGCTAGTGAGTATCACTTGATGGTAGAACACTTGCCTAGAATGTATGAGTCCCTGAGTCTCAGTCACATAAGTCAGTCCTGGTGGAGACTACCCATAATCCTAGCCCGGGGGGAGTTAGAGGCAGGAAGATCAGAAAGTTCAGGGTCATTCTTTGTCTCTACCAGGAGTTCCAGGCAAGTTTAGGATATATGGGATGGTGTCTTGGACTATAAACAAACAAATAAATAAATAAATGCAAATATAGGCTTTCAAAGTGCTCTCTTTTGGCACACCATAATTTCTTGGGTAATTGTCAAGAAGAATGTTGCTGAATCCCTATCATTGCAGTGATGGTGACCTCTTAGCAGCCTTTGCTGTAAAAGTTTTTATTTTATTTTTTTTTTACTATTTGTAGCCTCAGTAAAATCTTCATTGGGAATCTAACTTGGATTTGGACAGTGACAGGGTCTCTGGGAAGGATTTTCATGTCAGTCCAATGTTTCCAGTCAATAGCCACGAAAAGCTTCCTGGTGTTTCTCCCAAGAGCCTGGAGGGAAGCAGTGGAGGGCACAGGGCCATTTCTGCAAAGGGAATCCTACAAGTTGGAAAATGGCATGGAAACCACCATTTTGTCTGCTTCTGATGTGCAGCCAAGCTTTGCTGATGAGGCCACTTGGCATGCATTGTAGATCACCCTTCCATGGCTGATGGGCATTCTGGACAGTCTAGACTGATCCAGACAGATATGGGCTTTGTAGCTGGGGAGTAAGCAAACCAACATGCTCACAGAAGTCAGTAAGTGCTAAGCTTTGGTGTGTGTATATTTTTTTTGTTTTTATTATTGTATGTCTGTATGTGTCTGTGTGGAGGTCAGAGGGCAGCTTTGTGGGCTTGGTTCTTTCCTCCTATCTTTAGGTAGATTCTAGGGATCGATCTCATTCCATAGCTTGTATCACCCAAGCCATCTTTCACAGACCTCTGTGTATGTATATTTAGATTGGCATGTGTGTATAATAATTTTCTTTAATAGGAAATTAAATTAATTTTGCTATAAAGTGTGAGGCTTAATTTTTTTATTGATAAGTGTATACATATTTCATCCCATTTCCTATTCTATTGAATATTCATTCGTTAACCTATTTAAAAGTTAAAAGAAGTCTTTTTGTTGCCATTCATTTCCTACTAGTACAAGAGACAGGCAACAATCAAATAATCATTCCAATGAATATAAAAGAATGTTGAAAGAGACTCACTCTGAGTTTGTAGCATAGGAGAGTGGTCCTCAGGGCATTGACTCTTTGGCTACGTCTGAATACAGTTGTGGAGCGGGGATGAACCTAAGAAAGACCCAAAGCTGTTTTTTTTTATAGTTGTATAATAGTTCTTAATAAATGTGTGGTGATTTAAATATCTAAGATTGGGGAGTGTGATGATTATTGTTGTATTATCATGCTTTATTTTGTTTGATGGATGAAAATAAACCCTTTATTAAAAGACAATGCTGTATTTACTCTAGAAATAATAGGAATATGATGGAAGAAAGTCATTATTGTTAGTTTGAAATGGCTCAGAGAATAAACATTTTTATCATGTCAAACACATTTAAATCTATGAAGGATGGTCTTCTTCAAGGAGCTGCTAGAAGTGGAAAAAGAGGCAGCCTACTCCCCTAAGCTTACCTCCCACATCCTATTGTCTCTTCCAGAGATTCTGCTGACAGTCCTAGGGGGACTTGGTCCTTGACAAGCTGGCTGAGGATGCCATCACCATGGCAAATCCCCACAGCTCTTGTTAAAAGTGTGCACAGAAAGCCCTGCGGGGTACCTGAGGACTTAGGAGTTCTCCTTCTCTTAAATTAACACGGGGCATGTTTAGCTGTGGTACTATGTGCCCTGGCATCTGCTGTGACCAGCTCTGTGTCTGCGGACACGTTCTTCATCTTATCTATAAAGATGACTGTCAGTACATACATTGGTCTGCAATTCTGACAAAAGAATTGAATAAAACCTTATGTTCAGAGACCTTGGTGTAGTGTCTGGCATGGAGCACTTAATACTGATTGATTCCTTCTCTTCATTCCTCTCTTTTGTTTGTAAGATTGTTTTCTTCCTCTGCTCACTCCTTCTTTGTTTCCCCTCCCCCACACACCAATGCTGGTTGCCCACAGGGCAGGCTCCCTTGTTATAACGTCTTGTTCTGTCATTTTAATGGCTTTGGGTATATTTGTGTTAGATAGACAAAAAATGGTGCTAGTTCGTTCAGAGGTGATGATGAATTACCTCTGAAGAAATGCGCATGCCGAAGGGGAAGGGGACTTTGATGTCTTCCTGCTTTTATGTGATTGGATGCTGGATATTTGAAAAAGACATTTTTGGAAGTTGCAGTGAGGCTTCATCCCATACCCATCCCCACTGAGAGTTTCTTGCAGAGAGGACAAAACCAGAAGCAGAGTGGTTTTTGTTTTTTACTAAGTGAAGGTTTCCGCTTACAGTGGGATTCCCCTCTCTCTTTCCTCCTTCCCACAAGACAGAAATGTTCTCAATTACATCTGATGGAGAGATGCTGAGTGGAATGGGATTGAAGGTAAAAGAATTTGCAATCCTGTAGGGAAGATGTAGTGATTTAGTTATCCTTATCAAGACTTTGAAAATCCTGCATCTCATCTTTTCTAATTTATTAATGGCATTACCCAGCCAGCCAGTGCAGCAAAATCTACAAGATTAAAAATTAGTTGAATGCAGCTGGGGCCCATTGATGTGTTGTCTCCATAACAACTAGCTAGTGTCGGGAATGACAGACTAGGGCACCACTCCGTCTAACCACAAGGCATAGCTCTGTAAAACATTTGAGCACCGAGTTCCTTCCGAAGTCGTCTGGAAACGTCTCAGGGTCCTGAATTTCTATTTGGTGGTAATGATGACTCTTAAAGCATTATGCTTGTGAACGCCATTTTAGAATTAATTAACTGTTGGAAATACTAGGTTTTCACAAATCTCTGTTGAGTTACTTGAATGTTGTATTGCCAGACCTATTTGTTCCTTTCCTGTTTCCTTGCCATCCTACCACATTTAAATGGCCAAGGTGTGGGTGGAGCTACATCTATATGGAGGTCAGAGGTTGATGCTGGATGGTTCCTTAGTCACTCTCTACTTTTCATTTGATTTTATTTTGTTTTGTTTTTATTTTTGAGATAGGGTTTGTTATGAAACCCACACTTTGACATTTGGCTAGATTGACTGGCCAGAGAGACCTCCAAGTGTCATCTGTTTCTGCCCCTTACCTCTGGAATTATGTAGCCATGCTTTTGCATCCAACTTTTAAATGGGCATTGGGATCTGAACTCAGGTTCTCAGCTTGTGATGGCTTAAGCCGTTCCCTCAGGCCTGTAAAGTGTCTTTAAAAAAAATTAGTGTATATTTTCACATCTTACCTGGGCACATGTGGAGGTCAGAAAAGGCTGTCAGATCCCCTGACCGAGAGCAGTATCCAAATTGTAGTCCTGATGACTGTGCTCTAACTGTTTGCGCTGCTCATTCATCTTTCTAGCTAGACTATGAGGGCTGCTTGGTTTTGTTGTTGTTGTTTGGTTAGTTTATTTTGTGCTGGTTAGAAAGGAGGAAATACAGGCATAGGCTTGTGGGTGACTGACTAGAGCTTCCTAGTGGATTGGAGTTTTCAGAATTTCACTGAAGACAGCATCTCAGGTTTATTTATTTTTAAGGTTTTCCCAGAGGGAAATACTAGATTTAAAAGCTTAAAAAACAAAACAAAACAAAGCAAAAAACCCCAAAAAAAGAAAAGAGAAAAGAGAAGACCACCACCACCACCACCACCAAGCCTCCACAGTGCTCATGGGCAACCCGTTCACCCTTTAACACCGCTCTCTCTGCTATCCACATGAGAGCGTTTGACTCTCAACTCTGTGACCTGGACTCCAGCTATTGCATGTGATTTGAAAGTGGTTGTATCTGCTCCTAGAGTCATGTGTGGATTACTAGGTGTGAACTGGAGAATAGCTATGAGAATATTCCTGATTTTCAAACAATTATAGGGTGATAGTGAACAGAATTTTATAAGTTTTACATTCTTACTATGAAAAACAGGACATGTCTGATATCAGGTGACTTGGTGTCACCTCTAAAGTGGACACGGGTGTTGGACTCTCCTCTCTGGCTTCTTCCTCCAGGAACCTGCTTGCCAGTCGTCATAAAGACTAGCTGTTGCCTGTTCTGAGCACTGCTGACCATGGCTGGCTGGTGACCTCATAAACCAAGGCTAAGGCACTTAGGAAACAAGTACTGCACGTGTGCCAGGTGGAGCCTGTGCACAGGCGACCCCGCTAAGCCCCATTGCCGCTGCGGGCCTCATAAATTCCTGTTGAGTAAACAGGGCTCTTGCAGGATGTTGGCTTTTGTGAAATGCTGGCGAATGTGGTTGGATAGACAGTTTCTAATGTGGCATGAGTTGAGGTAAAAATGAAGTCTAGGTCTGTATGTGTTGGCGCTCCCCCTCTCTTCTGCATCTCATAAACTTGAGCATACACAGAAACTCTCCTGGAGAGTCTGCTGCTGTTTCTTGGTGTTGCTTGGTCACGTGAGGGCACTGTTACAGTGTTATAGAGAAGGCACAGACCTCTAGCTCTCAACTCGTCTGTGCCAGGCACCCATATTGAGATGGCTGGGTGATCTCTTGAACAAGTACTGTTGACTTTGAGATGTGGCACTGAACATGCTCATCCAGAGTATGTGTGAATAGTGTGGAGGGAAGTCTAGCTTGCTGTCTTCCTAATCTTGTTTTCTATAATATTGTAGCATCTGTCGTCTGATGTGAAGGTCACCTTGCTGGTCTTTGTGCAGGGAAGTATGGGAGGGACGTACTGTCAGGCAGTATGCCATGTGTATCAGATTGGTTCAGATACCTGCCAAGATTACTCACTCCATCCTGTGGTGTCCTGGTACACACTTGATCCAACAGGAACTTTAGTGCTTTTTATCATCTGGCATTCATTTGTAATTTTTTTGTCCCCTAAGGAAAGCATGTCCCTGTGCTGGGGGCAGTAGAAATGGAAACACAGAGTTTTGGATTAGCACAGAAAGCTCAGCGTGTAGAGGAACATTCGGGTAACATCTGCATTCACTCTTCTGAGTCTTTTCTGCTCTCTTCTTGTTGCCCAACCCAAGGGTCCTATCCAGGAGACACCATTGAATTAGATTCCCTATCCATTGTGGTAGCCATTAGCCCGATGTGGCTATTTAAATAGAAACATAAATTTGTTTAAATGACAGTTCAGAAATCTCAGGTTGAGTTGCAATAACATTTCAAGTGTTCAGTAGTCATTTGTGGCTACTGTATAGGACAATTCAGATTAGAAATATTCTTTATCCCTGGTTCTGCTGAGGACTACTAGAGATAGAAAGACCCTGTCATGTGTAAATGTGAGTGCATGCATATGTGGGCGCATATATGTCTCTATGTGTGCTTACTACAAGATTTCAGGGCAGAGCCTGAGAGAAACTCCCAGTGACTGATATATGAACATGTAGGGAGTTTTCTGGTAAATAGTCACAGGTAAGTGAAGGAAAGGCTTTAATTTGACATGTGCCTGCCTGTCCTTTTCTTTAGCCATGCCACTGTACCACATGGATCAGGAATATCTGAGTTTAGTTTTCCTAATTTTCTTTGTGCCATCTGTCCCCTCCTGACTTCATTTATTTAATTGCCTCTCCCCCCAGTTATTTAGTGTAGTGATCTCTTTCTTGAGGTCCCAAAGCAGACATTACCCAGGCTTTCCCATCTTCTAGACCCACACAAGCTCCTCTTCATGATGGCGTCTTTGGCAGAATCCATCCTGTAGGCTGTATGTCAAGTGTTCCCTGGGTACACTGACATCCCATCCCTTTCCTTAGATGTTGGGCTTCACTTCCAGTCTGGGGAAACTGAGGCCCTCCAGAGTAAGAAGCTTGTCCAGTGAGCCTACTCACCAGTCTTTGGCAGAACCAGGGATCATCACACCCACATCTGAGGTTCCAGAGCCTCCGGTGTCTCCTATAGCGTGTTCTCACTGGTTCCCTTTTCAGTACTCCAGCCTGTCCTAGGTACTCAGTGGACCCTTTGTCCATGATGAGTTGTATGGGGAGGAGACTATAGAGGAGCCAAAGAATGGACTAAACAAGATTTACTTTTGCCCTAAGAAAGGAAAAGCCTGGGCGAAGGTGACCTGGGACACCTAAACCATATAGTTCTTTTTGTTGTGTGTTCTACCATCCCTAAGCAGCAATTTTGTTCTCATCAAGCAAGGTGGGACTCCAGTATGGAGTACAATGAAGAAGGAGGTAAGAATTTTAAGGGCCCATTACAGCAGCCAATCTTTGTAAGAACTCCTGTGGGAGTCTCCATCCAGCAGCTTCCTTGGTATGTCTCTGCTTACCTCTTGCAGGGGAGGTTAGGATAGGACTCAACATTCTTTCCTCTGGGCATGCTTTCTCTCAGTGATACTGCTATTCCAAGAGGAAAATGAGGACTGGGGAGGCTTCTCCCAGTCTGCCACAAACTGTGTTTGTCTTATCGATTTAGATGTTAACATAGAGTAGAAATGATCACTTGTCTTCTTGCAGCCTGGCATGCCCTCCAGAATAGCTGATGCTATGCTTACTGCTGTTTTTCTCGGCCCACATGTATGTCCTGGAGTTGGCATGATCTGAGGATGCCGATTCTACCTCTGAGGTGCCATACTTCTCTCTCTGGCCTTTCTCTCTGTGAACTTGAAAGAGCTATTTCCAGATTTTTCATCTGTGTGGCCATCTGTCATGGCACCGTAGGAGGTTTATGGGTCACGATTTGAACAGAGGAATCAGGTAACAGGTCAGCAAGGCTTGTTTTCATTTGGTTGCAAAACTGCTTAGCTAAGCATCTCTCGGAAGGGCATGATGGGAAGCAGTATCCCCATACAGTCGTGTCTGTAAGAACAGTGTCTAGCTTCTTAGTGAGTTATGTTGGAGAGTTATGTATTTGGAGGTGTGTGTGTGTGTGTGTGTGTGTGTGTGTGTGTGTGTGTGTGTGTCTGTCTGTCTGTCTGTCTGTCTGTCTGTCTGTCTGTCTCTCTGTCTGTGTTCTATGTAGTCTGGTTTTTAGAACCATTCTTGCTTATCTTGATGGGCAATTTATTTCGGTAATGGGGTTATAACAGTGCTGAAGATACTGGTGTAAGATACTTGAGATTTTTAGAGCAGAGGTGTTTACAGATCATTGTTTAATCTTTCTTTCAAACATCCTGTGGCTTGTACGTACAGGGACTACAAGGAGACTGTCATAGTTAAGTCTCTGTGTGGAAGGAAGGCGCTTCTTGGGTTTAGGTTTCCTGTTTGTTTTTGTTTGTTTGTTTTCCCCTGCAAAATATTTCAAGTAACAGGCTAGAATTTGCTCAGAACTAATGTATTTTTTTGTCAGGGGCATTTTGGATAGATCTTAATAGTGAAAACCCTTTTGCTTTGAAGGGATTTTCATTTTTAGTGTCAGTGAAATGGGTGTCTAGCAGAGGGAAGCACTTTAAACAATTAAATAAAGTGGTGGGGTCTTGTGTAGCTAGAGACAGCTTCTCCTTCTCATTCACCCATCCTCTTTCGATACACCTTAAAGGTTTATTTACTGGTCCAGAAATTCATCCCATGTTTCTCTAACATTAGGCTGCCTGGGAGGTAAGTAGATGCATAGCAAAGAGAAAGAGGCTTTAATGCACCAGAAACAACCCAGCAGGTGGTAAAAGCTATGATGTGTGTTTTAGGCTTTAAGTGTTGAAGTACTTGAGGAATGAAACTCCTGCTAGCATTTTTATCAGCACAGAGTATACACAGAAGAATGAGCTGGGAGGTTGGCCCTGCCAGGAGCTCACTCCTCAATGCATTAAACATACCCTAGTAGATCTAGTCATAACACACACTAAAGTCATGTTCACAGTTCCTGAAGCTGTTGACTACATTGGGTTGGAATAGACTAGAGCGAAAATCTGGAGACATGTCTCTAAATCTCAAGCTGTGTATCAACAGAGGATGCTGGTGGAACATAATCTGAGTAGCCACACAAGTCTTTTCTAATGCTTTCTTTAGTACAAAGTGTCTTTTAACATTAAAAGTAGTGGATGGAGGTGTATACACAGACACTATCTAATGTGTTGGGTTTTACCATTTTAGGTAGACTTCTACACTTGGTGTCCTTTGGTAACAAGTTTGCTGTATTTGATCAGAGCCCTCTTTATTTCTGACTAGACTTAAATCTATTGGTGTTCAGCAAACCCATCTTAGACAGTAGTCCTCCTGCTTCTCTCACTTCCTGCCTGTGTGATTATCCAGAACTTCCCAACAGGATTTCTTTGGGCAGGTTTCTTCCCTGTGATAGGACCAGAGAGGAGGGCTGGTATAGGAGTCATTGGTCGCAGAACTCATTTTCTGTGTGGGTTCTTAGCTACTCTAGATGGAAGCACACCACCCAGCATACCTTGCTCTAGGGACTCTGTAGCCCTTCACATCTAGCTCAGCATGTTCCCTGTCATTCCCTGTAATAGCCCGCCCATAAGATTCAGACTTTGCTCAGCTGCACCCCTGTCAATCATTCCTCTTTCGCTTGTGACAAAAAGCATGCGGTTTCTTCTTCTGATAGGTATACTTCTCAAGTTTTCAAAAATGAAAAATAAGTTTGTATGTGTGTGTATGAGTGTGTATGTGTGTGTGTCTGTGTCTGGTGCTCGTGTGCATGCACATGTGTAAGTTTATGTGGTGTTCTTTGGGAATTCCCATGATAAGAATGTTGTATATAAAGCTCAGAGAGCTGACCACTCATTTAACCAAACAATATATGGAAAGTATTTTCTCTGTACAAATTTCAGGTACTGAGCATATTCTCTTCTTTCCAATGTGATTTTGTTGTTGTTGTTGTTTTGTGTGTGGGGTTTACTAAGATTTATTTTATATATGTGAGTACACTGTAGCTCTCTTCAGACACACCAGAAGAGGGCATTGGATCTCATTACAGATGGTTGTGAGGGCTACCACATGGGTGCTGGGAATTGAACTCAGAACCTCTGGAAGAGCAATCAGTGCTCTTAACCACTGAGCCATCTCTTCAGCCCTTGTTGTGTTTTAAAAAGCCTAGGGAGGTTAATGCCTGGTCTAGGTCTAGGCTCACACTGCAGGTAAGAGGAATGAAGGGTGCAGTCTATAAGGATGGCATCTGTTTTCTGGGATTGCTTATCGGTCATATCATCTGCCATATTCCTACAAAAATAAAAGACAAGAACTCAATGTTACATTGACAGCTTTAGTTTGGCTCTAAAAGTTCATCCAGAGTTTATATCATATATTATTTCTTATCTTGGTTTTAATGGAAGACTCTCTCAGATGATGTAATACCACTCCCTTATATCTTTACACTCCAGGAAGATGTGTCTTTCTTATCTTGACACTCTGAGGATGTCTTTGCATTACTAAGACCAGCAGTACTGGTTTGACGGTGTGTCTGAGACGCGAGGCTTTCAGTTCTAAACTCTAGACAATTAGAGAATAACTTCTGGACAGTCCAGAACAGTCCCGGAGTGTGTTTGCTCGGAATGCTAAGAGGTTTCTTGAGTTAGCAGAATGTTCCATGCTGAAGCTAGCTAAGTGTTCTGCAAATGGTGACTTTTTGGACATTCTCATTTGCATAATGCAAACAGAAAAGGCCTATGTTTGCATTTTAGAGCACAGCACAAACATGTGATCTCAGAAAATCTTAACATATTTCTAAAAAGGTATGTTTAGATTAGCATGATTTAGTAAAAAAGCAGCCTGTTTAGATGAATTTTGTAGGATGTGTTGTACTTCTCTTATTCAGAATAATGTGATACTCTCCAGAGTCCTAATAATGATTGTTGATCAGCTAATTCTGATATGTATTTCTTCTTATACCAAAGCAATAAAGTCACTTACCTATCAGCAATATAGGGAGTTAGTCAGTTTTGAGGATGGGTTAATGGAGACAGAAACACAGCTCTGCATGGCTACCCTCAGCAGCCTGAGAAGTTTCCTTTAGCTTTCAGAGACCTCAGTCAAAGGCATCACTGGCTTCAACAAAAAGAATTTTAGGGCTAGGCTAGACATTTTAGTGAAACCAGGCTGCTAGTTTTCTAATACAAGCTTAAAAGATAGGTACTCAGACAGTGTGATGGTCAGTATGTGCTTTCTAAGGGAGAGTTCCAAAAAGCACGACATACTCAAGTGTGGACTCTGGCTTCTTCAGGATAGTGAACAGTTAACTGTTTCAGCATTAGCACAGTCCTTTTGGTAACTTTCTCTTTATATCTTTCTCAAAAGGTTGCCAAGAAATTCTGTTTTCCTCTCTCCTTCTCTCTCTTGATAACAGAGAGGTCTTGGATGGAGTTAGAATCTGATAAGGCCCACTAGGGCTGCACTGGGGATGTCCTTTCCCTGTAAATGAGATTTCCGCTGAGATTCCAAGCAATCTGTATGGATTGTGGCAGAAAGGAGAGGACCAGAACAGTAGCAATTTTGTTGGAATTCTTGCCCTGCTGCAGGTGACACATATAAGACAAACTCTTGGATAAGGCATTTCTTTTTCTCTTCTCATGTCTCCCAGTTTTCCCTGCCTTTCTATCTGCTTTAGAACTGCAGAGTAATCTTTTTTCTTTTTTCTATTAAATTCCCAAAGAAGTCAAATGCCATCTCCCCATGTTTATTGGAATCTGGAAGAACGGAGAAGAATTATATTAATTGATTTTTGTGTTCTTTTTCCATATGATGTGAAGATATATAGAGATAGATCCATGTTGCCATTGTCAGGACAGAGTACTTATATTTTGACACACTGGGGCTGTGTTAGAAGATTTATTTTCTTTAGTTTCTATGACTAACTATGAAGTAGTCTGTCAGTATCATCTGATGCAATAACCAAATGCCAATGTTTTTTCGTTTAACTTTCTGCTTCTGCTCTTCTTGCTCAATTACATATATATCAAATAGGTAATGGCTGGGGACAGTGACTTTACTCAACTTCATCTCTAAGGTGGAAAGAGAAGTCTCTATCCCAGCTGTGGAACTCTTTTTTGGGCAAAAGGAAAAGAGGCTCCAGGTGGTCTTGAACTTGCAATGTAGAGTTTGACTGGCAGTGACCTATTTCTTTGGCTGCTTGATCACAGGTCCCCAGCCACTCGCAAGCTGGTGACCTGGAAATGCAGCTCTCTTATATTACCAACAGTCAGAAGCATGTGGTGATCTACTCCGGTGTCTTTCCTAGCAGGGAGGCTTTTGCATTTGAACTTGAGTCTAAGCTTATTGAAGGAACTTGATTAGGATCTTTTCCTAGGTCACTGGGCTCAACTTCAGTACTGAGTACATCACTCAGGCTTTCAATCACTAACTAACCCACTCTTTACAAAGCCTCCCTCTTCACAGATTGTTCATCTCTTAAGTTAGAAGGGCAGTTTATTTTCTTTAATGAACTCCCAGCTTAGGAGGAAAATCAGATACAACAGAAGCTGGATAATTTTACCAAGAGAGCATTCATTTTCTTTGTTCAAACTGTGCCTTACGTTTTTAATGCACTTTAATTAAAGAGTGATTGTCAGGTTTCTTTAAGAGCTGTCGTATAAGCTAAGCAATATTGGGTCCATGGGGCCAGGAGTAAACGTACTTAAGAGCTAGCTTGGATTTGCAGACCCTAGGATGTCATTTTAAGCATCTTATTAAGACTGCCCGTATGGAGTCTAAAACATTCCAGGTCACTTTGCTTCACTCTGCTCCACTTGGCCGACTTCTTTAACAGTCCCATATGTTTCCCATTTGGCTTTCTCTTATTGGAAACTTCATTCAGTGTAACAGGCAGTTCCTATGTTCACCACACTCCCAGTAACCCAGACAGAGACACATGCGCTGACAAAGTAGATTTCTTCCAACTCACTGCTGCTTCCCAGTTCTCCCAGTGAATTTGACAGACAGACTTCCTGTCTCTGGAGCAGTTCTGATCCTCTGGTTTGGTGTTTGGCCGGATCTATTTAGGACTTGTGAGTTTTCCAGTGTCAAAAGAATTGTAAGCTAATGAACAAAGTTTGTATACCAGTTGAACATGTTGCACCTGTACTTTGGTTTAAAACTTCATTGTAACCGCCATTGATTAGTGGGGTTTTTAAGTTCCTCAGAACTTTTTCAGTTCTGTGTAGGTGCCGGCTCCTGGTCATTTTGGTCATGCAAAACAAGGGTAGCAGGGAGCACTGTGGGAATAGCTTAAACCTGAGCTCACACTTGATGTTCACTCATTCCTTACAAAGTGATGAGCAGCCCATAGAAGTACCATCAAAACACTAGGACCCAGGCCGAAGCCTAGTGGTGAGCACTTGCCTTCCATGGGCAAGAGGGGCAGGCCACCAGCTTTGCAAAGAAGTGTGACATTTAACTGTAAAAGTCATTGTATGTCACTGGCCTCAATGGATAGGTTAGAGAGTGAAAAAATAAATAATAGTTGAATGATACATTTCTCCATGATAGCTGAGAGATGTTCAAAGCACATTTACTTATATAAAATAATTTCTGTATACCCAGCATAAATGAATGCATAAATAATGGTAAAATGATGTGTGTTTCCCCGGGTGTAAAAATTCATGAGTGGTCACACTACTCAGTATGGGTTCCGGGCATTTTTGAACTCATATATTTTTAATTTTATTAAGTTAATTTAAAAAAACAAACTCTCAATGTGTTGACTGAGTTTCTCTTGCGTTGTGTATGTTTCTGGTATTACAGGCATGCACCACTGTCCCAGACTTGACTTGTGAGTTTTAATATTTATCGTTTGCATCACTGAATATTCTTAAGAGCATGCTCAAGAGATGGGAATGCCTCCATATGGGTAAAAGCTAAATTTGTTCAGTACTTCAGTTGGAATAATATGTAAAACATACAAATTAAGAACAGAATGGCTTTTTTTATGTGGGTCACTTTGGCAACAGGAACCCTGTCCAGATTCTAATTTTATGGCTTGCAGAGACTTCTATTGTAGCCGAGAATAAACCACCAGGTGGTGGCAGTATTTTTCTGATGCAGAGATAAAAACTATAAACCCAGCCAGGGAATTTCCATCCAGGATCCCCTTAAGGTTTTGGGATTTCTAAGGCATTCAGCCATCTGCCTCAGATTTAATGTTACTAAGTTTATAGAGATTCTTGAGCTTTAGATCTGCACTTGGAAGATGCCGTCTCAGATTTGTGATTTGCTGCGGTACAGTTGTTTGGCAGATAGGATTTTGTATTGACAAAGAAGAGAATTGTCTGGAGGGTCATTTGTTGCCCTGCACTCAGTTGTTTTATTATATGGTACTGTTTATTTAAGTACCTCTCCTCAGTGAGAATTTAGCTCAGGAAATACTTGTCTTAAAATTGGTATCAACAGAGTATCATTAATAGTGTCAGAAGCGTGACATTTAACTGTAAAAGTCATTGTATGGCGCTTGCCCATGGGATGTGTCTCAAGTTGGGCCAGTTATTGGTTGTCCATTCCCTTAGTTTCTGCTCCATCTCCTGTTCCTACGTTTCTTGGGGACAGGATAAATTTTGGGTTGAAAGTTTTGGGGGTGGGTTGGTGTCCCAATCGCTCTACTTGGGTTCCTGCCTGTCTACAGGAGATGGTCTCTTCAGGTTTCATATCCCCAATGTGGTAAGTCACCCCCATAGATTCTTGGGTGCCTCCCTTATCCTAGGTCTCTGTCTCCTCCTGGAGATGCTCCCCACCTCCTCACCCCCCACCCCCATTAGTTGCTAAGATTTCCATGCATTCTAATGGCACCAATCCCTGACATTATTAATGATATTCTGTTTCCAGGCAGGAGTCTAGCATGGCTGTCCTCTGAGAGGCTCCACCCAGCATCTGACTTACACAGATGCAGGCACCCACAGCCAAACAGTAGATTGAGCTTGGGAACTCTTATGGAAGAATAGGAGGAAGGATTAAGAGTCCCTGAAGGGGATAAGTACTCTACAGGAAGACCAACAGAGTCAACTAACATGGACTCTTGGGGCTCTCAGAGACTGAATCACCAACCAAAGAACAGACATGACTGGACCTAATCCCTCTGCACATATGTAGTAGATGTGCAGCTTGGTCTTCATGTGGATCCTCAACAACTGGAGTTGGGGCTAACCCAAATACTCTTGTCTGTGCATGGTATATGTTTTTCTAGCTGGGTTGCCTGGTCTGGCTTCAGTGGGGGAGGAAGTGCCTAGTCTCACAGAGACTTGATGTGCCAAGGTGGGAGGATACCCAGGGGGCCCAACCCCCTCAGAGGAGAAGGGCAGAGGGATGGGAGAACGGATTGTGGGTGCGGGGGGGGGGTGACCAGGAGAGGGGCAGTGAGCAGGATATCAAATAAGTAAGTTTAAAAAAAATGGTATAAAGAAAAGCACTTCGTTTCTCAGAATGACTCTGGTGTTCTTCGTAATCCATAAGAACAAATTTTCCTCTTGATTTGAGGATGAGGCCCAAGAAGATAAAAGCACCAACTTGTTAACATTTGTCAGTCCATTTGTCCCTTCGGATTATGCATTAAGGGATAATGCACTCAGAGGGTCAGTTTGGTCCCATGGCTGAGACCATACGCCTAGAATCAGACTTGAACTTCTGACATTTCCTCAAAATGTCGAGGGTAAATACTTACCCCCTCAGACCTACAGTTTATGTGATGGAAACAATAACAGGAACTACCGTGGAATTCTCACCAAGGCCCAGCACAGTCCCAAAGGCTACCACTTTGAAGCCTTGCTACTTAGGTGTTGAGTGTTATTTCCCTCAACGAGCCCAAGGCCCTATCCCAGATTCATTGCCTTATAATGACCGTGGTGGCAGAGCCTCCTCCAGCTCTAACTTCTGGCTGTTAAATCAGAATCTGTAGTTCATGACTTTCATCCTCCATCCTCCACACGAGGGTGGGTTGCATAGGCTAGCTGAGTATCCTATAAAGCCTGCTCAGAGGCCAAGCTGCATCCCGTTCAACGCTGCCTGCAATAATATCTCATTTCTGGGATGAAAATTCTCGCTCAACTATGACTCAGGTCCTCATGACATCAGGGCTAATATCCCAAGATGCAACTCATTTGCTGGAAGGCCATAGACTCTTAGGACTCATGTATGTGGTGAATCTACTTGAGCGTAACTTTTGCAGACTGCAAAAGCAGATGCTGTTTGAAAAATAGCTAGTTCATGTCTGAGTACTGTGTGCGTAGCCAGGCACCGAGGCAGCATCTGCGGGTTCTCAACTTGCCCCAGAGTGTGCTCAGAGCAGAAGTGTCACTACCAATTTGCAGTTTTGATTCACAAGTCTTCTTATGAAAGTTTTGAGAGTATTCAGGCTGGCTGTTGATCTATCTTAGTCTTCCAATAGGCAAGAATGACCAACCTATCTCATAGGTTGACTAAACTGTGTGCTAGGTTGTAAGGCCGTGGAAACATTGCGTGGCGTCATGGGTGATCTTGGAAGCAAACAAAACCCAGTGCACTTTCTTGCAAGAATTATGCAACTTTGGAAATCATGATTTCGGTATGGTTGCCCTATCTGTAGTCTGGACCTGGAGAAAGAAGGTCAAGGTAGGTGTGGCTAAGCCTGTCACTGTCAAATGAGACTAGACTTGCATCACCCTGGCAGTGCACTGGCCCAGTGAGGACCTCTATGCAGTTGTGAAGGACAGGATTGAAACACTGAGATGTCAGCCCTGCCTTAGAAGTTCAAGTTCATTAATTTAAGATCCAAAGCATAGGAAGAGGGGAATTGGAGGGTTTATAGAGTCTCTCCTGTCCTAGGTATTGTACCAAAAGTACCTATGGGTCTTACTGAGGTAGGCATTTTTAGTAGCTTTCTTTTACAGGTAGAGTGGCGAGGCTCAGTAAAGTTATGTAGCATAGGGTTATAGGAGAAAGGACACGTAGCAATTCAGAATTACTCCGGAGCCCGTCGTCTTTACCACGCTTGACATTATCTTCTTTTCTGAAGGGTTCAGGGTGGCAAAGCAAAACAACTTAAAAGTACATGGCCGGAAGAGATGACGTGACCCTAGCCTTGGGAGCTGCACTGAGAGTGGCTGCAGGGCTCCATGGTCTTTGAATTGGTGGAGATGGTGAACCGTCTCGTTCAATAGTGAATTTCTCTATACTCAGGTATCTGCTCTGTGAAACACACCATAAAACAACCCAATACCCTTGTCTTACATGGATTGGGTTTGAATTACTTTTTAAATTGTATTTATTTTTATTTGTGTTGTGCCTGTATGTCATCTGCGCTACATGCTTGCAATGTCTGTAGTGGTCAGAAGATGGTGCCCAATTTCCTGAATCTGAGGTTGTAGACAGTTGTGAGCTTTTACGTGGGTGCTGGGAGTCAAACCCTAGTGTTCTGGAAAAGCAGTCAGTGCTCTTAACTGTGGAACCATCTCTCCAGCTCACATTCAATTATTTTTAAGCTGCACTTACAGATAGCCTCCTCTGGAGTATTTCCTCCCCAATTTATTGTTCAGAATGCTTGTTCATTGAAATTTTCATAATGCATATTATCTATATGAAGTTCTTTGGTGAGGATCAGAGGTCATTCGTTTATTCTGCTTATCTTTGTATGTGTGGAGATTTACATTTGCCATGGTGCATCTGTGGTGGCCAGGATCGGGTTTTTTGGTTCTTTTTTTTTTTTAATCATATTTATATGAGTATACTGTAGCTGTCTTTAGACACACTAGAAGAGGCCATCAGATCCCATTACAGATGGTTGTGAGCTACCATGTGGTTGCTGGGAATTGAACTCAGGACCTCTGGAAGAGCAGTCAGTGCTCTTAACCGCTGATCCATCTCTCCAGCACCCAGAGTTTTTGATATGCGAATACCTCTCAGAGTTCTCCCAAAGGAGGAAATAAGTTCTCATATTCTCTCACAATTTTTGACCATGAGCCTCATTTCCATGGGTTCAGTGTTCAAAACCGTGCTCAAGGGTGAACACTGCTTTCCATTATCATTGTTATTAAGGAATCATTTGCTTAATTAATTGTGCATGTACGTGTGTGCACATTCATGTATGTGCATTCTTAGACTGTAGCATGCATGTGGAGGTCAGGGAGCAACTTAGTAGTCAGTTTTTCCTTCTACCATGTGAGTCCTTGGAATTGAACTCAGGTCTTCAGGTTTGGTGGCAAGTGCCTTTAGCCATGGAGCTATCTCATAGTGCCCCCCACCCCCCAATCTGGGATCAGATCAGGAGTATTCATGTAGGAAGGATGTGTTTCCCACTGAGAAACCTCTCCAACTACTCACTTTATTTTCTTATTTATTTATTTTTTGGTTCTATTTTGGTTGTTTTGTTGCTTTTCTAAAAATCTACAAGGTTTAAGTCCCGAAGATGACTGATTTTCCTGTCCTGTGTATTTGATTAAGGAAGTTGGGTTACATCCTTGAGAATTGGGAGCCTTTGAACATGAGTGAGCTAAATTACAGGTGACAGTTTTGTTGTGACAGTCAATGTCTCTACTGGGAAGTTGTATTGGTTATTTATTGCTGTGTAATAAATGTATCTCAAAACTTTGTATCGTAAAATGACAGATGGAATTCTTTATCCTGTGGGTCAATAACCCGAGTGTGGCTTCACTTGGGACTTCAACTTGGAGATCTCATGGGTTCACTTTCTGATGACAGCTGAGGGCGTCTCTTCATCACATGCCTTGGTCCCTTACTTGGTAGATCCCAGGAAGTCCAATGGAGTTCTCTGTGACATCTTGCTCCTCCGGGAAGGATTCTGGGAAGAGCAGCAGAGCTCCCCTGAGACAGGTGCGACTCAGTCTTCTTTAATCTTGACCATAGAGACATGCTTAGGTAAAAGAGAATTAGTGAGTTCTTACTACACTGATAGAGAAACACAAATACCAGAAGGTGGGAGCCATTGTAGTGGCTACTAACACATTACAGCTTGTGAAATCTCCCTTACAGGCTCCTGTACTAGTCGCTTGGTTGGTAACTGAATGCCTTTCAGGGAGTGATTGGCTTTAACAAGTGGATTATGAGTCCTTTGATGGACTCACATTGTAATCAGCATTATTAGGAGTTAGCTGGTGAAAAATAAAAACTGGAATATAATTGGAGGAAGTAAGTCATCGGAGGAGGCTTTTGTTGGAGGCTTTTGTTGGAGGCTGTACCTTGTCCCTTTCTCCATTTCCTGGGCACCATGCCTCATCTCTGTTATATATACTCCCCCCTCCCCTATAATCTTCTGGCAAGCACATGGGGCTCAGCAGCTGTGTACCCTTGAACCATGATCCAAAATAAATCTTCTCAAGTTATATGTCAGGTACTTTGACAGAGCGGTGAAAAATCTGACCAACAGAAACCACACAAGTGTAAAGAGATAGAGACTGTTTTGGAAGAGGACCTGTGTATCTGATTTTCACTTGCAATGAGAAGGCAGAAGAGTCTAGAACAAAAGGCTGCTGTCACCCCGGACTGTGAGCAGCAAACTTCCTGGTTCAGAATGAAGCAGAAGGGTTAGATAGATAGAAATAGAACTGGCCAAGCAACAGACGTCATCGTGACTTTGCCCATGGCACCCTGTGGTGCCACGGGGAAGCTTATGAGAAAGAAGGAAGGACAGAAAGGCATTTTGCTGCAGCTCAAGAAATTCTTCTAGCTGAAATTATGTTAAAATTGCACATGCACAAAATTCAAGAGCTAAACAAAATGAGAAAACGGGTGTGAATTTCTTTGCTTGATTAAATAACCTTTTATTACCTCCTCCCTTCCCAGAGTGCAAATTGCAGTGTTGTAAAAAGGTAGTACTATTGCTTTGCTATGTCTTAAGACACCCCAGAGGGAAAATCAGCTACTTCCTGCTCTGTAGGCTACAGCCCTATAACTCAGGGCTGTGGCATTTGTTTCGATGTTAGAGAAATGGCCATAAAAATTTGATGGAGGCAAGCAGCTTCTGTGGTAGAGGTCTGAAACAGGGACCGGAAAACCAAAGCAGAATGATAAAGCTGTGCACACTGATGCTTAACTAGTTACATAGTAATATATTTAATTGTAAGCATTTAATTATTGAATAGTTTATTACTATGATTCTGCTGTATCTGTATTATTAAACTGAATGATGACTCTTTTGCATTGAACCCTCGATGTCCCTCATACATTTCTAGTTGGCTTCTATGGAGCTATTGGAATTTGGTTCTTTGTTATTCACAGTTAGGTGTCTGCCTCACGTGCATATGCCGTAGTTTCATGTGTTGGCTAAACAGGACATAAAGGACTCTTAAGTTCTTATTTTATAGAAGGTAAGATCCCACCCATTTCCAGATGTTATAAGGAAAGCTGAATAAATGCAATAAAACAGAAGGAAATAAAATAAATATATGGTCAGTGTGGTGGTTTGAATGGGATGTTACTCGTATTCTCAGGCATCTGAATATGTGATTCCCCAGTTAGTGACATTATTTTGATAGGCTTTGGTGGTGTGGCCTTACTGGAGGAGATACATTATTGTGGGCAGGCTTTGAGTTTTCAGAAGCCATATGCCTTTTCTAGTGAACTCTCTCTGCTTCCTGTTTGTGGTTTAAAATGTGGATTCTGAGCTGCTGCTCTAGACTCCATGCCTGCTGCTGGTTTTTGTTGTTGTTGTTGATCAAAAGCTCTGTAACTGTAAGTTCAAGATAAACCCTTCCTTCTCTATGTTGCTGTAGCCATGGGGTTTATGGAGCCAATGAACCTCTAAATAGAGCATATTGGAGAAAATCAATGAGCCATTGAACGTGTCAATAAAAGTGACAGATACCTACCAAAGTTGACAAATACTCAATGCAAGTGTGAAAGTTGAAACAGAAGCTATCATTGCAGATTCTGAAGACATTGAAGAATTTTGGAGGTTTCTTAATGGTAGAATACTTGCCTAGCATGTGTGAAACACTGGGGTTAGTCCTCAGCAACAGACGGACTGACCAACCGACCAACCAACCAAACAGCTGACAAAACAAGTTCAAAGGGAATATACCAGGGACAACTCTCTATGCCAGTAGTTCTCATCCTTCCTAATGCTCTGCCTTCCTCATGCTACAGTGACCCTCAACCATAGAATTACTTTTGTTTCTATTTAATAACTGTAATTTTTCTACTGTTATGAAATCATAAGGTAAATATCTGATTTGCAGGATCCATGATATGAGACTTCTGTGACAGGGTTTTTTGACCTCAAAGGGGTCACACCCACAGGTTGAGAACCACTGCTCTGTATAGATCAGAGTAAGATGACTTGGAAGAGTGACTGGAGAAGACAAACTACCTCACTTTTGTTTCAATGGTTTATATGAGTAGCCCCATAGTGGGGGAGCAGCTGTCTCTAGCACAGACCTATTTCATTTCCTTTATATGTATACCTGTCAGTGGGATTGCTGGATCATATAGCAATTCTCTCTTCAATTCTCCTGGAGGAATGAGAGCACTGTCTCCCATAAGGACTGTACTAATTTATATTCCTACTAACAATATCCAAGGGTTTTTTTTTTAATTTATTTTTTTTTTTTTGTAATTGCTATTCTATCTTCTTGATAAGAGCCATTCTTCCTGGAGTTAACAGTTGTGTTAACTTGTTGTGGAGGGTGGTGAGACATGTTGGGTATATTAATATATCCAGGTAATGTATTAACATAGAATACATTTATAAATGGATGTACCAATGCCACGTTTTACTTTTGAAATTCTGCTGTAGTTGCTTAGGTAGGACCAATATGGGAAAACAGGTGATGGGTACAGATGTCTTGTTTCTTCTATCTTTATCATTTTCTGTGGATCTATGATCTCATGAAGCGGGGAAAAACTATTATAAAGGTAAGACCTTCAGGTTGGTGATATGTAGCTCTGATGGTTGGGGTCTTGCCTAATAAGCACAAGCTCTGGGTTTAAACCCAGGTGCTGGGTGCTGGGGATGCCTCATTTGCATAAGGTGGGATTCCAGGTTCTGCTGGACATGACCTTATAAGGGGGAAGAAGTTTGACTGGCTACCTAGTAAATGACCACCTCTGATGAAGCAAAGGTGGGGGACCCAGGACCATGTGCATCAGGACATTCGGGCCCTCAAGACAAGGGAGGAGAGATCCTGTTCCTGTCAATCTCAGGACAAGACTTCTGGGGCTTGGATACAACATTAACCCCAGTCTTGATCAGGGCCTGCTCCTCCCAGTCCCATGGCTCCCTGGCCCCACAGGGAAGTAGAGATGGGTTGATCAGAAGTTGACTTCATGGTTCATTTGAGACCCTCTTGGGCTACACAGGACATAGTCACCTGTCATGTGTTTCTAGCCCACTCCTCCACCACTGTTTCCCCCCAACCCAGGCACATCTTTCCAATTTATTTTATATATGTGTTTGCTTTAATACACACACACACACACACACACACACACACACACACACACAGGTGCAAGTGCACATATATATGGAGGCCAAAAGAAGGCATCAGATCCCTCAGAGCTTGAACTACCCCTGACTTGTTATGTGAGTTTGGGGATCTAACCCAAATGATTACACAGCAAACATTTTTAACCACTGAGCCATCTCTCTAGCTTCAACCCTGGCAGATATTGACATGTCCTAGAGATACTTTTGTTCATCACATATGTTGAGAGGTAAGTAATGAGGCTGAATGTCTCGCTGTACACTGTGCAGTCTCCATGATGGAAGACGTATTCACATTCAAACATGAGTTTGAGAATTTCTGTACTAGTTCCTTTAAATAGCTTGAAACAAGTGTGAAATGTGGGGTTGTCCCTGTAGGGAACCAGACAGCAGATTCAGACAGGACATGATTATAGAGAGGAGCCACATAGACCAACACAGACAGACCATAAATAAGATGTTGGCTGTTGCCAAGCAGCAGGAGGCAGCTGTATCCTATGGAAACAGCTAGTATTAGCTACTGCATATTTCACTAGCAAAACATAAAGGCCACTGTGAGCTGTGTTTCTCCCTCCTGACTGGTGGATGACTCTAGTGTGGTCTGACTTTGCAGTCAGTGTTGATACTGGAGGACAAACTGGGAGAATTGCAACCTGTGCCACGTTGGGGAGGTGTATATTTTTCTCCCTTCTCCTGCTTTAGTGTGCTGTGCCTTCCCTAGCAAGCACAGCACTTGTGGTCTATACTCACCTGCTGGGCCATTCTGCTAGTTGCTGCAGAACTGATACACAGGGTCTGGGTGAAGCTAGGCAGGTCCACACAGGAGCTGTGGAAACTGTTTTGGCTGAGGTCCTGTTGGCAGGATGTGGCCCTGATCCCACCTGTATCTATTTGAAGCTGTGATCAGAATCCTCTAGAGAGAAATAAAATGTTTCATTTTTTTTTAATTGTGGAAGTTACTCTTCATTTTGCCTCTGTTAATTATGTCTTAATTTCTGAGAAGCTGTTTCCAGACTGCCACATTTACTACCCATTTGTGAGCAGAGATGGATGGTGTATGACTGTCAGTGACTGGATTACTATAAGGAGGTGGCATTGTGTGTCATCAACATGATCATCTTCATAATCAATGATGACAACATGATGATGGCAATTCCCTCTGTGTTATGTAGACTAGTCTTGAACTCAGGGACTCAAATGATCCTCTTACCTCATTTGCCCATGTGGATGGAACCACGGGCATGCATACTGCCACATCTGGATTTATTGTTTGTATAATACTTTATATTTGTACTACAATGTAGACTTTCCAAAGACACTGAGACAGGGCAGATGCCACAGTCAGGTGTGTGAGCCAGCAGTCAGCAAAGTGATGGCTTCATGAAAGTCCAGCCCCATCCTTTTTTTAGCCAACTGTCATTTTCCCTGTATACCTTTGATAGCTGATAGTCTGCACTTGCTACTGATCTCTAACATGTTGTACAGAGCCCTTAAGAAACTAGAAAGCCAGGAATATTCACTGCCCCACAACAGCAGAGTTAGTTTAGTTTCTGGGTTACTGCCCAGCCTGTTAGTGAGTAGAGCTGATTATATTGCATAACAGTTTTTCATGCAGCATCAGAATTGGGTTTTCATATCCCCCTTTTGGCCTTGTCATTTTGTGTTTGGTACCTGCTACCTCTTACTCAGAACTAGATACATCCATGGCATGTTGGGTTCGTCAAATGAGATATTCGTTTGATGGTGGCATCAGAGCTGGGCATATGGGTTGATGTGAGTGGCAAGCTGAAGCAAAGGCATCAAAGGCTCTGGTCCTGAGTCCTTGTATTAATCAAGCAACACCCATTTTGTTAACAATGACGTTGACTTCAGATCAGTTCTGATCTATTACCCATGATACCAAATTTTAAATTTAAAGTAAGAATAAACATGATTAATGTAATCAGTAAGGGAGACACGGGGTGGTTGAACAGAAGGGCTGCATTCTGGTTCTAGCCATAGAGATGACAAATCTATATATGGTACCAGTGAGTGCTAAAATTGTAAATATAAGTTATTAAATCTGCCAAATAATGGCCTAGGAGTACTTAGTATAAAAATGTTCTCATTTTCATTTAAGTAGTTTAGATTTCTTAGATTTCACTATAAAATGCAACACTAATGCAAATATTGTTTGGGGAAGAAAGTAAATATACCAGAGAGGGCTATTTATTTCTTGTATACAGTCATGTATTTTCAAGCACTAGCTTATCATGAATGGCTTTTATCATAGTGATGAGTTTTCTTGTTAAGGTGGAGAAGAAGCCCAGGAAATGCAAATGCCCCAAATAAGAAATACATTGCAGGATATAAATGAACCCACAGGTGCATTTGCCATTGCTATTAAGTGACCGTTATGACACATTCTTCTTCCTTTCTTGCTAGATATATATGTCTAAACCAATGATATTTTAAGTATCTTAAAGTAGTATGTGTTGTGTTTCCTTGAAGTCCCTTGTTTAAAAAAGATAAATGTTGCATCAAATGGGGGCATTTTAAAAATACAGACAAATGAAAAAGAAATTCCTTTTTTTTTTTTAAAGAGTTTAAATTCTCTACTTGGGGACAAACAAAAGCAGACACAGAAATAAAGAGAATAGAAGAGAACAGCTAAAACAGATTGGTCTACTGAAGACCTAAGGTGTCAGTAATTTTATTAAAACACTGAGCTGTAATTCAGTGGTTTTAATATGCATAAGTAAGACTCTGGGATCTGTCTCACATGTGCATGTGCACACTTTATGATGCCATCAAGAAAATGGTTTTGAGTTATATAATATACACAAACTTGAAGTAAAGGATGAAAAGGAATATTATGCAAACCTTAATAGAAAGCTGAGTGGCTGTGTTACTATCATAGGAAATAGAATTCAGGGTTACAGAGATGGCTGAGCAGTTAAGAGCACTTACTGCTCTTGCAGAAAACCTGTCTTCAGTTCCTAACACCTACGTGGTTACTCACATGTAGGAACTCCAGTTCCAGGGCACCAGACAACCTCTTCTGGCCTCTACAGGCACCTGGTACATACAAAGTGCACATATACATTCAGTCAAACACTCATACACATAAAATAAACAAAAAAAATTTAAAAAGAATCAAAAGCCATACTTCAAAGCATGTAAACCACACATAGAAAGACATTTAGAAAATTACTTTGTATTCCCATGCATGCGGAGGCCAAAGGTTGACACTGAGTATCTTTCTCTGTTGTTCTCAGTGCTTTTGTGAGATAGCCTCTCAATGAACTTAAAGATCGCTGATTGTCTAGACTAACTAGCCAGAGAGTTGAGATCCCAAACACTGGGGTTCCTCTAACACCACCCGGCTTACAGGACGGTGTTAGAAAACTGAACTCAGGTCCTCATGCTTGAGTGACAGTCACTTTACTTACTGAGTCAATCCCCAGCCCCAGAGAGGGACTTTTTTTATAAAAAAAAAAAGGGTCAGTCTGCCAGATTGGCAGAGTTGTTTAAACTTTCAGTCTACCAAACAACAGAGCAGAAAAGTTTGTGAAGCCAAAACCTATGGAGAGGTACCATAATGTACCAGCCTAATCGTGGTTCTAGCTCTCAGTTTCTCCTCTTGATTGCTTTGGAGTACCTGGAGAACAAGTTAGCAAAGCTTTTAGAGGTCTTAACACCAGAACAGGATGGAATTGGTGCTTGTTCAAGACTTCATCCAGCAGACATAGAATCCATGTTCCTTTCAAGCATCTACAGGTCCTATGCAAAGATTAACTATGTACTGAGCCATAAAACACATCTCACTCAATTTGGATTGTGATCATTCCCTGTGTTCTCCAGCTTTAGCCCAGTCAGGGTGGAAGTCAGTAAGAGAAAGCAGTCCAGCTCTGTGTGTCCCAGACCTGTTCCTGGATGGTGCTGAGTCCATTCACACTGATGTGGTGTTTTTAATTCCATGTTGTTCCCTTACAGTAGTAGTTTCTTGGTCTGTTCATTCTGAGCATTAAAGTCAATACCATTTAGGCACTTCTGTGACTGCCTAACATGACTCTCCACAGTCTTCGGGTACCATCCTGTTGTCCCTTGCCACCATTTTCATATCACATACTGCCATATCACTTTATCATTAACCACACATACCATTTGTATCGATAAGAAAATGTCCTTTTGTGTTTATCAGCAGAAAAGACTGAACTTCATATGTTGTGTCTCAACAGGTACCTGTACAATACCTGCCCAGTCAAAATTTACTGAATGAGCACTAGATTCTGGTTGCATAGTCAGCCATGTATATTGGTAATCCATAACTATTTTTGCTTCTACCAGGCATTTTTGTAAATTAGTAAACCAGCTTCTTCCTAATCAAATGCACATCTCTTCAACTAGCCTTTGTATTTATAAAGTTGTTTATTCAACCAAAGAAACTTTTAGGGGAGGCTGGATTGAAATGGGTTGGATGTGTATAAAAGCCTTTAGAAGCCTGATGAAATTATGAAAAGCCAACAAAAACTAATCCTGGTAGATCATTCAGTTTAGCAGTGATAATGACATAAAAATTCCATAATTTTAAGAATAGCCTCTATTCTGCACAGTAAAATCCTGTAAACATGAATTCTGGGATGAAGTGCATAGCTCAGTTGGTAGTGTACTTGCCTAGCATGCAGAGGGCTCTGGGTTCAATTCCCAGTACCACATAAACCATGAGGAATGGTGCCCACCTATAAACCCACCACTTGAGAAGTAGGGCTGGAGGGTTGCAAGTTGTAGGTTCCTCTCAGCTACATGGTGAGTTCTAGGACAGTATAGAACACATGAGATCTTGTCTGAAAAAATAAGAAAATAAAATTTACCAAACCCACCCACAAACAAGCAAATAAGCAACAACAAAAACCAATATTAAAAAAATTAAATTACCCAAACAATAACAAGGTCTTGCACATAGCATAGTGACCGTGGTTATTGTAGTAAGTAGATATTTGAACATATCAATATCTATCCAGTGCCTTTATTTAGTCTCTTTGTTTCATTTGCTAAGTTGGAGAGGAGCTGCAGCATGGATGCTGGATGTGCACAAGATGTTCCAGTCATCTGTGTCAGAAATGGGAACAAGCTTTATATTTTTTCTGAAGCCCTTTATTCCAGCATAAGAACTGGCCTCCTAACTATGCCACTGTAGAGTTATTGTAAAGACTTTAACAAAGAAGTACTAATATTGCACGTCCCTTTCATTCTTTCAAAGTCACACAGTGAGTGAACGCATGCACGGGGTCAAGCTTCCCAACGTAGTATTACCTAGCAGTAATTCTATGTCACCAGCCAACAGATTGAATCCCCAGAAAAACAACAGAAATTAATACCCACTGAGTCTGTTGGCCAAGACAGCACTTTGGAGTAATGACAGCTACAGGTTAAGATAGGTAGATGATGGTCTGAGGTTTCTAGAGATTATTTCTTAATATTCAAAGGAAAGGTCATGATTGCTATTTTCATGAAATCCAGCAGTGCACTGACTGTATAACCGCGTCTCCGACAGAGATCTTTCAGGACTTCATATTCCACACTGCCTTGCCTTTTCAGCTCTGCGGTTTGGTCAAGTTCCCAAGGCCATTCTAGCTGAAACCTCCTTTCACACAAGTAGTTTTGTTTTTTTTTTCTCTCTATTCTCTAACAGGTGCTTTAAAAATTCATGATTGCCAACAGTCTTTACGGAAGTCTTTGATTGGCAGGATGTTACAGAGCCCATGCTGTTCTCAAATCAGCTGTGTAGCCAAGAGTGACCTTGAACTTCTGGTCTTCCTGCCTCCACCTTCTCGGTGATGTGATAACAGGTGTGCCAGACTGTGTTTATGTGGCTCTAGGAATTGAAGTCAGGACTTCACGCATGCCAGGCAAAGTGCTCTACTAACTGAGCTATATCCGACACCGTTCATCAATTCATTTTACTCTACTTTTAAAAAATATTTATATTTATTTTTTGAGCGACAGGTGCAGGGCAGTTTGTTTGTCTATGCGCGTGTGAGGGTAGGTGCCCGTTGAGTCCAAAACAGGGTTTTGGATCCCTTGTAGCTGGAGTTACAGGCAGTTGTGAGCTACCTGGTATGGGTGATAGGAATCTGGTTCTCAGGAAGAACTACAAGTTCTCTTTACTGCTGAGCCATCTTTTCAGCACCCCCCCTCCCCCTTCTGCTGTTCCAGCTTCGTGTGTTTTTTGCTTTGATTCTAAGACTAGTGGTCATTTGGTTCTTTGCCTTTTGTTGTTGTTGTTCAGAACTTGGCCTCCTTTATTAGAATTACATACCAAGTGTCAAGTTTCAGAACTCAGTCTTCAAGCCTATTTTCTGATTAAGTGTACTTTGTATACTTTGGAAAAACAATGGTCCAGTCCAATGCTGTCCTTTGTTGTAATGGGATGCTTTATGTCTATACTCAGATCCTCTATAGAGCCCATTCTTAAGGGAGAGATGAATGCAAATTCAGCTGTCTCTGGGGGTTAGTTTGCTCTTGTTTTAGTTTTTGATAAACACTATTTACATTATGTGGCTATCATTTCTTCCCAAGTTGCCAAACTGTTGCTCCTGCTGCTCTTGTCCTGCTGTCTGTCCTGCTCCTCCTCATTCACATTGTCCTTGTTCCTCTTCATTATTCTTCCATATGAAATCCCTATTAAAGGAGATGCTGAGATATCCCCTCATTCCCCCCAACTAGGAGATAAAGTTACTAGCAAGGAGAAGTTAAAGTTTCCTGGGCAACCACATTTGATCCATGAGGTCAGGGCAGGAGTTGGGGCAATATGCTGTCTTCTATCGGAATCAGCCCTGAGGGAATTGAATTCTCCCATTGCCATTAGAGATGCTGGTGGACCACATATTTTTATGAGCTTTAAATCCAGAATGCAGCACAGACCAATGATCCTACTTCACAAATGAACAGGGAAAATCCATGTCCAGGTCCAAGCACTTGCCCAATAGTGCCCATTATTGGCACAGTCTCTGATCCTGGTTAGTGTTTATTTTTCAAAGTTCACGTTTCTGAAACTCTCCAGTACCACACCCATCATACTTGCACTGACTTTAATATTATAAACCTATTTATTCCTACTAGCTGATGTCATAGTAAGACTCCTGGGAAGCAACCCAGCCTTTATTATCTGTGGGTTTTATTCACTCAGAATACAAGGCTATTGCAGTCTTGATAAGATTCGAGCAAGTCTTTGAGTGTTTAATCACATGGACATGTGTGATTATTTTTAATAGTGTACAATATATTACTGTCAGTCATAAAACACATTGAAAATTAATTGCAAACATAAGTCAGCCGTGTTTAGTCTTTTGGGAAGGCTGCCAGGAACCGTTCTTATGAGGGGTCTGGCTGTGGGAGTCGATGGGAAGTGATTTCTGCTGAGAGAAAATGTGTTGTGGTAGCCCATTTTGCCAAGAATCTGGTCATCTGTGGCTTAAAATTTTAAAAAAGTAATCCAGCCATTTGTCTTGTAAAAGCTAATTTTATATTTTCTGTGAGCATTTTTAGTGGCGCTGCAGTTGAACTGGGTGTTTCCATGGGCCAGTGCTTGGTTGTGAACCTAACCATACCAGCTATATGGTTGGTGTCTTTGTCTGGAGGTGAACCAACCCACCCCCCTCCATCCCTGTATATCCATTTTAGCCTTTTAATGCATTTGTGAGGCTTTTCTTTATCATCTAAATCATGGATGGCATCTTTATCATCTTTATCATGGGCATCTTAGATGGCTTGGGAAGCATTAAATTGTAGTAATCTGACATAACTAGTATGGGTTGAGAATTACACTGACATTTATATTAATGATATTTTTAGTTCTCAGAAACTTTTCTTTCATCTTTTAATATTCAAGGAAAAAGGGCTTTTGTTTGCACATTTATACACATTGAACTATACTAACAACCTTTTCTTTGAATTTCTTTGCAGCTCTTAGTATTATAGGTCATGCCTTAGTGCCCTCTAGTCTTCTTAGTTTGTTTATTTCTGCTCATGTTTCCAGTTTATTATTATTATTGTCATAATCATCATTATCACCATCAACACTACTTTAGTGTCTAATGTGCATAGAGAAAAGTGAACGAGCTCTAACTGAACAGCTTGATGGGCTTTCAGGAACTGAGGCGCTGCCACCACCACCCATCCCCACCTATGCTCTCATGACCAGCACTCAGTTTCTGCAGGTCTCTGGCTCATGTCTGTATCGCCATAGTATCTCCTAGGCCTCCCCTCATGACTGTCCTAACCGGTAGCTACCAGCAGCAGTGGCATCAACACAGATGAGTTTTATCTACCTTTCTAGTTTTTATTATAAATAAAAGCACATGTCTATTTTGTTTTCTTCTGTGTGTGTGTGTTGCTCAACATCATGATTTGAAGGTTCATGGTGTTGTAACTACAGTTACACAGTGGACTTTGTTTTGGGACAGCTAATACTTTTGTAATATTTCCTTCCAGATGTGGCTCTACTAATACACAAATTAACTTCAGGATGATTCTTGACTATTAAAAGTCATACTTAAAAGACTACTTAAAAGGATGACTTGAGGGAGAAAAGGAGGGAGAGAGGGAGGGAGGGAGGAAGAGAGGGAGGGAGGGAAAGAAGGAAGGAAGGAAGGAAGGTTCGTTCACTTTCAAATCAGAAAAAGTCTATTGTCTCAAGCAGAGGTTCCTGAGATAGAGTATACTCTAGACTCTAACAGTGGCATTGGGGATTAGTGCAGGGTTCTGTTGTTTGGATCTGGGTACTGTTCATGTTCAGGACGTAGAGAGTCCTAATGTCTGTATATTTACCAGGTATTACCTGCATATGACATCTTTGTATGTGTGAAGCAAATTTTCAATTGTAGTTGGATATTGACTGGAAAGATAATTCGTTCTTGTGCAGTAATGAGTCCAGAATACAGTGGAAAGGCTATACATTTTATCCATCAGCATCTAATGAAAGCATGATTCTTCACAGAGGAGTCCATGCTTCATTTGGCTGTTATGTTTTCCGGCAGCATATTCTGCTGGCAGAATTTTTTCAGTGACTGATTCAAGTTAACTGTTTTTGTTTTTCAGAATATCCTGGAGGGATTTTATAACTTTGATAGTAATTTCTTAAAGACTTTCTCAAACACTGCTGTCTGTCTTTGGCATTGCAAACGTGTCTGTTTTGTGCAACTTTTACACTTAACAAAAAGTGTTTATAAATAATGCCTTATGTGTATTAGTCATTGGGACTTCTACACCAAAAATTCCTTAGACTGGGTAGTGCCTAGCAAGAGTATTGCTCAGTATTCTGGAGGCTAGGAACATTAGTAAATTCAGTGCTTGCCAAGGGCATTTGCCTCATAGACTACACCTTCTAACTGCTGCTCACCGAAAGAGATGTTGCTGTGCCTTTTATAAGGTCAATACCCTGTCAGTGAGAGTGAAACTTTTGGAAGTTCTTTCTTAAAGGCCATGCTTCTTAAGACTGTCACAGCAGCTCTAGGGTTGAATACAGCAATTTTGAGGAGGCACGAATATAAAGAACATAGTAATGTGAAGGTCGTTCTTGTTGACTTTTTGGCTTAAACAGACATGCACAATGATTTCATATGCCTGTGCCTGTGTTTTACTTTGCTGCTGTGGCTGTAACACTGCAGGCTTTAGTGGCTGAGATGCCACATGTTTAATTTCTGAAGGTCGGCAGCTTGGCATGATCTTATAGCTCCAAAATAAAGATTGGCAGAGTTGTATCTCTTTCTGGTTCTCAGGGTTGTTCGGCCTTTTTATAATGTACATGAAGTTGTTATCAACAATGTACAATTGTGTTATGCACGACTCAAAGGTAAAAATACTCATAATGTCTTCAGCAACTTTATGATTTTGTATAATTTTTTAAGGACAGGCCTTTAAAGGAAGTATCATTTTAGTGCGAGGCAGATTATAAAGATGAAGAGCTCTTCTCTGCTAGCAGGAAGTAAAGGGCTGCACTATTGGTCAAAATATTGAGTTGATAAGCTGTTGTATTTTACAGTTTAGTTTTTTCAGAAAGCAACTCTGATGTAGATTTTCAAAGATAAACCTTAAAAACACCTGCAAACAGTGTTTTTGAAGTCATTAATCCCTTTCTGTTCCTGTGCTTTTGAAGATAAATCTTGGCTATCTCCCTTTCCCTTATTTCATGGGTACCTTACCTTAAGCTGTGTTTGTATGTTCAGTGACTGATGGCGGGCAGCACTTGTCACCCCCTTTTCAGGGAGCATCTTTAAACGTTTAGTATTATTTTAATCTTCCAAAAGCTTCAATAGTCTCATGAATATTGTCTCAAAAAACAAACAGAAAAAAAATACTAGAATGGAAACATTGTATTTTTCAGTAAGTAGATACTTCCTATAACTTCCTAAGTGGTTAAATGCTTGATACATAAGAGAAGAGCCAGAGATAATTGCTAGAACCATAGACCCTCCCACCATTTGGATCACAGGTTTGAATGCTTCATTGGAAGGGAAAGTTGGTTATTTAAGCAGCCACCTTTAGCTGAGTTGGATAGCCATTGTGTCTGGTGTAAGTGCACGTGTGAGTGTCTGTCTCTGTCTCTGTCTCTGTCTCTCTCTGTGTGTGTGTGTATGTGTGTGTGTCCTGTCTCTTACCTGACTCAGTGCTAAGATTATATGTACACATTGATATAACTGTCTTTTTCTGTAGGTGCTGGAGATCTGAACTCAGGACCTCATACATGAGCAAGTGTTTCTACCTACTGTGCCATATCCCTAGCCCCTCTGACCATTTTTTAATTCTCAGTCAATGATGGGTAGAATTAAGTCATCTGAGAACAAAGAATTGATTTAGTTAATTTAGATAAGATCTCCTGTAGTTCAGTCTGGCCTTGAATTTGCCATGTAGCTGATCTCTCTGATTCCACCTATGGGATGGCATGCCCATATCTGTCTTATGTGGTACCAGGGATAGAATCCAGGGTTGTACTCATATTTGGCAGGCATTTTGCCAGTTAAGCTACATATGCCCAGCCCTGGATTTATTTTTAAAGATAATGGAACTGAGAACTCTTTCTACAGCCTGTTTCACTTGTGTGTATCGTTCCTTTATGGTCCCTGCACCATGCATGCAATTTGAAACACCTGTAGTTTGGAATTAAGCTTGCCTCTTCACATGCCAGGCCCCCTCTTTACTCCATCCACACAGGCACATGTGCTGATTTACCTTATGGACCAGGGGCACAATTGCAATGCTTTGTTTTAGTACTCACGAAGGGCTGTTGGCCCTGAGGAGTCAGGAAGGAAGCCAGATGTGCTACGCAAACAAGTCCTGCTATTTGCCCATCTGTGGCTATGGCTTGCATATTCAGCTCTTCTCCAAGATCCCACAAGAGCTTAAGGAAAAGGCAGAGAAAGTATTCCCAAAATTATGTGAATGCCCACATTTCCACTGACAGTGGAAATATAACTTTTTATTCTCTTTCAATTAACATTTTGAGTTTTTAAATTTACCTAGAGAGAATTGATGTAAAAATCAGTAACATCATAGATTGTTATGTATTTACAATATATTAAAGAAGTTTATATGTGATCGTAACTAAAATTCTGGAAAGTAGATTTTAAAATGTTTCCCCCTTTACCAGTGAGATGAAGAAAGTTGAAATTATTCATTCACTCCAGGTCTCAGCTTCTGTTAAAAGACAAAACTGAGATTTAAATTGGGTCTCTGAATGTATAGAGCCTTTTGCTGTCTGCTGTGTCTCTGTGGTGACTCTTGGGAGGGAGCCTGCTAAGGATGGCCTGTCATCCAGAATGCATGCTTCAGGAGGCATCCCTGGTACCTAGGCAGCTCTGGTGCATTGTATAGACTCTGAGTATCCACTGGTGGGAAGAGTTTTGCTCACTCTTCCCACAGTCACATAACGATGGCCATTATGTACTGTCAGTGCTGCAAGAAGCCACCTGCATGGCCTCTTAGGGACATTCCTCAGTCTGTGTCGGCTACAAGGCACTCCAAGTGACTGTCCTTCAAAACTCAAGTATCCTGGTAAAAGATGAAACCCCTTGATAAGATGTAGAAACTCTTCAGTGATGACGCCTGCTTCTCTGGGTCATTGGACCGCCTTTCTGTAACCCTTGAACAAAGTAAACCTAGGGATCCTTCCACATGCAGGGTTCAGCCCCTGCTAGACTCTTGATGCATGGCATTTCTTGGTCCAGGCTAGGTCTCCTCTTTACCCTGGATTTACTATGTCTGAAAGCTGCTGCTTCCTCCCTGATCCAAGCTGGTTGCCCTTTCTGCGTGTTAAGGCCACACCCTGTAATAATTCTCTTTTCTACAGTTGCTGTATCTTAGATAGTCCTAAATCCAGATGTTACATCACCTAGGAAACTTATCATGCCTACTATTAAAGCCACTGCACCTAGTATAATGCTTGGCAAATAGAGCTTTGCTGAATATTAATTGAATTAAATGTAGAACTGAGATGGACATGTGAACTAACTATAGAAGAATACCGTGAAGACTCGATAGAAAATGAACACACTCTTTCATTAACTAACATTTTCTGGCCTAGGACAGTTTTTGAAAGATACAGAGTAATACAGATGGTTGTGGGTTTAAAAAGATTTGAGTGTCTTTTTAATTCTACTTTTAAAATAGAAATGGGGACCAGAGGGTGTATTGTTTAGTGGTATAATGCATGTTTATAATGTGTGAGTCTCTGAGTTCAATTCCCAGTACCAAAGCAAGGAAAACCAAAACAGAGTGACCCTCATAATTTGACTTATTTTTCAACTGAAGTTAGAATATCCTGTGTGCCTTTCTCTGCGTAGCTAGAAGGTAGTAATTAGACTCTGTTGTGTTCTCTTGCATAAGAATCGACTGTCTTATGCTATTACAATAGTCCAAATTTATTTTGTGATTTGCTTTTCTTTTTCACTAGATCGTTGTGTCTTGTTCTCTTACAATCTGTTTTGCCATTAGCAAGCCAACCTTATTGTCATAAAAATAGTTCTTAAGGGTCTGAGCAGCCCTTTTTAGTCTGGTGTCACAGACCAGAATAGGAATGCCTCAAAGGGTGTATCCACTAAGTACTGAGTGTCCCAGCCCTTCTCACAGATTTCCATGGTCTCTGTTCACCTTTCCTCTTTCTTTATGGGATTCAGTTGGTAATCTGATTTTTACTTTTTGAATGAGCTGTCATTTGGGTAAACCAGAAGCATGATTTTTTGGTTTGTTTCTGCTTATTTTTGTGATGCTAGAGATGGTTAAACTGACCCATCTCCCTCTCTCTAGAATCATAAGGCAGAAACAAAATGCTCCAGTAGGCTTCCTGCCCTAGCAGCTAGGTCTACTTTGAACACTATGTGCTTGTGAGGCATGTGCTTTCCCACTGAGCTGTCACCCGGTCTTGTTTCTCTTTGTTTGCAGAAGGGGTGGGTGGGGAAGGGATGGGGGGAGGGGGCTTGATGGTTGAGCCCAGGGCTTCACACATGTTCACCAAGACCACAGTAAGGATGTGATGTTTGCCGCCAGAGTTTAATTTAGCAGACTGAGCTTTTGCTTTCTTGTAGATTGGTGCCCTGCCAAGGCTTTAGCATTATACCAGTCACTCCTTCTCCGTGGAAGATAAAACTCAGGATTCCTTGTGGATATCTGAAACCATGGTGCATTAGTCAGGGTCCTCTAGAGGAACAGAACTGATAGAATTAATATGTATATGGGATTTATATATGGAATTTATTAGAGTGGCTTACAGGCTCTGTTCCAGCTAGTCCAACGATGGGTGTCTACCAATGGAAAATCCAAGTACTCAGTAGTTATTCAGTCCATGAAACTGGGTGTCTCAGCTCGTCTTCAGTACATGCCAGATTCCCAAAGAAGTAGACTCTAATGTTGGTGAAAGATAAACTTGCTTAAGTAAGAGCCAGGGCAAACAGGCAAAGGACAAGTGCGTCCTTCTTGCTTGCCCTTTATATAGGCTGCACCAGAAGATGTGGCCCAAATTTAAGGTAATTCTTCCCACCTCAAAAGATTAAAAGAGGGTCTTCCAATTTCAAATAATTTAATTAAGAAAAGTCCCAGCTACTTGGGTTTTTGTTAATTCCAGATGTTGTCACGTTGACCCCCAACCCCAAGAATAGCCATCAGACATGGGTGTTTCTGCTTTCTACCTATGTATACTATTTTGACAGCAGCAACCTGAAGTGATTATAATGAGGCACTACATGAGAGGGGTATGGATGTGACCTGCTTACTGAGTCACATTTAGGCTTTTCCATGTGATGGTGCCTCTGTGATGATCTAGGTTGGGATGAACAATGCGGCATTGCCATGCTTTCTTAGGCTCTTACTCAGAATTTACAAAGCACAAGAGTACGTTGACAGGCAGTCTGAACACTCCGCTCTGGAGTGAGCCACGCGCAGGTAGTACATAGCGCTTGGGTACACTGGGCAAGGGGTGATTTTCATATCCGCATGATGAACAGAAATGGCAGGAGCTTTCACCACCTTACTCAGAATATTCATTGACAAACTTACTAATCAAGATTCTTTTTTCATTTAATAATTTGCCCTGCGGTTGTTCATGGTTATGTAAAACCATAGAAGGTGAAACTACAAATAAGGGTCGTATATTTGGGACAGGCAGCTGGATGATATTTGTAATAGATAAAGACTGATGATCCAGTTTTGTAAAGTCCATTCAGAATATAATAAGTCATTTTAAGCTCTAGAAAAAAAATCCCCATGTATAATTAGATGCGTGTAATACATTGCTCAACATCCAGAAATGTAATCAAATTCTGATATAGAACATGCCAAAATCTGACTTGCCAAATTCAGTTAATCTTTTTCTAAAAAGCATATTTTATGGTAGACTTTAGGAAAGTGTTCACATGTGTGGAATTAGTCAAGTGATATATATTGTTGTAGCTCCTATTAAGGGATGTGTAATAACCTGGCATGCAGGAATGCTATTTATATAAGAATTCTTGTTGAAATAAAAGTGAGAGGTATTGCTAATTTTTCTAAGTTATAGCTTATGTCTAAACCATCTGTTCCCTGCATATACTCAGTATTTTATATATTCCTAATCCTTATAATTTAGCTATTATCCCATTAGCTACACCATTAAAGATAATGGCTAAATGTGTTACCATTGACTTATTAATTGATCCATTTAGTATGTGTTTAAAACATTGGAATTGATGATAACTGTCTAAAGATGAAGTATAACAATTTTGGGCCTATTAAGACACCACTTGGCCTAATACATCACCTTTAATTTAATTTCACTTCTTTTGCATTAATAATATAATATTGATGGTGGCCATGGTAATCGATGCTTGTATTCTGAAGAGCATATTAAGAACTATCTTGGGCTGTGGCGATGACAGTTAATGAGAACTTTAGCTGTGCAGACATGAGGACCCAGACTTGCTGGACAAGGCTGCGTGTGCCTGCAATCTCAACATTGCAGGGTAGAGGAAAAAACTCCCAAACTGTCAGCCTTGCCAAAATCGTGAGATTCCTTTTTTTGTGAAAGACCCTGTCTCCAGATAATAAGGTGGGGGGCAGTGAAGGTCCCTCAGTGTCCTGCTTTGACATATTTCCCTCCACCCCCCGCCCCGTCTCCCTCTCCGTTTCCCTGTCTCCTCACCTCTCCCCACTCTTCCTTATCCTGAGTGTTATGTCCTTAGAGCTCATTTGATTGAGCACATTTGATATTCTTTCAGTAGTGTTCATTATTTCCCCCTCGTAGTTATTCAGAGTATCTGAATTGTTAACAAGGCTCTACTTTGGACAGTCAGTCCTGCCGGGTAATTGATATGCAGTAAGAAAACATCTGTTTTGCCTCTGTTTGGCAGTGGCCATCCTACTTGGCAAATTTCAAGTTGGTAGAGCTCCCATATCTCTGGATATCTGGAGCTGTGCCATCCAATACAGTATTCACCCTCCCCGCATGGTTATCTAATTTTTATTTGAGGTGAAATACATTTTAAATGTACTTTCTTGCTTCCACTTGAAGCCATTAGAGCTTCAGGCTATGACACTGGACTGAACTCATTGCAGAACATCCCTGTCCTGGAGGGAAGACTTTTCAGTATTGCTGTTAGAGAGTTCCACAGTCTCTTGGCAGCTTAACTCCCTGTATTGAGTTGAAGTATGACCCCAGTTCTGCCAGATGCCCTGCACAAACACCCACGCACACCCTGCTTCATGTATTCTATACATCTTTGTTTCTAAGCTTGACTGTACATTAACATCAAATGAGGGAATGTTTGAACTTCTGCCATTCAGGTTAATTAGAATCACCGTTGAAGAAAGGAGGAAATAGTTTTTCCTTTCTATCATTGAGATAAAATACCCTGACAGAAGCAGCTTAAGGGGAAAGACACTTATTTCAACTCAGTTCAGAGTTACAGTGTGGGACTGGGGGAGTGGGGTTCTGGGGAGACGGGGTGGTGATGGAGAGTCACCAGCAGTAGGATCTTGGTGCAGTAGTTAGTCATATCTTCAGTCAGAAGAACAGTAAGGACTGTACACATGCTAGTACATGGCTAGTTTTTTCTATCTTTATGTAGTCTAGGATTTCCAGGCCTAGGCAATGTTTCTGCCTGAAATTAGGATAGGTCTTCCCATTTCAAGGACTTTTATCCAGTTACTGTATACTGCAGGCCTGCTCAGTCCCATGGATGTCTAGATTTGTTGACTGTCAACCATAATCATCACAGCATCAGAATTTACAGAAGATTTATTACTCAGTGATTCTTACTGGCCGCCAACACTCAAAATCACTGTTATATATAGTAAAATTTTATTTTCTTTTATTTACTTATTATAAGCTTGAGATTGAACCCAGGGCCTTGAGTATGCTAAACATATGCCCTCTACTGAGTCCTGCTTTTTATTATTTTTAATCCACAGATCAGTGGCTTCTGAACTTGATCTTCTTTCTTCTCTCTTTCTTTGTCTTGGTGTCATTGAAAGTTGTCTGGCAAGTTTTAAAACCATGATAGTTATCTTACTCACCTCCCCCCCCCGCCCCCTGAACTTCTGTCATTATAGCACCCATCTTTAAACATGTGAAGACTAAAACACATAAAACATGCAGACATGTAATACAAATAATAAAAATACAATAATAAAAATAATAAATATAAATAATAAATAATAAAAATAATAAAAGTAATAAAATACATATAATTTTATCATAATTGTTAAATATATAATAATAAAATAATATGATACATATTTTCAGAATATACGTAACAAAACTTTTGGTAGCATAAGAGGACATGATAGATTTTTATAGGAATTTCTTTCCCATTTAAGGAACTAAAATATTTTCCTTCAAATACGTGACGACAGAGCAGAGTGAATACCCTGGATACTTGCTTTGTGTCTGCTTTGTCTGCCAGAAGTTGCTTACTTTGTCCTTTTGGTTCATACTTTGGAATTATGCAATCAGGGTAGATTTACATGGCCCCATGTCTGGAGAAGCCACCAGGGCAGGGGGTACCTTTGTGCTTCCGTGTTATGAATAGCCAGTTGTGGGCCCCGGCCTAGATTAGGACAAGCATCTTTTCTCAAACTATGGGGTCTAGAGTCATGTGAGTTTCTGAGGAGGGAAACTCCTTTACCATTGTTTGAGTTACTGGGACTTTGTGGAGCTTGAGAGAGAACAAAGTAGATGTTGTACATGCTGCTGGTCCCTAGTGTCCTTTAGAAGAGGCTGTGATTGTAAAAGGTTAGGCGTAGAAGCGTAGACAGGTTTCTCAGGTGGATGGATGAGCTTACAGCTTTCCCAAATCAAAACTAAGATGCAGTTAAATTTTATGAGCTTTAGCTGTCCTTTTCCTCCTGTAGACACTGGTATTTTTCTTTCAAAAGGTATGTTTTCCTGAGTTGCGTATTAAAATGCCAAGACTCTTAGCAACCGGTTATATAAACAAACCATTTTATGCCTGTGTTTTTAAATGATCAAATCAAATTACTATAGAGCCAGAACATGAATTATCATCATTTCTCAGAGACATAAAAACTCAGCAGCTGTGTTCTGCATCACGCAAGGCTTCTTTTGTAACACGTTGTGATAATTCCAGCTGCTTAGAGCTGCCCTGTGCTTACTGGGGCAGGTGCCCACTGGACAGTGAGAGTGCTGTGTGGACGGATATCTACTTGCTAAAGAACCGCACTCCTGCGTCCTTGGCTAACACAAGGAAACTGCATCCGCAGGTGAGAGGAGTAGGATCTTATTTTTTGTTTGTTCGTATGATTTGGTGAGAGCCCAGAGCTACAGATTTGAAGACAAGTGATACATCACCCTACTGTGCCCCAACCCCAAAGACCTGTTTGTGACCTTGTAAAAGACCTAGCTGCTTGGAGGTCTGAGCTGATAACCTTTGGAACTACGACATAAATGAGAAGTTGGGGGTGGGTAAATATAGTAAATGTGAAATCTTAAGCCTTAGTATATGTCAAAAGTGCATCTTTTATAGATTATTATATACCAGTTATGGAGAGAAACTGCTATTTCATATATTAGCTCAATTAGTTCTCACTACTACTTTAACATTGTAATTGTTTTCTTTGTTGCCATATATAGATAGTTAAAAGAAGTTTACAATTTTTTAAAGAGTTTATTAGCTGGAGAGATGGCTTAGTGGTTAAGACCATGTGCTTCTCTTACAGAGAACTCAGGTTGGTTCCCAATACTCACAGAGCAGCTCACCACTCTGTAGCTTTATTTCCAGGGATCCAACCACTTTAAGCCTCTAAGGACACTTCATGCATGTGGTACACATTTATCATATACCTAAGATATTGTTTAAAACTCTTTGAGACATTTATTTGGCTTCACAAGTGGTGTCTGGCAGAGAACTTTGTAACTTAAATGAATCAATACTCAACATCTGCCCTTCAGAGGAACCCCTGCCCCTCATTTGTGTATGATGAAGAATTATGTATGCACACATGTGTAAGTTAGAGATCAATGTGTCTTCTTTAATCTCTCCCTCTCCCTCTTTTGAGACAAGGTCTCACTGGACCTGGAGCTCAGGGATCCCAGCTGACTTCCTGGTCAGCAAGCTGCAGGGATCTTTCAATTTGCTTCCCAGCTTTTCCACTGGGCGTGCGTGGGGATCTAAACACAGGGCCTCATGCTTTCATGGCAAACACTTCACTGACTGATTCATCTTCCAGCTTCAACTTTTTGTTTTTAAATAAAGCAATACAATAAGTTCTTAGCCAGTGAAAGCATTTCATCACATCATTGGGGTTAATAATAATGTATGGTGCAATTAAAATCAAGTTGGTTAAGTCTGAGGGGAAAGAGAATCGTAGAAACTCTCTGGTTACCCCAAGTGGATACCACATTGTATGACATTTCCTACAGCATTTTTTTTTAATCAGCGATTTTTTTTTTTTTAAGAATTGCCAGTAAGGTAACATATTATCTTTTTTTTTCCCCTCCCATTTTCTGTGTGCCTAGTACTTAGGAGTGCAGAGCACAACTTCCTAAAGCCATTTAGATAGCTTAGCCTTGAGTTTGAGAGATTAACCCATCCCAAGTTCCTGCCTAGGTTTATAAAAAAGCAATAGGATTTGTTTACAGCTGTGAATGGGGTGGGGATTGGGGAGAGAGGGAGCGCATAGTCACAGCTAGGAATCAGTGCAAAGACGAAAAGCAGGAACCTTTATTATAGAGTTGCTGGGTAGCTCCTGCCCCAATACATGCATGAGCTACTCCCTGGTTGTGCCCTGAATCTGGGGAGCCCCAGGGAGTTTATCACTGTCTTGGCTTTGCTTTTGTTGTTTTTTGCTACAGTCTCTCATTCTCCAAAGTCTAGCTCTCATGTGGAAGAAAACATGAATAACCTTTCGTTCTTTCTGAAGTTCCAGCCACCCACAGAGACCGACTAGCTGGCTTCCAGTCATAGCTTCACATTTCCTAGAAAGAGAGTCTGTGCTGCCAGATATGGGTCAGGTGGCTGCTCTTGGCCAATGTGTGGAAAGTGGATTCCTAGTTAGACATGGCTGCCTAGGGCTCCTTGTAGAGACCTGGCAGGAGGTGTCCCAAAAAGAGGGTTGGCTTCTGGGTTTGGCAGGCAATCCAAAAGATGTCTCAGAATAAGAAAAAAAAGCAACCCAAGTTTTAAACACTCATTTCTTAGGCTGTTACCAGAAAATGTTAGAGATTATTGCTTTACTTGTCTGTCTGAATCAGAAGGGACTGAATGAGAGACCAAGGGAAATGTTACCATAACAGTGCATGCTCTTCATACTTTGAAGAGCCCGGATGCTAAGATTATTCCACTGCCTAGAGAAAAATAATGAAGTGTGCATTCAGTGTTCTGCTTTCTTAGCATATACTTTGATGTTTTTATATTTAGTTACTAGCATCTGAAGTTCAGCAGTCTTGAGAATAAACACCTTCTTTCCTTGCTACTTGGGTAACCATTTGTTCAATTAGTTACTCTTTTCAATCAGCAGATTAGTTATATCAACAAATATGTGGCAAGTGCCCATTGTAGGCTGTGTAGTTACAAAGTGTCAAAGAAGATGGTGGGTGGAGCCTTCCTGTAACAGCCTCGTGAAAGAGGCAGGGGAAGGAGCTACACATATTCAACTACAAGTCACAAAGGAAACATTAGTGTTAGTGCCATGAAGGTATATTTCTGTGGCTGGAGCTGCTAGGCCCAGGGGAGGGACTGCTCATTGTTGCACCTTGCCACATGAAGTTGTTGGACTCCTTCGAGTTGACTGAAACACAAGAGCTCCAAGAGAGACTATCTATTATCCTTTTGTAGATACTTCCCAGCATCACTGACTGTTGGCACCTTGGTTGGATGAACTGAAGTGTGAGGAGGAAGGTGCCTGTTCCTTGGTACCTGTCTCCCTGGGGAGCTGCTTTGGAGTCCAGTTAGTCCAGCTCTCCTATTTCCTATCTGTTTCTGACTTTTGTGTCTAGTCACCAGTGCAGTGGAATTACTCGTGCTATGTCTTGCATTGTGCCTTGACATATCCTTTAGGAAGTATTCTTTTTCTGGGCGGAGGTGTCGTGGGCATAGCGGTCATACTTTCACACATGTGGCTTGAAGACTGTGTGAAGGAAGGAGGTTTCCTACTGGCAGAGCTTTGGAGGCAGTTTGCCCCTGTGCTAGGTTGTGAAGGATTCTGGGAAGGAAGGTCCTCCTCAACTCCCCAGAAGTGCCTCAGAAGTCATGCTATGGTAAACTGGGCATAGTGGTATACCTTGAGTCCCAGCAGGCAGGCTAGGCTGTCTCTAAGTTCAAGTTCAACTTGTTCTACAAAGCAGGTTCCAGGCCAGCCAGGTCTACACAGGAAAAAATGTATCTCCAAACAAAACAAACAAACAACACCAGGACAACAAAAGCTCAAAACAAACAAAAGAAAGAGAAAGAGACGGCGTGCTGATGCACTCCTGTAGCTGCAGTGGCTTTGTCTAGGTGGGCCTCTTACCCTTGAGGATGACATTTGACAAATCAAATCTACATGCTGTTCAGGTTTCTCCTGTTATTTAATTCATAAGATACTGGAGCAAAGAGGAGATCCTGAAATGAAGGTAAGTGATAGAGAACAAGTAATAGAGACATTTTCTTTTGGTAGAGAAAACTTATTGTAAGACAGGCATTAAGAGGGAGGTGAGTGAGAAGGGCAAGGATGTGTGCAGGAACCTAAGACGGGATGGGATGGGATGGTGAGAGGGGGCATTTCACGTGCCACCTGCAGAGGGCAAAAGAAGGGAACCCATGGGGTTTTGAGACTGATTGTGGCTCATTTAGCAAGAAAACCTGTGCTAAGACTGCCATCTTATACACCTGAGAAGTTGAACTGGGTGTCAGAAATAGTTTTACTTGTGAAATATCCCTGTTCCCCTATGGTAGCTGCAGGGTTCCACTTTTCTTCTAGGAACCTGGCTCTCTTTCCCAGCCTCTGGCCTCTCCTTTGGTAACAAGGATATAATACTGGTCATGTGACTGTTACCAACAAAAGAGAGCATCTGGCCTTCAGTTTGTATTGGATTTTCTGTTTTGTTTTTGTTTTCAAGATAGGGTTTCTCTGTGTAGCCCTGGCTGTCCTGGAACTCACTCTGTAGACCAGGCTGACCTCAAACTCCGAAATCCGCCTGCCTTTGCCTCCTAAGTGCTGGGATTAAAGTCATGCACCACCACTGCCCTGCTGTATTGGGTTTTCTGTTACAGCTCAAAGGGTTTTGATCTTCTATAATTTTTGTAGGTTGCTAGGAATGAGCAGAAGCCCTGGATAAAGTGTTTTTGAAAGAGTTATCTTTTTAAATTGTGCTTTCTTCCCAGTCGTTGTTTCTTCTTTCTCACTTTTCCTACCTTTGCTGCCTCCAGTCAGGGGACTTGTGTGCAAGCTGGAACTTAAGTGTCTGAGAACTGAATTTCTCTGCTAGGCTAAGGTTTGTGTAAAACCCTCTTACCTACTTATTCAACGTCCCCTTGGAATGGTGACAGTTGCTACCTGGTTGTAAAGGTCTTAAATCACCTACTCCATCTGGATTGCTGAAGTGTCCAGAAAGAAGCTTAGGTCCCAGTGTGCTCAATTATCCCAGCTGTTAGAGCGGATCATGGGGATGTGTGATAGGAATGCGGCAGCAAACCTCAAACAGCATTTCTGCACCGTGCTAGCATAGCATACCATTTCAATGTGAGTGCGTTTCTTAATAACATGCCCGTGGAGTCCATGGACCATAATCATGGGCTCATTTCTCCTCTGGAATTCCCAATATCCAAGTGTTTTACTCGTATTAAATACCTGTCTTTCAGGCTCTTCCCACCAGGGCATTGCTCTCATTTCCCAGTATAAATCTCTCTTCCCTTCCTTTTTGGGGGGTTTATCCAGGGGACATATTATGACTGTGCCTCAGGGTTCCAGAAAGTTCCAAGTGGATCTGAGATGCACCTTAAGTGACAGAGACCAGAATGGTCCCCAGTTTGTGAGGTAGTTAGAACATGGGAACATGGGCTTGGAGGACTGTGGTGAAGATTTTCCGTTGATTTTTTTTTTTTTGTGACATTTTGTAAAGGTTTATCTGTCAGCATTATTATTGTCTCTGGGCCCAAGGGATCATTTTGCTGGATTAGCAGCCAGAGCAGTCTTTCTTTGAAGTCCAGGCTCCATTAGGAAGATCAGTACTGTTACATTGAATAATTCAGCTCTGTTTACTAAGTCTGTTTGTCTGTGTCTTTCTTGCCCTGAAGGTTGGTGAGGTTTTGTGTGGAGCACAAGTTATTAGTAGGAAGCATGCATGAGTCTCCCAGGCCAGAGGTGACTTGCTTTATCCAACCCAAGTACATGCAGTGGAATCACTAGGTGCTATGTTCTCACGTCTGTCTCTTTGAATGCAGCCTGATTCTGACTGCACAGAACACTCCTATAATGCTGTATGTGATAGAGGTGGTATTATAGAAGAGAGGTAAAAATCACAGATGTAAAAGGCTTATCCCACTCTGTTTCTGTGCTCAGATTCTGCAGTGGTCACGTAGGAACTGCATCGCCAGTGCAGTAGCTCTTAGAGGTGGGTGGGACCGCCAATAGATGATTCCATAAGAGCAAAGACCAAGGAGTCCTTCCCCCTCTGTCCTCTATAATGTAAGCACACACCAAGGAGAGCTTGTACCTGAGGCAAAGAGCAAGCTCTCCCTAGATACAGGAGTTGGCCCCTTCAGTGTTGCTGCACCCTAATCTGGGCTTTCCCACTGTCTCAGTCAGGGTTTTTATTCCTGAACAAAACATCATGACCAAGAAGCAAGTCGGGGAGGAAAGGGTTTATTCAGCTTACACTTCCACACAGCTGCTCACCACCTAAGAAAGTCAGGACTGGAACAGGAGCAGATCAGGAAGCAGGAGCTGATGCAGAGGCCATGGAGGGATGTTCCTTACTGGCTTGCTCAGCCTGCTCTCTTATAGAACCAAAGACTACCAGCCCAGAGATGGCACCACCCACAAGGGACCCTCCCCCTTGATCACTAACTGAGAAAATGTCCTGCAGCTGGATCTCATGGAGGTATTTCCCCAACTGAAACTCCTTTCTCTGTGATAACTCCAGCCTGTGTCAAGGTGACACACAAAACCAGCCAGTACACCCACCTTCTATTACCCAGGCTAAAAATCCTTACAGTGCATGAAAATGTTAAGAGAGCTTCTTGTCAACGAATGACCCTGAATAAGATAGTTATCTTTCCTTAACCTTAATTTCTTCATATTATGTCAATGCCTATTGCAAGCATGTTTTGGCAGAGGAAAATGCATCTAAAGTCGTGACCAGATGGAAGAGATTCTTGTTTGATTCTCTTGTCATCACTGTCATCATCTGTCTCATCATCAGGGTGGAGATCACTGACTCTCAACCTAGGACTTACCCCTCCCCCATACATGCTGTATAAGGATCACAGACATTTTGATGATCAAAACTTGGGGGAAGCGATACTAGTATATACAGGGCAGCGGCTGGACTGTTGTTAAGTTCTCTGCAGCACACAGAACAGCCTGTGTAAAAGTTTAAATGATTTAATCCCAAGTCAGAGCAGAAACCCTGAAATCCTTTCATTCTTTATAGTGTGGGTAGCACTAGAAAATATTCCTTTGTCCTCCCTCCATCTCTCCTTTACCCCCACCTCCCCTCTGCCCCACTATTATTTGCTTTCTCAGTTCTTTTTTCTTTCCCGTCTTGAGATGGAGTCTCTTGTAGCCTGAGCTGTCCATCAACTCCCAATTCTCTCGGCTCCACCTCCCAAGCCTTGGCATTACTGGCCCATGCCACCACATCTGTCTTCTTCGATCTTTTGATGCCACAGCTGTTTTAAAAATGTTCTGTTTGTAACCTGGTACATTCTTTGAGCCTTCTGTCTTTCTTATTGTGCCTGTGCAAATCATTGCCTGCCAGGTCATGCAGAAGAAGCTATTAGCAGGTTATTTCTCTCAATTTCTACCTCAGTAAAAAGGCATGGGTTAGGTTTTCAAACTTCAATGTAATTAATTGGGCATGAATGTTTCTGCTGTTGTCTCTGGGTAGACGAAGAGAGGGCTTTGAGATGCCAACATTTCTGCTGGAGTTTTGTTAATTTGTCGTTATTATCTTAAAGGTTTATGTACTGTTTATGGACCTTAATTACAATTTTCATTGAAGCACTTAAAACTACTTCTGTGTAAGGGGAAATGTGAGTTACTTCGCCTTACACAGAAAGTGTTTATAACATTGTATTTCCCATCGACATCTGTTCGCAAGGAATGGATTCAGTTTCATAGGGAATGATATTTTCTGTCTATGAATGTGTATGGATGTGTGTGAACATGTGGAGGCTATTCATCAGGCTAGGGTGTTGTTCCCAAGCTCTTTTTACCTTGTTTTCTTGAGACCGGGTATGTCAGTGGCTGGGAACTCACTGAGTGAGCTCAACTGAGTGAGCAGTGAGCCCCTGGATCTACCTGCTTCTGCCTCTCCAGCAATAGCAATGTAAGTGAAATAGAGCTCCGGCCAGACCTTAGTAGATCCTGAGACCTTATTACAGCTGACTCCACGATGGAAGTACAATTCAGGCTATAAAACTCACCACCTGCCAAAACTAAAACAAACACCTAACCCATCAAAGCTCAACAGTTCTGGGAGTCTCAAAATGTGCTTCCACTTCTGACTAGCATTTTATAATGAAATACGTCAACCCAGAACATGGTTTTTGTGCTTAAAAATTCACCCTGAGAAAGCCTCAGGTACACTGGGATCTCAAACACCCAGTGTAGTCCCTGGCCTGCTAATAAAGACTTGCTATTGGTTTAAACTCATGTCTGAGCTGTCCCCCTCTAGTGAATTCCCCACAATAGTTACACACCACCATGCCTGGGATTTTTATATAGGTCCCAGTCCTCACCCTTGCATGACAAACTCTTGGACAAGCACTTTACCGACTGAGCCATCCCTCAGTCTTTTCATAAGCAACTTTAAGGACATGTGTTTGAGGGACAAATCATGCCATATCTAAATATCTCCACAATGTGCTTTTTATTTGTAATCAATAAACAAGTGAATAAAAATTAGACAGTTTTGAGAGGAAAGGTTTTGCGATTGTTCTTTTGCACATTTACATTTGTGAATGTGCCCATTACAGTAGTAAAATTGCATTGTGTAATTTTAGTCTAGACAGTGTCATTGTTTCCTAATAGAATACTGCCAGTCTTTAACACTGTTTTAGTTTGTATCACTTTAGTAGATTGGCTATGTTTGTTCTGTATAAAAATGATCATCTTATTTATTTGTTGCCTTTTTTAAAACTCACTTTACAATTAGTTTGTTTGTGTGTTATTTTTGAACAACCTGGCTGTCCTGGAACTCAGTATATAGACCAGGCTGGCCTTGAACTCACAGAGATCCTCTTGACTGTGCCTCCCGAGCACTGGGATTAAAGGTGTTGCACCATCATACCCAGCTTGATTATTCTTATTTTAAAGCAGGTGATTTTGAAGGTGTATATTACTGGTACTAGATATGTTATGTGTTCATCTTGGCCTGAATAGTGCTTACCTGGATTGTACACATTGTAGAAAATGGTGGCAGTGTAGACTTGGCTTTGCTTTTTTCATTGTGGGTAGGTTAGATGTCAACAAAGGTTTAGTAACAAAGGTTACTAAAAGGATTATGTGGATTTTCTTGTGGTGGCTTGGAAAGCATGTTTCCATTTGCCATGGAAGGAAAGTAGCAAAGTGTTCTTAGTAAAACTAAGGCTTCTTCAGTCATTCTCTCCTTCAGTTCACCATTCACTGTATCTCCTCCTCTCCCCTTCCCCTTCCCCTTCCCCTTCCCCTTCCCCTCTCCTCCCCTCCCCTCCCCTCCCCTCTCCCCTTCCCCCTCCCCTCTCATCCCCCTCCCTCCCCCTCCTCTCCCCTCCCCTCCCATCCCCCTCCCTCCCCCTCCTCTCCCCTCCCCTCTTCTCTGCTATATATTATGTTTGGTGAGTGTTAAAAGGATGAACAGAAGAGTCCCAGTCCTTGTATGACCAGTTCCATGTTGATATCAGCAATTATTAGAGCCACTGGTTTCTAACCTCAGAATGCAGTTGCAGGATATCATGTTCTTAGGGGCCGTTAAAGTGATTGTGAAGTTTTTTGTTTTTTCTTGGGCATCTTTCACATGAATGTAACATCATCTCCATTTACTTTTAATCACTCCTAGATGTTGCATAATGGATCTGTGTGATAAGAAATTAAAATGCTAGCAATGAAAGGACAGTTGCTGCTTGTTATCATCGACCTTTCTTCCCCATTTCCACACAAATAGATTTTATAATTCTCTCTGAGGTTAACATTTTTGTTCAGATCTTCTGTGACCAGAACGGGGTGGGATGAGGAGAAGGCTGGCGGGGGGTGGGTGGGGGGGTGGGGGAGCTGTAGAGAATTTGATGTATATGCGCAGGTACGTGTTCATGTGGGGAGGTTATAGGTATAGAAGACCTATGGATATGTGTGTGCATGTGTATGTGTTCCTGTAGAGATTATAGGGCAACTGCAAATGTTGTTCCTCAGACATCATCAATTTCTTTTGCGACTATCCTGGAACTGTGCTAGTTCCAGTAGATTGTGTTGCCTGGCCTGTGCCCCAGATATCTGCCTGCTTCCTCCTCTCTGTCCCTGGGATTGTAAGCATGTGGCACCTCGCTCAGCTTCTTTAAGGATTTAATTTTATTATTATTTTTTACTGTTTGTATAAATCTCAATCTCTCTCTCTCTCTCTCTGTGTGTGTGTGTGTGTGTGTGAGACAGACAAGGTCTTTTGACCAGGAGGAGTTTTTTAAATAGCATACTTTTAGAAATACTTGGATAAGAGATTTTGTAGTCAGTTAAAACTACATTTAAATGAATTGTGGAGCACCTGTTTAGTTTAGCTTAATTTGGTTTAATTAAATCAAAGCTCAGTTTACAAGGAGGGTTGTCTTAGATCTGTGGATAGTTATTTTGAGGATAATTAGGATAAATCTGTGGTGTTGGAGAAAACCTTCCACTCTTCCAAAGCACTGGTCATGGGAACAGCAGCTACTCTCTGCCACTTCTGATGTGAGTCTGTCCCTCAGCGTGATGGCTGCCACCTGGTTTTTGCTGGCCTTTGTGTTCCAGGAGGAAAAGGGGCCTGAGTGAATGGACGACGCATTTCTGTGCAAAGCTACTACTAAGGCTGTGATCAAGGTGCAGTGCCCAAAAAGTGTTATAGGAATGAGGCATGAAGGGGTTGCTTTAGCACTGGCCCGTGCACTAAAGTCACCTTCCATTCTAATTTCCAGTCAAGTCTGTTTTCTTCTTGTTGTTTGGCTTTTGTTTGTTTGTTTGTTTCTGTCTGTGCCCTAAAGTCTTAAGAGATTCTACATGTTTATATAGCTGTGCATTCATAGAAACTGTGCTTCTGTTTCTTCTTTATCAGAGCAGCAGTTGTAAAACATGGATCATATTAATTACAAAAACGTTTCTAACTACTGCGGTTGCTTGTAGACTCCAGAGCCACCTTGTCCCCATTAAAGCTGATTTGGGCACTTCCTTCCGGAACCCTGAGCTGTAGTGTTTGTCTACCTCCTCTCTTGTGGAGAATTTGAGGCCCTTGAGGCTGGGTGGGTTGTCTGACCTGTGCTAATTAAGCTTTGCTTATATGTCATAGACTAAAGATAGTGTATAATAGTCACAACTCATGAGGTATAGCCAAAGTTTTCTAGATAAATAGAAAGTGCCATCAAACAAACAAACAAACAAAAAACACAGACAGATTTCAATCTAAGATCATACCCTTGAAACATGGAAGACTTAAAATATGCGTGGAGATTGAGGTGGGAGAGTTTACTGTTAGAAGGGCCCTTGATGTGTGTGTCCCTTGGCTTCAGTGTGGCATGTAGCTTTTTCCCATTGGTAAAGTTTGATTGGAACACAAACATTCCCATGCACTGTATACAGTCCAAGGCTGCTGTCCAATCCCAGCATCCTCGCTGAGAAGTTATGGTAGAAGGAGTATGGTGTATAATGCTTCAGATAGAGTTGTCTTGGTTAGAACATTACAAATTGTGTACATATTGCTCAGAAGATGTCTGAGTTTAGAGAAATTTAAATGAGATGCTGAGATTGTAGTCCAATGGCAGTCCTAGGTTTGAGTCCCAATACTGAGTGGGAAGGGGAAGTAAGAATAGACTAGACTGCTTGCCTTGCATGCGCAAGGCCCCTGATCAGACAGATCTAAGGCCTCAGAGAGAGAAATGCCTACTTTGTTGTAATGTTAATTGCAAGCACAGAGTGGAATATGAGATTGATTTACATCTTCACTGTTCTCTTGTTTCTTCCTCTCCCATTTCTTGATACCCAGTCTTTGTATTTTTCTTCCTTCCTTCTGTCTAAAATTCATACATACTGGTAGGAAATAGACATTCTCGTCGTGGACCATCTTCTACTTAACACCCTCACATATTTTCCAATGTTACTCCCCTGCCCCCAAAACATGTTCTTTCATACCTGTATTATCATTGTAGTACTGGGATGTAGGCCTCTTGAAGGTAGACATTTTATTCTGTTCATAGCTTAGCTCATGTATGGAAGCCTACAGCGGTTTCCATAGAGATGGTGAATAGTTAAACTTTTTCAAAATCCATAGATAACATTTTGTTTATCCAACCCTGTTTAGCTTGTCATTTAAACATTCCCCCATGTTTGTGGTTAAGCATTTGTTAACTTTCTAGTTATTTCGATATCTATTAGGGTTTTTTTTTTTTCAATACCAGTTTTCTTTGAGAAATTCTACCTTAAGGTAGAATTCTACCTTGAGGTAGCAATATCAGGCCAAAGGATACTTGAAGGAGAAAAGGAACATTTTTTTTTTCTGACATGTGGAAGCCTAAAAGGAAATTGATTGAACATTAAGAATCAGACGCTTGGAACACAAGAGAAAGGAAGAGTGGAGTCTCTTGGGGACTCAAGCAGGTTGGAAGACATTCAATAGTCAGAATTGATGTTGTTTTCCCTTCCTTAAAACCTGTCCTTCATCTCCTGGTGAATCCACTGGTATCTGCCATCCCCTTGCTAAGCAGTTCCGTCTTTACATATACATTGTCAGAAGATGGTCATTAGTTTTGACCTGCGTGCCTTGTAGAGGTATGGACCAGTGGTTTCTGTTCCGTCTTTACATATACATTGTCAGAAGATGGTCATTAGTTTTGACCTGCGTGCCTTGTAGAGGTATGGACCAGTGGTTTCTGTACCTGTGTGTAGTATACCTGTGGTTTGACCAGCTTCAAATGGAAATATTTGAAAACAACAAAACAAAACTATCTGTATTGAACATATGCTACAGACTTTTCTTACCTGTCAGTGTTGCCAAAGAATCTGATATAACAATTATTTACTTAGCGTTTGTATTGAACGAAGTAGTGGTAACACAATTAGTTTAAAGTATGTGGGGAGTGCATGTAGGTGATATGCAAACACTGAGACATTTTATGTAGGGGTTTGAGTATCTGCATTTTACTGTCTGCAGGTCCCTTGTCTACTTTCTTTATGCTACTAAAAAGTCTTTGTTGGACCAGATTGACCTCTTCAGCTTTAAGGGGAAGCCTACTTGTTCCTCTCAGGAAGACTGGGTGACAGCAGCAAGGACAGCAAGGACTCTGAAGCATATAAGTATTGCATGTGTAAAACATGTTGATTTGAACATGCTTTATTGCACCAGTCTCCTACCGTTATTGAACTGAAAGGCCTAAGGCTCCCTGAGGAATTCAAGCTGACAAGTTGAAGTGACAGGATGCTTTGGCTCTAAGCTACCCTTTTCCCACTTTATTAGCTTAAGCTTAACAGTTCTTTGCAGATCCTGTAGCTGACTTCACAGGCTCAATAGAATGCTGCCTAATCAAGATCTGTCTGTCGAAGGAAAATAGGCTTGCTTATTTTTTTCTCGTTTAACTGTTCAATGGCAGTAACCCTTGTGTGATGTGACTGTCCACTTTGGCTTTTATCTAAGAAAAAGGACCATGACTGGTCTTCAAGGCTTTAAGAAACACTAATTAGGCTGAGTTGTGTCAAAGAGATATTTTGCAAGGAGAACTCAATGCATTTCTTCACTTTTTCCCCCTTTCTTCCTTGTGCAGACAGCAAGCTCAACTGTTAAAGCAAACCCAGGTGGTAGTGCACCCCTTTGATCTGAGCACTCAGAAAGCAGTCAGGCAGCTCTCAAAGGCTAACTTGACCTAGAGAGAGTTCCAAGACAGCCACGTTGTTGTTTGTTTGTTTTAAGCTAGGGAGGTGAAACTAAGTTTAGCCAAAGCTTGCATAGGCTCTATAGGAAAGTATAGAATTATTTTTCTTCTCCAGTGTTAGGAATAAAGCTTTTCTCTTGATATTCTTTAAGCCTACAGGTTATGAAATAAAAGTTATGCAATACATTGATTATATTAATAAGCATTTGTGATAAAGCTTACATTAACAGTTTTTTAAAAATATTTATTTGTTTGTTTGTTTATTGGGTGTGTAAATGTGGGTACATATGTGCCATGGAGGGAGAGAGGGAGGAAGGGAGAGAGAGCGCATGCACCAGAGGACGGCTCTTGGGAGTCAGTGTGCTCATAGGATCCAGCTCAGATAGTTGGCCTTGCACAGCAAACTCTTATCTGCTGAAGTATCTTACAGACCAGCTTTGACAGTATTTCTTGTTCTGAGCTTTCTGGATATGAACTGGAGATACAAGACCTGGGGATTTTTATGTCTAAGCTATTTCTTCCTTGTGGAAAGCGGAACAAAGGTAGGGGAAAACTTGTCCAAATTATTAAGGTTGTACCTTCCTCCAAGATGTTTAACAAAGCAGAATTGTAATTTGTATTTATTTGGAGAAGGATCACATGATTTAAAGAGTGCTTTTGCAGTATTGGTTTTATTGTAGCAAAGGGTCTAGGGTGCAGTCAATGCTGGCAGGTTTATCTGAGGCTTCCACAGACCATGGATGTAGCTAGCTGGTAAGACTTCTCACAAGTTCACAGTGCAAAAGCAACTCCTAAACACAGAATAAAATTAATCACTTACAATTCGCACAGAAGTGTGTCCACGCAGCAAGATGTTACCAGTGGGACGTGGCTGCTCTGGTGGCACATAAGTGACAGGTAGGCTGGGTTAGACCAAGCTCTGTTCCTGAGTTCGCGAACTCGGCTGAACTGCAGGGATATTATTTGTAAGACTGGGATGACACCTACCTTGTGGATGCTTTTGTGATCCCCAGAACAGATTGCATTAAAAAAAAATCCCTGTGAAGCCTTCAGAAGCTTGTCACATACATGTGACTGTCACTTGCTAGTGCTTTCCAAATAAGGTTTGGGAGAACTGCTCCTGATTGTGCCCAAGTAAAGTTCCATGAAACAATTGAGTTACAGTATGTGTGAATTACCTGTTAGGGTTTCTTATTTGACCTTGAGGTAATTTAGAAGGATCTGAAAATGTGGAAGAAGAAGAAAATGGCCACTTCTAGACCTGTAGGCTCCCCGAGAATCAAGAGTAGGTGAGCCTTGCTTGATTCACTGGTCATTTTGACTTTAACCTTGATGTCTCCACCCCTGACCCCTGCTGTGCTGGGTTCCCTCTTTCTGGGTTTGCTTAGCTTCTTGGCTTTTGCATGGGGGATTTTTGTCTGGGATGCTTTCCCCACACACGTTCAACAGCAAAGTTCTTATCTGTGTTATTACATGATTGGCAGTTGTTTTATTAACTTCCAAACCCTGATTGGGTATTCAGCTTAGTGTTCCCAGAATACCATAGGCTTGCTCCTAACATTCCACTCTGCTTTTATAATTGCCCACTTCTTTGTCCCACTGGTCCACTGGGCTGTGCAATCTCAGAGGACAGAGTGTATGTCCTGTTTGCTGTCATCTCTCCAGCACCTAATATAGCCCTCAGCTCCATGAAATAGTTTTGAGTACATAAATGAATGGTGTGAGAATTGGTTCCCCTGTCGTTCAAGCTCAATGTGTTTTTGGTTTTCTATTTAAAGATTCTGAGCTGCCTAGAACTGGCTAAACATAACATCTTTGTTTTGACAGTAGACTGTTCACTTAAAAAAAATGGCAGAGGAAGACTTTTCAAGTTGGATTTATTCTTCAGTGTATCTGGTTTCTTTTATGGCGTGCTGCTGTGCAAATGCTGTTTTGGTCCAGAGTTGAGAGTCTTAAAGGTGGCCACAGTGCCTGGACTAATAGCTTTATCTCCACCTGTTCCTTGTACCTGAGCGCATCTGTCTGTGGTTGCCTCTGTACACTTCTGTCCCTGAATGTCTTAGGGGAAGAAAAAGTGGTGATGTTAACCACAGGCATTCGGATGTCAGCTAACTTAAAATATGAGTTGAAAGGAAAACCATCTAATTCCCACTAATGAATTGCTGTGTGCTTCTCAGTGTTTGTAAGGGCATTGATTGAAATATTTTTAAGTAGGAAAACTTTAAAGATGAATCCCTGAAAGAGGTGTGTCTGTCAGTACTAGAGGATTCCTTGACCAAAGGAATTATATCTAATACCACCTAATTTATTCCTAAGAGATACTCAGCATAACAATTCATTTTGGTGTGGGTACAGAAAGATATTTTTGATCTGATTTACAAGGCACAATAGAAATAGAAAGAAATATTGATTTCATTCAATCATTTTGTTCACCTGCTAAGTCTTTATTGGGGGCTAGTTGCAGCAGGAACTTTTCCCGGGGCAGGAAATAAAACAGGAAATCCAGTCCCCCAGTACTTATAACATGTTTCATTTCTTGTAATGATTGATGCTATCCTGATGAATTCCATCTTGAATAAATACCTTGCTGTAGTCTGTTGTGTGACTAGAAGGCTCAGGAAGGAGCACATTGCTATGCTATCTGTATTTTCTCTGTTCCTGACATTCAGTTTAAACATTTACATTTTATTTCTGTTTAATCTTTGATTTATCAACCTGCTATCAACTTTGGTCATGTTCTTGGCTTGGATGAAATGAACCAATAAATGCTGCTTCCCTCAGAAAGGAAGGAGGGGATGAATATGAAATTAGATTGGTGAAGAAATTACCCAGGTAGTGCAGCATCCCCTTTCTGTAGCTTTGAAGATAGTGCCCTCTTGTGGCCACTGTGTTTCTCATCACTTCTCAGATAAACTGCTCAAAATTATATAAATTCATGGCTCTGTTGGAGTTAAATCACATTTTAAGTGGTTTATTTAGAAATAATTGATATGTGGTGCAATGTTCGTTCATGTAACACTTGGTCCAGTTTAGTGTTTTTAATGGAGTTATAGAGTTATGCAATCATCTTGCATCATGTAGCCTTCATATTCTTATTTTGGGAATATTTTTAATCTCCTCTTAAAGCAGCCTCATACCCTTCCCTTCTCTGTCCCTTCCTCCAGTGACTTGGGCCCGGAGACATTCAAGAAAATGTACTTTCTGCTTCTATAGACTTTGTAGATGTTTCACACAAAGGGAACTAATATATATATATATATATATATATATATATATATATATTTATTTATTTTGCCAAGAATACTCCAGTGTGTGACTCTCTATCATACTTTACAGCTTACCAACTAGTAGACCTTTGAGGTTGTTTCTGCTTTTAAAGCTTGTTATAATTAATGTTACTTGGGAACGTTCACGTGCAAGGCTCTATGTGGGCGTATGCTTTCACTTCTCTTGTAATGCATGTTGGAGTAGAGTTATGAGGTCAACTGGCAGCCCCACATGTAACTTTTTGAAGAACTTCAAGATTGTTTTCCAAATAGAAACTCTCAGAAAGTAAGGCAGAGAGGAATTGAAGAGGGAAATGGATGTCAAAAGACACACACACACACACACACACACACACACACACACACACACAGAGGGAGAGGGAGAGGGAGGGAGGGAGAGAGAGAGAGAGAGAGAGTGTGAGTGTGTTTTCAGGTGATTTGCACGGGTAGTCTCTGATCCCTTAAACCACTTTTCATTGGTTGCCAAGCAATGATAGTGTCTTCCCCACAATAGTATCTAGTAAGGACTTACTGAGGTAACAGTTATGCTTCTCATCTATTATCAACTCTTAGTAAATGTCATTATGAATGTTGAACCTGAGAACAAATGACCTTGGCAGAATAGAGCCCTTCCACCTATGAAGATCATATTCTAAACTGCAGAGTCGAAAAGGAATCATGATAGGACTTAAGAGTGAACAGCATATTGCCTAGTGTGAACTGGAGTTTACCTAGCAAAACCAATTTATAAGCAAATAGAGATGAAAAGGACTACTTTAAAATATTAGTGTTTAAAGGTAAGCGATCAAAGAAAACTTTTCATCTAACATTTTTTGTTTTGCTAAAATAATTTATGTAATATTAAAAAAAATTAGTTTCTGTTCTCTCCATTCAAGAGTGTAGAGAAACCTTTCAGTTATTTTTCTGGTTTTTTTTTTGTGTGTGTGTGTGCGTATGTACATTTTTCGTTGTGTGTCAAATGTTTATGTGCCTGCCTGTGTAGAACAGAGGTCAGCACTGGGTGTCTCCAGTTTCTTCCATCTGCCTAGCCACCCATCACTGCATTTGGAACTCATCCTTTCCTTGTCTGAGGATGACCAGCAGGCCCCAGGATATCCTGTTTCTGGGCCTGAAGCTGAGATTAAGGTGTAGAATGTGGTTCTAGAGACCTGAAATCGGGTTCTCGTGCTTGTATGGAAGCGCTTTGCAGAGTGAACCCTCTCTCCAACCCTTCAGTGTTTATTTTTTTTATATTAGGTTCTTCTTTGTTGTTATAACGGAGTCTACCAAGTTGAAGTTAGTTCCTTAAAATGAAGCATTTTCTGGAGACTGGTGCTGAGCAGTGATCCCAGTGGGCTAAAAATCCAACTGTGAGGAGGCTTCACTCCCTTCTGTGTCTGATTTCCTTGACTGTTTTCTGGGGCTGCTTTCCTCTTTTCAAAATCATGGATATCACATCTCTCTGTTAGCCAGGGCCCATCCACAAACTACTGTAAGGTCACCTCAATTAGCGATCATTGTTCTGTTGGCCGTGCACCTTATTCATGAGCTCCTGGGATCCAGACATGGACATCTTTGGGTGAGTGCCATACTTCTTAATTAAAAATTTTGCAGAGTATACTGGGACAAAATTTTCTTCTTAATAGGCATGGATTCTAGACTTTGCCTATGTGATGAGCAGACATGGAAATACACCATGTCCATCAAAGTCCAGGAGATCATAGCCAAGAAACCCCCCACCCCCCACTGCTGCTTACCAGCAGCTCTGTATAAAACAAACGTAACATTTTTTGTTCGGAACTCTCCAGTCCAGTAGCTTAGGCCCTTCTACTCCCAATGCCTGTGACCCCAGAAAAGACCCAAACTACTTATGTTGTGTGGTTGCCAGGGGGCAGGATGACGCATATTAAAGACAGAATTGAGGAAGACCTTTAGCAGGTCTTTGCATAGATGTTATCACATGGTTTGAAGCTCTTTATCCCATTGGAGCTTCTTAACTACCTAAAGCTAAGTAAATTCCATTGTGTCTTTGGTCTTTGAGAAAGAGCAATTGCCATATAATTTGGGTAATGATTCTTTTAATGGGTTGCTTCTGGGAAGCAAACTGAGGTAGCTGTGATGATAAAGTCCTCAAATGCCTCCACTCCAAACCAGGCATAGAGAAGCCCTCAGTGGCTGAGAGGAGGCTTGTGGGGGGTCAGGGCCTGTTCTGTAGATGCTGTGTATGGGTGCCATTCTTTTCTTCCATACATTTAAAAAAAATGAATTATGTGAGGTCTCAACTAAAAAGCATCCCTCGTCACTGTTCTCTGAGAATCTGAAAACAGCAGCACCCAGACCTCCTTCCTCTCTGCATGAGCCGGGTTCTTTTCTTATCACTGCATCTCACAGGGCAGTTTCCTTCAGGAGACTCAGCAGGTAAACAAAAGGTCACCTCTGTTGGGGAACAGAAACTTGGAAGATTCTCCTGGTTCCTCCACAGCAGCATAAAAAGGAGTAAAACAGTGGCTAGGCAGGGGACTGATCAGAACTGAACTGCAGAGCAGACTCTGGGAAGGCTGAGCTGCCTGGGAGCTGTGCAGAGAGCTCCGGAGTTATATGGGAGCCCCCAGGTTGAGGTGGGTCTTCAGGGATGCAGCTGCTTTCAATTCCTTGTTGCTTGTAAGTAACCCCCACCCGCATTCATTAGTAACACCAATAAAAACTCACTGGCCCACCACATTGACTTGCTGCAGTCATTGCTTTGGTCTGTCCCTTTCTGGGGTAAACAGATGCATGTCTTGTGTTTCTTCAGAGGTCTGTCACCCCATTATTCATAACTTTCTTAATTTTTCTATGGTTTTGCAAACAAGTTCATGCATGATCTTCAAATATGTACTGGGATGATTCAGATTCTTTGGATCACAGTAATGTGTTTTTTTTTTTAAGTATTAGTATCATTCGCCTTCAGAGAGGAAGGTGCTGCTCAGCTGTAGACTGCTCGTGACACTGATTCTGAACATCAGAGCTAAGGATCTCTGTGAGGTGACCTGCACAGGAGCCTCCAGGTCTCTTCTTTGACTGGCTTTAGATGGGCTTGAGTCCTTTGAATCTTTTGTTATGAGATTTCTGCCTCCAGTCTTCCTCTGGGCACTTGAATCATATTATAACTAAGTGCTGATTAAAGTAAGCAAGAATGAGTCTGAGAGGGGAAACTTGGTTTTCTTCTGTGTTCATTGGTACCTTTGGGTAAGCCCCTTGCCCTCCTTTCTGCCTTTCCTGATGCACAATCTCAGCCATCGGGGGTACCTCGACTTCAGGTTGGTCCGGTGTGTTAAAGAAACGTCATCTTTTGCCTTTTAGTCTCATTATTTTCGTGGTAACACATCCTGGCATCACACAGAGTCTGGAAGAGTTTCAGCTAGTTAGGGAAAGGTCAGTGCTACTTATCACTGCTGTATATTAACACATGTGTCATCTTCAAAAGGTAGATCTCCATGGGGACTATACAGGGTCAAGATCTTTCCATCTGTGGTGTGAATAATGTTCATCAGATTGTGACTTTAAAAGGCCGTGTTCCCAGAAAGGATCTATTCACAATATGGACTGCGGACCCACAGTTGACATTTCCTGGGAAGGGGGAGAGGCCATTAAAGATGGCATACATCTGTCACTTAATCATGCCATTCCCACTCTTGGGAATCAAATTCAATGTTACCTTTGTAAAGTTTGTCTTCTAAACAAATCTGACTGTCTGCCCGTCTGTTCATCCACCCACCCACCCACCAACCAACCAAAGAAAACAAGGTCTCCCTCTGTAGCCCAGGCTGGTCCACACTTTCATCTGTCTTCCTGCATCTGCCTGCTGAGTGCTCTGATTGCAGGCATGAGCCACCGCACCCAATTTGAAGTTTGGTTTAAAATCATTCCACAGCTCTTTATGCCAAAAACTGTGGTAGGTTTTCTAGGTAGGTGTGTTATCTTTGGGGAAATGTTGGACTTCCTACATAGTCACTTCTGGTTTATCTTCCCTGGGGCTGATACTGAGAAGTTACTTGGAACTTTCCCAAGTCTGTTTGAGAACATGACAAATTCATTAATGGAAATCTGCAAGGAAACACGGGCTGGAGATGTCAGTGCTGGCTGAGCCCATGGTGCAGTGGAGAAGGTCACACTGGCAGCACCACAGCATGGGAGCTCTAGAGCATGACCAAGCATGGTGTAGGTTCATAGACAGTGAGAGGGTTTTCATTCTGTTGACAGCTTGTGCTGGCTTGTCACTTATTTACAGGTAAGTGTAGGCAGTTCTTGTGGGCATTATAGGATGGTTAGTATGTTTTCTCTTCCATGATGGTAGGACCTTCATTTTTGTGACAACTATTAATGCCATTGGCCTCTCTTCAGTATCCCCTGTCATTCCTGCCCCAAGATGAAAGCTTTGAGTCTGAGAACTGGCTCTGAGGAATCTGAGTAAGAGTATCCTTTTTAAAGTTACCCAGCCAAAGACATACATTGAATAGCTTTCTGCCTTTTCCATTTGCCTATGAAGTTTAGTGGCTCCCAGCTTCAGCTCTGGTTCCTGTTGGGTGTGGATAAAGGTCTATTTCCCCTGGTCTCGATGTGTGCTGAGGATGTGCTCCATTGATTACATGATGGGCCATGGGTCTACAAGTGTTGTCTGTGTTTTCTACTTTTTTGCATCTGCCAAGAGTGGTAGAATCGGTTGTTGCACATGGCTTTTGTAAGACTTTAAAGAATACAGGATCTGAAATTGCCTAGGATGACGTAAGTGTTCCCTGGATATTTTATGAGTCAGTAAATGATGCCTGATGTATTATAATGCATATATATGATACTGCATATCTACTTATCCATAGCGTTACTGGATTCTAAACAGTATAGGATAGTGTTGTGTTTCTTATGTGCCAGGCTTCTTGCTAGTTCTTTATATATATTATTCTTCATCAGTTATTTAACAGCTTTTGGGGGATATAATTGCCCTACAGTAATTTGCATGGGTTTCCTGTGTACAGTTTGATGAATTTTGGCTTTTTTTTTTTTAGCATCCACAATACTATCATGCATAAAACAACACTGTTAGGGGAGCACACTTTGTATTGTTGCAGATTTGCCTGTTGTTACTATAGAGTAGATTTTCTCTGAGAGTGAAATAAAAATAGATGCAGTGTGGGGCGGGCAAGATGACTTGTGGATAAAGCTCTTGCTGCCCAGACCGATGACCTTGAGTTTGAGCTCAGAGACCCTCTCGGTAGAAGGAAAAAACTGGCTCCAAAACCTTGTCCTCTGACTTCCACATATATGTCATGGCATGTGCACATCATATATACAATACACACACATACACAAGAGAAATGTTTAAAAAGTCACATAAATAAAATAAAAGTGGGCTTGCAAAGCGGCCTAGTAGGTAAGGGTGCTTGCTACCAACCATGATGACCCAAGTTCCATCCCTGGATCCCTCATCATGATAGAAGGAGAAAAGTAAGTCCTGCAAGTTGTCCTCTGGCCTCACACACATGCTATGAGATGTGCACCCCACCCACAGGGAGTAAATAAATTAATAAAGTGTGATTTTTTTTTAAAAAAAATGAAGATGTGATATAAATTTTCTAGAAAAAAAATGGATTACTTATTTAACAGTGCTTTCAAAAAAAAAATGATGGGGCTTGGGGCTTAGCTCAGTGGTAGAATTAGCCCTTGTCCGTCATGCATGATGTTCTGGTTCAACACCCAGCCCTATAAGGCAAGCCTAGCTGAGGTGATGAGAACTCCATGCGCTCACTCATTCATCCTCCAGCCTGTCTACTCACTGCGTTTTCTTGAGCATCTCCTATCTTTCGACTGTGATTGGCTCTGCAGTTCCTTCTGGAAATCTCATACATTGAAGCACTGGGTTGATCCGGGAATCTGCAGCAGGACTCAGGAGTGCTGTTCACAGAAGACATGGCCAGGATGTGAATGGAGCTGCTATGCTGGGCATAAACAAACGCTCTGAGCAACAGACGTGTATGACAGAAGGAAGAATGGCTCTTGGTTCGTGAATCCCACAAGTGTCTTTCATCTGCTTCAGGCTCCAGGCCATAGACTCGTGTTTTACATTAGAGCCGTGGTTATTTCGAGGGGTACCGCTTTTTGTTGATGTTATGGTTTTTTTTTCATCCCAGCGCCTGAAAGCTGGCATTAATTGTTGGAGTGGTGTGCCTGCCCAGAGATTTCCTGTAGCTGCCAAGAAAACCAAATACTGGAGGAGAGTCAGAAAATCACCCCAGATGTGCTTTATTATAATTTAGAAATCAGCCTTTACAAAACTGATGTCTCCTTTATAAATTAGTATGCTTCACAAGAGGAGCTAATAGAAGTGTGTTTAAATGAGGGTTACCTTTTTTTAAAAATTGTGTTTCTTGCAACTCAAAGACGCAAAACAAAAAAAAAAAATCTTTCATTCTGTCGCCTCATTCCATTTTTAACATTAATATTTGTGTGGCTTTTTGGTGAAGTTACAGTAAAATTAAGTTGAGGCAGGGTGCAACTTTTGAAGTTGTAAGAAAACCCAGCTGTCTGCCAGTAGTTTTTTTTGTGCAGACAGCATTAAATAATGGTGCATTGATTTTTTTTCTTCTTCTATGTTTCCTGTCTCATCCCAGGAAAAGATAGAGGTGAGCGAGGATTTTGTTGAGGAAGACTGGCAAAAGTCTCAAGCCATAGATAATGGTGACAGCAACAGAGAGACAACACTTGCCTCCTAATTGATTTGACTGTTCTGGTTCACGTTTTCTTCCTCTTAGGGAAGCATCTTTGTCTTGTTTGTTTAATAATCAAAGTGAAATTTGCCAAAGATCAGCTAAAGCTAGAAGCAGCTTACTTATATCCAAAATTAATATTCTGGTGTTAATGGACATCCCTTGCCCACTCAGGTAGAGACAGCTTTTAAGAATTCGGGGTGCTTTGTATTACAGCATGCGTCATTGCTCACCAGGAGGAGTGGCGTCTGTGTTAGTTGCTTTTGCCAAATGGAAGAGAGGAAGTAAAAGGGAAACACATTCTATCAGAAGATTTCAAACGGTTTTTTTTTGGGGGGGGATGGGTCATAAAGGATGTGAGTGGAGCATACTAGAACATGTGATATGAAAGTCAGAGGGTGAATTTTATGAGGGAAAGGTATTAGGGGATGAGGGAGATAGGAGCAGGGAAATGGGGAGGAAAAAGAGGTAAAGAATCAACCAAAACTAAGTGTGTATAAAAATGCCACAAAGAAACTGTTACTTTACATACTAATTTGAAACAGATTTTAAAAAGCACTAAAATTTCTTTCAATGAAATTGAGATCACAGTATGTTTCTATTATCCCTGGCTCTTTGGGATAAGAAGAATAGTAAACATTATCAGTAATATTTATTAGCTTCTATATGCCCCGTGCTGTATATTGTTTCACTACTTTTCATTGCTATCCCTGCAGCATTGATAATACTTTCATCTTAATTATACGCATGGAAACTGAAGCTAAGGGGTAACTGACTCATGTCCTAGTCAGTTGCAAAGATCGAATGACAAAAGACAGACCTGGGTCTTTCTGTTCTGAGGAGCAGATTTTAGTGTCTTGTTCGTGCCGGAGGCAAGTTTATATATCTTGTCGCAGATCCTTCCTCCGCTGTGTTAGGCACAGAACACATGCTCAGTTCCTGTTAGTCTTTTGGTTGAATTTCTTAGCTGCTTCTCTTACTTTAAAAAACCACTGTGATCTTTTTGTTCCATGTACTTGCTCATACTGCCTGGAAGGACACTGTGAGTGTACCATTTCTCTTGGTGGAGTAGAACGATTGGATGCCAGAGTTAGCAGTGGGCTGCACTCTGTATCCATAAACCATGTGAACAGCAGCTCTTCAGACTTTGACTTTGTAGACAACATGGCCCATGGGGTTATGAGCACTTTCAAGTCCAAAGACTAAAACTTATACTTAGAACAAGAATATTCAGAATAAAGCTGGATATAGTGGTGCACAGCTTTAATCTCAGCTCCCAGGAAATAGAAGCAGAGGTAGGGTGACTTCTGTGTGTTCAGGGCTAGCCTGGTATACATAGTGAGACCCTGTCTTGAGACGAACAAATAAACAAATATTCAAAATAAGACTTTTTCAGTAATCATATATTAAATTAAGCACAAAAATGGCCTTTCAAAATTACCCGAGATAATGCATAACAGGATTTTCAGGGGTTGTACTTTTTGTTGTTGTTTTTGTTTTGTATTACTATTTATTTTGGTATTGGAGGCAGGATTTTCTACATAACCCTAGCTGTCCTGAAACTCACTTTGTAGACCAAGGTAGTCTCGGACTCACAGAAATCTGCCTGCTTCTGCCTCATGAGGATTAGAGGTGTGCACCACCATGCCAGGGAGTTGTTCTGATTTTATTGCCAACTTGGTACAACCTGGAGTTACTTGAAGAAGAGGAACCTCTCTCTATTGAAGAATTGGGTTTTGGCTCACTGAGAGGAATTTTCTTAATTGATGATTGATGTGGGAGGGCCCAGTCTACTGTGGGTGGCACCATCCTATGTAGGCAGGCATGGGCTGTATATAAGAAAGACAGCAGCTCTTGACCCAGACACCAGTTCTACTTCAGTTTCTGCTTGAGTTCCTGTCCTTACTTCCCCTCAGTGATAGGCTGTAATTTGGAAATGTAAGCTAAATAAACCTTTTTTTTTCTCCTCAAGCTTCTTTTGGCTATGCATGATGTTTATTACAGCAACAGAAAAGGAGATGAGGGTGGGAGACAATTACAGGCATCCTAAAGTGCACTGTGGCGAACGTCTGGCTGGCCTGTGTGGGTGGTGTTAAAGGTAGCAACTGCCCACTCATAGCACCTAACAGTGCTGGTAAAACGGAACTGCAGTTTAGTCAGATTTGTCTTTTAGATGTAGAATTTCTTGACACTGAAATGCTTTATCCCGTATTGGAACAAAACTGGATTACCACTTTATTAATTTTATTATCTAGAGACTCAGGCTATGAAAACAAATGCCCATGTTCCCCTTAATTATTGGGTTGGTTAGCATTACAGGAATATGTAGTGAGTAATTTCTACCCCAGAGCTATTTATCTTCTGGAATTTTCTATCATCCTGTGGATTCTTTTTCATATTTGCTCTTTGGAAGAAATTATTCTAATTTGTAGCTCATTTAGCAAGCTACAAATAATTCATATTAAAAAGGAAGTACAATGAGATATAACAATTCTAATCTTTGAATCTAATTATAAAGACGTCGTTAAAATTAATGACTTAAGTATAATTAAGGCATAAGTATCCAAGACAAGGCAGTCATAGACCTGCAAAAAGCAAATTACAATGCCTCTGTATTTTCTTCTGCGTTCATTTTGTTCTCAAGAAGAGAGTCTTGTGAAGCAGTTTCAAAGGCGGTTGTAACAAATTCCAATGGAATCTGTAGCCAGTGGAGCTGTGCAAGCCAATGGCTCTCTTAAACTGTGAAGACAGATTTGGTGCTAGGACATGCTGAGCTGATCTGTCAGTGACTCTACTCCTTTTGGTCATTCGTCCTTTGGAGATGTCTGCATTTGCTTTGACAGGTCATAGTGATTCATGGTCTGTGAGAATGTGAGTTTTTTTCCTTTAAAAAGAAAAGGAAAAGTTCTGTGTTTTATGGGGGGTAAAACAGTTCTCACCATTTAAGGTGAACTACTCTGTAGCCTTTTTGAATATTTTATATGTATAATGCATATTAATTCATTTATTCTTAAAGTACAACTGCCTGTCAAGTAGTTTCCTCAATTAACTGACGAGGAATCCAGCTCCTGGAAAACAAAACAAACACCAAAGCAGATTGCTTTTGGAAACTTAGAGGCTGGTTCTGCAGTCAAGACCTTCACTCAGCTCTGATAGCTCTTAGGCCTTCTCAGCTCATGACCTTCAGTCTCTCTTGTTGGTCTTCTCAGAGTTCTCACTTCCTCCTGTTGATTCCCTTAACTTCTCATTCTGTGATGTGCTTTTTGTTGCAGGCATATCTCTAGACCAACCTGGGGTTTGCATCCTGCAGATCAGATATTTATATTGTGACTCATAACAGCAGCAAATTACAGTTATGAAGTAACAAGGTGTATTACTCAGGGCTCTCTATAGTCATAGAACTTATGGGTAGTCTCTTTAAGGGAATTTGTTGATGACTTACAGTCTGTAGTCCAACTCCCAACAGTGGTCAGAAGCAGCTGTGAATGGAAGTCCAAGGATCTAGCAGTTGCTCAGTCCCACAAGGCAAGCAGGAGAAGAAGAGAGAGTGAATCTTCTTTCTTCCAGTGTCCTTATGTAGGTCTCCAGCAGAAGGTGCGGCCCAGATTAAAAGTGTCCCACCATGCCTGGATCTGGGACTTGCTTTGTCATGAATGACCTTAAACTCAGAGCTCTCCCTGTCTTAATCTTGGACTCATAGCCACTATGCCTCAAGATCTCCTGAATCTTGGGATCCAGGTTAGAAACTTGTATCTCTGAGCCTCCAGATTAGGATCACAGGTGAGCCTTCCAATTCTGGATTGTATTTCTTTCCAGATATAGTCAAGTTGACAACCAGCAATAGCCACTACACAAGGTAAACAATTTTGGGGGAGGGGAGTCACTACCACTTGAAGAAATGTATTAAAGGGTTGCAGCATTAGGAAGGTTGAGAACCACTCCTAGACTGTTTAGTCTTAAGAAAGTGGGTCATTATTTCATCTAAGTCCTAGAAAAGTGTCTTATGCCCAATGGAGTCTCACAGTGTAACTTCCTGTTTGTCTGTAATCTATAACCTTCCTGCCTGGAAGGTTTTTGTCCTTTCTTTCTCTTTTTCCTTTACCCTGCTTGCTTCCTACATGCTAGCTTGGGTCTTGGGAAGCTGTTGTCATGGCAGCTGCTGGCTTTCTCCTTTCATCCTGTGTTCCAGGGTGTAGATGCCTCTTCTCTGTCTAGCATCATTGCCAGGGTCTGCAGTGAACTTGGGTCCTCCCTTGGGATCTTTGCTTACATCTGCATTGAATGGCTACTCAGGTCCTATGTCTGACCCTGTGACAGCAGCAAGATCCTGTGCCGGTCAGTTTTACCAGAATTCAGTTAGCAGAAACAGAAACTATTTGTCCTATTGCCTCACAATGCTAGTAATGTGTGGATGGACCCACACATTCAGAACCATGAAGTCACTGTTTTGACCAGAGAACATTGACCTTTACAGTAACAGAGGTGGGCTCAGTATGTTACTAAGTAAGTCACATTTTTAAAAATATATTAACATTACATTAAGATCTTACATAGTGTAGAGTCATATAACAGACCTTAATTGCAAACTTATTATAGGCCCTCATGCCTTCAAATAAAGAAGTGTGAAATAATTTGGTCACTGAGGAATGAAATGAAATACACTAAGGTTATTTTACATCAAACTTCTTGGTGCAGAGGTAGGGACAGATTCTCAGTAGCCCAAATTGGCCTCCCAACTATATGGCCAATGATGTCTGTGAATTCCTGTTGTTCTTGCCTCTGCCTACTTCTCCAGTGGAGAAGATGGGATGAGGGCTGCCTTTACCCCTGACCTGCAGCTAACAGGGCAGCAATCAGTGAGCGTTATTACTCTGCAGTGTCTAACAGGGTTTGTTGGATTTTAGTATCTGGGTCGTGAAACCCAATTTTAATGCAGAAGGAAGTCTTCTTTGGGTTGGAATGGGCAGAGTCCTTGGAGAACATTTAATGGCCACAGTGGTCCTGTCCTTTGTCCATGTAGGGCTTCAGGACCCCCATGGTACAAGATAAAAATAAAAAACATTTCCCATTGGTATATTTTCTTCTTCACTTTCCCTGTAGCCGTGATAGGTAAAGGAACAACGGGCATGCCAGAGACCCACTTGATGGCAATAAATCAGCAAATTGTGCAGTTCATGGAATTGTGTTCCTGTTATTCTTAAGAACAGGCTGTTGCTGTTACCCAAGTTGGCTCCAAATTCCTAGAGTCAAGCAGCCTTCTTTCAGTCTCCAAGGGCTGAGGTTATAGGCACTTGTCACTGAGCCCTCCCCTCAGGGTACATTTTACAAAATGTACAACATAAGTACTTCTGAAGCTTATGGCAGGAGGAGTCATCTCCTCAGTAGTGACTGTCCTCCTGTGTGTGGGGAGTGCTACAACACGGAGAAGTTCAAGCCCGCCAGCCTATCCTTGAAAACCAGACCGATGAGTGCCCTTTGACCTCCTTCAGCTTCACTTCTCTCACCTGTCAAAGATGTGAAAGTTCTGGTGATCAAAGATCCTAGACGATTGCTTATCTGGTTCTGCATTGGATATTTTTATATAAAACATGCATGATCTTCATTTGTGGGTGTGGTCTGATTTTTATAAAAGCATTGGAACAATAGCCAAACGTTTAAAGTGGAACAGACATTTTTCTTCCTTTGCCCAGAAAGACTTTTCTTACCAATGTGTGGGGCTGTTTCTTCAATCAGTGACACAGGGGAATTATGCTTTAATCTCTCTCTCTCTCTCTCTCTCTCTCTCTCTCTCTCTCTCTCTCTCACACACACACACACACACACACACACACACACACACACACACACTTGTTTGTTTGTTTATTTATATGCGTGCTGTGTGTGTCTGGGTGGTGAGAAGACATACTATGGCCTTGTGGGGAGTTAAGTTTCTAAAGGTGCTTAGCACCAGGCCCTGGCTTGTCATTGCCAGTTGTATACCAGTTCCCTCGAATGTGCCTTAGATTCAGCTGGTACTTTCAGGTCAGTATATTTCCAACCCTACCTATGCTGTTGCACTTTGACTAGCAAGTGCCTGGCTTATGTGAGTCCATTTTGTATTTAAGAAAAGGTTAAAGGAAAACTAGGTATATTGTGTCATCTGAACTTCCCAGCACTTGGAAAATGGAGGCAGGAGGATCAGAAGTTCACAGTCATCCTTAGCTGCATGTGGATCTGAGTTCAGTCTCAGCTATATGAGAACCTATTACAAACCAAACCTGATCGAAAGACAAGCAGCTAAGCCCCTGTATTCACGAGTATATTGTGATTATATGCATAAGTAATCATTTGTCCCTGTGTGCTCATATTTCCTTCGCCATCTTGGAAAAAAAGAGGCACAGCTTTGAAGAACATTTTCCTGCTTCCTTTCTTTAATGATAAAGCAAATACTGAGCACAAGTTTTGGGAAAGATTTTTTTTTTCCTTTATGGCCCTGCATCTTGTTAAAGCCTGTTGCCTTTAATCCTGAAATTCATCTATTAAAGTTTGTGAGAGGCTGTTTGCTGGCTTTAGGTTCCAAGGAGTTCTTAGCACTAAGTTTAGATAAGAAGACGTTTGTCAGAATCCCAGTGGGCTTGCAGTGAGGTGACACAAGAGAACGGGCTTTGTCCTCGGAGTTTAAAGGGAAATATTATTTGGTGTGTAAAGCACTTTTTATCCTTTTTAAAAAAATACTTCTCACATTTTCCAAAAGATAATGATTTCTTTAAAGTACTGCCACTGTAATATTTTCTAAAGCAAGGATATTAAAAATTAAACTCAAGGCAGGTTCAACCCAGGGCTCCTGTGTGTGCTGCCTTCATGGGAAAACATGGGCCTCCAGTTCTGCGTTTCATCTTGGCCATTTATTTCACCGATGTGAATAGAGTCATTCTAGCCCACAGCTGGCTGTTATTATGTGAGCCCTGCAGGAGTGATTAGTTTTCAGACAGCATTCTAACTTTCTGCTGTTTGATTTCAGTGTCCTCCCTGCCTCCCTCCCTCCCTCCCTCCCTCCCTCCCTCCCTCCCTCCCTCTATAATAGAGTGAGGCGGTGGGGGGTTATTACTGACCTGACTGATGAGCATGACTTGTGATTATTAGTTTTTCAATTTGATGTGTTTGGACCACATCTTGAAACGATTTTTTTCAGCAATTTGTTTAAAGAACAGTTAGGCAACTTGCCTGTTGCTGTAGGTCAGAGATCCGATTGGCTTTTATTAGTGATTCACAGGTTGGCAAATACTTCATCTCAGAATTTATAAAAGGCAGTCTGGGCATGGCTGAACAGTCAGCGTTTATCAGGCAGCTTGAAGAGGAGTGAGGAAATTGAGAAACGTAGAGAATGGGCGGGGTAATATCAGGCTAATTATGGTCTCTGCTTGTGAAGGACAAAGCATTGAGCATGCTAAAACTGCCTGGCCTAGGACTTAGCTATCATCTTTCTGGTTTGATTTCTCATGAGATGAACAACTTAAATTTTAACTTGTCAATAGCAGACTTTGAAACGGGTGACTTAAAATTTGGTTTAGTCTGACTTTGGGGGTCTCATGCAGGAGCTCAGTCTAAAACAATGGCTGAGGATTTTGTTTGTTTGGTTTTTGGTTTTTGTTTTTAGTTGAATTTCAATTTACCAGAGTTTCTTTTTGTTGTATTTTGCCTTTGGATTGGTGCTCTAAGCCAGGTCTTCCTGCATGTCAGACAAATAGTCTACCATTGAGCTACCGCCTCAGAAGAGCATCACTGTAGAAGAGGTTTTCCCAGGTGGGAAGAATGGATGGATGGCTTTCAGCTTGCCATCCATTTTCTACAAAAATATTCTCCAACTTACGATTATAGGACTCTTGAAAATACTACTAAAGTGTTTATTTAAGAAACTTTAATGCTGAGGAAATGTCTCAGCAAATAAAAGTGCTTACAACGAAGCCTGGTGACCTGAGTTCAATCCCTACCATGTCTAACTGACATGGTAGAGATCAAATTGTTCTCTGACCTCTTACAATTAAAAAAGGGGGGGCAGCAATTATGGGTAATTCAGAAAAAGATGATGTATTTTTAGGGTCTGCCAAAAATATAGGATTTGGGATCACACTTTTGTTTGGGACGAGCAGGAAAGTTGCTTGTATAAGTAGGTGATGACCAGAAATATGGAGAGGAAGATATGGTATGATCAACGAGGTCATGTGGCCAAGCGGACACAGGCCCACAATGATTGTGTACCCTATGGTTCTACATAACACCTACAGAATCCAAGCACCCATGGAAGAACAAAAAGGCTTAATAGAAACTCAGGATGCTTTTACCTGCTTCAGGTGAGGTACCTCGTGGCCACCAGAATTTTCTTTATTTGAACCTATTGAATTTTCTCTTATTGTATTATGGTGGTAACTGCAATACAGATTTTTCTTTTGTATTTGTTTTCTCTCTCTCTCTCTCTCTCTCTCTCTTTCTCTCTCTCTCTCTCCCTCCCTCCCTCTCTCCCTCTCTCCCCTGAATCTTAACTATGTAGTTCTTGGGGTTCTGGAACTCACTAAACAGACCAGACTGGCCTTGAACTCACAGAAATCTTTCTGCCTCTACTAGGATCAATGGTGTGTACTACCACATCTGGCTTTCTTTGATTTTAGTGTCTCATATTCCACATCCTTTCCATTTTATTAAAAAAAAAGAGAGAGATCCAGTTGATTATTTTCTCCTGTTTAGAAACTCTTGCTGTGACCAGCAGTTGGTGGTATAATGATATAAATTAGATTGTCATCATCTAAGTACGGCCACAAAATTCGAGCATTGATTCATTGTGCATGGTCATTGCAGTAGTGATTTTTTTTTTAAGCCCTGAAAGGAGCACATTATGTATAATACATAATTTCAACTGTTTAATGGTAAGATTCTCTACCTTTTTCTTTCTTTCTTTTTTTGGGGATGGTGCCATTACATCCATGTTTTGGTTTAATTTTTGGAATTCTGATGTAGCTATGTACTTAACATTCTTCCCTTGAGATAGCCAGAGACTCCCTTTCAACCTGGTTTCCAATCTCTTCCATCCCCATCTCATGTGGCCACAGTCCAGTGTTGCTTCCCTCTTCAAGGATTGCAGTAGGTTGACTGTATTCCAGATGTTGCCCACCACCTCTGGATTTATATTTCTTGTTCGTGATCATATATTGCAGCCAAAGTGGATGCAAGAAAAGCTTATGAACACCCTTAGGCCTGACCTGAGGCAGGTATTCCATCTTATATAAATGAAGTCCTCTGAAAATTAGTGTGTTAACTTGTCCTGGGCATGGTATACAGATCTTTGCTGACTCTGAGGCTTAATTAGTGATTGATATATATATATATATATATATATATATATATATATATATATATATATATGGAGAACAAATTAAATATATGTAGCTGTAATTAAATAATTAGAAAGGCATAATCCATCTTTTCTGTTGCCCTCTCTTTAGTCATTGGTGAGAAGAAACCCACATGTGAGAGAACAAGGAAGTGTTGGTGAGGTCAGATGGGGTTATTTAGTCGATGAGAGTACTATACTGCTTAGTTTGCAGCTATATTAAAGATGTAGGCAGATACTAGAAAAATGTGATTTTGATTTTTTTGTGTAATAGAACTTACTTTGTAGACCAGGCTGGCCTCAAACTCACAGAGATCCACATGCCTCCAACCCAGCCCTCAAGTGCTAGGATTAAAGATGTGTACTACCATGTCCTGCAAAAATATGACTATTGTGCAGAAAGCCATTCCCTTGTATGGAAACTAGATTAAGGAGCAAGAAACTTGAAAATGTAAGCTATTAGAAGAATGTCCATTGACTTGCACAATGGAAAAAAATGAATCGATTTATGGGTTAACTCCAAAAGCCTCCATGGCTGTGGTAGGGATTTTTGGAAGAGCAGGCACTATATTCTTTTCATGGCCAGTTTCTTGGAGCAAAAGTCCCTGATGCTAGCCTGTTCCAGGTCTCTTTGTCTTTCCCCATCTCAAACCTGGTGACCTGGGGGGAAATAACACTCTTTTTTACCTAAAAATTACAATGAAATTAAGCATTGATGTGTTTGTTATCACCACTGGCAGCACTGCCACAAAATGTATGAATGCATGAGGGAGAGAGAGAGGGAAGGACAGAGGGAGGGAGGGAGGAAGGGAGGAAAGAAAGAAATCAAACTCTGTGCACAGTCCTTTTCAGGACAGCCCTTCCTTGAGCGTCTGTCCATTCCCAGCTATGGCTGCAAGAGGGACTCAGTATTTGCCAAGCTTGTATGTACAGGAGTTGATTGAATGTGCTACTGGTTTTAATGGGAACAGATGAGTAGGATAATTCTCCAGCACTGAGGATGGCACATGGAGGGAGAACCATCCATTAGCTTCTGTCATGGAGAGTATGCATCGCTTTATAAGAGCTATGGATGCCTTGTATGAACCCTACTTTTGGGTGAGGTACTTTAGCTCCTTTAATCTTCTTTTTTGATGTTTTGATGGTTAAGGGGGCTTTTTAGAAGTGCATCCTCTAGGCTTAGTGCTGCAACCCCAAGGAAAGAGGCTGATTAGTTGCCTTGTCACTCTGTATGCCAACTGAAAAACATAAAAATAAATACCACTTTAAAATACCTGAGAGAAGTCAACATACCCCAGGGATATCACCCAGTCCTCGGGTCCACTCGTGTCTACTCCACATTCTTTATCAATTTATGAAATTCCTTCAAAAGACCTGCTACATGTTAGTGCTTTACTTAACCATAGTTTGAAAAGGATGTTTTAGAGATGAAAGCTGAGTTGTGGTAGATTTCTTCTCTGCAAATGTAGGCCCTTTAATGGATGTGTCCCCAAGTGGTTGTTGAGTTAGGTGACATTCTAAAATGTCTCACTTGTCAGAGCTTCTTTTGGACTTTCAGGTAAATTGAAGTTCAAGTTAGGACAGAAAGTGAAGAAGCAAATTCAATCAATGGATATTCCCATTCTTAGCCTTTTAATTACTAACTGCAACCTTTGCTAACAACCAAGGCTGTTTTTATAGAAAGCATGTAAGATACACGTGAATTTGTGCTGTTTTGTTGTCGTTGGGTCGAGGGTGATGTTTAAAAGCCACTGAAGCTAGAGATCATGGGATGGAATCCTAGCTCTTACATTTAGTGGCTGGATGATGTGAGGGAGAATTTTCCCATGCCTGCCTCTCTTTCCTAGGACTTCTGCAGGGACTAATGACTTAATACATCAGAAATATATGGCATGTACTGAGTAACACCCGCATGCTGCTGTTGTAGAGGAAGCAAAATTTTAACTCTACCCTTTCAGCATGCTGGAGTATAGTGCAGAGTGGGAGATTTAACACAAGATTTAGTATAAACGTTATATAGACATGGGAAATGTCCTAGTGAGATGGAGAGCCAAAAACGTTGCGGAATTTAGATGATTTCAGGTTCTAGTTTCAGATTCTGCTGAATAAAGAGGAACAATTGTAAAAAAAAAAAAAAAGAAAGAAACTAAACTTTGCAGAATTTGAAGAAAAATGTCTGCTTTTAACATGGGCTGTTTGTACAGAATTCTCTCAAGCAGTACTTCCTGTCCTTGACAATAAGAACATCGCCTTCCTTTTGGTACAGGAGGACGTTTCATGGGGGAGGAAGAGCGGGTCAGAGTGCCCTTTTCTTTGCTATTTTGGCAGTGCTTTAAGCTCAGAATAACCCTTTTGCCAGAGTGGCATTCGTAGACTTGGGTGTTCTGCCCCGCTCCGTTTTCATCTCGCTTAGCTTGGTATTTGCTTTTAGAGTATACATCATTGATTGATCTTCCTTCTTTAGGAAACTGAAGTTGTTTCTATTCTTGGACTTCAAATTATGTGACAGTGAGTACTTATATACATATAATTACTCCTGCATTTGGCCCCTAAATTCCAGAAGTTGTGGTAGCACAGACTTCAAGTCCCAGGGAGGATGCTGTTCTCTTCCATTTCCTGAGCGCATGCTCGTGTCTCAGCTCGCCTCCCCAGCTGTGTAATCTGAGAGGCGGTCCTTAGCCTCCTAAGGCCTCAATTGCCTTATCTATGAAGTGGTAGGAGCAACAGTCCCCGCTGACGTGGTTGGCTGTAAGAACTCAATAAGAACATAGATAAGGCACTTGGAGGAACTAGCACACAAAGAAACAAGCCGAGAAAAGATCATTTACACAACTCAAAAACCAATTCCAAGCAAAGTAATAATTTTTGCTAATAACATTCTTAGTTCCTTGCTTAGAGTCTTGCTCATGATTTTCTTGCGAATGACTAAATGAACAATGTCTAGTTCACACTTTTCATGGGATCATTGTAAAGCAAAATAATGGTGGCTTCCCTTTGAGTGCTGTGAATTTTTGCTTCCTGTTTTTTTTCCCCTCCATTCTCAGTCTCTGATGTACTATCCATCTGCTCACAATAATGAGATGCCTAAGAGAGGCCAATTTGAGGGGGAGTGAATTGGTGTCTTATATTGGTGTCTCTTGCAGTCATCAGTGGTCCTCAGCCACAGATCAGACTTTCTCTTCATATTAGAAGGGACAAATAGTGTCTGAAGGAACTTTTCCTGGACCCCCTTCTGAGAATACCTTTGTGAGTCTTGTTGAAGAGGCCAAAAGAACTGTTTGGCCTGTGGCTGTTTATGACCCGCCTTCTTGATAGACTCCGAGTGTTGAAGGCCTTCTGCCTGGTGAAATAGAGTCAGTCTGTGGCAATGGTAGAGTTGTAGTGCAGAGAAAAGGGGGCACTTTCCATCACCACCCTATTGAATCACATCCCAGCCTACCTCTTCCCAGTGGCATTTGCAAGGGTCTCAAAGGGTTAAGTGCTCATTCTGTTATTCCCCATCTAGGCCCATTTATAATCAAGATGGAAAATACCACTCTTTGTCCCAAGAAGCCCATTTTTCATTTCTTACAGGCTATCCCCACACCTGACTGTTTCCACGAGCACTCAGGAACTCGGCAATCCTGGAGGGCAGAGTGGAGATGAAGCACAGATCACATTCGCTCCCAGGTGGCCCTGGGAGGCAGAAGCAATCCATTTTACCTGCAGCCATCACAGGCATCTGTTTTCTGTGGTTTCGGAGACATTGTGCATTCCCGACTCATTCTCTACTGCCTAATGAGGAGCAGGCTCCTGCAGAAACAAGGCTTCTGCCACATTGCACATTCAAATGGTGTCTCCTTGGAAATAAAATGGCTTGCTCCTCTTAACCTCCCTGCCTTTGCTACTAGGAACGCGACAGCCATAAAAGCATTTTGAGAGGTTGGAAATGAAACCTCCTGTAATTACTACAGGAAATAGCTTAGCAGTGCTGGAATTTGGCATTTTCCTATAGAGTCTGCAAAGTCCCTAGATCAACAAGGTCTATTGGCAACAGAGGTGCCTCTTCATGGCAGCAGCTAGCATCGCTTTTCATTTAACTCCTCTTCTCTTGGTGCACAGGACGTGTTCATTTCAATCTCACTTCTGAGACTCCAGTAACTTGGCTTGCAGTCAAATGGTGAGGTTACGTGACTGAGGATGTGATGTTTAAAACGTTATAGGGACAGTGGAAATTGAATGGACCTCCAGAGAATCAGAGTGTTGAGGATTTCAAGGTGCACAGGACTTGGAGCTGCACCTGTGCTGTGGAAGGGCAACATTGCTTCTCTCAAAATCTCTGTCTATATTAGTGACTGTGCTCCCAGCTAGTTTCAGCTTCTCTGTCTGTATCAGCAGAATATGTTTAAAATGGTAAATGAGCTCATTGCAGTGAGACTATAACCCCCCTGTACAAGGAACTTCTGTGTGACATAGCATCCAGTTCTTTCTCTAGATCTGAGACGGGGCTCCTGTGTTGTGTCTTTAAGTCTGCAATGCCTATTTTAAGCCAGTCCTTTTTACTTCTTCATTCTAAGGCACTGTTGTGTGGTACCAGAGGCATTGGCTCTAAGACTTCCTTCTTGTGTGACCTTGACTGAATTCCTTTATTTTATTGCTCCTTAGTTTCTTCATTTTATGGAGTAGATAACAATCATAATTCTTCAAAAGACAGCCCATGACAAATAATAGATAGTTTCTTATCCGTGGGCATACATTGTGAACCTTCTAGAGGCCAGACAAAGCAGGGTATTTTGGAGGAGGAATGGAGCAGCTCTAATATCCATGAAGGCTGGTATTTTGTACATGCGCAGAATGTCATGCCTGTGTTTAGAGCTTAACTCAGAGCTGGGTTCGTGGTTGTTCCTGGAGTCACAGCTACTTTGGTGACTGATGCAGGACAATGATCATGAGTTCTAGGCCAGCCTGGGCATCAAAGTAAATTCAGGGCCAGTCTGTGTTACCTAGTGAGATCCTGTCTGTTTCCTCCTCCCCAAAACATAGTGAAGAGTTAGACATGTGGTCTATCATTGAACTGTCAACAGAATTCTGTAAGAGCGGTTCTGTTGCCAGTCCAGTTTTTCAAAGAGAAATCAAGGCTGGAAAGTTTTTCTCCTCTCCTACTTATATAACTAGTACATAATAAAGGTGGCATCCAAATCCGGCTATTTCTAGGTTCCTGCGCTCAAATTTCCTTTCCTTACTCTCAGTGTATTGCACCACTTCAGTGGTCATGTAAGTAAAAAAAAAAATTGTTAGTTTTTATGGGAAAAGAAAATATCTCTGTACACTTACTAATTTCATCTTTGTCCAATGACTTTGAAATCTAGGTTCTTCTGTTAATCTTTTAATAAAAGAAAAGGGAAAAAGAAGAGGCAGATGTTGAAGACTGTTCATTTAGCCTCGTGGCCCATGTGAATGGGAATCTGCCCCTTCCTCTTACACTCTGTGGTACTCACATGGTGTTTTGCAATCGATGGGTTTTGTGCTGGCTTTTCTTTCTCCATACTTTGGTTGCTTGCTCAGTATAGTTTTTTCACAATTATATGTATGTGTGGTATCCTGTGAGCTTGTTTTGGATAGACAACACAGAAATGTGTATCAGTTAAGTGATTTCAGGAGCCATTTGGTATTGAGATCAGGGTGTGGTACAGGCTGATAATCCCAGTATTAGGAGGGTGGGTGAGGAACTGAAGGTCATCCTCTATTACATAGTGAATTGGGGGTCGGTTTCGGCTCCATGAAACCAACAATATATTACAAGCAAGAGAACAACAAAATCTAAAACCAAACACTATCTTGAAAGAGAAAAGCATGGTATATGTGGAAGAATGGGATTGAGGCACGTGATACAGTGGTTTACTGAGCAGTGTGACATTTCTCAGAACTTCCTGGGCTATGCTAAGGTACACACGTGTGAGAAGCTCTCAAGGAACACATGTGGTATGAGTAAGAAGGTCTTGAGCAGTTGATAGGTTTAAATTACAAATTCTTATGACACACAGGCACTTACTAAATTTTTACATGCCAAGTATCAGTAAATGTCTGCCTGTTTTTCACAATTCTTGGAGGTATATTGGAACCACCTGACTATTAATGAATAAAGACAATAAAATACCATTGTCTTCTCAGAATGACTCAACTTTGGAGTACCATAGAGATTTTAAGCTACATATTACATAGCAGGTTTAGAAACATCCCTGACTTCTACCCAGTAGATACCAATAGCTTTTCTGTAGTCATGACAACCAAAACTGGGTCCAGATGTTGCCAAGTGTTCCTTGGGGGTATGATATCACCTCTGGCTGATAACCACTGTTCGGGGAATATATATTGGCATCTAGTTCAGTTAATATACTGCAGACTGGGTAAATGTGATAGTGGCCCCATGTGAATAGTTTTCAAAATGTGGTCCAAAGAGAACAGTTTTTCTTTTTTTCAAGTATTTTAAGAGTGTCATTCTTGGAAATGAGCTCCAAACGATTAAAATGTAGCAATTGTGAAAGTTCATGGGTCACATGGCAAGATTCTGTTTCAGAAACAAAACAAATGGGTGAACAAACAGAACTTAATTTAAATAAGAAATCAGTGGAACAGAGGAGAGCTCGAGTATGTGTATCATTTGGAGTATGAGAAAATTAATAATGGAAACATCTTGGAAGGGAATGAATCATATCATGCTATTTTCTTCTGTGTATGGTTTTTTGTTTGTTTTGTTTTTATCACGGTGCACACTGTGTGCCAAAGCATGTGTGTGCATTTGTACAAGTGTGGGTATTTAGAGGTTGTAGACAACTTTTGTTGTTGGTCCTCATCCTCCATCTTATTCAAGAGGGTCTTGGTTGCTTTGCCGCTGTGTATTCTGGTCCAGCTTGCTGATGAGCTTCTGGAGATGCTCCTCCGTCTGCCTTCCACCTCACTTTAGGAGCATTGGAATTACAAATGTGCTGTCACAGCTGGATTTATGTGGGTTCTTGGGTTCAAATTCTGGTCTTCATGCTTTCATGGTGAGTGCCGTTAGCTACTGAGTCATCTCCCCCTTGTTTTGTTGTTGAACATTTTTGCTTCCTCCTGCCTCTCCTCTGTTTTTGTTTTTTTTAAACATGGGAAGTAGTGTGTTGTGCAATTTCATCTTTTCTGTATCTCTTTGAAAAGATTCAGCCAGGACTTACTAGGATTTATATCTCCCCACATGAATTTGATCTTGAAGTCATTAAGAGTCTTTGCAGGTAGGAAATTTTATCTACATAATTAGACTATAGGATTTTAGATGTTTTAGGACTCTTGTGACTCTCAAGTGATATGACATCTTAGAAATGGACCTCAGAGAAGCTTCTGGAAAGAAAAGAAACAATATAGTGTCTTTCTAGATTAGCATATATGTCTTTTTCAAATTAAATTGATAAAAAAAAATTCAGATGTCCTGCTTGCTATATCAGAAGATGGGGGTAGATGGGGCAGCTTAGAAGATGAAGCTCTTGCTACTTGAACCTGAGGATTGAGGTTGAGATCCCTAGAACTCATGTGAAAGATGATGGCCCTCCCATGATGCCAGCACTTAGTAGCTGGGGACAAGGTATCCCCGGGACAAGTTGACCAGCTAGCTCAGCCAAATCAGTGAGCTCTAGGCTCAGTGAGAAGTCCTGCCTCAAGGGTCACAGTGGAGAGTGATTGCTAAAGACCCTCAGTTTCAACCTTCCACTTCCTCACACAACCCTACACAAGGAAACGGTTTAAAAAGGAAATGGCCATCTCAACTTAGAAACCCGAGAAATCACAAATGAATGCCTCTCTTCTTGCCTTTCTGAAGTTCCTAAGATTTATTTTAAGGTTCCTTCTTCTAGGAAGTTGGCCAAGAAATCTAAAAGTTTAAGCAAGTTTTAGTAACCCTGCATTGTGTGAGATACTTCTGAGAAGATGGCTTTAACCACTCAGAGGTGTGGTTTTAGTTATTGAATTTACTTTATAGCATATTGTTTTCTAAAAGGTATAATTTAGTGTGGTTTTTTTGAGATTCTTTTTTAATAAGCCAAGATGCTTTAAATTTGAATTCTGAGTTCAAAAAGTATTATTACTGAAAGACTTTTGTTCTCCCTTGAGGACAGGTCACAGAGTTCAATCTCATACTCCTGTAATGATATGTTGCTGTGTGGGGGTATTTTGTTTTAGTTGAAACTGAAGTTCAGACATTATCTTCTGTAGCTTTCATGTTGGCTCTGTTCTCTGTGTTGAAATACAAGTCTTTACTGACGTGTCACTAAGAGCATCTGTTTTCATAGTGGTAGTTTATAGGAAGAACCTGCTTCTGTAGTTCAGTTGAGAGCATGTGATATCTCAGGTCATTTAGGGATACTGATGAAGGGCTTGTCACCATAGAGTCCTCTGCTGACACAGAGAAGGTAGCATGTGTTCAGTGCTAGGGTAGTATTGCCTTTAAAGAAGCATTGTGGCCTTGACCCATGCATTTATTATAATTTATGTGATTAAATGTACTAAATAATTCAGCATGACAACTCATCCTCAAATCCCGACCTTCCCTTTGCTGCTCTAGCTTTCCCTGTCTTGAGAACTTTGTCCTCCCTATCGGATGCTGTGCACAACATGGACCTTTCTTCCATCCCCGCAGCCACTTTCCCCAGAGGGAAATTGCCTTCACTCCAAGCCCTTTCTTTCCTCAAGAATCTACTATTAGCACACTGCATGAGATTGTCCTTCATCTCCTCAAGAAGGGTTTCGGGGTGGTCAGGAACCCAAGTGGTACTGTAGGTTAGAAAAAAGAAGAGAAGGTATGTGTAAACTCTAATTACACAAGCTGCTTTAGCATCATGAATGTTATGTAGTTCTTTCCATATTTTAGAACATTTTTAGAACCAACCACTGAAAATTAAGATGATTTTAAAGACCTGAAGGGAAAGCTTGTTTAGAAGCAGGGAATGGTAGTTAAAAAGAAAGAGAGAGAGAGAGAATTTGAGGTGGAAGCAATCAGAAATGACAGATTTTGAATAATCTAGGTTCAAATTATTCAGTGTTTGTATTACAGCATAATAAGGCATGAGGTTGCCTCAAGGGTAACTGTTTTCTCAATTTGGTACACTCTAGAATAAATTGTCCTAGGGTTAATGAGATTTTTATTTTAATAATTATAGCAACTTTGTAGAATAGCTGTTTACTGCTTTAACTTTTACAGCTTTATTCAGTTGTGGGTAAGTTAATTTTATTGTTCACAAGAGAAAACATTAAGGTATATTCTAAGCTTTCTGAAGACCATACATGCAGATAAAGCTATATCTCTGGGTATCATTTACATTTTCTTAGAAGATATATAGACATTGTATATGCCTGAATTTAAGTTACTGCTGTGGAATTCCATCATAATCTGTCTAGACGTGAATTCTGATTTTTCAGCCCTGTACTTTCTCTGCCACATACACCACTATAAAATGTGTCTTTTAATTTTAAATAGACTTCCATGTGCTTGATTGAACATGCTGATTCTGATGACTTGGAACCCAGGGATGTTCCTGAGCCTTTCTACAGTTTTCTTTTTGTTGAAAGGTGTTAGCAAGCCTGCTTTGGGAAGAACTGCTGTACACATTCATTGAGTAATTCAGCCCATTCTTAGCACTGTAATCATAGTGTAGTTGGCTGGTCTCTGGCACCTCTCCTTATGTGGAGGATTCTTTTCTATAAGCAGAAAAACAGTAGCTAGCTAAAGGATACTGCAGGTGGAGTGAGAGTCCATGGTAACTGGGGTCTACATTGATTGACTAATCAATTGCCATCCTTTATCTAGAACTAGGCAGATAGCTCAGTCTGTGGAACCCAGTGGGACTTTGCCAGAGCTGTAATTTTCAGCCGCCTCAAACTTAGCATACCCCTTTTAAGGGGAAACCCCAGCATTCCTAATGCCATTTTTTTTTCCTTAAGATGATTTCTTTTAAAGGCAACCCAGATGAAAGGCAGATTCCAGAACATCAAAGAATGTATCATGAATGCATCTAAGAAAAGGCTGCTTTAGAAAGAAATAATTTTCTTGCTCTTGAAAAATGATATTATAGATTAAAATTAATGTGAGTTGGTTTAGAATCTCATGAGCTCCAGTGTTGTTTCATGAGCTGCAAATGTTCTTAACCACTGAGACATCTCTTCAGTCCCAAGAAATTGTTTTTTATTTGATTAGAGACTGAGTCTTTAACTCTGAGGATGATATATCTTCTTTTTGAGAGAGAGAGAGAGAGAGAGAGAGAGAGAGAGAGAGAGAGAGAGAGAGAGAGAGAATTATTTTGTTTTATTCGTGTGATGTGCGTGTGGGTTCCCTAGGAAACCAGAACAGTGTGTTGGATACACTGGATCTGGAGTTGCAGCCGGTTGTGATCTGCTGGGTCTGGGTGTTGGAAACCAAACTTGGGCACTCTGAGTCATTAGTAGCACACTTACCCACCATGCTAGCACTGCTGCCCATGATGTATTGTCTTTATGTCTACATTATAGCATTGCTTTGTAAGCCTAAGCCTAGAAATAGTAATTATTTTGATATTAGAGAAAGGGAAAAATAAGCACCAGACACATGTGCCTATAGACCCCACCTGACTCAGTGATACTTGCAATGGCACTCGGAGTGGAATTCGGGAACTCGTCCTCTTGCTCCTGAAGCTGCTATGAAATGATGCAGTGATCATCTTGACCCCTTGTGAGAAGTACTGCTGGCAGTGGGAAGTGGTTTCAGAGAGCAGCTTACCAGAACCCTGTAGAACACTGACCTTTTCTTTGAGGGTCAGAGAACACAGTGCTCTGAGGCTGAAAGGGGACATCAAAGTAGAGAAAAGGGAGACCCTGGGTTCTCTTTGAATGGAGACACTGCAGCCCGCCTCTGGTGTCTTCATCTTTTCTGTTCTTTCCCCGTTAATGCTCCATTGCCCAGCAGGGGGCAGGACCAGCTCTCCCTTTAGGGGAAGCCACAGGCAAGAGGACATTTAGATTAGAACCTCTGACTGAACTAAAGGTAGGATAAATAAAAGCAGGAATGTGTCATTGATATCCATCTCTCTGAATTGATTGAGTGGCCTTACCATTTGATCACATGTTTTCCCCTAATAATTACTTCTTATGAATATCAGGTACTTTGTTCACATACATAGTTAAAAAAGTATTTGGATCAGCTCTTGTAATAAATATGTGAAAATTCATAATTCCCATTCTGAAGGAAACAGGCTCAGAGTCTTTTTTAAAAAGAAAAAAAAACTTACTGTTTTTTGTTTGTTTTTAAAAAGAGTCTCTATATGTAGAGGCTGTCTAAGAACATGCTGTGTAGACTAGGCTAGACCAGGCTATCCTCAAATTCCATAGGGATCCACCTACCTGCTGCCTGTGCCTCCTAGGTGTTGGGGTTAAAGTATGTGCCACCCCACGTGGCAGGATAGTTTAAGCATACTTACTTAAGTATACTTACATACTATATATACTTAGTTATGTATACTCTACCTTCCACAAAGGAATAAGAAAAGATTTGCATTTGTGCAAAGGGAGTTGGGGTCCTGCTATATAGTTCAGATGTTGGTGCACACTCTAGCTCCAGGGTGGCATCCTTGTCCCATTCTAGGTCCTTTTGCTTCTTCCTCTGGACTGTTGGTAAGAACTGGCATGGGCCATAACTCATTTCAAGGCCACTGTGTTACTAAGTAGCTTTCAAGTTTCCAGGTTTATGAATTACCTGGAGGGAGGGTGTGAAAAGCCAGTGTTCTTAAAAGCCAGGATTCTGCTGTAGGTCTGCTGCTGGAGCCTGGAGTGTGCCACTGAGACGAGGGCATTTATCACATTCTCAAATTCTAATCTCAGCAAAAGTTGAACTCATTCTCATAGCCAGTGATTATGCTGCCCACTTGTCCGAATGCATGTGTTTAATCACAGCCTTGGAGGACTTCTATTGTTGGGTCTTTACAAACTCCATGAGCTCATTCAGTAGTTCATCTTGTTGGTGGTTTAGGGTCATAGCTCTGTCTTCCTGGGTGATGCTTGTAAGACTGAGGTGCGGGGTTCAGAGTCTTGTTTGTAGATCCTACATAGTTAACTCTCGCTTTAACAATCTCTTGTATACCACCTCTCTATTACATGTTCTCCACATCCCTGGTCCTGCCTCCATCTTATTTTTAACCAGAGTTCCATACAGCACGTTGCTGTGTCGTTCCCTAGCCATTTCCAGAATCAGGACAGCGTGCTTTGGATCCCTTAGACTCTGGCTTTAATTTATAGACTGCCTCTAGCCAGTGACCTGTGTCCCTTCCTGCTCCGCTTGACCCTAGCCAGAGCCTTCTTGACCAGGGGATGGCGCCTCCCCCATGTGCTTAGCAGTATGCACCTGCTTTCGACTTCTGGGTGGCACCTAAGTACAGTGACCACCACTTCTACTGTTTGGGGTCTCTTGAGCTTCCCTGACAAACAATTTGAAATTTCTCATGTCTGGCACTGGTAGATAATCTTTAGCTCTTGGTGAGAGTATTATCACCCTTAAGTAGTGTGATATCATGTAACGCCTGTGTGTGTGTGTGTTTATGTACACACACACACACATTATATATTTATATCATTTTAGAGTAAACATAGAATGATGATTCCCTATGGTCTTTTCAAACATCCTTTGTGTTATTTATCCCCCTCTCTCTGTTTGTGTTGCCCTGTCTCCCCACTCCCAGCTAAGGCTACTAACACCCCAACCTCCAAACCTTGTTTTCCTCATTTAGTTCTTCCCCTTACTAGCACAGGACCCTGGTATTCCTGTCTGTAGAGCTCTTTGCCCACCCTTGCCCCCTTTTTATGTCCCTGACTTCTACACTCACTCCAGATTCTGTGTTCAAATCTAAAGATTAAGAGCATGTACCCACAAATCAGAGAGAGCACATAGCATTTGTCTGTCTGGGTTACCTCACTCATGTAATATTTTCTCATCCCATCCATTTACCTGAAATTTTAATAATTTATTTTTCCCTACAACTTCATAGAATTTCATTATGCACGTATTCCACATTTCCCCTATTTGGACATCAGCTGAGTGACTTTGAAGTCGTTTCCATTCCTGTTGTGAGTAGAGCTTCAGTGAACATGGCTGAGTAGTTATCTGTGGAGTAGGATGTTGAGCCCTTTGGACATGCGCTAACCTTTTTGAGAATTCTCCATACTAATTTCTGCAGTGGCTGCATTTTAACCGTGTCATTTTGTTTTTCTTTCTTTTTTTTGATTCTATGCTTTAAGTTCCTTATATGTTCTGTATATTAATCCTCTATAACATGTATTGCTGGCCAAGATTCTTTCCTACTCTGTGGGATCCTCTCCCCTTTGATTCTTTTCTTTTGCTGTGCAGAGCCTTTTAATTTTATGGAATCTCTCTTGCCTATTGTTGGTCTTAATTCCTGGGCAGAGTCAAGTAATTCATTTCCTAAACCTATATCTCGTAAGGCACTGCCTGCTTTTTGTTCTAGTAGCTTTAGCATTCTGGGTTTCAGATTGAGGTCTTGATGCCTTTGGAGTTGACTTTTGTGCAGACTCATAGACATGAGTCTAGTTTCATTCCCAAACATGGACATCAGTTTTCCCATCATTTGTTCTCCAGAGCACGTTTTGGCAAATCTCAGAGGTGTTTGGGTCCGTTTGTTTCATTGGTATATATGTCTGGTTTCATGCAAGTACTGTTGTTCTTATTGCAATAACTCTAGTATATCTTGAAATCTGGAATGGTAATTCCTCTCTGCCCCACTGTGGGATTGCTTTGTTTCTCTGGGGTCTTTTGTGGGAATTGAACCTGTGTCCTTTGGAAAAGCAGCTAGTGCTTGTAACCGCTAAACCATCTCTCCAGGCCAGTGATTGTTCTTTGAAGTTTATGTTGTAGAGCTTATCTAGGTAATTTTCATTAGAGCCTATTTCTATAGAATTGGTAGATTTGGGGGAAATACACCATCTTGGTCTTTCATATTGTTTGTGTTTTTGCAAGGAGAGCTGGGCATGTGGACTTCTTTAATGGACTGTGTGTCTATTCTTGGTTGCCAGGTTGGATGGAGGTTGGCTTCTGTTTTGCTGTTGCTTTTGTTCAATATTGGTTGGTTTCAGATCACGTTTGAGGAGTTGGTATGTCAGTCCTTCAGATGCTCAGTGTTGATTTTGGTTTGGAGAAACGGGGGCCATTATAGTTCAGTGGTAAGCAGAAAAGCGTGAGAATGGGGGAAATGGCAGATTTACCAGAGGTAGCGGGCAAGCTTTACTAACTGGCCTGTACCTGAAAGTGTGAGGATAGCATGGGTGGTCCCGACCTTGGGAACTCACTGGGCAAAAGTCAGTGTGCAAGCTCATGGCGAGTCCTTAGTGTTGTGGCTCTGGTGACTCCTTATATTGAACCATGTTCAGGGTGTGTGACCAGGGCCAAGTCTGGATATTGAGAGAGGTGCAGGTGTGATTGATCTGACTGGGCTGGCCCACAGGATGTGCAGTCTGGGCTAAGTCAGAAAATTGGGGAAAATGCAGTCAGACCAGGGTTCAGGGAAATCAGCAGTTTAGACCAGAGGCACAGGATGATTGATCTGGGCAGGATGTGGTAGTTGGATGTGACATGGGATGGATGGTCAAAGTTATGAGAGCTGAGCAGATTGGGCTAGAATGAAATACAAAGTCTTGCTAACCATATTTTCATCCAACAGCATTGAAACAGAGAAGCCTGTTCTTTGAAATAAGAATTCAGTATTCAGCCGACACTGCATGCCTGCCTTAAGAAGAAGAAATAATTGACTAAACATGTGGGCCAAACTACTAGGAATCTATGCCGATTGAATGCTAATCTGTGTTATGTGTTTATGTTTTTCAGGTAAGGAATTACATTTGGTTCTGCCTGGTTTCCTAAGGGGCGTGACAGATGCTGTCTTCCTGTGTTCATTTGTAACCTGCCAAATCGTGCACAATATGCTCGCCTACAAATCTAGAGCTTCCAGTTGTAAGTCATATGCTTCGTATTCCTGTCTTGTGGGAAGCACTAGGTAGACTGTGCTGGGTTATGTCTCCTACTATGTGCGGCTCATTTCAGGGTAGCAGTCAGCCTTGCTGACCACCCGGCCACTGCCCTACTGTATGTGGCCCATTTCAGGGTAGCAGTCAGACTTACTGACCACCCGGCCACTGCCCTACTGTGTGTGGCCCATTTCAGGGTAGCAGTCAGCCTTGCTGACCACCTGACCACTGCCCTACTGTGTATGGCCCATTTCAGGGTAGCAGTCAGCCTTGCTGACCACCAGGCCACTGCCCTACTGTGTGTGGCCCATTTCAGGGTAGCAGTCAACCTTGCTGACCATCCGGCCACTGCCCTTTGTGCGCCTTTTCTTTCATTTCTTTTTTATTCTTCTCATTTAAAGCACAAGACATTCTGGTTTCTTATATATAATATAGGAAATTTCCAGTGTTAAAAAAAAAAAAAGTAGCCAGGCAGTGGTGGCGCACACCTTTAATCTTAGCACATGGGAGGCAGAAGCAGGTGGATTTCTGAGTTGGAGGGCAGCCTAGTCTACAGAGTGAGTTCCAGGACAGCCAGGGCTACACAGAGAAACCCTGTCTCAAAAAAACAAAAACAAAACAAAACAAAAAAACCTAAAACAAAACTAAACACCAAAACAAAAACAAAAAACCTAAATATGTGAAAGTAGCTTTCAAAAGTATCAGTGTTGAAAATATCATGCAAAGTAAAATAAACCACCATTGTTTGAGCCCATGTTTATATAATATGGAATGGACAAATGCAGAGAAATAAAGTAGATTGAAGGTCATCAGGGTCTGGAATGGGTTGGGTAGGCAACATCTTTGTTTAGCAGTAACAGAATTCATTTCAGAGATATTGAAAGTGAATACCTGTGATGTCTGTAGAACATTGTGAATGTCATTAGTGCTATAAAATTATACAGTTTAAAATGGTCTAATTGGGGCCACCTATGTGAACAGACTGTGATAGTTTAGAAGATAGAGGCACCTGCTGCCTGACATTTGAATTTGGTGCAAATTAAAACCCATGCAAAGGTGGAAGAGGAAAACTGATTCTATGAAGTTGTCCTCTGACCTCTATCTATGAATCTGTGGTACATACACACACATATACATACAATGCATGCATACATACATATGCACAATTATAAATAAATAAACATGAACTTAAAATATTACCTAATTGGCAAATTTTATACTTTTAGAGATATCAAATAAAAGACAAAAAAATCACCCAGAAGCCCTGAGGCTTTACTATTCAGGCATTGACAGAAGCCCCCGACCCGAGGCCTTACTATGATGCCTTGACAACATTTTTATACATTTATTTTTGAAGCCTATTTTTTGAAAGTTTGTTACTATTGTAGTTTGTGGGAACAGCACGGGAGGGTGGGGATGAGAGGTGATGGAGTCTTATTGTACAGTACCTAGCACACAGTAAAAACTTGACATGCAGTTGAATGGATGAATGCATTTTGAAAGGACGGACCTTTCTATAGTGGGAATGAACAGGATAATGGTTTTTATGTTAACTAATGATCTCAGGAGAGTACTAATAGATTCTGTGTGGTGTGTGGCTCAGTGTGTCTGATGTCTGAGGAAGTGCAGATCTCTTTTGAGTTGTAAGTCCATGAGGGAATCTGTCTCTATTTTTCTTAGGTGATTTATAAAAACAGGCCCATTTTACCATGTCTCCCATATTACACTTCCTTAGAAAATCTACTCTTCGTATCTGTTTTCAGACTTTCTCGTTTGGGCAGATGTATTTTAGAGTTTGTTTACAAACATTTCCCAGACATATTGTTGATCATCGGGTCTCTTCAGTTAACAGCAGCTTCTTGGGACTGTTTTCCTACATTTCTGACTGACAGTTTGACAAATGCTGTAGGTCCTCACAGATGCAGGGATAGAAAAGTGGATCCAGTGGATTCAGCAGAATCCAGTGGAAATCAGATAGAGCTGGGGCAGTTCACCCAAGATGAATTTGTCAGGGCTGGGGGTGGGCCATGAAACCGTGTGTCTGGGACAGTTTATCCAAAGTGGATTTGCTGGGTTTGGGGTGAGGCATGAAGCTGTGTGACTGTAGCTTACATCTTGAGTAAGGTCAGTGTTCATTTTTGTGCCGCTTCCCCAGATGCACATACACTGATTTGCACTGGTATTTCATTAATTCTCTGGGTCATTCTGCATAGGGCCTGGGCTCTTCCTTTCAGGGAAGAGAGCAGAAAGGCTCAGTTCATGGAACTTGCTCAAGTGCATGTGACCAATTCATGGTTTGTAGTAAAAAAATATTTAAAAATTCCAGCACGGGGTTTCTTCCCTGACTTTGGTTATTAATTTCCCAGATGTAAAACACACACACACACACACACACACAACCTTTATATTTATAATACACAATAGCTGCACAGCTGCCTACCCTCCATGCTGTTACAATCTATTTTCCTAACGATAACCCTGAAAAGTTACTTACTGTGTTTCATCTGGGTTGCTCTTAGCTTTAATTTGCCACGTCCTCCTCTCTCTATTCTGTTGCTGCTCTTCCTCCTCCCGTTTCTCCTACAATTTCTTCCTTTATTCCATGGCAGCTCCGTCCTCCTCCTTCCTTTCTCCTGGTCCTCTCCAAGCCCATGGACCTCAACCTACCTATGTCTCTTCTGCCCAGCTATTGGCTGTTGGCATCTTTATTTACCAATCACAATTAACTGGGCAGGGTCACTCAGTATCTTACATGTGGACTCTCTTGACTTTGGGGTAACCAGTCCTGGGGGCCCCCAAATTAGCATTAGAATATAAGCAGCATTAGGCCAACCCAATGTAAAATCCACCAAAATGGTAGAGCCCCAAAGCCGCCTGCCCTGAAGCATCCGGCATCACTGTCTTTCCTTGGTCTCTGTATAAAAGTTTACTGAAATCAGAAGAGTGTTCTGGGAATGATTGGATTTCTGTAAAGAAAGAAAAAGTGGACATGTCTGAAAACCTAGGCTCAAGGTTTCTAAGAGTTGTGTCTTGAGAGTGATGTAAAATATTAGGCATGGTGCTTGGTAAATGCCTAGGAGTCCACGTGTGATGCTCAGGCTTGGTGGTGTTTGTGTTTTTGCTGTTGAACAGCAGAAGCCTTTGAAGAATGCCTTTGTTCTCCTTGCATTTGATGAAGTGTTAAATGTTGCACAGTTGTAAGCATTTTGATGTAAATATTCATGAATGCCATATTTCCTTGTGCAGATAAGCAAGGGCAGCGGGAGCCTCAAAATGCGACTCTGTTATCTATTTTCCAGACTTCGTTCGGTGTAATCTGAACACAATGCTTAGTCAAGGTCGCACCTCCTCTCTGCTGTACCTGTTACTGGATACCAAGTTCAGGCCATGAACTTACTAGATCTTTGCTGAATGAATAAGGAGTTGAAATAAGTCATGAGCATTTGTCATAGAATGCTATCCTTCAAGTTAACAGCCATCTGCATCAGAACAGCTGTGACTGTTTATTTGCAGGTGACCCCCAAGATCGACTGGTTGGTTGCTGACATTCCCTACCCATAAATAGCTTAAGAGCAGTGGTTTTACAGAAGCTTAAGTTCATAAAATGTCTGTTGGTCCTAGCTGAAAAGTGCTTCAGAATTGCTGCAAACTAATCCATAGCCATTACCTCTGTCTTCTCTTCTCCCTACTCTCTCAGTGTTCTTCCTGAGATCCTGGAGATGCTTCAGAGTAACAGGACTCCTTTGCCTTAGAAATACTTTTCCAGTCGGAGGCAGTGAGCATGGTAATCAGAAGCAGGGATTGGATTAGGGCCTCCTAAATTCAGACCCAAGCCTTCTCAGCTCTCTGTGGATGTGACCTTTGGACACACCCATTAATGGCTCTCAGGACTAGTTTCCAGTGAATAGACATTGTAGAGAGCTCCTGACAAGTCCCGCAGGACTGGATAGAGCGATGCATGTTTGTAATGCACCTTGCACAGCATCTAGCTCCTAGAAAATATTGTCAGCTTTGTCCGAACCCTGCTACCACACGCCTAAACGGGCCCTTCCAGGGGAAGCTGATTCACAGCCTTTCCTCGCATAGTTTGTTGTTTATTTTTCTCTGTGTGTAGTTGTGTCTGTGGGGGAGAACTTGTGTGAACAAGGTGTGCACTCCTGTCTAAAGCTTTGGATAAGCAACCATGCGAAAGCCTCTCTGTCCTCTCTGAGGCTGTCGACACAATCTGTGCTGTTGCAGGGAAGCCTGTGATGTAAACTCTTGAGTGCTGCAGTGAGAAATGGTGGCCTAAAGCGCCAAGGGGGCGAGGGGAAGGGGAACAGGAGGGCTTTGAGAACGTTGATTGCTTATGCTGAGTGTTTCCTTGTATATTGGTGAGTTATAAGGATATGCACAGTTTAATTTTAGGATTTTAGGAGACCTGGTGAGGCTGATGGTTCATGGGCTAATGATGTGTGTCCATGCGTCTTTCTACCTTTCTAAATGGCACCTCAGATTTCGCCTTGACCCCCCCCAACACACACGCACACACACACACACACACACACACACACACACACACACACACACACACACACACACCATGTAGCTGTGGCAGTGTCGACAAGCAGTCTAATGAGCTCTGTTCCTTGTTTCTAATTTGACACATTTTATCTGGTTTTTGTGATTTTGGCTTGTTACCTAGCCTTCTCAAATCCTCCCTCCTTCCCTGCAAATGAGCCGCAGGACCTGAAGTCCCAAGGCAGCGAGCAGTCGTGAGGAGTGGTAGGATTGTTAGACCAGGTGCTTCAGGTCTTCAGCCCATGGATGTGCCTTCCTGGCTTTGAAGAAAGAAATGTTTCCTCAGACATATGCTCCATAGACCAGACTGTACTCGCTTAGAAGTTAGAAACCCAGAGAATATGTAGATCCTGGCTGTATTAAAACAATTGAAGACAACAATATATAAACTGGAAGTGGATTTTTTTTTAAAGACAAAAGCAGTCTGCATGGCCCCTTTCATTTTCAAGGAAGAAATTAAAGGACAGGATTCTAGTACAACCCAGTAAGAAGGATCTGATGAGAAATATGTGGAAGTTGAAGTACATCCACAGGTCTTTAAATTCAGTTTTGTGTCTCTTTCAGTAATAAATTATTGACATATTCCTGGTCATATTTTTAAGAATCTTCTTTGTATGCAATATATTACTTTAAAAACCATCCTGAAAAGGTCTGTGGAGACAGCTTCATTGGTGATGTACTTGCTGCACAAGCATGAGGACTTGAGTTTGGATCCCTGCAGTTGCTGGCTATGGAGATGTGAGTGTGATCCCGGAGCCAGGAAGGTGGGTATGCTAGAATAAACAAATAAAGTGTAGAACAATTGAGTAAAACACCTGTTATTAAACATTGGCCTCTACCTGCATGCTAAAACATATATGTACACACCCATGTACACATGTGAACCAACACATACACACACACACACACACACACACACACACACACACCCCTCACTAATACATTTGTGTGAATTGTAATGATCAGAAGGATAATTTTTGTTTTTCTCTTCCAGAATACTAGATATAGCCTTCCTGGAGATTTCCATTAAATATTTGTATATGTTCAAGGGGATCGGGCCTGTTCTTATCCTTAGGAGTTCTGCTTCTTTTGGGAATCTTCAGTAGTTGGTCTCATTGAATTGGAAAAAGAATGGAGTGTTCTGTGCTGCTGAAATAGAGATTTGACTAATGAGAGTCAAGGCAGCATGGATGAGGCAATGCATTGAATATGAGAATGTGTAGGCACCTGGCCCACTCCCTCTGCTCTGCTGAGCCCGTTCCCTGCCAAGCCTTGTCCCATCAGCTGTGGAGAAAGTAAAACTGAGGCCCTATCCTTATTTATGAAAATGATAAATGGACCTAAGGGGGCCATTAGAGCAGTAGAAGGAGGAGATTGGCGTTTAAATCAGACCCAGAATTGGGGAAAAGGAACAGCTGGGATTAGTCTATGAACTGCTGTATTAATCTGGCTGTGTTGCTCCTTCCTAGGAGAGAATTAAATGGTCCCATACTAATGGGAAGGTGGTTTCTTTGCCTCCATCCCTTACTTGGGAGTGTCCAGTTTGTGCGATTTCTCACACTTCCAGACTGAACAGGCAGAGGATGAAGTAGCCCAGACTACTGTAGAGATTTATTTATGCTTTAATATGCCATGTAAAGCCACTTGTTTATTTCAAAATGAAGATGAAACACCCAAGGAAGGGACCGGTTGAAGAGTTAAGCAGTCTTCAAATTACCACAGCTGCTGCATGTCCCTGTTTGCCAGATGGGTTTTTGATAGGATGAATCTCATTGTAGGAGAGATGGATGAGGTTTTCTTCTGTTTTTCTCTGGGACTGCCTTTGCTCCAGATGATATTATAGCAGACATGTCTGCTGAAGTGAATACATTGAATAGATTGGCGAGGCTTCTTCCTTTCCATTGTTTGAAGTCATGTGTCGTTGGAAATATAGAGTTTCCATATACAATTATTTTTCTAGTTTATCTTACAAACACACAGATGCATGCATATGGTCTCTATAATAATATGACAAATTGGGACATACATAATCAGTTACCAAGAACTTAGATCTCTCCCCTCTCAAAATAGCTGAACTCTCCAGTTCACTATAGTCCCCTTCATTCCCTGATATCTTGGGAATCATTTCTCTTACTGCAGTTTCTGATCAATGAAAGAAGCACAAACATGTAGTTTTTAATTGAAAGACAATCCATATATGCTGTGTTCAGTTAGTAGATATGTAAACCCCAGGAAGTGGACAAGACTTGGTAGGGTGGAAAGTATGGGTTAATAGTACTTAAATGTGGTATAGAATCTCTAGCATGATACTTGAGGAATTTCTTTATGCCAATCGAAATGTAAAACCATAAGGCTCACTAAACATTCATTTTCCATTGTGCAAAGCCTTTTCTTTTTGTGCTGTAATAACAGGACCCTCTAGAGGGCAGTAGAGAGCAGCTTGTTGGTAGGGTGTCTAGGGCAGAAGGGCTGTTGGAACATTCAGAAAGTTTCCTTTTGCTTTTTCTCCCACTGTAACTCGAGCACAAGGAGCTTGTGGGGGGAGAATGGAAGTCGTGTTCTTGGGCTTGATTTTCTTTATCAGCATCTGCAGGAATCAATGTGAAGTATGTGTATAAGCATGATGTTTGCAGGATTTTATGTCTTGAATCAAAGTATCACATGTCTTTTGATTGACAGCTAAATGCATAACAATAGTGCTATGGTCTTGGTTCGGGAGTATTGTGAAGGGAATTTGGAGTTTGCTCTCTTGTCTCTGAGGTTTTATGCTTCATTTTTATACCAAGACAAGTTAATTTTATTCCTAAACATCCCTAAATGCAACTTGATACATTCATTGACATGGATTTTTTTTTTCTACCAGGAAGTAGTATGAGGTGGTGGTGGGAGATGGTTTCACACAATCTAGGATTCTTTTTTTTTTTAATTTATTTTTAGGATTTATTTATTATTTATTTTATGTATGTGAGTACACTGTCACTGTCTTCAGACACACCAGAAGAGGGCATCGAATCCCATTACAGATGGTTGTGAGCCACCATGTGGTTTCTGGGAATTGAACTCAGGACGTCTGGCCTGCAAGAGTAGAGGGTGCTCTTAACCACTGAGCCATCTCTCCAGCCCCTCCCCCCTTTTTTAAGCATCAAGTGCTCTTTTTTTTTTAAATATTTATTTATGTAAGTACACTGTAGCTGTCTTCAGACAGTCCAGAAGAGGAGGTCATATCTCGTTACAGATGGTTGTGAGTCGCCATGTGGGTGCTGGGATTTGAACTCAGGATCTTCGGAAGAGTAGTCAGTGCTCTTAACCACTGAGCCATCTCTCCAGCCTAATCTAGGATTCTTTAAGTGTGACTTTTAAATATCTTAATATTTTATCGGAACAAGAAATAATTTCATCCACAATATTTTGTTACTTTCTGAAGTGTAGATAGAGGGTGGTTCTCCTGTGTGCTTTTAAGCTGTTTAATAATGGAGTGGACCATACCTTCTGTTCCATTCTGGCTGCTGAGGGCATTTAATGCTCTTCTCTGTCTCAGCCTCTGTATCCTGGCCTTGGACTCACAGACATCCACCTGCCTCTGCCTCTCCCTGGCTCAAAATGACTGAATTTTAAGAAATAATATTTAAAGCCCTAAAAATTACTAATAAATGTATGATAATGTAAATTATTTGTATGTTATTCACTTCCACTCTAGCCGTATTGTAATTGAGTTTGATCGTGTGATGGTTTTACCTATAGTATGGACATGGCTTGTATAGGGGGTAAAGGTAGATCCCTTTCTCCAGTTACAATTTTCTGATAACAGGGTTTCAGTTTGCAAGGGATTCTAGATTCCTCCTCTTATACCACTCATAAAATCCTAGAACTATTAGTTATACATCTTTTAAGCTTTTTTTTTTGAGATTTTGTTTATATATGAGTGTATGATTTTATGTTTATGCACTGTGTGCATATAGTGCCCCATTTGGCCAGCAGAGGGCAGTAGATCCCTAAGTACTGAAGTTACAGAAGTTGTAAGCTACCATCGCGGATGTGAGAATTGATGAATGGAGGTCCTCTGGAAGAACATTCAGTATTCTTAACTGCTGACCTCTTTCTCCAGCCCCTTGGTTATACATCTTTACTATATGTTGAAAACCTTTTCAAGGGTAACTAGAAATGCCTTATAATTCTGTTTACCGTTTTGTTACCCAGTTCCTAAGTTTGCAGCTGGACAGTATTTCCAGAGATAGCTTGATTGATCTTCCTTCTTTTCATTAACTATGCTAAACAATGAGTAGATATGCTATGTCCCTCTTCCACATATGAGACGTGAAAAAAAAAACCAATATATGCTATGATTTTTATTCTTTAAAATCTAATATTTAACTTTTATTTTCTGAGTGTTTTGCTTGCATGTATTTCTGTGCATGTGTGTGACTGGTGCTTGAAGAGGTCAGGAGACAGCATTGGATCTCACAGAGCTGGGGTCATGGATGGCTGTGATTGAATTCCTGGCACTACCTCCATTCGAATACTGGGAACGACACCTGTGTCCTCTGCAAGAATAACAAGTGCTCTTAACCACGGAGCCAACTCTCCAGCCCCAGTCTTTCTTTTTAAGCAATCATTTGTTATTCACAGATCTTTCCACTCTTGGTCTTGGTTCACCTGTTCTTCCTACTCTCAGAACCCAGACTTTGGTCAGAACAGTTCATCCTAGCAATACATCCTAGCAAAGCAGGCATGCCTCCAGTCGTCCCTGCCGAATCGCAGTTGCTCTAAGCCAGACTAGTGTCCTGTTCTCTTTCCAGTGTCTAGGGATTGGGGAATATCACTCAGTTGGTAGAGTGTTTTCTCTGGGTTAAGTGCTCAGTACCACATAATTGAGTTTGGTGTAACATACCTGTAACATACCTGTAATCCCAGAAGTCAGGAGATGGAGTTGGGAAAAGCAGAAGTTCAAGGTCATCTCCAGCTACATAAACCTGTACGACCCTATTTTAAAAACAAAAACGAGAAAACCAACAACAAACAAGACCTAGGACTGGCTCAGTGGTTGAAGCGCCTGTTCTGCATGTGTACAACCCTAGTTCGAATCCCTATCACCTGTGTGAATGTATGGATGCTGGGTGATCCATGTTGGCCCACTTGTAATTCCATTTCTCAGACCATGAAGGCAAGGTATACAGGGCAAGATGGCTAGCTAGACTAGTCATAGCAGTGAGCTTTGGGTTCACTTGGGAATCTGTTGGTCAATGAACAAGGTGGAAATGGATGCAGAAGATTATAGGTATCAGCTTCTGGTTCTCCTCCTTCACTGTGTGAATTTATATACATGCAAAACAAAGCAATAGTAAGCAAGAAAAATATGATTAACTTTTGCCATTGACATTAAGAAGCAAAGGAGAGCTACAGCCTGCATGCCCCCCAGGAGGTCCTCAGTAACCAAAAAGACACAGACAGAAGTCTGGCATGGCTGTCTTCTGAGAGGCCCTACCAGCAGCTGACTAAGACAGAAGCAGACACTTAGACCTAACCATTGAACTCAAGTCTGGGACTCCTATGGTTGAATTAGGGGAAGGACTGAAGAAGCTGAAGGGGAGGGCGACCCCATAGCAAGGCCAGCAATCTCAACTTACCCAGACCCCAGGGAGCTCTCAGACACTTAACCACCAACCAGGAACATACACAGGGCAGTCTGAGGCCCCTGGAACAAAAATAGCAGAGGTCTGCCTGGTCAGGCCTCAGTGGGAGAAGATGAGCTTAATCCGCAAGAGACTTGAGGTCTCAGGGAAGGAGGAGGCCTGATTGGGGAGGGAGGCAGAGGGAAGGAGGAATGGGAGGGAGGACTGGGGGGGAGGCAACGACTGGAATGTAAATAAATACAATCTAAAAAAAAAAAGGTAGACGAGAGAGTCCATTCCTGAACGAAAGTGGCAGATACTTACAGAAATTAATCATTTCAACATTCTCTCCTGCTTCCTGCTTTAAATACAGATATAGGAACCATCTTATGGGAGTGAGGTGGAAGGCTGAGGATGCACACTGAGATGCAGAGCAGAGTGGAATAGAGACAGCCTTGTTGAATAGCTGTGACAGCCCCAGACCACTCGCCCTCCTACATCTCAGGGGTAGGGAGCGGGTGGGAGTCAAACAAACAAAAACAAACAAGCTTCTCACTAGTTAAATAAGCCCGGGTTCTTAGGGATTCTCTTATTTTCAGCCCAAATTTTCTAGTTCATAAATACTCTTAGGGCGAAGCCAGTTGAGTGAGATGAGAAGACAGCCATATATTTTTTTTCCTCAATCTTGTTATTTTATATAAATATTATTTTCTTTTGGCTTGAAAAGAGAGGCAGATGTTGAAGAAATGTAATTAAACTCTACATATATGTGGTTAAGTTTTTAATTTAACCCGGGGCCTGAAAGTGTGTGGTAACCGAAAGAAAATAATGGTGCCTGTCTTGTTTAATGAAATCATTCTGAGCTCCTCCTGTATCATCAAACATCAGAGGTGGTTCGGCTGCGTTCCTCGGAGCTTTTAGCATTGCTGTCTCCATTTCCTTAACCACTTGTTTTCTTAGCATGCCTGGCCTACTGCTTAGACTGCATATAGTACCATATGAACAGCAAGCTGGGTCAAAGACTCTCGGAGACTGACTATGAGGTCAGGAGGCCGTGTGTGTGTGTGTGTGTGTGTGTGTGTGTGTGTGTGTGTGTGTGTGTGCGCGCATCATGGTCCAGTGTTCTTGAGATAGGGTTTCTCACTGAATTTGGAATTCATTAATTGGCTAGACTGTCCACCCCAGCTTTACAGATGCATTCCACTATGCCTGTTTTGTTTTAACATTGGTCCTAGGGATCTAAACTCAGGTCCTCATGGTTGCTGAGCTATCACTTTACCCTGGAGCCATTTCTTTGGTCCTTGGAGTCTCCTTTGTTAGTGATAGAGAACTTTATAGGTGGTTCCAAGGATGACAAACGGATTTGCTTCAGGAACTTGGCTTTAGAATGTTTAAATAAAGCGGTGTTGGCAAGCTTTTGTCTCTTTGTTAGTTGAGTTTCTAAGCCTCAGGTTAGAATTTAGTGTCCTAACCATTTCAAGGTTAAGTCTACACTGTAGCTGTCTACTGTGTCCAGTGTTAAATTCCAAATGTTAGTAGATAGTGTGTCACAGGGCTTTACCCAGCCTGATACTTTTGTAGTAACTCTGTTACAGTGTTAGAGTCTGGCACTATATAAATTCATTTCCACATGGCATTTGCTTGAGTAATTACTGTCTCATGCTGGGTTTTTTATTTTTTGTTACTTTCTAATTTCTAAAACAGAATTTTCTTACTGAATGAAGGCTCAGACCTTTACAGTTATAAACTTTTACAAAATTAGTTTTAATTGGGTCAGAGTTAATTAGATTGTAGTATATTTCACTCCTTTTTATTCCTAAGAGTATTAAATACATTATCATTTTGTGAGGAGATGTCATGGGATATTGATTAGGAGTCAAGGTAGAGGCTTACTGTTGTTTAAAAACTAATTGGCTTCAGTACATGCTTGAGCCCTCCTGGAAGAACAATGCTTATGTGTTTGAAAGGCTTTTTGCTTGAGTTCTTTTTTCCATATAAAATTCAAAGGAAGTTTGTAAAGAATAATGCTGCCTTAGACAAATAATACTAAAGCAAAGGTTTTTCTCTTTTTGGGGATGGAGGTGGGGCTAGGGTAGGGGATGACTATGCCTCGTTCAACAGTGTTTAGGCAAAACATGATCCTGGACATGTCCTCACCTCTCTGATGAAGGTTGGACTTGAGGACTTGAAGGTTGGTGAGGTCCGAATTCTTCCCACACAGCAGCAGCATGCTCAAAGCAGAGAACTTGTCATGGCATTTTCCAATGGTGGACCTGGGGAGGTGACTCAGTCAGTGATGGCCGGCTGCATAAGTGATAGATTGTATGACACAAGTTGACATTCCAGTGCACATGGGGGAAATCTCACAAGGCCCCACCCCAGAGGAGAAGCTACAGGACTTTAGTGGCTGCTGAGAAAAGGAAAATCAGTTTTCTACAGGGATGAGCCCCGGACAGGTGATTCAAGCCTAGGTGCTCATCCCCAAACACAAACACATGTAGTGACATTAAACAGACTCAACAGGTTGTATTTATGAATGCACACCCGTGTGTGTTCGTGCTTGCATATATATGCCCACGTGTAACAATAAAAATGTAAAAAATAAGAACACATGGCACTTTGATGAATGAGAATAATTTTTTTAAGTCATGTATAGTGCTGTACACCTGTAACCCCAGTGACCCAGGTACTGGAGAGGCAGAGACAGGGGAGGAGGATTTCTGAGGTTAGCTGGCCAGCCAGTCACAACCTTCAGGTTCATTTGAGAGACTGCTCTCAATAAATGAGGTAGACTGTAATAGAAGAAGACACCCACATTGGCCTCCTCCAGCTTTAGTATGCACACAGCCATACACATTCACAGACTCAAGTGTTTGCACACAGCAGCAGCCTCCCTCCCTCCGATAAAGATCTGCCTTACTGAGCATTTGACAGCCCTACATGATCTGTACCTCCCTGGGTCCCCAGCACTGGGTTAAACCCTCTTCATTCACAGGGTGCTGGAGATCCACTGGGTGTTTCCTCATTTTTCATTTGCCTCGTGTTAAAAACCTGTTTTCACAGATTTTTACTTGACTGGCTACTGCTTGTGGTCAGAGCCCCAATGTCACCCTGTTAAAGTGTTTCTCTACACCAGTCCAGTCTAAAGTAGCACCCCAAAGTCCAAGTCACCAACACTCGACCACATCACTTTGACAAAATAAAATATGAATTTGGGATTCTTCTGTCTACATTTTTGTTGTCTTGTCTGCTTAGATAAAACTCTGCCTTGCTTGCCTTTATTATGTATCCTATTTGCCTGTATGAGGGGGGGCTGGGCACCTCAGGACCTGGAACACATAATAACTTTTCATAATTCTCAAGTAAAACAAAAATAAGGGACTAGCATTAAGGGTATATCTGAAAATATTCTACAAGAGACTGACGTTTTGGTTCTGGGGGGTTGAAGTCAGGGCCTCAAATATGGTAATCATATTGTACTGCTGAGCTACACCCCAGACTACATTGAATCCTCTCTTTTATTATAAAGTGTCCATCTCCTGGGGAATTCCAGTTTAAATAAATCTCTGCTTCTTTATTCTTAAAAAAGTTCACATATAGATCTAATACCTATTGGTATCCATGGATCAGTTAATACATTTCAAGCATCTGAAGTTGGCCCTCATACTTTGTACTCTATGGATTCTTGGCTGTAATGAAACTCCATTAAAATGAGTATACTTATCAAATAATTCATAAGTTACTCCAGTTTTATATCCCTTTAGAACATTCCATTATCATATTGAGGGTACTTGTAAGTCTCAGAGTGTAGAAAGTTCCATTGCTTTTGCTTCAAAAATTACTGTATGCATGGGGCCTTCCCTATGTGGCCTTCCCTATACAACCCTCTGGGTGACTGTTAATATTGAGTTGAATTATGCCCTTTCTGTTTTGTTTCCTAGTTTGTGGTGAAGGGCTGTTAAAGTGGAGAGTGAGGTCTGCATGGCTCTCTGGAGAGTACTCAGGATACTCAGGGAATGAGTAGATGGTCCTGGAAGGCTCACCCGCATAAGGTCCCATCCAAGCCCTCAGGGGTAGAGGGTACCAGTGACTCTAAGCCCAGTGATTGAGAAGTTGTGCTTTAATGCACTTACTGGCAGTAGTATACTTTTTGGGCTACTTTTGGATTGGTATGTATGAAATACCATAGCTCTCTTTCTGTTTTCAAAATACAACCTGTGACGTGAAAACTGCATTAATCAGAGATTTCTAGTCATTGTGGGGGCTACAGAGCCTTGGTTTCTTTAACAAAAACAGACAGACAGACAGACAGACAATTTACAAAAGACAAAAATACAAAGCAAATAAGACACCTAAGACAACCCATGTTTGCCTCATGGAAGAACACTCCAAGACTTGGTAGCGCTTCTGAATCACTCCTCTCTCTAGGAAGTGTTACCTGGAGTCCTTATCTACTGCCAGTCAGGCAGTGTCTTCGCCAGGTAGTTAGCACCCCACACATTGAATATTCCTTCCCAGACTTCCATTTTGCCATAATTGAATTCAAAAGGAGGGGCTCTCATTGTGAAATATTAAGCTAAGGTGTTTTATGTAAAAAGCATTGAATTATCTTATTCTCCAGGTGGCATAGTTTAAATAAGATGGAAGTATAAATCTAATCAACTACACGACTATGTCTATTTTATACTGCATAGCTTCTTTAGAACATACTGATTCATATGCAGCAGTATAATTCATTTAATCTCAAAAGCCTTTGCATAATTTTATATTCCTGTTCTATACTTCTTTTTTGCCAAGTGTACATTCATGTAAATTACTTTTTGCCTGCTATACTGGCTCCAGGACGGATCTGAGAAGCAGTGGATTCATTAACCCTCCAAATAACGGTCTTTCTCTTCCTTTTGTTTTTATTGCTAATTAGATTACTTGAAATTGAGCTTTTAAATATTCATTTTATTTCTAGTTATGTGTGTGTTGGTATACATGAATAAGTGCAGACGCCCACTGAGGGTGTTAAATTCCCTGGAGTTGGAATTATACAGTTATGAGCTACCCAACATGAGTGCTAGGAACTAAATTTGGGTCCTTTGAAAGAGCAGTACATTCTCTTAACTGCTAGCAAGAACTTGCCATTTGGTTATTTCTGACAAGGAACTTGTGATGGTTCGTTTTATGTCAGTATGACACAAGCCGTAGTCACTGGAGAGGAAGGAACCTCAACTGAGAAAATGCCTACATAAGATCTGTAGGCAAGCCTGTAGGGCATTTTCTTGAGTAGTGATTAATGGGTGAGGGCCCAGCCCATTGTAGGTGGTGCCACCCCTGGGATGATGGTACTGATGCTATATGGTTGAGTAAGACATGAAAAGCCGCTAAGCAGCACTCCTCCATAGCACCTGCATCAGCTCCTGCCTGCTGGTCCCCGCCATGTTTGAGAACCTGCCTTGAGCACCTTCAGTGATGAACAGTAATGTGGAAGCTTAAGCCAAACAAACTCTTTCCTCCCTAAAGTGCTTTAGGTCATGCGGTTTTGTCATAGCAGTAGAAACCCTAAGTAAGACAGAATGTAAGGTATGTTGTTCCCCTTTGTGTCATCTTCTTCGTAGGTTGTCATTGCCGTCCTCATTGATGTCCTGTTGTTGTTCTTGTCATCTCCTCCTCCTCTCCCTCCCCCTCCTCCTCCTCTTCTCGTTCTTCCTTCTTCTTGGTTTGGTTTTTCAAGGCAGGTTTCTTTTGTGTAGCACTTGCTGTTCTAGGACGCTCAATACCCGGCCGACCTTAAACTCAGAGATACAACTACCACTGCCTCCTGAGTGCTAGGATTAAAAGCTGTGCACCACCAGTTATTCTTTGTGTTTTCAGTCTGTAGTTATTTATAGTTGCACACATTTGAAATAGGTCTTATTGTTATTCCTATTTCTCAGACAGAAAGAGCGAAGCACACAGAGGTTATGTGGCTCTTCCTAGGTCACACAAGGAGAAAACCAAGTTTCAAATCCAGGCATCATTGTTACAGAGTCTGTGAATTCAACTATTACATTCTCCTGCTTCTGTTGAATGGGGAATTAATAATTCGTAGGGATGGGTTCCAGACAAGTTGGACTGGAACCATATTTGGAGTTCTTTCCTTCTGAGCATATTGAAGAGTCAGGTTGTTTCAACTAAAGTTATAGTCCTTGGGATTTTTAGATCAGGTACAGAGATTTAGTTCATGAGTTCCAGTAGTGTAGATTTTTGTGTGTGTGTGTGTGTGTGTGTGTGTGTGTGTGAGAGAGAGAGAGAGAGAGAGAGAGAGAGAGAGAGAGAGAGAGACAGAGACAGAGACAGAGATCATTTGTTCATTTGTTTAATATCTATTTATTGAGAACTTTTATTTTAAGCAGTATCTTGGGTAATAGGTATTAACAACAGCAGAACAAGGAAAAATATTTCTTCTTAAGAAGTATACATTAGATTGTATTCTGGTAAAAATACAATCTAATCTGATCTGAGTCATGTATATAGTGAAATTTCTTATTCACAGACTTTGCACTTGCAGTATTTTGAGATGATCCCAAAGAGTGGGGCCTTCTACCTAAAAGACTCCTCTCTGTGTCTGACAGAACCAGCACAAACACCTGAGGTGATAAAGAATCACTTGGATATGCTGGTCACCTTCGAGATGAGATAGGATCGAGTGTGTATATTGTGTGGTGGTGATTTTTGTTGTTTTGGTAACCACTTGCCATCCCTTTCCACCACTGCATTACAATTTCTACAGCAGAATGTGAGTTCACATACAAACAGGCATGTGTATTATAAAGCCTGGTACACTTGGAAGAAAACTCTAATGTATAGCCTTTTTGAAGATGTATTGTATTCACTCTCATTAAACATGTCTGTTTAGGCTTGTTATTGTCAGTGTGTTGCCTCGAGTTTCAAATTGCTTTGTTTGAAAGGCTGTGTGTAGTTGATGATATTTTAGAAATGCGTGCATGCGCTGGCACACCTAGCGTTTCTCACAGTTTCTAATCCAGAAATGCACTAATTTTCACACATGGATTTTTTCTTTTTTTCTTTTTTTTTTTTTTGCCACTCATAATGTATCTTCCTGACAGTTAAATACTTGAGGCTCTAATGAGGCCTTCCTACATGATTACGGTCTTATCACTTTCTCTTTAGCATGACTTCTACACCAAAACTGTGATCATGATGTGTTCTTCATGGTGGCGTTACTAACTTAGACATTTGCTGTTGTTTCTCACTTACTAAAATGAAGGAGATTTGTGTATAGTGGGCTGTACGTATCACCTGGTTGGATGGTGGTACCAGACATGCGATGAATACAGTGTGGTGATTTCAGTGAGAATCTTCCCAGTGTCTTAGATGTTTGAACATTTGGTCCCCACTTGGTGGCGCTGTCTGGGGAGGCTGTGGGATTTTTGAGAGGTAAAGCTTAGCTGGAGGAAGTAAACCGTATTTTAAAAAAAAACAAAACAAAACAAAACAAAAACCTAGAGAGGGCTGGAGAGATGGCTCAGCGGTTAAGAGCACTGACTGCTCTTCTGAAGGTCTTGAGTTCAAATCCTAGTAACCACATTGTGGCTCAGAACCATCTGCAATGAGATCTGATGCTCTCTTCTGGGGTATCTGAAGACAGCTGCAGTGTACTTACATATAATAAATAAATCTTAAAAGAAAAACATAGAGATACTGTTCATGATAAACCATCAGTATGCCGTCACTGGTGAGGATAATAATGGTTAAAAAATACAAGATGCATCATAGAAAGTCAGGAAGCTGGGCTTAGTCCATCTAAATAGCGAAGTTTTATAATGTGACACCGTTAGGAAAAACCAAAGTATGTAAAGTTATGGATAGAGTAAGTGAATTAAATTTAATGTCCTTGCTGTTAAAATCCTGAATATTAATAGCATTCCATTATATATTAATTGATATGTGCTAGTACTTTCATTGTGTGGTATAAATGATAAAAAAATAGAAAGTAGCATATACCAATACACCTTAAATTAAAACATATCACAAGTGTTATAAATATCTATTTTGTAAAATCAAAATTCTATATGGAAAGCCCAGACGTGAAGATATATACTACACATATATGTATATGTGTTGTATGCACATGTATGCACATTTGAGCAAATCTATAACAGTGTGCTCATATTGGATCAATAGAGTACTATTTATGATTTTTTTTGTATTTGCCAGTGCCTTTTCAAGTTTTTCCTTTTTTTTTTTTTAAATGATTATAGGTTTGGGTTTTAGAACTTAATTTTTTTTCAGTTGTTTTTAATTTATTTATTTTTACCACCTAATACTTTAGAGCATTTGCTTTGCATCTTTTTCTTGATATGGCTATGTACTGAAAAGATGTTTCTGAAAGAATGGGGCCAGGAGTGGAGAGAGAACTGGGTAAAGGAGTACCAGTATCTTTTAGTACATTGAGGAAAGGAGCATAGGCTGGACAGAGGATGGGAAGGAGGGGGAACACTATGGCCCAGTTTGACAGACTGTGGGAGCCTGTTAAGGATGCCTGCTTATAAACTCGAAACTCAGCCCGGCAGTGGTGGTGCATGCCTTTAATCCCAGCACTTGAGAGGCAGAGGCAGGTGGATTTCTGAGTTTGAGGCCAGCCTGGTCTACAGAGTGAGTTCCAGGACAGCCAGGGCTATACAGAGAAACTCTGTCTTGAAAAAACAAAAAGAAAGAAAGAAAGAAAGAAAGAAAAATAAACTCAAAACTCTACCTTCTATTTCTGTGATAAAGCACCAGGACCAAAATCAACTTTGGAAAGAAAAGGTTTGTTTCAACTTACAGTTTATAGTCCATCATGAAACAAAGTCAGGGCAAAGAATCAAAGCAGGAACCTGGAGCCAAGAACTGAAGGAGGGCCATGAAGGAATGCTGCTCACTGCTTTGTCTCCGTGAGTGCTGGGTTCCCTGAGACTTAATTACAGAGAGTTAGGAACTGCATGTGGGTGCTGGGAATCAAACCTAGGTCATCTGGAACAGCAGCCAGTGCTCAAAACCTCTGAGCTTTTTCTTCAGCTCCTCAGCCTGCTGTCTTATACCATCCACATTCACCAGATTGGCACTGCTTGTAGTGGGCTGAGTCCTTGTACATTAATCATTGAGAAAATGCTCTCCACAGGCTTGTCTTCAGGTCGACCTGATGGAACTAGTGTAGCTGGTCTTAGCTACTTTGTGAATTTCTCTTGTTTCTACCTTTATTCCCCTGCTGCCTAGTTTCACCCCTTGTCACCCGATAGGATAGGAAAAAGGTTAGAGGAAAAAGGGAGAGAGATAGAGATCCCTGAATCTAATTTCTTGTTGTTGTTGTTTTTTCTTTGAACACAACAACCAACAAACCTCAATCAATCCCCCGAACTACCAACACCCACTGACCCTGCCTCTCGGGGGCCCTCTGAAAAGTCCCAGAATTCCAAAGGTCCCACGGTCACAGAAAGTATGCTGGCAAAACGATGCCTCTGCTAGAACACCAGGCAAATCATAGTCAGCTACTGGGAAGCAGCTCCCTCTCCCTATACCTGGGATTGAAATGAAATCATATTCTTACAATATTTCTTTGCTTTTTAAGAAACCAAAATTCCAGAATTCTCACGACAAGGTAGTTTCTTGATTCAAGTCCCTTTTCTCAGATTACTAGCCTGAATCAAGTTGCTTAAAAAAACAATAACATTAACCATCACACATGACAAATGATTTCTCGAGGAGCAATAAGAAAAAAGTGAATATTTTATTCAGTTCCTTTTTTTGTGTGTTGTGTTCCTTAATGCTGTATTGATTTTTGGCCTAACTCCTATATGTGAATATGGATTTGTCTTAGTTGGGGTTTTACTACTGTGAACAGACACTATGACCAAGGCAACTCTTATAAGGTCAACATTTAATTGGGGCTGGCTTACAGGTTCAGAGGTTCAGTCCATTCATCGAGGCGGGAGCATGGCAGCATCCAGGCAGGCATGATGCAGGAGATGCTGAGAGTTCTACATCTTCATCTGAAGAATGCTAGCGGAATACTGGCTTCCAGGCAGCTAGGATGAGAGTCTTAAAGCCCACACCCACAGTGACATATCTACTCCAACAGGGCCACACCTTCTAATGGGGCCATTCCCTGGGCCGAGCATATACAAACTATCCCAGAATTCTGTAATAATTTGACCTCAGAATGTATTCAGAAGTCTATATTATCTTTGAGCACAGACTGTGTTGCTTATTTATGAGTTACAGAAATGAGAAGAAATTTAGTGGCCGGGTGTTCCTAATATATAATGAAAGTAGACTGCCTGTGCATGCGTGTCAGAGTGGAAGCGTGATGGAAGAGCAGTGGGAAGGACAGAGCAGGGCACCAAGACAACTTCACCCAGACTGCCTGTTGATATGACTGATCCGAGAGGTTCATATCTGTCTTGTCCCGGAAACATGTCTTCAGGGATTTGCTGCCAGCTCTCATTGTTAAACTCCTTTTCATCACTGTAGGAAACTCAGATCCAGCCAGAATTTTTGTAGCAATATTTCAGACCTTTTTTCTTCAGCGAGAATGCCTGGTTAGTCTCAGTACCTTTTCTTTAAAAACAAAACAAAACAAGTTCGTTCTGACCATTGTGGTGTCACATTAACCACTGACAATGTAGTCTCTTATTTTCATGTCATTGTGACCTTGGCAAATGTCTTGAAGAGATTCACAGAATGAATTTCAAGTCCTGGAGGAAGAAGACTTATACATGGATGGGATTGCTAGAAAAGACTCAGGAACTCCCTCCACAATCACTCTGTCGCCATAGTTAGACACATTTGACCAAAATGTTTTTCTTCTCAGCTTCCTTTGTTCTACCACTGTAGCTGCTGTATTGTAGACTGAATAAATCTAGGACCGACGACTCTTGGTCATAGGAGAGGGTCTGAGTCTGAGCTTGACTTTTCAGGATGCTGTCGAATCTCATCTCTTGGCTACTATGGTTAATTCCAGGATGAGTTAGTGTTGTAAGTTGGACTGGTCAGAATCAAGTGAAGGAGTTTCTGTAGTCCTATTAGAGAAGGCTCCTGGGGTGTAATGTGAGCAGATTGTTAGATAGAGGCGTTATAGAGGCATAGCAGTAGCTGTACCTAGGAGATGGGAGTAGCCCTGGTACCACCTCGGCTCTTATAACCAGACCTGTTCTACGCATTGCCAAATGCCCTCAAGAACAGTTTTTGAAGACCGTCCTTTGGCTTTTTAGTTATTTGTGTGTATATTCTCTGTCTCTCTGTCTGTCTGTCTGTCTATCTGTCTGTCTGTCTGTCTCGGGGTCGCACACATGCGTTTGTGTAAGCACATAATGTGGGTGTAGGTGTACTCGTTCATGTATTCTTATGTGGTGCCCCGTTGCCAATACCAAGGGTCTTTCTTAATCCCTTTCTACTTTATGCCGTTCTCTGGATGACCTGGAGTTCACCTTTTCACCTAAACTGGCTTGTTCCCAAGCCCCTGGGAGCCACTTGTCCCTGTGTTCTAGTGTTGGGATTACTGGTGCAGAGCTTCATGCCCAGCATTTGTGTAGGTGCTGAACTCAGGTCACCACACCTTCATTGACTAAGGTGTCTGCTAACTCTAGTATTGCTCTTTTAAATGGCGGTCATCAGTGTGGCATTGCTTCTTTTCTTGTGTGTCTGGAAATCCTGAAAGGTTCTCTTCTTTTCAAGCTGCACTTGACTCATCACATCATGGGAAACTCCTGTCAGTCTCCCCTTCTTGACTCGCATCCCTGTGACCCTGTGAAGGGCCAGGCCCACACGTCCTGAATAGCAGAACGTATGGACAGATTTGGAGGGCCATTTTTCTGCCTATCTCATTTGTCAATATTTTTAGGTTTTGCTTGAGCTAGTTGACCTGACTTTCCATTAGAACATCTAAGACCTACCTATAAAATGTTTGTGATATAGGTTAAAAAATCTCTTTTTAAAAGTTGCTTCAGTTCATAGACTGGGGTTTTCTTTCTAAACCCCAGCCTGTTAACACAAACACAAAGCCTGGTACAAAGGTGGCCTCCCCGCGTGCTCAGTGAGCACCAGGCTTGTTCTTTCCGTTCATCTCGAGCCCCATGAAGAAGCGTTGTTAGAAGCCATGCACTGGGAACCGTTTGGAGACAGTTGTGAGACAGGATGTGGAGAAGGCAGCAAATGGCCTCCAAGATGTGTGGTTAAGTGGTTTCCAAAAGCTGAAGATTCCAGAGTCAGGTAGCAAGGGAGGAATTGCAGCCTCCCACTGTTCCTAGTACCCTGTGAAATGAGATAGTCTGTCTCTGTGTCGGCCTAATTGCAGCTCTTTCTTCCCGTTTCTTCTCTGCATTGCACACTGAGCTAAGTGCCCAACGAATCAATCCAGGGTGGAGAATAATTTATTCTTTTTATTTTCTTTCTCAGTGCAGCTTCTCAAGATGAATACATCTTTGTTCTCAAGCTGGTTTGTGCTGTAGTCTGTGTTCTTCAACAGAGTGATTACATAGGTCCTGTGGGGTTACAGTTCACTGGCCTGTAGCATTTCTGACAGTACCTCCATCACCTCTGGTGTCCTTAGCAAATGTACCAAATGTCCAGGCTGGTTTTGCATCTGCTGTAAAGTGCAGAGTCTTTTCCATGCTAGCAGCTAGATAGGTGGGGTAGCTCCTAGCAAGATGGTGTCTGATGCGTCAGTCCTAGAGATGAGGACCGGAAGATGCTTCTAGTTGAAAGTAGTCCAAAGGTACCTGAGTTCTTCAGTTTGGAAAGTGCTTTCTTGGCAGCCATTGTTTTGTTTTAGAATTCAATTTCAAAGACCTGAGCCTTCGCATACCTTCAAGGGTAGCAAGAATGTCTGAAAGCATTGCTCTAACAAACTGTTTCCAGTACCTGACTGCTCACAGGGGCCTCCCAGTGGAGAGAAGCAGCTGCATCTGCTCTAGTTGACTAAATTCACAAATCCCAAGCACAGTGAATTCTACAGCCTCACCTTTCACTGCATTTTTTTAACTTAACTGCACAAAAATCTTGGTTATAAAATACTGTTTTCATATAATGAGAGCACATAAATATTTCATTGATGCAATTATCTTTGACATGAAATAATTCCTTAGCATGGCTAGTGCCTGGGAGAAGTAATAAATCTGCTTCTTCCCCCCCTCCCCCCAAGTAATTTTTAGTTTAAACGAAATGTGTGTTTGAAGCAATGGTTCCTGTGTGTACACGTCTTTTGGTAGAAGCCATGTCATTCCCTGGAAAGTACATGTGGCTGCTGGGGTAAGAGGTGCCGTTCAAGAGAAACCAGTGTTGCATTCCTGTAGTTAAGGTGAAATTAACAGACAGTGGTCTGCTTGGAATTCTCAAAGTCCCCAAAATATTCTTAATTAAAGAAGCACTGCAGATTCTGTGCTTTTGCTTTTTGGTGACAAATTGAACTTATAACTTTGCTCTCAAAAATAAAAGAAAGGTTGGGTGGGGCTGGGGATGGTCTGGAGAGAAAGAGTTACAAGGAAACAAAGGAAAATCTTTGTTACCCTAAAAAGGTTAATGTGGGTTCCAGAAGATAGTTCTAGTCCATTTTACCATCTAAAGTTGAGGAGATATCTAAAATATCAATTTGCAAGCATCACTGGTTAATACTTTACCTAGCAGAAGGCATTTTTTTTCTAGCCATGCCTCCAGTTTGAAAGCAGATCTATGGACTATACTATATCTGCAGATTTTCTGGTCTGGCTTCTTGGTGGTGGTGGTGGTGGTGGTGGTGGTGGTGGTGGAGGAGGTGGTGGAGGAGGTGGTGTGTGTGTGTGTGTGAGAGAGAGAGAGAGAGAGAGAGAGAGAGAGAGAGAGAGAGAGAGAGATTGAGATTGAGATTGTTCAGTTTTCTCTCTTGACCTTCTTGAATTTGTCATCTTTTACCTTTGAATCATTTTGCCTGTTGGTTCTAAGGCTGAGTCTGTCTGTGGTCCTTGCTGTATTAGAGTTTTGAGGAGAAGAAAGGACAATTGTTAATGTAACAAAAGAAACTGTCAGGCTCATTATCAATGGTAAACAGAAATTAGCAGGCTCTAGATTGCAGTTGTGGAATATGTGTGTGTATGAGACATCATTCCCTGGGAGACAAGAAAAAGCATCTGTTTACTCCAGATAGAAAACTGATGACAGACCAAAGTAACAGTACTACCAAGGTACAATGTGGTAAACAATGAGTTGGTTGGGATTACTTACAGATGTATGGGTAAGAGGTTACTTACAGGATTAGGAACAACTCAAAGGTCACCTCAGTATCAGAAGGTCATGTCAGGTTGGGTGTTGACTCACAAAAGCTGGAACCCTGGAGTTCTCTGCTCTTGAAGGCAACTTGACAGGTTATAGACTCTTCTCCACAGAAGATTTTACTGCTTTTATAACTTTGGACAAGGAGAGGTCTTGTGAATCTCCTAAGTTTCAGGAATTTCCTGACACTTCTGAATTATTTACTTCCTTTTAGAACTTCCTGGATCCTAGCAACTTTCCTTCAACACTAGAATGTTCCAATGTAGAAGAAATTGCTTCACAATATGTTTGTGTGTGTGTGTATTTTATGATGATAACATAAAAGCTGTCATTAAAAAAATTCGATGGTGTCAGAGAAGAAATGATTAAGGATTTGAGCCCTCTATAGAAAACCAATCTTAGGATTGTTGGTGATTCTGGAAGGATAGTGTCATTGTTTGAGAATTTCGCTATACATAAAAGGTGACATTTTGCTGATTACAGTTTCATCCATATCAGCAGAAGACAAAAGACTCTTGGGCCAGAGATAAACGAATTGATAACACTCACAAAACAGCAAGTAGCATCGCCATGGGCAGTGCAGGCTTCCTGTACCCTTTGAAGTGCAAGAGAATGTTTTAAAGGGCCAAGATGAGATTGTACACTATAAGTGTACTTCCCAGTCCTGGAACTCTGAACTTTGATGTATCTTACACTTTTCATGATAAGCCTTGTTTGGAGGAAACATTTTCTTATGTCTCAAGACACATGGTTCATTACAAATAAGTATAGACTGCTATTACGTAGGCAAAGGATTGTCTCTTTCAAGAGGAGTTGCCAGTGGTACTTTATGGTCATATTAATAATAGCAGTAGGAGCTATATTAAACTGCATGACACACACAGCTCACATGCATTACATTTGTTACTTTAAATCAGTTTTAACCCTTACAACTATTTGTGACAATATTATGCTTATCTTCCAGTACAGAAGCCAAGGCTAAGGCTTAGAGAGTCCAAATGACGTTGCCATGCTTGTTACCATGGCTGACCCTAGCTTTTGCAATAATGTCATTTATTTATTTATTTATTTATTTAAATTAGCCTTCTTTTTTTTTTTTGTCTTGAAACTGAAATGAAAACTGTTTTAAATGTCTTTGTTTTCCTAGCCACTTAGTGGTGTGTAATGTAGATCCTGGGTTAGTGTTTAATGCTGTGTCTGTTTTGGGTGTTTGTTTGTTTGTTTGAAATCCGGATCTTATGTAGCCCAGTCTAGACTCAGATTTACTCTAAAGCCTTAAACTCTTCTTGCGTCTGTCTCTGTGTTGTGCTTTGAATGTAGAATATCTCCTATAGGCTCAGTTCAAACCGTTAGTCCTCCGCTGGCAGTGCTGTTTTGAAAGGTCGCGGGACCTTGGTGAGGTGGAGCTTCCCGAAGGTCCTAGGCTACTGAGTTTGAGCCTTGAGGTTTTAAAGAGCTTCCTACTTCTTGCCCACACTTTGCTTTCACACTGCAGCTGTGATGTGATCAGCCGCCTTATGCTTCTGCTGCCGCCTTGGCATTGCAGCCATGCTGGACTGTGTTCCTTCTGTAAGGCAAAATAAACCTTCCTCTCCTCACATTATTTCTTGCCAGTTAGTCACAACAGCAAGATTACGTAGTGTGCTTCACCCTCTACTAAGTGCTAAGATTATAGCCTAAGCCTGGCCGACTCCCATCCTCCTCCCAGTGCAGTGAGCTGAAGTTCTATACAGTAACACTAGATCCTTACTAGGCAGAGGTGGCTTTCGAGGGGATTGATGGGCCGTAGCATCTAGTGAGGCAGGTCTGGTCCAGAACCTTAAACATGATTCCAGCCCTTGACTGCAGAAATTCCCCCAACCCCCTAAATTTAAGTCATTTTTTGTTTTTTGGAAGCAAGTTGTTATTCCGTAGGTTAAGCTGAGCACAAACTCAATAGCCTACTTCTGCTCTCAGAAAGCTGGGATGACAGGCCTGTAGCAAAGATATGCACAAAAATGTGATAACCACACAAGTTACCAAGAGACTACATGCTATCACCCTAATATTTTGTAGGAAGTTGGGGTTCCTCTAGCCTTGTAGGCTTTATGTTTAGTTACACTGGTAGATTAAGCCCAGTGCTTCAAACTCTTTCCAGTTTGGGTTATCTGGCTTGCTTTAGTCCCTCCCACAGGTAGATCATCAGTATTATTTTGGAAGGCAGTTAGAAATGAAAGTATTTCATTCATTTTTATTTTTTGAATTCCTCTTGTGGCTTGATAGGAAGGAAACAGTGGGTGTCTCCTAGAACCTGCAGTACCCGTTTTCAATTAAATACAAGGCTTTTTCCAGAGCTCCCTGTAGGTAACAGCATAGAGTTTGACCAAAGATGTTGAGCTTCTTCTCAGCCTGGTTTCCATGGTGATGGCTGCAGCTTTGATAAGGTTCACATGGCAGCGAAAGGAAGCAGAAGACAGGGTGCTATTCCATCACTCAAGCAGCCAGGGTCCTTTATGACAACAAGGGTTGCCAAGGACAATGGCCAGGCACTGACTCCCAAGCAGAAGAAGCAGAGAAGGCTTTCATCCATATTAGCTCCACTCCCACTTGCACTGAGAAATCAGCTTACCTCTCAGGCAGAAGATTAGCAGTAAAATGACTTTCCTAACTATATCTGTCTGATGCATATCTAGTTAGAGAGTCTTCCAGTAAGGGAATAAAGGTAATGTTTACCTGCTAAGGATATGACAAAAGATCTAGGGTGGAATTTCTAGAAATGTCTGCTTACACATACCATACAGCTGTTTGCTTAAGAAGTGGGCAATCTATTGCTTCAGGACAAAACCCACAAGTCATAAAGCTCTGTGGCTTACAGAAACAATTTTAGTGTTTCTAGTGCTTTGGTGTTTTCCCCTGTCACTGACCTCTGTGTGGTTGCTGTCAGAATGAAAGATCCTATCATCTTCAGAAGCTGGTTGCCTAGACTTGTATGTATGTGAATGCATTCTCTCTGGTTTCTAGTGTTTTGGTGTTTTCCCCTGCCCTTAACCTCTGTACAACCGCTGTGAGAATGACAGATCTCAACTCCAGTGTGGCAGCTGTTGATGACTGACTGTCAGTTGGCATCTCAACTGGAACTGTGTACCAGAGCATATACATATAACCTATCTACAGCTTCCCTTACCCGTGTTGGTTAGGTCCAAGGAAAAGTCTCCAACAGTAGTTTGAAGGCTCTCGAGCTTTTGAGCTTTTTGACCTGTGAACAGTCACTGTTAAAGAATGGCATGGAGTGGTGAAGTATTGTCTCTCTTGTGGTCTGTTATCCAAGTAGAATATTCTAAATTAAATAGGTTACATACACCTTTCCTTGTAGTGGGAGATGTACCAAAGAATTTTATCTCTAAACTAGCATAAGAGCTCCCTCTCTGCTGAGTACTTTAGAGAAACATGTAAGTTTTGGTCCTCATGAAGTTCATAGACTAGGAGATAGCTTTGATCTCAAAAGTTCACACAAATAGAAATTACTTATAATATGGCAAAGATCCCGAAATGGGTGTACTCTTGAGGGTAGGATGTTATTCCTTGGCTTGGGCTGTCATATAGTTGCTATAGGCTGAGTGGCTTGAATAACAGAAATATTTTCTCTTCTTCCTAGAGGGTAGAAGTTAAATATCAAGGAGTCAGTGTGCTTGCCTTCTTCTGAGGCTGGTCTCTTTATCTTGTCTGTATGCAAGTACATTCTCTCTGGGTCCTCACATGGTCTCTCTCTGAGTACATACATACATGTCCAAAGCCCTAAGGTCATCATAAGGACATAAGGACTTCAGCCATGTTGGATTAGGGTCTAACCATTTGATTTCATTGAGTTTGATTGTATTTTTAAAGACCTCATCTGTAACTAGACCCACATTCTTAAAGTTAGCATTTCAGCATATGAATTTAGTGTGCATGTAACAAAATGAAGCTTGTAGCAAATTTGAGCAAACATTAAATAGATCCAAATTCAAAGTACCAAGATGCAGATCATCTTGACAAGTTTCTTTTTTTAGAAATTGCCTTTAAAAAACACTTTTACTTTTTAAACCTAAGAGTTTAGATGGTGAAAAGTCCAGTGATGGTATTCCAGAGATTGTAATGATTCGTCCTCACAGTTAGGGGCACTTTTGCTTTCTTGTTCATAGCATCAAACCTGAAGTTCTAACCATCCATAGGATGTAGCTGCTGCATGATAGATGCTTAGCAAGTGACAGTGTTTTATTGAAATTGAGGGCACAGATGAGTTTGAGAATCATCTTCACAAGAGGCCATGGAAGTGGGTGGCTACATCAAGAGGAATGAGTTATAAAATGAAGAGCAGAAGCTAGGTGTGGTGATTCATGTTTGTGTTCCAGCACTGGAGACAGGGCCACAAGGACCTGAAGTTCAAGGCAATCCCAGGCTCCATACTGGACAACCTGGCAATTGTCTCAAAAAACAAACTAACCAACTTACAAAGAGGTAATGAAAGTTCTATGCTTAGGGAGTAGTACAAAATGAATGCTCAGAGAAAAGACAAGCAACAGAGAAGTTTGGTGAAAATGGGGTTCAAAAGTCCATTTCTGTGGGTATCAGGGAAGACCAGATTGAAGATGTGGCTATTGATTAGGAAATAAGAGAGCTTAATGTTATAATTTACTGGTTCTAGCAAGGCAGTGATGGAGCATATGTTTAGTCCCAGCACTGGGGAACCAGAGGTAGGTAGATCTCTGAGTTTGGGGCTAGCCTGGTCTACAGAGTGAGTTCCAGGACAGCCAGGACTATGTTGAGAGACCCTGTCTCAAAACAAATAAACGCATAAAAGAAATAATTAACTGGGTGGTAGTGGCACATGCCTTTAGTCCCAGCGCTTGGGAAACAGGCAGGTAGATCTCTGAGTTTGAGGCCAACTTGATCTACAGAGTGAGTTTCAGTACAGCCAGGAATACACAGAGAAAACCTGTCTCAAACAGACAAACAAACAAACAAACAAGCCACTGGTCCCAGTTTGCTTCCATGAGTATTCATTTCTCTGGAAATCTTTATCTGTAAGAGGAAGGTATTATCTGCATGTGTTTCCTCCGTCATGGTATAGTGTGGAAGCTTTCAGAGACAATGCTTACATTAGTATGTGCTCTGGAAATATAAAAGTAGTTTCCTGAGATCAGGATTCTGTTAAGTCTGCCTGCCTGCCTGAAACGTACATGTTCCTTTGCTTATTATTTATCTTGTTTAGAATTGAACACAGAGCATCTACTGCACCAAGCATGCACTTTAACACAACTCTGGCCCTCCTGCGTCTTCTAATTGATGTTTTGCCTCCATTGAATTCTGCTGTAATACAGCATTTTGCTTTTCTAGAAACCAAATCCCAAACCCTCTTGGGTAATACCATCTACATGTAGCTTTTTGCTCAATGACAATGTATGTTCTTTTTAAATGTATATAGGGTTTATGCATACGTGTTCATGTATATGGGGAGACCAGAGAATAGGAAATCTGGATATTGTTGCTCAAGTGACATCTATCTATCTTCCCCCCCCCCCTTGTTTTTTCTTTTTGAGAACCAGTTTCTAATGAAATTCAGCAAGTAGCTGGCTGGCCAGTGATTTCCAGGGATCTGCCTGTTTATGGTTTCCTTGCACTGGGATTATAAGCCTGTAAAACCAAATCCATGTTTCTTTGTTTGTTGTGTTTTATATGGGTTCTAAGGATTAATTCTAAGGATTAATCCTGGTGCTTGCCCCAGCCCACAAGTCATTCCTTTCTCATTTTCAATTACACATATATATGTCTATCAATCATATATGTGTGTGGGTATGTGAGTGTGACTGCAGGTCCCTGAAGTATCAAGAAGAGGGCAGCACAGGCATCAGATCCCCTGAATCTAGAATTATACGTGGGACTGATCCACCTGGTGTGGATGCTGGGAACTGAACTGGAATCTTTGATAAGAGCAATATGTCCTAGTAACTGCTGACCCAACTCTCCACTTCCCACATGCAGTCTTGAGAAGACTGTTTCACAGGGGAAATGCTTGAACTTCTATGTAATCATTTTGAAGGTAAGGTTATTGGTTTTTGAAGAGTATTCCTTGTAATTTGCATGACTCCAGGTACTTCTTGGCAAGCACATTTTAAGTAAGACCTGATTTATAATTTATTTCCCTCATAGAACAGAGGTTAATACCATAAGCAAATTAGAGTTATCCAAATTCTTTAAAAATTGCCTGTTAAAAACAGGTCTTGAATTTTCAGGATGTCAAATGTTACATGTGGAATGAACACTGTGCTCATGAGCTGATTAAGGTTGGCATTCTTATTTGTCAGTGTGTTTAAACACACTGTTGATGGATCAGATACCAAAAGATAGGTGTTATGTGCTCATGTCAGCCAACAGTAGCATATACATACAGATGATGATGATCCTGCTGCTCCTGCAGTGTAGACACAGAGAGATCTAGGGGTGAGAAATAGCTCAGTTAGTAAAGTGCTTGCCTCACAAGCATATAAACTTGAACTTAATCCTCAGAACATATGTGGAAATCACTGGTCTGGTCCCAATAGCATGTACTTAGAATTCCAACACTGAGGAGGAGACCATAGGTCTTTAGGGTTCATTGGCTGTTGCTCCTATCTTACTTGTGAATTCTAGGTTTTGTCTCAATAAAACAGGGTAGGAATCTGAGGAATGATAGCTGAGTTTGCCCCATGGGTTCTACAGGCACATGTGTACATGTCTACCTCTCTCTCTCTCTCTCTCTGTCTGTCTGTCTGTCTGTCTGTCTGTCTGTCTGTCTATGTCTGACTGTCTATGTCTGTCTGTCTGTCTATGTCTGACTGTCTATGTCTGTCTGTCTATCTATCTATCTATCCTATTATCTATGTGTGTGTGCATCTACATAAACACACAGGCATGCACATGCCTATAAACACACAAAAATAAAAAGAGATACTTCAGGAATGTTAACAGAGTTGGGTGAGTCAGCTCACCATAACAACAAAGACTTGGCAGAGACACAGCTTTAAGGAAACATATTCTCTTAAAACCTTTGAGCTCCATCATCCACTGTGCTGCACAGTAAACTGAGAACAAACCATGGTTTTCGTTTCTGGTATGTCACCAACTGCCTCTCTGTGAGATACTGGTTTAAGAAATGTGTCAAACTGTATCATTTGTTTTGTTTTTTTTTTTGTTTCTCATGCTTTTATGTATTTGAATGTCCACCCCCACCTGAGAGTCATCAACGTGACCTCAGAGTCCATATCTGTCACACAGAAGAATACAGAGACCCAGTACCTGTTTATTTATGTGTGAAAATGTATGACTAACTTTCTAAGGCATTTCCCCCCCAGTAGACCAAGCTGAGCTGTGTGGTCTGGCTGCTCTTGTGGGACCTGTTAAATTAGAGCAGTTCATTAACCCTTCGGAAACATAGACTCCCTCTACTGCCTCCAAGGCCACAGCTCCTGAGGGGATGGCAGATGGGAGGACGGAGTTTCAAGTTTCTCTTCTTTCCTTACCTGGATCTGTTCTAGGCCTTTAACTTCTCTTGGCTTTTACTTACCCAGATACTCTGGCATTTGGTAAAGAAGAGTCAATAAGGAAGAGTTAAGGCATCCAGGAAAGACCTTTTCGGAACTTGCACCAAAAGTGAAATGCTATCTCCTGCCTTTCCACCCCACCCCTCCTCTGTCTTTTGGTCTACTCTGTCTTCTCATTAGCTTTTGTTCTTTAAAGATACTCTGGATGCATCCGGCCATGTAGCTCAGTCAGTAGAGTGCTGGCATAGTATATGCAAGGCTCTGGACCTGATTACTGGATAGAGACACAGCGTAAGCTAGATGTGCCTTTAAATGTGAAAGGAGCTGGGTTGGGTCTCACTTGTGTATTTTGAGAACATTAGTTTTATCCAGCTGATTTTAAAGATTAACTTTCAATTTGTATAAATTGGGTGACACAGTGAGAATTACTTCAGCATGAACAATTGTATGAACCCATGTTCATTCACTACTCTCTGAGGTTGAAATGCTGCGCATGTATATATACATATGCATGTATATATATGTATCATATGACATTTCTGCTCTGTCATGTGACGATTTGCTCTGCATCTATTCAATGTTGCATTTGCCACACCATTTCCACCATTACAAACCTGGATTGAAGAGGCATGGCCATGACTCTGGGTTCTTAAAGGTTTCCTGTCAATATTTTATTGGCTTATTTTACCCTGGCTTAGCTGCCTGTGTAATTTAAATACTGTATTGCTAGAGAAACTTGAGAGGGAAGTTTGAAACCATGGCTACTGATGTGGTTTCTTTTATCTTTTGCTTAATGACCCTCACTCTCTTCTCCAGAGATTTTTTTTTTTTTTTTTTTTGTCAATCTTGAGTGCCTGTTCTGATTATTTACAAAGTGTTTCTCTCTTGCATAGCACCAACCCTGATGGATCCAAGTAATGAAATATTTAGTTTGGGAACATGAAGAGGTATTTGGGTTTTAAGTTACACCTTAGGAGCTCTCTCAGACAACATCGGAGAGAAGTTGCCTACATCTGAGGTGTGGCCAGGCTTTGGGATAGAAGTTCCTGCCCCATTAAGAACAGCAGTGAGCACATCCATGTTTGATCAATGAGCTGTCAACCCTCCACATCCTCTGCCAAGTCTTTAGTTTATTCTACTGCCATACTGAGACTGGCTCGCTTGAAATGATAAATTAAACCCATAGATTGTTTGGGTATGGAAATGTTTTTGTCTATGCCTTGCAAAGATGAAAGCACTGGTTCAGATTTAAAGTAAATTGAGCATCCTGCAAAAAAAGCCCTTCAGTGGCTTCCTGATGCAAAGTAGAATGCTGACGTGTACTCCCATGGCCAAGAGGGTCCTGTCCTCTCTGGTCACTCCCTGCCTTTTCAGGATCATTTCAGGTGACTTCCCTCCTTTCCCTGTCTATTAAGCTGTAGTGTTCAAAAGGCGGTAGGACTTTCAGATTTTCTGTATTTCAGAATATTCGAGTTTCCATTTCCTCTCTCGGATCCCTTTCTCTTGTCCTTTGTCTTTCTTTGTCTGAATCCTCATCTTTCATTCTATCCGACTCTAGGCTGCTTCTGGTTCCTAACATCACAAGCCATTCCCTGTTCTTATCTTGGCCCCAGCACAGTCTAAATTGATGCTGTTTTCAGCTCCTTCAGAAGAAAGAGCTTGGCTTATTTTTTCACAGTTTCTCCATCTCTAGCTCTGTACTTGGTACACTGGATGTGCTTCCCATACATCTGTCAGGGGTGGAAAGATGACTCAGCAGTCAAGAGCCCTTGCTGCTTGTCTTACTTAGGGTTATTATCGTATGTCTTAGTTAGTTAGTTATTGCTGTGATAAAACACCATGATGAGAAGCATCTTGGGGAGGAAAGGGTTTATTTCATCTTCTAGGTTGCACTCCATCACTTCGGAAAGGCAAGGCAGCAGCAGAAGCAGAGGCCATGAAGAAGTGATGCTTACTGATTGCTTTCCCAAGGCCTGCTCAGCCTGTTTTCAGGACCACAAGTCCAGAGATGGCATTACCCACAGTGAATTTGAGTCCTTCCACATCTATTATTAATCAAGAAAATGCACCACTGGTCAGCCTTGATGGGGACATTTTCTCAATTGAGACTTCCTCTTCTAAAATGACTCTAACTTATATCAAGTTGACTAAAACAAGCCAAACACACTACCTACTTTCCTTCTGTCTTTAGACATGTACAGAAATAAAAGTAAGTCTAAGTGTATAAATTTTTCCTTTTTGATCAATAGGCACATGTGCTCTAATATCCTGTTAGAACTTCTCTTGAGATATTCTTTAGCCCTAGGCCTATATATCAGCCCCATGTAATTAAGAGACTTGAGGTTTGAATCACATGAGGGAGCTAAAATTTTTGTGCTCGTCCAAAAAGTGTGCTTTGTCATATTCATATACTCTTCTCAATAAGACACATTAATATTTTATCACCTAAGGTGGTTGGGAACTTCCCGGGGGCAGGGGATATGGTTCAGTTGGGAAATGGCTTTCTTCACAAGAATGGAGAATGGATCCTTAGTACCTGTGTAAGAAGCTGGCCTGGGAAGAAGATAGGTGGATCCCTAAGACTCATTGGCCAGTTAGTCTTGCTCAGTCAGTGAGCTCCAGATCAGGAGAGACTGTATCTCAAAAATAAGGTAGGTGGTATCTGGGCGAAATAACACATGTAGCATCCACACATGCATGTTTGCATGGTACACATACCTACATACATATTCACACACATACCACAGACACACATATATACATCAAAAAATTAAATTTAAATAATATTTTAAAAACCCTTATCTTTCCTTAAACAGAATATCATAGGAGGTTATTAGCTGGTCAGGATAAGCCCTGGGAAATCTCATGAAAATGAAGAGGCTTTAGCATCAGAGATTGTTTGCCCTGATTTATATTTAACATAGCTGCTTTTTATAAGAATCAGGATGAGACTCACTGGACATAAAGTGTTTTAAAGTGAACAGACTAAAGTGCATATGCAACTTTTCAAGACCAAGTTTGTGTTGTGAAGAATATTCCCCTTAGGAATTTATAAGACACTATCTATTTAATTAGAATTTCAGTGAATTTCAAAAGCCCGATGTAGCTGGTCTTATGTGCTACTGAATATCAGCCATTTTATGACGTTTTTTAGGGCAGAGAAAGTTGTAAGTTGAGCTTATACTCTCTAACAATATTAAATGACTTAAAATAACACTTTATTATCCAAATGTAAGCTTAGAAATCATTTTTTTTCTTACTTCAAATAGACCTCAATAAGAATGTAGCTTCACATAAAACCATGAGAATGAGGGACTTAAGGAAATGGCATGAGAGTCGCTGCATCATTGTGCTCCACAGTATCTGTGTAAAAGTAATATGAGATGCATTGTGACTTACCCTTAACCTCAGTAAAGGTCTCTGAAACTCCAGCCGGCCAGAGCCACTTTTAATTGATTGGGGATTTGGGAAAGGCACTGAGGAGTTTGCACAGCTGGAGAGAAATCTGTGTTTGAAGCTACAAGGAAAGCAGGGATTATTAGGAACGGTAGGGTGAGTATGAGACCCACAGCTCCCTGTGCACAGCCGAGACTAGATGGAAGGAGATGGGGTCCGAAGAGCAGGGTGCCTAGTCATCTCCGTAGGTGCATTTCTACGGAATGTTGGCTGTTTGTTGGCTGTTTGTGCCTGCCGATCGATCCTCTTGTGACCATGCACTTAAATGTCCAAACATCTCAGGCACTGGTTTAAATGATTGTTGCAAACAAAAATGTAAATGACCTGTTAAAAAGTACATTCCTAAACTTGTAGACCATAGGAACCCAAGTGAGTCATTTGTTACTTGAGCAAGTTAGATGAAAAAAGAAAAATCAGTACACAGTGAACAGTTTTGGCAGAGATAAAAAAGTTGAGTCAGGAGAAAGAGGCAGGTATTAAGGTCTAGAAATCAAATGAAGCGGGTAGCAGTGGGCCACGTAGAACAGCCAGTCTGACTTGAGCTTCCTGCCAAGGAGGTTGCATGGTTCCTTGATGCGTCGGCCGAGTTCATGCCTAGGGTGACTGCTCATTTTGTAACAACTGTGTGTAAGAAAATTAGAGTTCAAGATTGGCAAGGAATGGCAAATTAGGTGCCTCCAGAGCAGCAGAGCTTAGGAGTGGGCGCAGCTCGGCCACCTGTACTGGTAAAGTAAAGCCTAAAGGAAGAAATGCCGTAGAGCAGACGTACAGAGTGCTGCACAGAAAGTGGAGCATTCCACTTCATGGAGAGCAGTGGACTTGGAGACCTCCTTACTTCTCTGCCTCTGTGTATCCCTTACACCAGGAGATACTTCTGTAACTATTTTAAAGAAAAGCAAGGGCTGCAGAGATGGCTCAGCTGATAAAGGGAAGTTCCTACTTGTCTGCAAACCTATTGACCTGGGACCCACATGGTAGAAGAAGGGAGCTGATTCCTGTGAGTTTCCTTTGACTTCCACATGGGTGTGCCATGTAAAAATAAAATTAAAGACGATGTAAGGAATAAGAACTGTTTAAATTGAACAACGCTCAAACAAAACAGCAAAACAATAAATACCTAAACCACAACAACAAACTGCCAAATTGAAGGCAGTTTATTTTCTGGAAGTTTATAACAGTGTCTTAAAAATCCTGAGCTAGCATTCAAATTAGCCATTCCTAGGACTAGTGGAGGATTTGGTCACATTTTATTGGCATTGCAGACCTAGAGCTCATTTTCCTACAGCTTCATTTGCCCCAGCAACTTAGTACAATTGGACTCTCCCACCCTGTGTCCTCCCGGGAGCTCCCATCATTGAAGGCTGAACTTGGGCATTGGAAAACGTCTTTATATTCTCTGGCCCATCTAAACCTGAAATCAACCTGCCATTTACTCTCTGTGTGTCTGAGGTGGGTTTGAGATGCCTGAGTAGTAGCATCCAAGAAGCAACTAGATCCATGGAAGAAGCTCTGTAGCTCTGCAGAAAGGTCCAGGGAAGGACTCATTGCCACAGAGATGGTAATTGAGGCTGTACACTCCCTGGGGTGTTTTTAAATTTCCTTAGACAAGTTTTCATTGGGTCCTTAATGTGTGAGAAAAGTTGTGCAGGGCAGCTTTGTGATAATTGACTCTCCTATCGTGGGTTCTCGGTTCAGCAAATGCCTTAGTGGAGTTCATTACTCTAGTTAGACTCACTCAGCATCGAAGGCATCAGATTTGTTCATCTTCTGGTTCAGCAGTCATGCGGCACATAGAGCAGCAGGACCAGAAGCCACTTACCCCCGCCAAAACAGTAGGATGTGAACGACTTGCCTTACAGACCAGAGGAGGCAGTTATCAAGTGCATCCAGGAGCTCCTGAACTTGGAGGGTGGGCTGCCTCTCCCCCGCCAGTCCTGTCGGTACCTCTTCTCCAGGTTCTGCTGCAAATGCTCTGTGAAAGCAGTGGGAATCTTCCATCAGTCTTAGCAGGGGGCAGCCCTGCATCTCAGAGATCTAAAGAATCAAGTTTCTCACACCATGTGTTGAGCAGGAGCACCAAGCTGTAGAAATAAAAAAGAAGCTGCTTATTTATTCATTGTTTGACAAATATGCCTTAAGGACAGAGACTTCAAAAATACCCTGGTCACCATATCAAGCAATCTCTCTCTCCTTTCATGGAGTTCAAATTCTGAAGCATAAATAAGTGCGATGAATAATTACGAATGTTTAATGTCCTCGACTGGGGTTGGGTGGAGATGGCTCAAGCAGTATAGTATTTGATGTGGACCTGAGTTTTACTCCCAGCATTAGAATATCAGAAGTGGTGATGAGCTCTTCCCATTCCAGTGCTGGAGAGACAAAAGCAGGTAGGTGCTCTGGAGCTCTCTGACTGGCCAGCGTTCCAGCCCAGTGAGAAACCCTTTCTCCAACAAAGGTGGATGGTGCCTTAGAAACTATATACTCAAGTCTGTGGCATCCTCACACATGCGCATACCTATGAATTATGTGTGCACCCACATGCGCATACACATGTAACCCAGTACATGAACAATCCCCTTTAAGTACTCACACATTTCACACTCACACATGTTCACCTGCACACATGCACATACATACCCATGCATACATATTATCTTCTTTAGCCAGAGAAGGCAGGCTAAATAATGTGGAGGGTGTAGATATAGGGAGTGGGGAGCAGGAAAAAGGCCAGGTCAGGAAAGGGATTGGTAGGTAGCTCTAGGGAATAAGAGAGGGCTGGCTGATGAGCCTTACAGCTTCTGACTGGACTTCAGCATATGTATTTTAAAATTCACCCTTTACTGCTGTGTATTGCATCTGTGCTATGTGAGACTACAGGGGCAGTGGGGGGAGTTGGTAGCTTGCCAAGTTATACTACGATAAATTGCAGCACTGACCCAAAAGGCTCTGATGGTATCAGGCTCAGCTGTGAAAAGACTTTCTGCCTAATCATACATGTAAGGTGTGGATTGTTATGTTTGTGCCTTGACTGTTAAAGAAGCGGGGGTGGGGAAAGACTGGCTGTAAGTAGGTGGATGCTGTATAAGCTGACACTTTAAAAATATATGTGTACAGATTCTTCTTGACGTTTGGATTTAATGCTGACTTTGTGGGAGACTAGTGGACTTGCTTGGAAATGTATGTATGGAATACCAATCAGAAAGTTCATCATGTTTATCACCTCTCCTGCAGCAAGTGCTCTATCTAGAGCTTGAGCCACAGGGCGAATCATAGCTCTCTGGTTTCTACTTGCATTTCCCAAGGGCCTCATAAGGGGGAAAGCAAATGAAATAACAGGTAAGGGAGACCATAGCCTGGCATTGTGTGGGATTTGCATATGATTTGCATAGTGCTTGATAAGCTGAAATCTGCTCTTTGAAACATTCACATTAACATTTCAGTGTGTCTTCCTGTCAACCATTTCAACGTATTTTCTACTGGTTTTATTATTTTGTTCTTATTGACTGTATACAGATTACACATCTCTTCACTAGAAGTATACAGCTGTAATTCTGTTCATTAATACAGACAAAATTTAGGGTTCACCAGAGTTCATTACTTGGCAAATGATGCTCCTATTTAAATTCTTCCTAGTCATGTCATTCCTAGTCCTACAGTAGAAGTGCCTTTACTTAGGCCTAGTCTCAGAAGCTCAAGGGACCCACACATGGGCAGGACAGGAAGGAAAAAGTAAGCCATGCATTGGAAAGCTGTGAGAAGTCAACCTCTGGCATCAGTCTTAAAAATTGAATGCAGTTTGAGATAGGTTCGTTTATTTTGTAGAATCTTACTTTCTTCATTGTCAACTGGAGATAAAACGTCAGGGCTATGACAACAGTTAGCACAGGTCAGTGATTGATATTGTTAGTCTGTTTATATAATCTGCCCCTTCAGCCATATCGTAGGAATAAATTTCCTCTCTATAAGGTGCCAAGGGCCCCCTTGGTACTAGTTCAGGACATTAAGAGAGAATGTTGACAAGTGATTTTGGCGTCCCAGCCCTCATGCTCTATAGAGATTTGAGTGACTAGTGTACACTTTCGTGTTCTGAGGAGGTGCGTTACACCTTAGAAGTACTTACATTTGCACTTAATATTTAATTAACACATGCATTGACTTCATTAGAAGCAATTAAAGAAACAGCTTCAGATAAAGATATTCTGTGAAGTTTCTGGACCCAGGCTGTTAGGCATTCACATTTCCTATCCTTTGAGGGTTTCTTAAGATGTTTTACACTCATATTTTAATTTGCTAATTATTAGAAGTGCTATCCGAAACAGTTACAACATAGGCAGGAATTAGATGTAGTTGTTCAGTTTTATATATAGGTATATTCAAGGCAGTCATAAAATGTAAAAAATTTGTGTGAAAGTACTTTTTAATATACAAGTCTTGTATAGTTGGTTTTCAAAATGATAACTCACTAAGGGACTCATATAAACTCTGTTATTATTTAAAGGTTGTCTCAAGAATCTTACAAGGAAGGGTATTTTTAATTTACAGCCAAAAAGATCAAAGTGTTCTTAGTTGAAATAAATTTCAAATTGGGTATGATTATATAGTTCTATCCTTCTATTCTCAGGAGACCAAGACAGGATAATCAGTTGATCTCAGATCTTCAAGGCAAGACTGTCCCAAGGGAAGAGAAGACCTAAAATATTGCCTCTCTGTCTAAGGCAGTAGTTTTTAAGCATGACTATGACATATGTTCTGAACATATATTATGTCGTATATTATGAACATAAGTATGTTCAGCATACTTAGCCTAGTTTAAAGCCAATTTCTGTGTCTGTCTTCAAAAGGTTGGAGATAAGACCTGAGGATTTTCATTCTCAGCGGATGTCCTGTGGTTTCGATGCTGTGTCTGGGGTTGCACGTGGAGAACTGCTGTAGGGAGAATAAGCTGTCTTCCTTGGTGCTGCACAGTTGGACCCTGTAGTGCTCAGTCTGCACTTCACTGCCTGGCTCCTCACCGCTTAGCTCCGCCCTAGTCTCCATTTCCCTGGCTCTTAATTCATTGCTACCTATGTTTTGTGTTGAGATGCATTGATCCTCTTTCTATTTGGGTTTTTACCACTGTCATTTCAGGACAGGAAGTTCAGAATTTGGTATCTGACAAGAGGGAACCAAAATGTGAGATCTCAAGACAAACATTTTGATGGGTAGCTGAGCTACTGTTTTTATGAAAATAACCAAGAAATCCATCCATCCATCCATCCATCCATCCATCCATCCAGTATGAAGCAGTGTTCTATGAATATGAGTGATGGCTTCTTCCCTAATGGAGTTTAGTATTGAGTGACATTTGGGAAGGAATAGAAGGAGAAAACAAATGACAGATAAATATTATATCAAGTATGAAAATATTATGAGGAGATGATGGTAAGGGATGTCTGTTTTATACAGGGTAAACAAGAGACACTATCTTGATAAGTGAAGCATGAATACAGGTACCCATAGGAAAGCAAGGTTAAGTGCATCTGGATGGAGGGAAGTGGTTCCTAGATAGAAATGCAGGAATATGCTGGTCGTGCTTACACATGAACAGAAAGACCATCAGAACTGGAACCTAATAGGTGTAGGGGAGGTGGATAGTGAATGGCCACTGGATTTTATTCTGAATGAGATTGGTTGCTGTTGGAGGGTTTTGAGAAGTACAGAGAGGATATAGCTGACACTTGAAAGGGACAGACTGTCCTTGTGGAGAATGGGAACAATGAAAGCATCCTGGGTTTACAAGAGTAGAAAGTGACACAGAATCAGTCACCAGGGCCTTTATCAGTAGCTTGGATATTGACTTCAGTGACTTGTCAACACAGCATGCTGCGGGAAACTGAGGATGGGAGTCTGTTCATGGAATGAAACTTAATTCTGTCTGTCCTAGCAGTCCATGTATGAAATGGCTTTTTAGTTCCTTATCTGTCCTTGGAAAAATGTAAGAAGACATCTATCCCAGATTCACTCATTGATTCATCCTGCTTCAGACTGATCTGTAAAGAGGGAAGTTTAGGAATATACAAATTTGATTATTTCAGAACCCAAGTTTTGTGTCCAAATGCAATGTAATCAAGACATCAAAATGAGAACTCGGCCCATTTTTAAAAACCTTAAATTTATTTTTATATTTATGATTGTTTTGCCTGAATTTATATGTGTGTGTGAGTGTGTATGTGTGTGTGTGTACGAGAGAGAGAGAGAGAGAGAGAGAGAGAGAGAGAGAGAGAGAGAGAGAGAGAGAGAGAATGTGTGTACCTTGTGCATACCTGGTGCATAGGGAGGTCAGAAGAGAGCATTAGATCTCCTGGGATTAGAGCTATGGAGAGTTGTAAACCACCATGTGGGTTCCGGGACCTCTGCAAGAGTAACAAAGTTTCTAATCATTGATCAATCTCTTTAGGCCCTTCAATCCTTTATATATTGGGAGAGGATGTTTCAAGGATAGGGCAGTCAGGTGCAAGATTCCCACACACAGAAGGAGTGCGAAGTCTTCCCTTAGTCCTCAGGTGTCTATAAAGACAGTATAAAGGGCACTTCTGTCAGGCTGAGCTCCACAGCTCTTTTCCATGTCTTGCAAGAGGAGCAGCTGCTCACCACATTATTTGGTCGAATGGTGCCTGCGTCAGTCTTGAACTTCTGAATACTTTCTACTCAAAATGCCTTTCCTCTCTTCTCTTCTCCTCCCCTCCCCTCTCCTCTTTTCTTTCTCTCTCCTTCTGTCTTTGTTCCTTGAATTAATTTCTCTCCTACTCTCTTCTTTTCACCTCACTAGTTACCCACATTGAAGAAAATAGTTCATGTGCATATGCGAATGGCCTTCACACTGGCATTTATGCACTAATGAGGTCATTTATTTAGGGATCTTTATCCTCTTTTTCTTATCATAATTTTTTCTGGTAATAAATAGCCTAATAATTTACTGAATCTTAGCTTCAGCATGAAATGCCTTAAATATAAAAGAAATTTCTCAATTGGTACATAAATGCGGAAGGCACTGATGTATATTCAGTGTATTCATAAAGAAAATATAATAGAGAATCAGCAGCGTTCCCATTCTTCCCTTAGAGACAGCTAGCCAGAGGAGTAGTAACTGCAGCATTTTATGATGAAAATCATTTTGTGCAGTTCTGTTTACTGCCTGTTAAAGGACCTTGGATTGAGAAGTGCAACTTAGGTACTACTCATAGGAACATGGGTTAGAGGTCTTGTCAGGGCACCTGCTGTTTGCAGCATAAGAGCATGTGAGTGTGTGTGTGTGTGTGTGTGTGTGTGTGTGTGTGAGTGTTGTGCATGTGTATCCAATGTCTTCCTCCACCACTATCTATCTAATTTTTTAAAGATAGTCTAGCCAATAATTTCCAGGATCTGTTTGTCTCTGCCCTCCAATGTCAGGGTATGCACAGCCATGCAGAGCCTTGTACATCTATCCTGAGGCTTGAACTCAGGTCCTCATGGACTTTGTACTTTGCTCTTACCTTACTTACTCTTACAGCAAGTACTCTTACCTATCGAGCTACATCCCCACCCCACCCCCCAGTCACAGTTATGGACAATTACTATTAGCCAGGTATCATCCATTCTAAGGTCAGTCAGTTCCCACAGCATCCTGGTGAGGGAAGCAGGGAAGCTGCTCCTTGTTCTCCTTGTAGATGAACAGTAGTGGGGATGGGGAATGCCCTCCAGGCTCTGCTCCTAATGCAGCATCCCACACTTACAGAGTCTTACCAAAAGGCAGTGAGGTACCAGCTCCTCCTGCTTGGATTTAGCTTTTATGTTTTAAGAAGTAGTTGGAATATATTGCTGAGAATAGGAGGTCAGACTTTTAATGCTTCTTATTTTCTGTACCTTAGTTGTCTGACTACATTTTACAACACTGATTTTATCTTTATTGTTTTCACTGCTGATTTAAAAAAAAAAGTCAGCATTTATTTCTTGCTCATTTTGTCCTCTCCTGTATGTGTTGTGAATATGAATACCCAGTAACAATGACTCTCCTGGTCCTCTGGGACAGGCCTTCTTTCTTCTCCACAAAGATGCTCTTCTCCTTTCCTTTGTGCTTCTTTGTTTTGTTTCGCTTTCCTGAGACAGGGCCTTGCTGTGTAGCCTAGACTGGCCTTAAATCCACAGTCCTCCTACCCCAGCTTCTCAAATGCTGGGAGTGCCTGTGCTCACCCCACATTCAGCTCACCCCAATGGCAGGTTAGCAGACCTTTCAATAAGAGATTGAAAATCTTTCAGGAAATCCTGATTTGGAGAATTTTCTTCACTGTTTTATATCTTAAGTGTCATCAGAACCTAAAATCATGCTTCGTTCTTGGGCTGTGTTTTGTGTTTCAGGGGCTTTGAACTACTTGTGTGGGTGGTGATGACAAGGGCCTGGGTTGTGTGATCTTAAGTCTTTGCACCTGCTCATTTGCAGTCCTTACTCAGAGCATGGTGATGGCCATGTTGATGAACACTCTAGGCACCCTACTGGGTTACAGGGGTAGGAAACACTGGAGGGATGGCCAAGGCCACTTTTGGTTTTTCTAATTCTTCAGTAATATGCGTGTGTGTGTGTGTGTGTGTGTGTGTGTGTGTGTGTGTGTGTATCTTTACCATTGGTTGAACATTGATGTACCCTGGTAATCATTCTAGGCATTTACATATATTATGGAGTAGTGTATTCTAAGTTTGCATTTTACAGATGATAAAACAGAGGCTCAATTAATGAACTTGCTGAAGTGATAACCGCTAGTAATTAATCTTAGAATAAAAAGACAAAAGGCCTTTGGGGATTTCTAACCATCCTGTGTTAGATACTTTAGGCAGTTTTGTGAAACCCAGGAAAGCATCTGAAAATACTTTTAGATTATAAAATAGGGCTAGAAAGGTGGCTCAGTGGTTTATTTAAAAACACTTTGTTGCTTTTGGAGAGGACCCAAGTTCAGTTCCCACCATACTATGGTAACTCACAACCATCCTAATTCCGTTTCCAGGGAATCCAATGCCCTCTTCTAACTTTTACAAGCTATCGTGTGTGTGTGTGTGTGTGTGTGTGTGTGTGTGTGTGTGTGTGTGTGTGTATGTGTGTGTGTACATATTTATATTTATATAAACATTTATACATTCATATATTTATAAATGTATAAATATATTTGTGTATATATGTATATGCAGGTAAAACATTCATATGTTGTACTTAAATATGGTTTAATCTTGAAATTTAGGAATCTGGTTAATTGAGGGGCTGGAGAGATGACTCAGCGGTTACGAGCACCAGCTGCACTTCTAGAGGTACTGAGTTCAATTCCCAGCAAACACATGGTGGCTCACAACCATCTGTAATGGGATCTGATGCCCTCTTATGGTATTTCTGAAGAGAGTGATAGGGTACTCACGTACGTAAAATAAATAAATAAATCTTTTTAAAAAATCTGGTTAATTGGAAAGCTAATTAAGCTTCAAATATAATTTCAAAAAGGCAAAATAGTGATTTTTTTTAAAAGAAATAATGTGGACTTGAATCACCAACATTGGCAGCTGTGAAGTGCTGAGTCCTGAGGTCATAAGGAACCAGATGCTCCTTGGATTAAGCCAGTTCAAATAGCTGGTCGAGACTCAGTTGAGAAGGAGCATGCTTGTAATTTCACCATGCAGGAGACTAAGGCAGGGCCATTGTGAGTTGGGCTACAGAGAGAGATCTTGTATCAGGAAACCAAAACCAAATCAAGCCTAAATATCCCCGCTCCAGCACCGGGCCCCTGTACCCTGTACCTGTGTACTTGATGCAGCTTCAGTAGTGTTGGTCATGTAATGTGCACACAATGTTTGAGTTGACTGGAGTGTTCACTCTGACTTTAATGCCTGTGTTCTAAATGCATCATTTTGACTTATGAGTAGTTAAGAGCTGTTTGGCTTCATCAGGTTAGATTTTGGCTTCCATTGAGAAGTTGATTAAGTTGAAAATGACTTAGGCACTTTGCTGCAATGGTTTCACTGTAGTTATCCAAATCTCTTCTGTGCACTTTTGTGTGAACACAAGGTAACACAGCAATGGTATCAGAAAGCTGAGCAAGTAATGCATTGCTCGAAGTATAGCTTGCACAGGTGCCTTGGCTTGCGATGTGCTGGGATAGCAGGCTTCCATTCTGCTAGATTTTGAAAATCCAAGTTCTTACATTTTTATCAGCATAGCCAGAGATGTAGAACAAGAGTGTTCTTAAGGAAGATGGGAGACCTTGGAGTTCAGGGCTCACGCAAGTGTAATGTTCTGTCATGTTTTATTTGCCAAGAATATTTGTATAATAGTTTGAATGTGAAATTATGTGGTCAGAGAGGAAAAATATGTTTCGAAAATGCAGAACATCCCAGCCCCTTAGCATGCTAATGTTTGTCATGACTTTCCTAGGGGTTTGGCATACGGACTGTCATAGTTTCTCTGGACAGTCTAAAAGCAGTTCACAAATTTTTCTGGTCTGGTAAATGAGGTTTATTTATCAGAACGTCCTCACGTCCTAATACCATACCCTAGCATTTTGTGACCGTTATTCTGATTACTAGGGTTTTTGTTTTTAAAACATGTATCTTTATGCTATTGCCCTGGCTAGCCTGGAACTTACTATATAAACCAGTCTGACCCTGAATTCACAGAGATCTGCCTGCCTCTACCTCCCAAATAAATGCTAGGTAAAGAACGGCATATGCCACCACTCTCAGCCTGATTGCAGATTCCTTAGACAGATCATTATAATGGTTACAGTTGTATAGACATTGCCCTGAACTCGTTATTTATTTGGGATTTTTTTGTTTGTTTCTCCTCAAATGAGCCATTAAAAAAAAAAGTCTCACATGTTGAATCCTTTGCTGAAGGTATCAGTTCACCAGCTGCACTTGGCTTTCAAAACAGTGGCACTATGCCTGGAAAGGCATGTCTGCATGAACCGCGGGTCTACGGTGTCTCACCAGTTTGTATTGTTTTCTGTGTTGTTGTTGATCTGTTTCCTCCACTGTATGCATTTGGTTCTGAAGGGAGCCGTGGAGGCAAATAGACACCACTTACTCCCTCTCCATTTATAGTACAAGTTGGGCTTTTCTGGTCTCCCAATAATGTGTTAGGTTGAAATCCCATGGGTGGGTCCTGGTCGTTTGATTTTCATGCCTTCTTCATGTGTAAGGTTGTGTGACAGGCAGAGCTGGGCTGGAACCCCGTTGTCTTTCCCAGGTAAGGTCTGGGGACAAAGCGGTGGAAAAACATCCTTTGTTAGGTAGGTAAATAGCAGGTGACCTTAACCTGTCATCTTCCGAAACCCTCTTCCTGGTAATCAAATAAAAACTTTCTTTAATTGAGCTTCTAGTTGGTTAAGGTGCAGCTAATTATTTTTGGTAGATAATTAGGTGCAGGCAGAATAAACAAGTGGATATATCACAAAAGTAAAATCAAGTGTGAATGCAAGTAGTTCAAGGTTGGCCTTAGTACTACAAAGTGCCTAAAGATCAGGCTTAAGAAAGCTTAAGATTAAACTGTAAGCTTCCCCACCAAATGAACCACATCCTTCGACATTGCCACTGTGGACTGATGTCATTATTGCTGAATATTGTTGTTTCTGTAGAATTCAGAGATAATGATAGGAGGGTCAGTTATTTGCTGAAATAAAGATGTGTGTGTGTGTATGTATGTATGTGTGTATGTATACGAATATGTATATTTTGGAGAAAAGACACTCATTGTAAATCTGAAGGCAAGAGTTTAGATTTGTCCAAAGCAAAATCTTCTTGGATAAAAGTGAAGACTTGTCTCCTTGTGAGAGGTAGTGGCTGGCTCCTGATCTACTGAGAAGACTGTTTAATGAAAGTGTTCTTGGAGCATGTTTTCCCTTGAAGATACCAATACCTGGTCTCAGAGGAATTTTGTGTTTCTCTCTGTTTGGTAAATTGTATTATACCACATTTTAGTGACACAGTGAACATCATATTGTTCCAATGAGGATGATTTGGGATATAAAACTGACGAAGAAGTAAAAATTTCTTTTGTTTCTCCTGCTCTCATCTGCAGTTTAACTATTTTTTTCAAAACCTACAGTAATATAAATAAATAAACAAACAAATAAATCAATGTGTGTATAGAGTTGACAGTGTGTGGATAGTTTTCTTCCCTTGTAGCTTTCTACCCACAGTCTATTCTATAAGATATTTTTGATTTCTGTTTATTTGCCTCTGGTAGAGTTAATAGACAATTCATCCTCTTGATTTCCCTAATGCTTAAAATTATGTAGTGACTAAACTGTCTATGGAAAATAAAAGAAGCAAAGTTGATGATAGTGAATGGTGCATATTGAAGTGTGTGTACTACATGCTTGTGGCCTGCTCTTCCTGGGGATCTTGTCAGTACCTGTTCTGATTAAGCAGCTCCCATATAAAGCTTGAGAACATGTATTTCAACCCATTTGCTGAAGCCATTATTCCTGTCCCTAGACATAAACAGAAAGGCCCTAGAAACCTGTGCACTGAGTCATTATGTGTTTCAATCATAAAATTGATTGCTACAGACCCAGTTGAGGTCCTCAGGCTCCATAGTAACACCTTTACCCACTGAATCATATTGCTGGCCCCAAGATCCACTTAGTTAATATGTTTTTTGCATGTTAGAGTATTAAAATCATAAAAATCATAATTTACAGGGTTGGAAAGATGGCTTGGCAGTTAAGAGCACTTGGTGCTCTTGCAGAGAACCCAGGTTCAGTTCCTAGGACTCATATAGCATCTCACAACCACACGTAACTCCAGTTCCAGGTTGCCCAGCAACCTCTGCTTACCTCAGTGGTCACCCTGCACATATGTGATGCATGACCTAAAATAAAGTAAATGTATTTTTACATCATACTTTAGGCTGGGTAGATATCACTGTTAGTAGCGTGCTTACCCTGCAAATCTGAGGACCTGAGTTCAACCCCCAGAATGTATGTCTGAAAAAACAAACAAGAAAGGCATGATGGTGCATGTTCATAATCCTAGTACTATGATTGTTTGGTTTTTGTCAGCTTAACACAAGCTAAAATGATCTGGGAAGAGGCAACCTCAGTTGAGAATTTGCCTTCATCAGATTGTCTGTAGCAAGTTTGTGAGGCATTTTCTTTATTAATGACTTGATCTGGTTTGGTCCCAGCTTACTTTGAATGGTACCACTTTGGAGCAGGTGGTTCTGAGAGTGTAAGAAAGCAGTCTGAGGTTGCCCTGGGGAGCAAGCTAGTAATCAGCATTCCTCTATGGCGTGTAATTAATCCTTCTGTTGAGTTCCTGCCTTGACTTTCCTTCATTTTGGAATATGACTAAGATGTGTAAACAAAACAAACTTTTTCCTCCCCAGGTTCTGGGTCATGGTTTTTAGCACAGCGGTAGAAAGTAAACTAACAAACTAGGGATGTTAGGGTAAAGTAAGTCCCAGGGTTCTCTGGCTAGCTAGATGGATGACTCCTGATGGGATACAGCCAAGGATGTCCTCTGGCCTACACATCCATATGTGCACTCAGGAGGCAAAAACATATGTAGAGAGAATCTCTTATAAGTATCATCAACTGTCAATAAAAAAGCTGATGGCCAATGAGGTGAGGCAGGAAATAGGTGGGACACTGGCAGGAAGAGAGAGGATTCTGGGAAAGAGGGAGAGAATAAAAAGAGACAGATGCAGGGAAAGATTCAGAGAGAGATTAGAGAGAGGCACCTAGGAGATGCCAAAGAAACAGGTTGGCACTGGAGGAGAGGTAACTAACCAAGTGTTAGACATAGAGTAGTTATGAGATAGGGAATGAGCCAAAGCTTATGGCCTAGGCATTTAATAATAAATATTCTCAGAGTTGTCATTCCAGGAGCAGGATCTGGGAGGAAAATAGATTTTTTTTTTTTTACAACCATACTTTGCCTTTATAGGTGAAGGGTGAAAAGGCTTTCAGCTCAAATTCTTAGAGTTTTGTTCACTGGCACAGACACAGTTCTCAGTTGTGGCCAGCTTATCAGGACCTTGCCTGTGAAATCCTAGTTTTGCCTCCACCGTGCTGCAACAAGCTTCTTTTTTTTATATTTGGAGATCAAATTCTTTGTTTTGTTTTGTTTTCTTGTGGTAATGGGGATCAAACTTAGGGCCTTATGCATGCTAGCTAGGCAAGTGTATTACCACTGGGCTGAGCTACAACTCCAGTCCTTTCTGCATTCACAAGATCCACCCCCATACAGATTGCCAAAATGTCTTCAGAGGATGGTGTTCCATCTGTTGACAACCCCTGAACCCAAAGGCCAGTAAACGCAAAGGGCCAAGGCTGGCCTTCAGTTTGGTGTGACCACCTATATCAGGCAGGTTGTCCCATAAGCCCAGAGCCCAAGGAAAATTCAAGTAGCCTCCGTCCTGGTAGGCAGCACAGCGCAGTGGGCGAGCGGCACGTTCATTTTGGTGGTGTTTTCTCTGCTGTTCACTTTGTTCCCGCCGTAAATGGGAGAGAAGTCGCCATGGCCATATTTGCACTGACAGATTTGTTTTGCACTGTGCTGCAGTGGGGTGTTAAGTGGAGGCCTGTGAAGAATTGGAAACATTTTGAGGGTGGGGGCATAGCTCCAAATGTGCTGGTAACCACAGACCGAATTGTGTTTTACAACTGAGTCCCTCTTCCTAGAGCTCTGGAGCTCTAGTGTCAAGAGCACAGACATTGTCCAACTCTGGAAAGGTGACTGCAGTTATATGGGGCTGTGAGTTCCTTGAAGGGCTTTACCTAGATCTTGCAGGTTGAATTTTCTCGTTTCTTGTTTTTGTTTTGAGACAGGGTCTTGTACAGCCCTGACTAGCAGTGAACTCTTTATGTAGCTGAGGCTGGCTTCGAACTCTTGATTAACCAGTTCTCACCTCCCTGGTAATGAGATTGCAGTCATGTGCCTCCACACTCGCTTTATAGTTCAACATTTGAAGGCATTATTAGTGCTAAAATTAAAATGATGGAATTGACAGAACAAAAATAGTAACATATAGGGTGGATTTATTAGCTGCATGGTAAAGAACATTTACTTATATTATATGCAATGGACTAATTATCACTTCTAAATTGCTACTCACATACTTGAACTGAAAATATTTTATCCTTCAGCCAAGCTGCATTCTTTGAAATTGTATTTCATATGAAATATGTACACTATGGTTTTTCTTCTTTTGATATAAAGCAATTTCAATAATCATAGAATATAAAATATATTTACTATAGAGCATTTGAAAGATAGGTTAAATTTTTGAGAAAATTATAAAATTAAAAAGCAAATGAACATATCCAGCACCACCAAAATGACAACCATCAATAGTTTTTTTTAAAAAAAATATTTTTTAGATTCAGAAATGTTTAAACCTGTGGTCACGTCTTGACTGGATGACATTGTTCTGCTCGTTTTATATGCCAGTGTTTCATTGAGCACTATGGAGAATACCCATTAAAAATACCCATTTCTGAGCACGTGTCTTTTGACTTGGAAATCTGCACTAATTATAGATTCCCATGCAGGCTTATGCTGGGGTTTCATTGAGTGCTGTGGGGATTGTACATTCAAAGTTCTCATTTTTAATCACTTGGGTTTTTTGATGTGGAAATCTGAAATAATTACAGACTCACATGCAGGTTTATGGAATAATGTGTTGGGATCCCTCCAGTCTCAGTACTGTGTTCCCAAAGCTGTACACAGAATGACAGTGTACCTTGACATTGATGTAGTCTATAGCAGGTTCATGTTTCCCTAATTTTATGTGTACTGATTTGTGTGGATCTGGGGGCTTAATCACTCTTGTAAGACGGTTTGTTGGTTAAACTGTTCATTAGTTCTCCCAAGCTAGAGTCCTATGGGAAGAGGTAAACTCAACTGAGAAATTCTCCATTAAAATGGCCTATAAGCAGGTCTGTGGAATGTTTCCTTGATTAGTGATTGATGTGGAGGGCCCAGCCCACTGTGGGTGGTGATATTAACTGGGCAGGTGGTCCTGACCTGTAAAGAAAACCAGGTGAGCAAGCCTTGATGGCCTCTGCTTCATTCAGTTCCTGCCTCCACATTCCTGCCTTGACCTCTCTTGATGATAGATTATGACGTGGAAGCATTAGAGAAATAACCTTTTCCTCCTCAAGTTGCTTCTGGTCTTAGTGTATCATCACAGCAGAAGAAACCTGAGCTATGTATCACAATCATGTCATTGAACAGGGCTGGTGCCATAGCCGTAGTAGCCATAGCTCAGTGTTTTGACTGGCACATACAGGTTCAGTCCTTCCAGCAACCCACATGCATGCATATGTGTCCCCCAGGTCCCACACCACCAGTATCACACTTATGTTCATACCTGCCCTTCTCTTGCATGTCCCTAGACTTCCTAGTCTATAGCAATTGCTAATTTCTCCTTAGATTCTAAAATTTTGTCATATCAAAAATTGTATACTTTTGGAATATATGAAAGTATAAAGTATGTTCCTGAGTCATATAGCCCACATTACATACTCTCCTGTTAGAGGATATCTTGGTTAGTTCCAGATACTAATTTCAGGTACTACAGTGAAGCTGGTGTGAATATTCACACAAAGATTGTTGTTGTAGTGTTTGTTTTTTCTGTGTGGCTTTTTCTTTTTGTGGTTAAAATGCATAGGCTACAGTGTTTGAGTGTATGTTTAGTTCTGCAAGGAACTCTCAAACAGGTTACAGGAGTGGCCTACCATTCTACTACCTGCCTGCCTTAAGGGTGAGCACCCAAAAATTTGAAAAATTTGAAGGTGCTGATGCTCAGATTCCAATTTCACAATATTTTGGGTTTGGAATTTTCTGGTTCCGGGTGCACCACCAGGCTGTGAATGTACCTTGCCCATCATGGGCAGGGGAGGTCCTGGGTTCCATTTCCAGGACCACATACAGTTAACCATAAAGCTGAGATAACATTCTTAAGTCTGAAAAGCTCCAGACCTTCCCTCAGGCATTGGAGAAGGGTCACTTACCCCTGCGTACCACCAGGTTGATCACATCCTTGCTGGTCCTTATTTGGTGGGGCCACCAGGCTCTATCTGTTCTGAGAGCGGTGAACCAGACAGGCTGTGTTTTGAACTTACGTGTTTTCCGTGCCAGCTTGTGATGGACATTCTTCTCATGTGCTTGCCTATCACTTTCAGCCAAATGTCTCTTGTTCAGGTTGTTAGCTCATGTTTGAGCATCCTTTGTAAGTCCCAGTTCTTTGTCACCTCCAGGTTTTGAATATTTTTCCCATCCAACAAATTGTGTTTATTTAAAAAAAAAGTAAAGGCTATTTTTAGAAAAGTTTTGCAGTGAAGCTGAGAAAATTACACAGATTTTCCCGTATGTTTGCCGACCCTACACATGAAGAACCTTCCTGGGCTGTAGAGATGGCTTAGCAGTTATAAGTGAGGTTTCCTTTTGTAGAGGACCTGAGTTTGGTTCCTGCACCCATGTCAGACCCCTACAACCTCATGTAGCTCCAGTTTCAGACGTTCTGGTGCCTCTGGTCTCCACATGTATATGCACAGACCCAAGTACATACACGTGCAATTAAAAAAGGAAAAAAATAAAAAATAAAGAAACAAAAGGCCCTTTTAAAAGTCTTCTTCATTTTACTCCTCACAAGAGAACTGTTAAAATCCATGAATAGTGGTCAGTCATTTTCACCTGAACACTCCTGTTTGTTCATAGTGATATGCACTCTACTGGTTTAGAAAAATGTGTAGGGCTGTGTGCCTTCCCTAAATGCCTTGGGCCTGTTAGTGGGTCCTTTTTAATCTTTCACTTTGGCTTTCAAGTGGTTAACTTTTTATATTTTTGTTAGCTTCAGACAAATTATAGTAACAATTTGTCCTTTAGTATATTATATGTAGTGTCATTCCAATAACCCTTTCTCTTGCTCTTTGTTAAAGTTTTATTTTTTAAGTTACCTTTTTTGTTGTTCTGTGAACATTCTTTTCTCTATCAGTATGTGCTGAAAGGTGACATTTCAATGATTGAATGACTTTTTATCATTACCAAAAATCAGGGGTACATAGTTCCTAGGTCTATTTCTGGGTGCTGTAATCTGTCCTTTATCCGTATGTCCGCCTCCCTGCCAATACCACACTGCATTACTGTTATAGCATCTATGGAGGACTAGTAATGGATGCAGTACGTCTCCTCAGCTCTTCTTTGCCTGAACTGTTGGGTCTGTGCTATCAGCAGTCCCGTTGTGTGGGTTTGTATGCCCTCCCGTGCTCCTTTCCAATTCTGAACTCATTTTCTAGCTTTTCCTCTAGAGGGTATTTTACTTAATTAAATAATTCTTTCCCTTTCCCCAGGAAATCCTGATGTTCATTTTCTCCCTGAATATGGTGAAAACAAAATTGAGTTTGTGGATGATTTTATTTTTGCCCCCCTTAACCCCTCCTCCAAACTCCTAAATATCTTTCTGTGAACTTCTCTGATTTGTAAATCATTGGTTTGTTGGTTTCTTAGATCTTAACTTATTTTTCTCTTTAGATTCAGCTATGTAGCTGGGAATGGAGACGAAGAGATGAAAATGGCTAGTCTCCAAATGCTCTCTACTCAAAAGCAAGGTGATAGAGTGTACAATTCAGTGCATTGGTCTGCAAATATTTAAACAGGAAGGTTTTAGGGGGAAATTTCGTCGGGAAATGTTTTTCAAACAGCATGGTGGCAGAGTGATACTGTAAATTGTAATGTCTGTCCCTTTGGCTACATAAACAGAAGAGGAATGTATTTTTCTTAAAAAATGGTTTGGTGGATCATTTAGAATAAAAGCACTATAATTCACATTCTACAGTAATGGCAGGACAGAGCAACGGTAACACCTTCTGGTGCTGTATATGGGTATTAACACTAAAAGAGGGACCCTAGTGTGGAGATGGAGTTGAGATGAGAGTTTATTTGGTCCTGTTTCTCATTCCTGCTCTGTGAATAGGATTAGGGCTTTGGAAGAGAAAGACAATAAATACATGGAGGGAGAAAGGATTTAGAATTCTATCTTAATTGCATGCATATTAGAACAGCTGTTTCTAAGTAGCTATAATGATGTTTTAGCCAGTGGGTCAGAAGATAACTCACCCTATTTCCAGACTCCAGAGACACTTATGCACAGATGATGCCACAAAGTATAAGAATGGTGACATTTTGCCCTTAAGCCCACTGCAGATCTCATCCGAGCAGGTCTGTGAGTGATGGAGATCTGTGGACTGAGGGAGGGCATGTTTGTCAGAATGGGTGAAAAGTTAAAGGCATGCCAAACCAGTCCCCTTTCCTTCCCAAATCTCTGACTCAGACATCAGTTCCGCTGTCCTATTATGACCTAAGGGTCATGCTTTCTTTGGACAATTCTAAGATGTACTCCTGGCAGTATCATAATCAATATCATCATTGTTTATATTGAAAATGGCTACTCCCATTCAAAAGTGATAAACAACACTATAACTTTATACTCTGACAATAAAGACCATGGCTTTATGTTTGGAGAAGGCCTGTGGCTTCGCCAAGGCCAGGATGGGGTAGGGGATGGGAATCTAAAGAGGTCAGCCCTGTGCTACCTAATTCATGGAAGACTAGAAAGTTCATAAAGGAAAGAGTGGGATGTGAGGTCTGCCGGTTGGTCACCCACCTTTCTCCTCATTTTTACCCTCAGAAGGTAGAAAGCCTTGGGACTAAAGGGAAGAGTAGTCTTGTCTGTCTCAGTAAGGCCCTGGCTGTCTTCTTCATTCTTGCTCAGTAGAAAGGATTTTTTGGCATGACATCATCCTATCAACCACTGCCCCAGCTGGCCCCATGGAAACAAGGGATGTGGGTGATTCTCTCTCTCTGGCAGTCGTAAGATTTCTTAAGATACCCCGGAGGTCACGCCTAGCTTCTCTGCAGCTACTGCATCCTATCCATGAACTTGAACTTTATGGACTTCAGAGTCCGTGGGTGGATCCCAGCAGCATTTCCCCATAGGTACAGGGTGGCTTTAATCTCCACAGAGCTAGATTTTAACACTTCAATTCATACATCACACACAACATCTGTGTGCTCGTTGAGTATATTCATTCGTAGTTTTGTGCCAGAGGATGAAGACAGGTAAACAGAAGCTTTCAGTGCACAAGTGGCCCCTCTGGGGGAAAATTGCTTTGTTAGTCCAAAGACATGCTTAGCTGACGGGAAATTAAACAACACGATTGAGCGGGAAAAGTAGAACAAGTGGAGCATCGAACTAAAACAGGGCTCCGTCACTATTCAAGCCCATTATTCAAGTTTGGAGATTAGATGGTTCTTAATTATTCATTGAGTGTCAGTGAGGATAGAAAATAACTATCCTCTAAGTAACAAGGACATGTTGAAATAGGAAGCGATTCTCAAAATTCAGAGTAAGAATGAGGGGAAGTTTTCAGGGTTTTTTTTTTTTTTAAAGCCTGTTGAGTCTATGTAGAAGAAAGATGTTAAACTAGTTGACAGTTTCCTGAGGAATGTGAGCACACAGGGTGACAAAATTTGAAAAGAACAGCACTGAACAGGGCCATAGCTGTGAGCTTCCTGCATTTGCAAGGCAGACTGCTGAGAATCTGGGTAGCCACATACACATCTGAATGTTCGTCATCGAGTTGCGTGAAGGGGTGTTGGTTAAGTCTCTGTCTCGGAATCTTCTCTTACCAAGGGTATCTGTCTGTTTACCCCACTGCTGTTTAGTTGACCCTCTGACACCTGTACTCCTTTTGTTTGTAGGGAACTTTGTACAGGAAGCAGACACTTAAGAAAAATGCAAACATGGTGTACAGTGGGCCCGAGGAGGTGGCTCAGTGGGTAAAGGGCTTGCTACAGAGGATGCAGACCAGAGTGCAGATTGCAGCAGCCATGTAAGAACTGGTAGGTGTGTAGGTACACATCTGTAAGCCCTGTGCTGAGGGGATGGAGTCAGCTGGGTCTCTGAAGCTTGCTGACTGACCAGTCCAGCTGAATCGAAGAGCTCCAGATTCAGTCTTTAAGTATAAGGTGGAGACTGAGAGAAAAGGAAACCCCTCATCAAATCTCTGGCCTTTCCATGCATTTATACATGCATGCACACGCAAACATGTAACACACATAAGTCCACACAAAATACTATCTATCACTTGCAATATGAGCCTTTATTATTTATTTATTTAAGAAAGGACATCAGCATAAGTTGACTTAGAATTACTATGGTGACATGTGTCTCGATATTTGAATCCTACACATTCCTTTGTGGATCCAGATTGGGCAGAGGTGGCTTTAATGTGAAGAGTGGGTGGGACAGAGTTGGAGGAAAGGCTGCATGAAGCTGCCAGGTGGAGAGGGTGAGGTGGTCAGTAACACAGTGCTCAACTCCTCTGAGTGGTGAGTCTGGGTCCCGTTTGCCTCCCTCTGTTCCTCATTCTGAGAGCTTTCCACATCATCTTGAGCACCTTGCCCCCAGACCACTGCTTTTCTTCATTATTTCTCAAATTATCATTGAGATCAAAATGATACCAGTGATGATCTATGTCATGTCTGCCTGTGTCCCTGTCCTTACTGAATTCCTCAGTGACCATGGAAACTGTTCTTAGTCAATGGTACCACTTCGTTGTATATCTTTGGCTTGATTCTTTTTCGTAAGTAGTGAATATTAATGACAATAATAACCAAGTAAACAAAACAAAAAAATAGAATTTAAAGGGGGGAAAAGGAAACATTCTAGGAGTTATTACTACCATTCTTAAGACTTTTGAATTGAGAGTAGTCTCAATTCAAAAGAACTCTCTATTGTTTCTAAAATAATCTACAGATATATCCCTCTAATCTTAATTACATACTTATTCTTTATCATGTATAACACCCCCCGTAAAGTCTACAATTCCTAAAGGCACCTCAGCAGCTGTTAAAATGTTGTGTACATAGAGACATTGAATTAATACTTGTTGAATTAAATTAAATACATCTGCTCATGCCCCTTTGTCAGTCTCCTTAGGAGGAAGATCTGTCATATTTGTAAGTGCGGGGCAAACTGGGACATGTCCTTCTATATTGTGAACACAATATTGTCCCTCCAGAAAAACACTTGGTTCTGTGTAGTTCTTTGACAAATTCAAAGGATGGTGTGACCATCTGTTTTCTTTAACTCCTGGGGAAAGAACAAAAAGACTGTACTTTGGCTGAGAATGAGGACTAGCTAGAAAGAAAGAACACGGGAAACAAATCTCTCATTTGGTTTTTAATGGTTGATTGAGCTGGTCCAGGTCTCCCCTGTTTCCTTCCCTGGTCCCAATAAAATTCAGTGTCTCCTTTGACAGTCAGGCTGCACTTGACCAGGTCAGGTCAGCTCCCTGGCTTAGCCCAGTTCTCTTTAACTCAAGTCTTTCCCATCCTCCATATTACTTTCAGTTAGTTTTGCATTACAAAAGCAATGCACTTGGCCTTCAGTGTCTGTGGGTTCCTCATCTGCAAATTCAGTCAGCTGCCAATCAAATATATGTAGGAAGCAAAAAGATCTCAGACATTTCCAATAGACAGAAACTTGAATTTGTTGCACATTCAGTATAATCCAAAATTTATACAAATGAAGTAACATGTAGTTGTTGTTATAATAAATATCTCTAAAAATTATTCCTCTCTCTCTCTCTCTCTCTCTCTCTCTCTCTCTCTTTCTCTCTCTCTCTCTCTCTCTCTCTCTCTCTCTCTCTCTCTCTCTCTCTGTGTGTGTGTGTGTGTGTGTGTGTGTATGTATGTGTGTGAATTCTCTGGAGTAGAGGATGCTCCATCACTTAAGTGACTTGTGCATCCACAGATTTGGAGCATTGAAGTTGTGGGCGTGGGGGGCAGTGAGTCTCTCACATATTTGTAGGAATAACTTATGTATGTTAGAAGAAATAAGATTTCAGAATCTTATTAAGAATCTGTTAAGTCTGAGCTGAAAAGTCCCTGCTCTAATTTCTTAGCCTGGCCTAGACACCATTAGTAATTAGACAGACATCTTTTTGTGTTTTTTTTACTTTAAATACAGACATGTATTCTATATGTTATGGCTTTAATAAAAATAGTATAATAATTTTCATCTTTTAATTTATGTCTGTTATTACTGTGAATGTATGGGTCTCATGTTTTTAAATAGCCACATAGACTTTTTCCTGCATGACTATTCTAGAATTCTGTGCTTGTTATTATATAGGTGAATATCTGGAGGTTTAAAATTTACTGTTAAATAGAACACTACTGACTTACTGCTTAGGTGTTCTTTTCAGAACTGGGAGCTGTTATGTGGACAAGGTCATACCTAGTGAAGATTGAGTACTGCTACATTTATTCTTGAGAATCTGTCAAGTTGTCCCTACTGCTTCTCTACCATTTCTTCCTGAGTGCAGTTCAGCCCAAACTGTCTCCAGCACTGGAACACATTGTTTCTTTGGTTGAACCCTTGTACATTGACTGTCTGGTGTTGTGAGACAGTTGTTTCAGTTTTATTGTTACTTATGCTTTGTTCTTGGCTCCGTGGGTGGAGCTGAATTCCATTGTAAAGAGCTACCTCATTAATCTGTCTCTTGTATGTGCTTGGGATGAGGTCTGGCTAGGTTCATAGAAGGTTTGTGGTTTTGTTTGCTATGCTGTTCTGTCTCGATTGTTATTTAAGAATTTCCTCTTTTTTCTCAAGTTCTCTGCAAAGTGTTTTCAAACATACTTTAAAACAAACAAACAAGCAAAAAACCATGAATTTTTTTCCCCCTTTTTTCTCTCTTGCCCTATCTCCCCATTTGGAAACAAACAAACAAACCACTATTTATGCTCTGGTAGATAAATGAAATTGTTAACTACAGTTTTTCAAGCTGGCTTGTAACCAAACCTGTCCTTGGTGCCTAAAGGCCATGGGTGTGCCATTTTAAAGTTGATCTGTTGTTATTTCAGATTACATTTGAAACTCCAGACTTCTGGGGCTCATCTGCCTTGGAGTCACATGTATAAGTGAACACTATAATTTTATTTTCACCTGTCTTCCTGAGTCTCGGTGTCTTCACACTGTGATTAAGACAGGTAGCATGGCTGAGAGTTTGAGGTGAGATCAGAGTGTCAGGTTAGCTTGCCTCTATCCTAATTTATCATCCTTTCATTTTAAGAAGAGCAACCCAGTGGGCTTGCTGAGAATGTGGAAGGGGTGGCTGTAGAATATCAGTGGCACACTTCCTCTGCTGATAGGACAAGTAGCAAGAACCATTTGGGAATGCACTTTCCAGTGTCTACAGAAGGGTGACATTTATTTATTTATTAGTCCTGAGTGCGTCTGCAGTGGTGAGTGCGCATTATCATCAGTTTTAATATTGAACTGCAGCACATTAAGCACTTGTAGCCTCTGCTTTAGTACGGTTAGGTTAGCAGTGTGTCTGGGGAGTGCACAGGTTCCCTATTGTGCAGCAGGTTGTTTGAGCGTAACCTGCAAGCCAGAGAATGGGTATGGTCATGGCAAAAGAGGGAACACAGGAAAAAAAGGGCAGATTGAAAATTCCCTGTTTTCTCTTGCTGATAATTTTAGTTTTAAGGCAGTGCCAAAAGCTGTCTGAGATCAGAAAGCCTCTGTCAAGAATGGCTGTTCTAGAAACTAGAGAAAGTGGAATTGTTTCAAAAGAGATGTGTAAGTGCAGGCTCCCAGACCCTTTCACCAAAATAGTTTCTGTAGATGGAGTTTCACAGGCACCTTGTGGAGCTAGGGATGCCTGTCATCATAGGTGGAAATGAAACAACCGGCTCCACTCTTAAGGATGGGTTGGATGGGTCTGCTTCAGTGTGAATCCTACTCGAGAGCCCAGGCTGAGTGTGCTGACTGAGGGTGTCCTTCCCGAGAGTGTCCTGTGTGTCTAGTCTCCTCAGAGTGTGTTTTGAACATGCATCCTCCTGGCTATCATGTGTGTGGAGGGGTCTAAGCTATTTAACATAATTTTCAAAATTCTTTCTACATTAAAAAAACAACAACAACAAATAAAAACCAATTGTGTACTTATGCGTGCATGCATGATGTGCCCAGGGGAAACTTGTGGAAGTTAGAGGACAGTATTTGTAAATCATTTCTTTCCTTCCACTTGATGGGTCCTGTGACTGGAACTCTGGCCATCAGAGTTCAGTGGTAGGTGGTTTTATTGGCTGCCCCACTCTGCTGGCTCCTATTGTAATTTGTGAGACCTCTTGTGATGTGGCCATTACTCCTCTGTGTAGTGTCATCTCTTCCCACAACCGAACGCTTGCCGTGGGAGCTCCTCTGCATGTTTCCATAGGAGGTAACCCCCTGGGGAAGGCATCCTCATTTTGCTTATGAAAAGGGTGAGGGAGAAAGGGCTCCCCTACTTTGCCAGTTTGAATGTGTTAGGTTTTAATAATGTAAGTGACATTTCCGTTAGTTCTATGCTAAGAAATAACAGAATTTCCTGTTCTCAAAGCCCACGTTTTATGAGATTTTGCACCTCTGGTTCCCAGTGGACAGAGGGATTCTGTGTAAAGGTCTCTGACTTGTTTCAGAACTTGAAGCATCCTCAAGTCTCAGCCACAGTACTGAGCCTTACAAGTAAACTGAGGGTCATAGTGGTTACAGAGCAGACTGTGGCAGAGCTTAGGTCAGACTCTTAGATCCAGGTGAGACTTCCTGGAGGTGGCAAGTAGACAGTGTATAGAAAATGAAGTGTCCCTAAAGCTCTCTGTACTTAACCTCCTGTTGATAAACAGTTGGGCTACAAGAGTTGGCCCATACTTTATTTTCAATTTTTTTCATGTTAACTATATCTGGTTGTGGTACAGAATTTACACAACATTTTCAGAAAACAATGAGCCATCACATAATTCATATTGAAGGGAGTGACTTCAGACATCCTCTACAGTTCATGCCATGTTTGGCTGAGAAGGGCTAGTAATTAGGAGACATGGGTATCATCTGTCACACTATTAACAGACAGCCATGATGCCTTTTTCCCCCACATGGAACCCTGATCAGATGACCATTCCAAGGCCAAGCGGAAACAGGACAGTTCTGCCTGTCACCAAAAGGTGGCGACAAGTGGTTGTTTATTTGATGCCCTTTTGGGCTTGAAGGCTTAATTTTAAGTCACCTTTTCAAAATCTAAAGCCAAAATGAAGGGACTGAGGTAGAAGAAAGTGACTGATCATTCTTGGTCACATCCTGTTGTCATGTTGGTTAAGATCAGTTGAGCAATTTCTCTGTAGTTCCTAGTCATCAAGCAAATTGGAATAATTTAACACTTTAATGCTGGAGAGTGCCTACCCTTGAGGGAGCTTCACAATACTCATGTTTCAAAGGAATGGACTTCAGCTATACCTGTAGATTTCCTCTCTGAAATCAGTTCCTAGAAAATTGTTATAGTGGTACTGAATCATCACGTAATTAATAAAATTAGGTTTTTTTCCTTTTTTTTTTTTTTAGATATTTGCTTTATTTACATTTCAAATGTTAACCCCTTTCCACATTACCCCACCGAAAACCCCCTCTTCCATCCGCCCTCCCCCTGCTCAACTCCCCCTCCCCCCCCAATTTCCTGACTTGCATTCCCCTATTCTGGGGAATCGAACCTTCACAAGATCAATTGCCTCTCTTCTCACTGATGTCTGAAATGGTCATCTTCTGCTACATATGCAGCTGGAGCCGTGGGTCCCTCCATGTGTGCTCTTTGGTTCGTAGTTTAGTCCCTGGAAGCTCTGGAGGTACTGGTTGGTACATATTATTGTTTCTCCTGGGCTGCAGACCTCTTCAGCTGCTCCATTGGGGACCCTATTCTCATTTGATTGGTTTGCTTTGAGCCATGGGTGTTTTGATCCACTTTCCAATAAGGATCAAAGTATCCACACTTTGGTCTTCCTTCATCTTAGGCTTCATGTGATCTGTGAGTTGTATCATGGGTATTACGAGCTTTTGGGCTAATATCCACTTATCAGTGATTGCATACTGTGTGTGTTCTTTTGTGATTGGTTTACCTCACTCAGGATGATAGTTTCTAGCTCCATCCATTTGCCTAAGAATTTCATGAATTCATTGTTTTTATTAGCTGAGTAGTACTCCATTGTGTAAATGTACCACATTTTCTATATCCATTCCTCTGTTGAGGGACATCTGGGTTCTTTCCAGCTATTATAAATAAGGCTGCTATGAACTGGCCGGAATTGTATCATGGATTCTATGTAAGAAATCTACCCCTTCTCTGCCCTTCACAGGCATTGGCTGCTTGGCTTCTTCCCCTTCCCCAAATCCCCCAAGACAAGATTTCTCTGTGTAGCCCTGGCTGTCCTAGAACTCGATTTGTAGACCAAGGTCCGCCTACATCTGCCTCTCTACTGCTGGGATTAAAGGTGTATGCCATGGCTACTCAGCTTTTGCTCAGTGTTCTCCTGTGGATTTCCCGTTTTTGTTGTTTTTCTTCTTGTTCTTTTATCTTATCAACTGGATGCTGAGGACACAATCATTTTTATTCTGTTTCTATGCATTGACATGTAAGTACACATGGCCTCCTTGCTGTGACCTTTAGACCATCCATCAATTATTAAAAACAATCAAAGGTGGTATCTTTTTAGCATTGGATCCAATATATCAGCATTTTTGGCATTTGGGGATTTGTTCCACGTATGGTTGCCACAAAGCGGATTTATTTTCTATAGTACTTTCTTGCTTTAGAGTGAATTTTTGTTGGTTTGAAGTTAGGAACCAGGATTTTTACTGTAAGGCCCAGGTGTCTATTCACTGTTTTCATTGCTAATCTGGGCCTGAGATTTCTAGTGAAACTACTCGATGACAGTTCTTTTTTTTTTTTTTCTTGGTTTTTCAAGACAGGGTTTCTCTGTGTAGCCCTGGCTGTCCTGGAACTCACTTTGTAGACCAGGCTGGCCTCGAACTCAGAAATCCTCCTGCCTCTGCCTCCCAAGTGCTGGGATTAAAGGTGTGCGCCACCACCGCCCGGCCCTTGGTGACAGTTCTGCTTGGAGATTTTTTTTTCCACTTTAGCTTGCAGCAGCCAGCCACTTGGCATCTGTGGGAAAGAGCATCTTTAATCTGAAGTGCTTTACCTGTGAGGTATATTCTCTTGGGTAAAGAAAACTAGCCTTTTCCCTCAGGAAGACTCTGCCTGGGTTTTGTATCTGTGTCAATGATTCTGTCTTAGCAGATTTCCTCAGAGGAATAAAGATCAGAGTTACTCAGTCTTTCATAGATTTCCTTTTTCTGATGGTTTGGACCCATGTCTGTGGTGTGGAATGGAAGCCTGCCCAGGGGCCATTCAGGGGATGTCCAGAGGTGTACAGTCTGGGCTATAAACTGTGAGAAGGTCTCAAACAGTCTACTTCTGTCCACCCCACCACCATACAACGGAGCACAAATAGAGGGCCTGTGACTTTTGCAAGATGACCTTTCATCTGGAGGGAATGGCTACTGTAATAGATGTTGTCTGGGCCCTTGTATTCTCTGAGTCAGGATTAGGGCCTAGTATCTCAATTTTTGTTTAATTTTCATTAATTGTCTTATTTACTCATCCATTTATTTATTTTGCTAAACTAGTGTTTTTATGTGTATGTTTTTAAGTCAAAAACTTATAAGTATACAAATCAATGAGTTTATCATGGCAGTTTTATACTTGCGTGCAATGTACTTTGAATAAAGTACTTTCAAAAAACCCATTCTAGATTAATATTCCATACTTATTGTGTAACTTTAATTATATTACAAAATAATAAATTTAGCCTAAAACAGTGAATGAAGCCTGCAGAGAAAGCAAAGAAAGCACTCTAGCACATTCTGGAGGCCCAATACATGTGTATTGAGTCTCACTTGACTGAAGAATGGGGTGTGTGGCTTTGGAATATGCATACATATATACATATGTACATCGTATATAGCTTGTCTGTAGCTAGTCTCCACGTTTGCCGTGATGGTATTTGACACTCCTAAGGGAGGGAGTCAGAGCCAGTACACCCTAGTAGTGTTTAATTTAATAAAAGTAATGCTGGGCTTATCAGCGCCTGGGTGCCAGGTTCCCACCTTCTCTTCTTTTAACTTTCTAAGAGACAAACAAGAGCTCATGGGGCAGGGGAGGAGGGGGAGGTTGACTCTTCCTTATTTTGTGAACTTTGCAATACCCTTAGTTAGACTGCAAACTCCCTGCTGGCAAACCCTTTGTTGTACTTTGGCAATAGCACGGGATGACTAGGCTTGTGTCTGGTGGCTTATGCTCCATAAATACAGATGGTCTCAGACTTAATGCTATGGTGGTTTGAAATGTACCTATATATTTTCAGTGTGGTGTTCTATAAATGAATTGTGTAAGGTATTCAATCTTTTGCTGTAAAAGGCTGGATGATTTTTGGCCAATCGTGGGCTGACATTTTTGCTGGGACATGCTAAGGAAGGCCAGGCTGATCTTTGGCGTGTGGCAAGTTAGGTATATTGAGGAAAATTTTCACAGTTTTGTGTTTTTAGTTGATAAATTCATACACAGGTGGGTAATTCTACTATAAATCGACGAACTCTGTACTTGTTACTTTGAGGATTTATGACAACGTCTTTTTCTGTGTCACCTGTAAAAGAGCCAAGAATTCAAATGAATCTGTTTAAGTCAGATATAAAACTCTCAATGGCAATAGCATTGATGATAACAGTTCTGTATATACACAGAACTATACGTATTTATGTGAACATGTATGAATGAATGTTTGCATGTTGTGGTTTGAATGACAATGGTTCCCATAGACTGAGGTAATTAAAAACGTTGTTCCTAGTTGGTGACAGTTTGGCAAGATGGTGCAGTCCTGCTGGAAGAAATACCTCAGTGGGTAAAGTCTTTGAGAGTTCATAGCCTGGTCCCATTTCCTGTTTGGGTTCTCTGTTTTGTATTTGCAGTTGATGTGATAGTGGATCTAGCTTCCTGCTCCACACACCATGCCTGACACTTGCTGCCATGGTAGACTCTTTCTTTGCTTCTAGAAACATAGACCCAAGTAAGCTCTTCTTCCATAAGTTGCTGTGGTCCTGGTGTTTTATCACAGTGACAAAAAAGTTACTCATACATATATCTACACGTACTTACATGTATGTAAGCACCTCCCTCTCTCCCTCTCCTTTTCCTTCTTTTTCTCTCTCCCTCCCCCTCGTCTCTTCTCTTCTCTTCTCTTCTCTTCTCTCTCTCTCTCTCTCTCTCTCTCTCTCTCTCTCTCTCTCTCTCTCTCTCTCTCTCTTCTCTCTGTATGTGTGTATGTGAGAGAGAGAGAGAGACTGGCTCTGATATCACTCAGTATAAAATTGGGGGGAATTCCTTATTACCCTGTGGTTTCAAGAGTAAATACAGTATGCTAGGTGCTATGCTACATGCTTTAAGTAGATGGGTTCCTTTAAACCTCATCTCATTTGGATTGTAATGGAAAAAATGAGCATAGAGAGTGTCAGTAAATAGCCTGGAGCCACACGGCTTTTAGGAGCTGTGTTAGAGGTCCAGGTAGACTAGGTTCAAATTTGATGTTCTATGTCCCAGCATTATACTGTTGTTGCTCAGAAAATCCTCCACAGGTCCAGTTACAACTGGGGGTGTTGGGAAGTTGATTCCTCCTTTAGGATACAGAAAAATTCTTTAGAAGATACCTGTCCTTCCTGTTCACTCTTGTCTCCCTCGTATGTCCTTCCTTCCCTAGTCTGTACAGGCATGCAGCACATTCTTCATGCTCGCATGTCTCCAAGGGCCTCAGCAAGAATAATTAAGTTTTACCTTCTGGCTGCTTTTCTCACAGGATCCTGCCCACATGGAATTGAGATGAAGCAGACGTTTCCCAGCATTCCACGTGCACATTCTGTTCCATCTGACCCCCCTTCCCCATCTTAACCCATTCATCTCATATCCTTGTCCTTCTGGTTGATTTGTGATTTAGTTCTCAAGGCCAGACCCATTGTGCCTTCCTTCCCGAGAGCCCTTATAATGCCACCAAATAATTTTGGCAAATGCCTGTGAAACGGAAATGTCTAAATTAGAAGTCTTTTTCCTCTGTTCCCATTCTTACCAAAGAGGTACCATTTCTATTCACTGTGAATAGAGAGGAAACTGCTATTCTTCACACAGAACATTTCTTCTTAATGCGCTCCTTAGGGGAATAACTAGGTAGTTCTCTTGGCATTTCATAGGTCACTGAGAAAGGGGTGTTGAAATCCAGTGCTCCTCCCTGCCTATGCATGGTGTGCTTTTATGCAGTGAATGGTGTGTAGGGTCCATCACATTGTTAGGAAAGAAAGATGGGTTGTGACTGGCTGGTTACATCTTTGTGGCTTTGAACACCAAGACACTAAAACTTTTCTTAGCTTCGTTCCCTGGACTTGATAGTTCTGTAAAAGTCTGGGAACTACTCCTTGAAGCATGTATTTTATATATATGCTTTTATATATATAAGGGAAGGTGAGAAAGAAAAATTCAAATGTTTCCAGACCTCTCTCTCCCCAATCTTACTTCTTTCTCTTACCCAGAAGCACTATGGGGTGTCAGGGTTCTCACACCCTTAGTCTGTTGAGTGACTTCCAGGCAGTGTTTTGGGTGATTAAGCCCAGCTCTTCTTAGACAACTGACTTTAGTTCCCAGCTGACATCTGGTTGTTGGAGTCTTCTGCAATGTCAACACTGGGTACCTGCTAGGCCTGCTAGATGCTACTGCTGCTGCTGCATTCCTGGCCCGGATATGGGAGACCACGGCAGTGACTATTTCTTGGGTGATGAGGTAGGTCAGCTGAAACCCATATCAGAATAACACCTCCACCAGTGCTGCTGTGCCTTGTGCTGGTGATCGCAGTTGAGGTTGGTGGTACAGGCCTTCGCTCCGCCAGGAGAAAGGCCCCCTTCAACTCCCAAACTCATACTGGCCTGACTGCTGCAGTTCAAGCCTCGCCCATGCTGCTGCCATGGTTCTGACGTTTTTCTTTGTCATTTTCTCTTCAGGTATGTTCAGAGCTTTTACTCCCATGTGTGATTGTCTACAAGATTTAATTATTTATAGCGGTTTTTCAAAAATCACTTTCCATGTTTTTTTTTCTCATGTTTCATGTGACTTGTGTGAAGTACACGACTTCTCAACCTGTGAGTTTTTAGGGGAGTGTCAAAGGACCTTTGCACAGGGGTCACATATCTGATATCCTACATGTCAGATATTTACATAACAGTAGCAAAATTATAGTTATAAACTAACTACAAAATAATTTTATGGTTGGGGCCACCACAACATGAGTAACTGTGTTAGAGGGTCACAGTGATAGGAAGGTTGAGAACCTCTGATGTAGAGGAATGACATCTGAGGAATTCTTTATTACAGGAAAAAGTTGTTAGACTTTTGTGGATGACCCCCAAATCCATTCTATTCCTTTAAGATGCTATTTGTAGAAACTGTGTGTATACCTCTGAAAAAAGCATCCTCCCTCTGCCTTTTCTTCTTCTTCTTCTTCTTCTTCTTCTTCTTCTTCTTCTTCTTCTTCTTCTTCTTCTTCTTCTTCTTCTTCTTCCTCCTCCTCCTCCTCCTCCTCCTCCTCCTCCTCCTCCTCCTCCTCCTCCTCCTCTTCTGTTCGTGGTGGTGGTGGTGGTGTTCAACCAGGGTTTCAATGGTATATTCCTGTCTTGGAATTCTTTCTGTAGACTAAGCTAGCCTGGAACTCAGAGATTCTCATGCCTCTGCCTCAGGAATGTACCACATGCCTAGCTTCTTTTGTTTTTGAAACAAGATCTCATTTTAGCCAGAGCTAACCCTGAATTTGGTATGTGGTAGAGAATGACCTTGAACTTCTTATCCTCCTGTTTTGGAGTAGGGGCCTGAATGCGGTGCTGGGGAGCAAACCCAAGAGCTACCTGGGTGTGCTAAAGGCATTTAGTATCTAAGATTCATACCTGAGTTCACATCCAACTTGGCTATCTTTTAATGCCTTTTATCCATTGCTAGCGTATTAGTACTTGGTGAACATATGTGTACAAATGAGAAGTTTGAAAGAGGTGATGAGTTTGCTGAGAGTGACAGGTTGCCAATGGCAACCACACAAATCCCTGGCTTTCCTCTTAGTACAGAAAAGCATCTTCGGCAGGTGGACTAATGGCTAGAAATTTGGGTGTGATTGCCTCTTTAATGAACATATGGAAAGTGTTGGGAGGTTTTTTTTTTTCTTTTTTTAATGCTTTGATGAAATTATTTCCTGCAAGGTTTGGGTCAGTTTCCAAGCATACGCTATGCATCACTACAGGGCAGCTTCTAGAGCTTGTCTGACAGAACAGCGTGGTAAGAAAGCCAAATGGAGGCAGAGCCTCTGGGAGTTTCCTTGGTTCTGATGCAGAACTGATATAGCACAGTGACTGATTAGCTTCTGTTGTAAATGAAGAACTTCTAAAACATTCAGATTTCTGGACAGAACCTCAGAGAAGAACAATGTGCTGAAGTCAGAAATGCTTATTTACTAAAGGAAGGTCTAGGTATAGACAGTTCTTATTGTCTGTGATAGCCGTGTTATGTAAAGTTGCCATGAACACTAAAGCCAACACTCCACTTCGAATGGAAATATGTGACTAGGTTGCCGTGGACCTTTGGTAACATTTTTGTCTGCTACTCCATCATAATCTTATGGTTTTTGTGTTTGTTATAGGCTCTTTATTTATACATACCTACAGTCTTAGTCAATATTCTGCTGTTGAGAAAAGACACCGTTACCATGGCATTTAATTGGGGCTAGCCTACAGTTCAGAGGCTTACTTCATTATCATCATAGCAGGAAATATGGCAGCACTCAGGCAGACATGGAGCTGGAGAGGTAGCTGAGAGATCTACATTTGGATTCAGGCAAAAAGAAGAGAGACATTGGGTCTGGCTTAGGCTTCTCAAACCTCTAAGCCCAACCCCAGTGACACACCTTCTTTAACAAGGCCACTCCTCCTAATGCTTTCAAATACTCTCATTTCCTGGTAACCCAGCATTCCGATCTATGGGTCTGCCGAAACCATTCTTACTCAAACTACCACACTCCACTCCCATCCCTGAGGCTTGAAGCTGTATCATAATGCAAAAATGTGTTCAGTCCAACTTCAAAAGTCTACATAGTCTTTAACAGTCTCAACCCTGTTTAGAAGTTCAAAGTCTCTGATATTTGTGGAAATCTCTTACCTGTAAACCCTTGTAAAAATCAAAATTAAAAAGCAGATTGCATATGTCCAGCATATAATCGCATACAATATGTATTACCTTCCAAAGGGGAGGAACCGGAGCATAGTAAGGAAATACTGGACCAAACCAAGAATGAAAACCAGCAGGGCAAACTCAAAATTCTCATCTCCATACCTACCTGCATGCATACACAATCTCAAAATACATCACAGAGCTGGTCTAGATCTTTAGAGAACTCATCCTGCCTTCGTCTGTTTGTGCTAGGATTATAATAGACATGTGAGCAGTTAGTTATCCGTGACTTTATACATTTTTGTTTGTTTGTTTGTTGTTTATTGAGACAGGGTTTCTCTGTGTAGCCCTGACTGTCCTGGAATTCACTCTATAGACCAGGCTGGCCTCGAAGCCTCAGAGATCCACCTGCTTTTGCCTCTTGACTGCTAGGATTAGAAGTGTGCTCCACCACAGTGTGACGACTTTTTCATGTTTCTCATAAAGCACACACACTGATTTTCTGTATCATTCAAAGTCACTGGAAAGGGATTGCTATTTTCCTGACCCTGGCTAGCATGGTTGACATGTTCTTTGGCTTGTGACTTCGTGACATTGATTCCTACTGTACTTACTGCCCATTGTTTCCCAAGTTTCCATCATTAGCCTGTTTCTTATCATCTGCTTAGCTTTGTCACACATATAGATGTTGGTCTCAGTTCTGGGAATTGCTTCTTCCTGTTTGAATGCACTTTATGTACAATGAATCTCTTGGTCTTCATATACAGTAAGTCTATTGGTCTTGAACTTACAATCAGATGCACTGAAACTCAAAGTTAAATGAAGCTTAACTAACACCTATGAAAAAGTGCATCATGGCCATATCCCTAGAAGCACTTTGTAGGCTTCATCAGGACAATTATGGGCCATCTTTAACACCACCACCACCACCACCAATAAAAAGCACAAAAATGTGCCTAGAGGGCAGTGAATAATAGATGGGGAAGGAGAATTTGCCTACAGTATAAGAACTGAAACGAGAAGGCAGGATGTTATCATGTTTGATCTTTGTTGGGAACCTGCACATTGTATAAAAAAAAGTTAAGTGTTTTTTTTTTTTTTTGATGTCTATAAATGATTAAGAAAATATTTTGTGTTGATTTAAGGTTAAAAATAAAATTTAGGAGTTGGTTTAATAATATGTCTTGTTAGCAGTGATAGTAGTAGAGTCTACCCTAGGGCCTTTGACCTGTCTAATCAGAGATTGTAGCCCCAACAATTGTACCAGGTTCCACTTTCAGAGCAAGTCTTAAAACTGATACAAAATGTTTGGTTACATCCATGACGTTTGTGCCACTGCTGCACCAGTAGCCGCAGCTTGCAAGGTGGGTTACTAGTGTAGCTTGCAGGGTTCACTTCTGACTATGATTGATGATTCCTTCCCTCTTCTAGTAGAATGTACAACTTCTAGCATTATGAAAGCTAGCCCATAGAGAGGAAGCTTCCAGGTCAGTACTTCTCATTATCTTCATGTTCTGTGACTCAAATGTGTGAATCATACTGACACAATACTATTTTGCTGCTAATGGGACACATTATTAAACTGATTTCTAACGACTTCTTGTTATAGCCCTAGATTAGCAAGTTTCTCAGATATTCTCAGAGAACATTCTTTGTGCAGCAGATGGTGATTAACACAGAGACCCACCACTGGTCAGAGAGCACAGGATAGGTGACTACACAGTGTTCAACCCTAAGCGAGACATCTATATCACACCTCCCACCTCACAAAGTATACTTGCAGAAGAGAAAGAGCAGAGGTAGTAGGTGACTACAAGGAAGCAATGTTTTTCAAACACAATAGGCAGTTGCACATAGTTATAGTTGTACAGCAGTTATGACAATGTTCATACCGCCTGTACACCTCAAACCAGACACAAATCCAGCATGGAGATAGAAGATGCACACAAACTTCTATCTGAAGGTGAGGTTGTGGATGGCTCCTGAGAGACAGAAGAGTTAGTTTTCTCTAGTGGGTCCGACATGCTCTTGTGAATGCCCACATACCTATGTGTATATATGCAGCAAAAATGGAGCTTGATGGGAGCTTATAAGTGAGGATACAAGCAATGTATTGGTGGTAGACATCTTTAATTCTGGCAATCAGGAGGCAGAGGCAAGTGGATCTCTGAGTTCAAAGCCATCTGTTCTACAGAATGATTTCTAGGACAGCCAGGGCTACACAGAGAAACCCTGTCTCAAAAATACAAAATAACAAACAAAGAAAAAATGAGGACACAATGTTGCCTAAGTATGGAATTGGGAATGGATCTAGAAGAGTTAGAGGATGGAGAAGAAAAGTTCAAAATACAATGTATAAAATTCTTAGTAATTGGGGCTGGACAGATGGCTTAGCCGTTAAGGGCACTGGCTGCTCTACCAGAGGTGCTGAGTTCAATTCCCAGCAACCACATGGCGGCTCACAACCATCTGTAATGGGATCTGATGCCCTCTTCTGGGGTGTCTGAAGGGAGTGATACTCACATACATTAAATAAATAAATAAATAAATAAAATCAGTAATTAATATAAATACTTTTTAAAAAGCAAAATTTAGTGGGTGGGGAAATTTACAATTATGGAACCAATGTTTCTTCATAGGAAGCTAGAACCATTTGTACAGAATAATTGAAGTTGCCCTGCCTTCTACCTGCTCATTAATAGTGATAGGGCTTTGAGTTAGCTTCAGTTTTTACAATGTAGTGATCTCAGGAGCCGTCTCACCAGGTCCTTTTGAGCACTATACACGATTAATAGTATTACAATTACACTTCCGATAAGCACATGCTGACCGAGTACATATTACCCCTTTATGGCGGTAATGGCATGATACTCATCTACTTGGGGTGCTTTGGTGAAATAGGTGAATCGTTCTGGAACTTTTCCCTCCCTCTTCCATTTAGTTCATGCTGTAATGAATTGGCAGTGTTGTTGTCAGTGCTCTATGAAATGTCATAAGTGACAGAAGTTGTATCAGTTAGCAACTAGACTGTGTGTGGAGACACATTGTCAAGTGATTTCATCAGTGTGTGACATCAGAGTGCATTTGCACAAACCAAGACAGCCACAGTAGTCTTATAATTGATGTAATCCATTGGGACCACCAGTAGCATATCATTTTTGTCACTGGCAGAAATATCATTCTGCATATGACTGTATTGTAATACACACTGGAATTGATTTTTACCCATTCCTACCACAGAGCAAAGGAAGAAAGCTGGGATCCCAAGGCTCTGTGATGAATATGTATCAAAACATCATGTTGTAATCCTTCATTATACAATAAAAAGAAACATTGTTACCACATACAAGCACACCATCATGTCCTCCTTGCTGACTTGCCACTCTCCTCTTCCAGTCAGTCATTGGAATAGTCTACCTGTTTCAGGCGTCTTCTTGAACATAGGCATAGTCCTTTGGTCATTTCTTGCCTGTTGCTACTTTTATCCTAAACAGAATCAAGTCGTTACTATAGAGACCATATGATCCTTAAGCTTAAAATAATTGATGCTTGGTATTTACAGGAACAGTTTACTAATTCCTAATTTAGAAGAGTCTTTCTCAATTACAACTAAGCCAGGCTGCTGACTTCAGTGCCAGAGGTAAACAATGTGCCCTTTGCAGGGACTAAGTCATTGTTACCTTTATGGGGAGAGAAGTGCAGACACATTCCCAGCCTTTCAGTGGTCTTTATTTAATTCACCTGTTCTTTGTTTCAATTTACCTTCTGTCCTAAACTTTTTTACATTTTTAGTAGTCTCTCTGCTTTTTACATATCATGGTTGTTCATAGAAATAATAATTTTAAAAAATACAAAGGTGACTGATGATAAGATAGAAAAATGGAGTCGGGGTGGTGGCATACATACTCCTGCAGTTCTAATGCTCATACACCAAGATCATGAGTTCCAGGTCAGCCTAGGCTACATAGCCAGACTCTGTCATTAAAAAATTAATAAATCAAGACTTAAGGTATTATTTGGTAGTACCTGCCTAACATGCCTGAGACCCTGAGTTCTAGCCTTAGCACCATGTAAAACTGGGTGTGCTGGTACATTTCTGTGATCCTAGTACTACAGAAATTGAGGTAGAATGTTCAGAAGTTTATGGCCATCCTCACCTACCCAAGAAGTTTGAGACTAGCCTGAGATACAAAAGACCTTGTCTGAAAACAAATGAAATACCTGAACCAAACTAGTAAAACAGATAAGGTATTGGTGCCAGATGTCAGCCACTATATTTGGACAAGGAAACTGTCCAGAGTAACAAGTAGCTTGCCCAAGATGTTCTGGGCAGAAGACTAGATTCTCGTCTTGAATATCGTGACTCTCAGTCTAGTTTCGTTATGCAGTAGGGCTTACTAATTATTTTTTAATTACCGATGTGTTGTTGTGATCTATTGGTTTTGTTTGTTTGTTTGTTTGATTGTATGTTTGTTTTGAGATAGAGTTTCTCAGTATAGCTCTGGCTATCCTCGAACTCATTTTGTAGACTAGGCTGACCTTGAACTTGCACAGATCTGCCTGCCTCTGCCTCTCAAGTGCTGGGATTAAAGGAATTAGTCACTACCACCTTCAGATGATTTTTTTCCCCCTTGAAAAACCTAGATGCCATTTTAGATGGCTTTCTTTAAGTTTTTTCCAGTTTAATTATGACAATGACTTCTATGTTTAATAAGATACCACTTTCAGAATTCATGCCACACAGGAGAATTCATTGTGTTGAAAGAAATTATTTATTCTGTAATTTACACATAATGATGGAAGGATAACTTGGCATTTGTTTTTCTCTCCACTCTGAATTCTAGACCAGCAATCTAGAATGGCTAGTTCTTTTGCCACACACCTCCCTGACACACACACACACACACACACACACACACACACACACACACACACACACACACACACACACCCCAGGAGGACATTTGTGCTCACAGTCTATCTAATTGCATTCCAACCTGTGAGCAGAAATGCAGAAAAAGATATGGGACTTTTCTTGAGCTCTAAGCTGATGTCAGAGAAGTTGATATTATGTTCTGAAGGGTACCTTATTTATTTCAGAAAATGTGTTGGAATCCTGGGGTGTAGTTTGGTTGTTTTGTCTTATGTACTGTGTGGTAGCAGATTAATAACTAATTTTTTCCCTTTGATGCTTTTTCTCTTATCAGTCTGATTCCCAGGACTGAGATTCCCACCATAATTGGTCCACGGACTTTATGTAAATGGCTCTACTATGCTCTAGCAGCCTGGTATAGAAGACAAGACATGCTGACCTCCCATGGAGATGATGGCCCTGACTCCTCCTGTTTCATTATAGTAAAATTTGTCTAAAAGGAACAAAAAAAGGATGATTAGGGGATGAAAGTTACAATACTTCCTGGCATTCCCTCTTCATGGATTTAATGAAGGTTTGAAGCAATCCTAAGAGTAGAAATCTGGACCATTTTCCTTAATGAGATTTGAAAACTTGGAAAAGACACTAACATTCTTGCTCCCCAAGAATGTTTGATATCACTGTTGTCAGCAGATCCATTTGTAGTTAGGCACGGTTATGCCAGATTGACAGTAAGGGACCTACCTACACTCAGAGAATGTAACTGACCTTCCCAGTGTCCTGTAGCTAAGTTCAAGTGTTGGCAACACTTTCGCTTCCATTGAAGGTCATTTGCAGGGTGCTTGACTTCTGTTAGCTTTTGACTCCTAACCTTGGGGCAAGTATCAGCTGCACATGGCCCAGGCTAACTAGAATTTGGTCATGTTGGGATTATAGTGGAAACCAAAGTTCAGCAAGACTGGAGAAGTAGGGTTAATTCACTTTCATTCCCTAATAGCTTAGGGATTCAACTCCTGACCCCTTAACAGAGATCAAAGCAATCAGCCCTCAGTCAGTAGTTCCCTCTGGCTTTCCAAATCGCTCACTGTTGTGTGTGTAAAGGAAAGGGTGCATACCTTAGCTTTGTTAATTCAGAGACAGTCACAACACAGTTTGGATTTTGAATTCCAGCAACAACTTGTCTCCTAAGGTGAGACATTTAGCTTGCTTCTACTTGTACTCTCTTAGCTTAAAGTTGGGGCACAATAGAATTTAGGTCCCACAGATGTAGAAATAAAAGATTCAGAATTATGTAAAGTTCTTACATTCATAGAAGGTGGTTCAGAAACTAGCTGTTGATATCATTGTCCTTATTTTAACTGTCTGTCTGTCTGTCTGTCTGTCTGTCTGTCTGTCTGTCTGTCTGTCTGAGTGTCATCTGTTTGTCTTTTATTTCCTGATATAATCAATAGGTACTTTTCCCTGCTTTGAGGATCAAATCTAGAACCTCATGAATTTTAGATGACTACTCTTCATTCCTTCCTCTCAGTAAGTTTGTTCTAAAAGATTCAAATTTCCTTCATCCTATGCTTGTCATATACACTAGCATCACAGACCATTTGAGAAACAGGAAAGATTTTGAACTTCTGGGTAAAAACATACAATGACTGGAGGGATGGCTCAGCTGCTGAGAGCACTGGCTGCTCTTGCAGAGGACCAGGGTTCAGTTCCCAGCACCCACACAGTGGCTCACACCCATCTGGAATGCCAATTCTAGGGGATCCAATAGTTTCTTCTGATCTCCATGAACATCAGGAATGTACCTTGTGCATAAACATACATGCAGGCAAAATATTCATACACATAAGATAAAATAAATAAATCTAAAAGATTTTTAAAAGAATGCATGTTTCTTGATATGTGTCTCTGAATATCCATGGTCAATTTTAAAGATTTATCACTTTTGTAACATTATTTCTCTTCCTCTGATACAGACCTGATAACATTATAAGACTGTATCTTATTAGAAAACAAAGTCTGGAATGGTTGTTCAAGGCCATTCACTCTGTGACTAGAGTTAGAGATGGTTGAGAGCCAGTATGTGGGTGCTGCAGACTGAACCTGGGTTCTCTGCAGGAGCAGCCAGCACTCCTAACTGATGACTTATCTCTCTAGTTGCCAAGGCTTTTCTCTTTCTTAACAAGATTTTCATAAAGAGCATAAGAGCAGCTGGAATTAGAATGCAGTTACCCAGGCTCAAGTTTAATGTTGACTTTGAACTAAACTGTGTGATCTTGGGCAACTTTCTCAACCCGTCTGTGCTTCCTTCTGTTTATTTCCTCTGAAGTAGAAAACGTTAGTTCCAATTTCAAAGTACTGAGGATAGGACTGAATAATGTATAAGAACACTTAGCAAAGTCCTGCAATAAATTGTAGTCATCATGGTGATAGATGATGACAATTTAGAATTCTCCTCTGCATATCAAATTGAGCAGAAAGGAAAAAAAAATCTCCGGAGATAATAAATCCTTAAGAATTCCATCTTCCCAGCAGCAGAGGAGGAATGGAATCACTTCGAATTCTGTCATCTGTACTTTGCTGGAATTTGACTAGGTTACATTTCCGAAGTCACAGTTGATGGTAACAATCTATACCACAACTATATGTGACTGCATGTAAACTTCTTCCTCCCTCCTTTTAATTAGTGTCTGTCTGTCTGTCTGTCTGTCTGTCTGTCTGTCTCCTGTCTGTCTGTCTCCCTGTCTGTCTGCCTCCCTGTCTGTCTGTCTGCCTGCCTCCCTCCCTCGCTACTCCCTCCCTTCCTCCCTTTGGCCTTTATGGAGTCACAGTGAAGTCCTCTAGTGTCATCCTGGAAGACAGGTGGTGAGAGGCAGTTTCTCCCTCCCTTCTCTGCACTCCAGGCTTCACCTGTCAGAAGCTTTGGTCATTGAATGAAACACCTTCGCCTCTCCCACATGCCCTCTCCCACATGCCCTTTCACGTTGGTAAAGGAAATGCTGAATAATGGAGGAAGCTCATGAAAGCCCCTATACTGAAAGGCTCGAGGCTTGCTATTCCATGGCAATAGATAATTTCTACCTTTTGAAATTGATATGAATGAAGTGGAATAATGGCTAGAAGCATTTTTCTGTGCAAAGTTAGATTATTTCACAATTACAAAATACATAGAGTCTAAGCATATGCAATAATGTATTTGTAGAAATCTACATTTCCATAACAACTGGGAAATAAAGTGAAGTGAGCTCAGAGTCTTCAGTTCTGGAGCCGAGCACTCAGAACTTATATGAAGAATTGCAGACTAGTCAGCAGATCGCACAGATTTCACTCCCCACACTGCACACTGTAGATTAAGTGTTAAAAGGAAGGAGCAGGTAAAAGTTGGCAAATAGTTACTTAACCGGGTTCACCATCCCCTGTATTGAAAAAGATACACTTCAGTGAAGAACATGGTCCCCGCTTGCATGTCAGCAGCACACACAGAGAGTGTCGAAATTTGAAGCTTTGCATGTCCACGGGACATTCGATTTTGAGGTAGGGACAGGAGACCTGGCTGCTTAGTACATGGCTGCGATGCTCCATAACTCTCTTCTTCCCATGTGTATGTTCGGCACAAGCCACTGTTCTCCCAAGGCTGCAGTCTAACTTTCTCTTGCAGTCACTTAACAATTTTATGGGAAATGGCCCTCAGCTGAGTATTGTTTCTCTTTCTGCCCTGCCCCCTTCCCCCTCTCCATTTGCGTCTGAAAAAAGCTTAGGTGCGATTGATTTTGCAGTTAACTCTGAAAGCACCAAATGAAAACAGTTTCCAGGCTGGGGGCCTCAACTGGGCTCTAAGATCTGCAACTTAGAAAAACCGGGGTGGGTGATCAATCTTTGCATTCTTAAACAACTTTATGGTGCCTCTGCTGTAAGCCCTAGATCTGGGTATGTAGATACAGACTTTTTACAAAGCATAGGTTTAGAGTTTTTTGAACACATTAAGAATCAATTTATCCATCTTTAATTTCATCATCCAGACGTGCTCCTGTTAGCATATGGCTTCATTTTTTCTAGTTTATTTGTCTTGCATATATAACTGTGCTTAGCAACCCTCTCTGCCCCCTCATGGAAATTGGATACCTTTGTGTATGCATATCTTAAATGTAGTTGGAGTTGTGCTTTATATATGGAAGTTACATCAGAAGCACAGTTAGACTCCACCATATGTAACTGAGATGATGGATTAAAAAGACAGAGAAACTGAAATTCCTCTAATTAACTTTCCCAGCCCCCAGCCCTGCTAGGTTTAAAATAACCTTGGCTCAGTTTTTCTCACTGTCTTTGAGAAAAGAACAGTACTATAGAAATGCAGAAAGGAACTGAAGGTTCTAGCTTCCAAAAGCCCAAGTCCTGGTCATTTGGAGGTTTTAGTGGTAATTTGTATTTGTTCGTTTAGTTAATTAGTCAAGTAGTTATTTTGGCATTTCAAGCCCCTGTAGCATCAGGACTCCTGTACAGGCACAGATGCACTTGGCCTTTGTTTTACGTGCCCCGTCCTGTAGCGCCTGTGGTAAATCCTGGTTGAGAAAAGGAAGCTTCCGGCGCAGACATGCCTGCCTTGGTGTTCAGGGAAGGCTCTTTTAAAATAAAAGCTAATTGGGGCTAGAAAGAAGGCTCAGCACTTAAGAGTATCTGTTGCTCTTGCAAAGGACCCGGGTTCTGTTCTCGGCACCTACGTTCAAAACCATTTGTATCATCAGTTCCAAAGGATCTGATACTCTCTCCTTACCCTCACATCGTCAGGCATGCATGTGGTGCACACACATATGTATATAGAGAGAAAATATCATGGTGTGCATGCAGAGATTAGAGGACACCTCTCTAGAGTTGGTTCTCTCCTTCCAGCTTGCTGAGGCAAGCTCTCTTTGTTAACACGATGCAGCGTACACTGGGCTAGCTGGCCCACCAGCTTCTGGCCAGTTCTGCTCCACCTCCCAGCTGATGTAGCAGCAGTGCTGTTGTCACAGATGTGCTTACCCTATCTGACTTAACCGGTGGATCCCAGAGATCAAGCTCAGGTAGCCAGTCTTATACAGTAGGCGCTGTACCCACTAAACCATCTTTACAGTCCTCCTAGGAAGTGTTCTGATTGCTCAGCTACCACCACTGGCAGAATCCAGCATCTACCAGGGGCCTAGCTCCTAGCTGCATCCCAAGCAGTGTTAACTCCTGGCTTCCTGACTTTGACCTCTAGAGCAGCCGTTCTCAACCTTCCTAATGCTATGGGGCGACCCTTTAATATAGTTCTTCATGTTGTGGTGACCCCAGCCATAGAATTATTTCATTGCTACTTCTTCATTGCTACTTCAGAACTGTAATTTTGCTACTGTTATGAATTTTAGTGTAAATATCTGATAGACAGGATAGCTGATGTATAGCCCCCCAAAGGGGTCAAGACCCACAGATTGAAAACCCCTGCTCTAGAGTGATTTAGGGTATTGCCTCCAGTGAGAATCCTTCTAACAACTATTTTGTTTGTCTTCTCGAAGGCGATTGCATTAGCTAAAACCACAGACAGGTTCCTGACTTCTCTGAATTAATCCATCCTTTGGGATTTCCTTCCACCCAGGGATTCATGACACTAGAATAGTACTCTAACACCAGTATCCCACCCTTGTACCCATTGCACTGCATTCGATTTCACATTCTTGGTAAAAATCCATGAAATTTTCTATGTGACTATCTTGTTTTAATTGTATGAATTATGTATGTACCTGAAAAAGGGTGTTGGAAGTTGAAGCCTCTGGGATTGGAGTTATTGATGATTGTGAGTCCTCATGTGGGTGTTGCAAAAGTAGCAAAGTGCTCTTAACCGCTGAGCCATCTCTCCAGCCCAAGTCTATGTAAATTAACTTTTCATCTGTAAATTCAGGCAGGTTTATTTTCTCAGTTGTAATTAATGTGTTATATTTTCTTTACTCACCGGTTTTTCTAGAACTTCCAGTGTTTTATTGACTGAGTGCTGAGAGGTTTGTAATTTTCTAGATCGTAACAGGAAAAACACCTGACACCCCATCAAGAATCATTCTGTCAGCCAAAGGGTTTTCTGACTTTTCTTTGTCAGCTTGAAGATATCCCATCTAATCATAATTTTAAAAAGTCTATATTTACTTATGAATTGAGCTTAATACCTAATCAGATCGTTCTGAATCAGTTGATATGATGCTGTGTTTTTGTAAGTTAAGATGCTATCATGAGTTATACTTACTGATCTTCAATCACTATAGTGAAACTATATTGATTACCAAAAAAAAAACAAAAACAAAAACCCACACTTCAATGAGTCCATGGTTCATATTTCTTTTCATATATTACTGGGTTCAGTTTGGTACATTTTTTCCTTTGGAGAATTTTCATATTTGAGCCCAAAAGAGAGAGCTACCAGTCTATAGATGTTTTTGGCAGCAGATAGTAGCTTTGCAAACTGAGTTGGGAAATGTTCACTTATATCTGTTTTCTGGAGAGGATTGTGTGGAATTGATATTTGTCACATAGTTGTTAGGTTTGCATCTTTATAATGTGAGCCTATAGATTTCCTTGTGCTTTTACTTCTCAAGTAACATTTCTATAATTGTCCCAAAGTTATTTAAGCTATACTTTTCTTAGATAAACTTTGGCGTTTTACCAGTTCTTGGCCCATTTCTCCACGTTATCAATGGATCCCTTGTTGAAGCATTCCCTTCTCCTTTGATGCATGCATGGCCAATAGGAGCACTATTTATTTAATTCCTTGTAGTGTCAGTTCTGTCTTACTCTTTTATTCCGGCTTGTCGGTCTTACAGGAGAAATTGCCATTTGCTTAATCTCTTCAGAGAGCCAGCTTTGTTTCATCATTTTTTTCTGTTACTCTGTTTTTACCTTCATTTATTATGTTCTTATTCTTTTTCCCCTTTGTCTTCATTTGGGTTTTCTTTTTGTGGATTCTTGTAGAGATTATTGATTTAAGAATTTAGTTCTTTACTAATGTAAAAGCTATAAACTACTGAAACTACTTTAGCTGTTTGCACAGATTTTGATATAATGCGGTTTTCTTCAGTTGAAAATTCTTTAGAGAATTCCTCTGTAACTCATAAGAATTTATTGTTTTTTTAAGCATAAATTTAGGTGTGTAAGTGTTCAGACATTGTTCTCATATCTTTCTCTTACTGATTTCTACTTTGACTCCCTTGTATTATAGAACACAAACTGTATACTTTCAGCTAAAAAAAATGTTTGAAATTTTATTTATGCGCATGTGGGTGTCTATGAAGACAGCCTTCAGATTCCCTGGTACTAGGTGCAGGCAGTGTGAGCTACCTGACATGAGTGCCAGAAATTAAACATTAGTCCTTTGCAAGAAAAGCAAGTGTTCTCAACTACTGTACTGTCTCACTTGCTCCATAGTTTAAATTTACTGGACAGGATATAATAGATATATGTGGGCTTTAGTAGGACATATATCTACGTCATGCTCATTGGTGATTGTGAACTTTTGTGCTAATTAAGTTTGCCAGTTGAGAGGGATGTTGCAGCCTGTGCTTATGTCTGTTTCCTTTAAGTTGCATCTGTCATGTTTTGAAGTCCTCTTATTCACTGCAAACACTTGCTCCGTTCTTTTGGGTGGCGTGACCCCTTTATTGTTCTTCACCTCCTCGGTCTGTGTTAACTTTGCTTGTGCGTCCACTTTATCTGTAATTGAGTGTCACTGCTTCCTTTGGACTTCGTCTTCCATGATATCATTTCTGTCCTCTTATTCCTTTTTCTGTAGTGGGATATTGGAAGAATCCAGTTGGTTTATGCTTCTCAGCTCACTCTGCTGCCTGTGTCTTTTAATTTTGTTAGAAACATTTTCCTTGTTGTGCAAAGAAATACCAAAACAAAGCAAAAGTGTCTTGTAAAGGGAACATTTGATTCTTGATGGAGAGGGTGAGCTCAGAATTGGCTTCTATTATAATTCAGGTGCTGACTGTGTCTTCCTTGTCTGAGGTCCAACCTCACAATCTGTCCCAACTAGCTAGTTTAAAAGAATCCTGCAAAGACAATGAGAGCACGGGGGATAGGAGTGGATCCTTTAAGATACTTCAATTCTGAACATACATCAGGGCTTTGTGTGGAAACAAAGGCTTTATCATGTTGGGCAGTGGGGACTGAAGCATTTGCATAAAGTTTTTACAAGGTAAGAGATAAAAAGATTTGAGTTCCTGGTCATAAAAGTTTTATAGTGTTTGACAGAAAAGACTAATATATTATGTTTTTTATACTTTACTAGTCCATTCACATTTAATGAAATTATTGGCATGTTATGGCATATAAAGGTATCATATTTTACTTTTTCACTTCTTTTCTATAATTTTCATCATCTGTTTCCCTAAGAGCTGAGTATTGCTTCAGTTTTCAATTTCAGTGTATCTCAAAAGTTCTATTGTGTTGTTCTTTTTATGATCTTTTTAGTAGTTGTTTTGGATATAACATTATAGACTCAGAATGTATCTAGCTACTGCTGTGGTAATTTTATTAGCTCAAGTGTATTATTTAAATCTCACCTTCCTTTGCATCCTTATGTATAGCATACTTACCTGAAATATTTCTATATGCTTAGAATCATATTAGACAGTATTATACCTTATTTTCCAATTATTGAACCTGTTTAGGAAATTTAAGGAGAGAAGGGCCATAAGTCATTCATTCATTCATTCATACATACTTGCATATATACATGTACATACATACATATGTACATACATACATACAATTCTAGTCTTCCTTTTGTTCAGTAAATTTGTTTGCTCATTGTTTGTATGTGTGTCCACATAAGCATGTTGCACGTGTGTAGGAGTGCCTGTGGAAGCCAGAAGTAGGTATCAGGTCTTCTAGACTGGGAGTTAACAGGAAGTTATAAGCTGCCCAACACGAGTGTTGGGAACTTACCTTGGGTCTTCTTGAAGGGCAAGTGCTCTTAACTACCAAGGCATCTCTGCATCTCTCCTCACTTATTCTTTATAGTAAGTCTGCTGTTAATGATAACTTTCATCCATGAGACAATGCCTTTATTTCCCTTCAGATGCTTAATTGTATTTAATGTGGATTAATTTTCTCCTTGAATTTTTACATTTATATGTTTTTGTTTAACTTGAGAAATTTCATGATTATTTCGGTCATTACAGTTTTAGGTGTGTTCTTTCTCCTTTCCTTTTGGGATGATAGTGACCCAAATATTGGCTCTTTTGTACAGTTCCCATTAGTCCCATAGTTCCCTGAGGCAGACAGGTGTGCTGACTGGTGTGTATTCTCTGTGTCTCTGTTTCTGTCTCTGACTCTTTCTTTCTCCTTACATATTGTTTTTCATCTTCTTATTCTCTGTCTCTCACTCACTCTCTCTTTTTCTCACCCCCATACCCCATCCTTCCTTTTTTATTTTGAGACAGAGTATCTCTGTTTAGCCCTGACTATCTTAGAACTCACTATGTAGATCAGTCTGTCCTCAAACTCATAGCAATCCACTTGCCTCTGCCTTCTAAGTGCTGGAATTAAAGGTCTGTACCACTACTCAAGACTCCACTTCTTGTTTGCTTGTTTGTTTTTCTTTTTTGTTTTAAGATTTATTTATTTTATGTATGTGAGTACACTGTTGCTGTCTTCAGAAACACCAGAAGAGGGTATTGGATCCCATTACAGATGGTTGTGAGCCACCATGTGGTTTCTGGAAATTGAACTCAGGACCTCTGGAAGAGCAGTCAGTGCTCTTAACCGCTGCTGAGCCATCTCTCCAGCCCCTCTTTGTTTGTTTTTCAACATAAGAAATTTAAGAAAACTTATAAAACTAATGCCTGTACCACTGTCTGTCTGTTTCTTTACATTCAAGAGTCTTATTTGCCTTAGAGTCATTACCCAGAATCTCTGGTTGTACTTAGTGTGAGGAAGAAGGAACTATGCCGCATCTTTCAAGACAAGACACCTAGTCAGTAGGTGAGGTCTTCTTTATATCATCCAGAACATATAATAATTAAAGCTATGGAGTTGGTATGAGGAAACTGCTAGTAGCATGATTTTATAGACAAGAATGATTCTGAAGAACAAAGGTCAGTTTATCCAGTGATAGACGCCCCAGCCCTTCTGAAATCCTCTGAACTGGGTAGTTGGTAATGGAAGGGCAAGGAGAACGAGCTGAGAAATGAATAAGCAGCTTTGCCATCTGCCTTCCCAGTTCAGAAAGTCACATGGCGCCACCAAGTTAGAGCTGCTTCTCTGTGTGTACTTGAGGTGCCAAATGCTATATTTAAGCCAAGAACCAATTTTGAAAATATTTTTCTGCTTCTGTTTTGTCACACACATTCCTTGGCATATTATGTTAGGGCTTCTTCTGTTAAAGCTTCACACAGCCTTCTGTTTCTTCAAGCTGATCTGGCGTGCGCTACTCAAACATTAGACCCTAGTTTTGGAACAGAAGTCTTCTCTAGAGATTGCACAAAGAATATCGTAACTCCCGGGCAGGTAATTCCTCCCAAATGAGAGATGGAGCTCTTATTCCATAATTGTTATTCTTTTATATATGAGACTTCTTTTTAAGCTATTTTCTGCTCAAGCCTATTTGACTACATTTTCTCTTCCCAGAACCTTTCTAATTATGGGGAGGGAAGGAAATGTTAAGGTAATCTCTCTTTATAGTGAAAATCGGAAGAAAGTATAACTGGCTTACTACTTTCATAGTTTGATTTTGCTTGAACATTTAAGATACCAGTGTGACTTCAGTTTGTATAAATAGAGCACACATATCCAGGCTAGACATCTAGATATGCCAGCAAAAAAACAACTCTGTGCAAAATTTTAGTGTCTGTGTAAGGAAAAGGGTTTTCTACTGTGCTTATACTGTTTCAGTCTGCTGGTAGACATTTTTACGGCCTTTGTTTCCAGATTCCTTTTTAAATAGGGCGTGACTGTCACCACACCTGTACCTCTGCCCCATGGTAAGGTCCTATCTCATTAAAGGAAATTAATGGTTCCTGTGAGCAGAGAAGGCTTGATCTTTATATGGCAGTGGCTGCACATGGTGTTGCTGACCAAAGACACCTTGTTGGGGTTCATGTAGGCCAATGAAATAATTACCCTATTTGTAACAGTCACATTGAGTTGTCTTCAATTTGGAAGAGGCTCCGGTTTGTCCTTTCCTTTTCTATAGTTCTAAGTGTGCTGGTACCTGCTAGAGCTTCAGATATCAGCCCCATGGCTATTAAAAGGTCATTATTATGATATGAGTGTGGGAAGCACCACATTCTAACAAAACCTTTCTTCTTTTGCTCTTTGCAAAGAATCATATAGCCAAGCGGAAACTGGTTCATTCAGGCTCCTCTTTCAGGCTCGAGTGTGCAAACACACACACACACACACACACACACACACTGCCCTTCACATTTGATGTCTGTTTTTCAGATTACATACAGTTAAGATGGCTTTTCACAGGAACAGGTGTAATAGAGCAGGTCACCTAGAGTCTCATGATATTTTGAGATGAAATGCCCATTCAGCTAATTTGATTCCAACCCCCGACCCTCCACATCCGGGCAGGCAGAAACCCAATTTAAATTCCCAGGACTGTGAATCTTTAAGTGTGTTCGAATTTTCCGTGTCCTTTCTTATTGATGTTCTTCACTCCCGCCCTACTTTGCTCTCCTCTCAACAGTCTTAGCTTCGACATCTTAGGTTGTGCAGGGTGCAGTATAGACATCAGCTCTGCACAGTATTCTGATAGTTAGTTAACCCTCTATGAATTCAGGACTGAGTAATCCGGCTAGGCTAGGTAGGACCTCATGTATCCCAGGCTGGCCTGGAACATGCTATATAGTAGAAGATGACCTTGAGCTTCTCGTCTTCCTGCCTTTAGTCCTGTGACTATAGAAGTGTACTGCCGATTCTAGTTTAGACCCTGCTGGGGATCTAACTGAGGGCATTATGCACTGTAAACAAACACATTGACAAGTGAGCTACATTCTTTATAGGAGTGTGTTCATGTGACAGCTTGCTATGTATGCCTGTATGAGTATCTGCCACAGGTTTATGGGTACCCAGGGAGGCCACACGGGGTACTGGATCCCCTAAAACTGGAATTATAGGCAAATGTGAGCCATCGAATAAGGTTTCTAATGGCTTAGCCATCTCTCCAGCCCACCTGGTATTTGAAATCTTTAAAAAATATTGTTTTGTTGTTATTATTGTTTATTGTTTGTTTTTTTTTTAATTTGCCTATTCCTACCATGTGGATCCCTGATTGATCTGAAGTCAAAGGTTTAGGTGTTATTTTAGGCATGTCTGAACTGATTCTAATGAAACTCCAGAGATACTCAAACCTTCATCTGCTAATATCCAGCTTCCATATATGTTCTTAAGTAAGTCTGGCTGGTATTCTGGCATTAGATTATTGAGGACCTAAGGAGAGAAAAGATGTTTGATTTTATTTTTCTATTTATTTATTTATTTATTTATTTATTTATTTATTTATTTATTTATTTTTGTGAGAGCCATGTGACTCTCACATACTAGTTTCTTTTCCCTTAGAGCAACAATACAAAGAAAGGAGAATTTCTCTTTATTGAGAATCCCCAGGGATCTCAGTCCCTCATGCTTGGAAAGGTGTGGGCTGGAGCAGGCTGGGTCAATGGTGCTGAAGGCTGTGGCATGGCTTTTATAACATCGTGGTGAATCTAAATGACTCAGGGCAACCAGGAGCAGATATTACCTTCAGGGCCTGCCTTGAGTACTCACTTCTGGTAGCTGGGCCATGGGTCCAGAGTTTCTGTAGCCCTCAAAACAGCACCACTGGCTGGGTTCAAGTATCTAGGCCATTCTCAAGGATCAGTCTGAAATCAGACACCTGAAAAAGTGTCCCATTTTAAAGGCAGAAGATGACAGACTTTGGTCGAATCTGTTGTATGTCTGGATGCAATTTATAAAAAGTACAAAAGTGTCAAGGACTTGCTCACCTAATAGAGCACTTGCTAATAGGCTCTATTGGCTCATTGGGCATCTTTGGTACAGATTTTAAAATACCATTTAGAATTCAAGTGGTTCTTTGTGTATATAATACATGTGGAGAAGAAGCTGGAAGAATCCAGATGCTACAGCCCTCCTGATTTGTCTTTGTTCTGAACTGGAGACAGAAAGAATTGCATTCTGTACCATTGTAAGTCAGCCCAATGTTGTCCAGTAGTATGCTACAGAATTCTTTTAAAATTCCCCTGACCTCATTGAAGAGTGGTACAGCCAACTTAATCTTAGGAGAGTGCTGATGTCACAGGAATAGAAACAGGAAACCAAAGTAAGTATCAGGCTGTTTTAAAGTCGGAGAGAACCTAGTATATTCTTTTTTAGGGCCATTTAAGGCTGGAGAGATGATTCTGTGGTTAAGAGAGTATACTGCTTTTAAAGAGGACCCACATTCAGCTCTCAGCACCCGTGGCAGGAACTCACAACTACCTATTAACTCTGTCTCTGGAGAAGTCCAATACCTCTAGTCTAGTGGCTCTCAACCCTAATGGTACAACCCTTTGATATAGTTCCTGATGTCATGGTGACTCCAGTCCATAAAATTATTTCAAGCTACTTAATATTGTATAATTTTGCTACTGTTGTAAATCATAATCATATGTGAATGGCTGCATTTTCAGATGGTCTCGGGTGACCCCTGTGAAAGAGTTGTTTTACTCCACCCCCCTCAAATAAGATTGCCACCCACAGGTTAAGAACCACTACTATAATTTCTGAGGGCACCTGAACATACCTACATGAACAATTTAAAATAACAAAAGCAAATCTTTAAGAAAGAATTAGGACCATTTTATTGAACATTTCAGGGACATTCATTCCTCAGACACTAAGAACAAAATGTCACATACTGTGTTGATGCTTGTGGAGGTTGATGATATATCCTTCAAGCTTCCCAACCATTAAGTGGGCTGTGTGTGTGTGTGTGTGTGTGTGTGTGTGTGTGTGTGTGTGTGTGTGAAGCAGGAAGTAGGGGAGAGGAAGGAGGAAAGGAGAGAGATAGATTAGATTATAAGGAGTTTGGAGGTTGGCATATTCCAAGAACTGAAGTGGAGAAGCTGGAGGCCCAGAAGACCTAGTGGTAACTCCCATTAAAAAGCTGGCAGCCCTGATGCTCAGGGGAAGCCTGTGTGTTAGCTCTAGTCCAAAGGAAGGAAGAATCGCTTCTTTCTTCCGGATTGTCAGGTGTTAAAAATAAGGCCCTGTTGTTTTTAACATGGCAAGATTTTGATACCTTCAGGTCTTCACCAATTAGATCAGGTCTATACACACTGATTAAAGCAGTCTGATCTACCCAGTCTGCTGATTTTTGTTAAACTTATTGTATTTGACCAAGAACCTGACTATTCCAGAGCCCATTAGAGTTGATGCTTACAAATGATTCTTAAACTGGATACTGTACAGATTTTGGTTTTACATCCAGATCTTAGAATTTGTTGTTTTTATTAAATTATTTCCTGACTTAACATATAAAACAATAAACAGGTAAGGAAAAAAATAACTGTAAAACTTATACTTCATTAACATTGACATACTTTTACTTGGGTAAAGACTCCACTAAGTCTGGAGTATAGTTTAGTAGTATAATGGTCACCCAGAATGCACCAGACCTGAGGTTCAATTCCTGAGTCCCTAAGTAATAAAATATAAATTTGAAAAACCTATATCACTAAGAAAACAAGTAGGCAGCCACAGATTGAGAGAATGTTTACAAAATCCCCTTTTGTCCATGACTTTTGAATCACAGTATATGGAGAACAGTTTTACTAAGATAACCTAATAAAAACAGACAAGCAATCTGAATAGAGACTTCACAACTGGAAAGATACTTTCATTAGCACATAACAAGATGGGCTATAGATTTGGCTTCTGAGGGAATGCAAATTAAAACAATGAATAAACAATGTAATGTTCACATAAAGAAAGGGAGAAGTTGAAAATGAAGACTTTATGCCCAGAGCTGAAAGCACACCTTCTCTTGGCTTGCACACCTACCTTCAGCCACGTAGTGTGGAAGGAGCCTGATGTCAGCATCAGATTTAGTTCACATTCTGGTCACATAGAAGGCTGACTTGCTTAATTCCTTTTGCTTTATACATAAGTGACAGTCATGAAGCTAAAAAAGAAAAAAAAAACGAAAAAACAAAAAAAGCAAAAACAGAATTCCACAAGAGTGGACTGTGGCAATAATTCATTTGGTAAAGTAGTTGCAAAAGGCCCTAAGTTCAGTTTATAGAAGTGACAAGTTCTCTTTTTTAAAAGAAGACAGGCACAGTGACTTCACTTATAATTCCAGCACTGGGGAGGCAAAGACAGGCACTTATTGATTTTTTTTGTTTGTTTGCTGGCTTGCTGGTCAGTCCTTTAGTCAGGAACAAATGGCTATTGAGAGCACTGTTATTCTGCAGCCAGAGGGGAAGCAGGCTGGCAGATGCGTCAATGACTCCCAATACATCACCTCTTCTTGTTGAGGTTGGCATATGGCCAGTGAGTGTCCTAATTACCCAGTGGCTTTTATGGCCCATTATTTGTACTCACCCTTGAATAGTGGCTGGAAGCTGACAGAGAATCAGCATGGAAATGGTGGAGTGTAAGAAAGGCAATCTTAGAGAGCATTTTGGAGATGAGCAACCTCTCGTGATCAGCCAAAGAAATGTTTTCCTCATTTGTTCAAAGTGGGAGCTATAGGCTGTCCAGAGAGAGAAATCTTAGTGAATTAAGGATTTTTACTTAATAGGTTTATTATGAAACTTGGATATCACAGTATCAAGAAGCCATACTTCTCAGCGATCCACTTAAAAGAGCCAAATTAATAATGAAAAGCAGAGAAGAGATGTATTCAGTATGGCCAGGACAGGACAAAGAGATCCAGTGACCAGACCCCTACCCCCACCCCAGCTCATCTTGAAGATCCTGACACTCATGGGCTTACATAGAAGCCAGAGGTACACACAACCAAGTGAAGGTGATGTGGTCTCTGTGCATAGCTGTCTGGTTCCCCGTCTCTTGAAGTTCCTTCTCTGACTGCCCCCACGTCTTCAGCCATTTCTTCTCCCTGCTTGAGATTCCTGGGGAAATTTTGCTTTCTAGGGATCCATTCTTTTACTAGTCTGTTAGTCAAAGTAAGGCAGTCATATAAGTGCCCACTTATAATATATCTAGTCCTGTCAGAAGGCCATTACAGGTTTGTAACATATAAAATTACTCCAATACCATGCACATGACCATATGCACATATTCGGTGTTCCTTCCTTCCACAGCTTTTCTTCACCGGTCTTGGCGATTCTGGTGTTTTCTTTTTGTTTCTTACTTTGAACTATACTTAAAGCCAAGATTCAATGCAAAGAATAAACCTGTAAAGGAGCCTTCTTGAGTGGGAAACTATCTCACTGTTTTTTCTCGCTGGCTCATCTAGTGATGTGTACAGAGGGTAGTGGTCTGCTGCACTATCATACGGTCTGTCTGTGATTTGCCAGTGTCGGTCAGAGTGCCTGGAACTCTGGCCCCAGCCAACTGTTGCGTGAATGGTATCAGAATATGGTTTGTAACCCGGATTCTCTCTCCACTCAGAGAATAAATTGGGGTGAGGCTGGGAGGGCAGGAGAACAGCTGTTTTAATTATTGTGGATGTTCAAGCCTGGGAATACCAGTGGGATCTCAGTCACATTTGCATAGAAACATTTGAAAGGTCCTTCTTGTCCCCAGGGGTGGGAGTGGGACTCTTTCCCTGGAAGGAACCTTGCTTACAAGTCCTGGTAAGTATCTGTGGAAGGTAGTGTTAGTTTCATACCAATTCTTTGTTTTGTTTTCTCATAGCAGGAGCATTGAGGACTGCTGAGTTTACTTTCCTGATTTGTGAGAGAAGTTGGTATCTTTCATATTGAGAGTTTTACCTATGTTTGCTACTGTAATAGTAATTATAACGGCTTTAGCAACAGAATATTTTTTTTTACTCTAAAAAAACTTCCAACCTATTTGTCTTAGTCAGGGTTTCTATTCCTGCACAAACATTATGACCAAGAAGCAAGTTGGGGAGGAAAGGGTTTATTCAGCTTACACTTTCCACATTGCTGTTCATCACTAAAGGAAGTCAGGACTGGAACTCAAGCAGGTCAGGAAGCAGGAACTGATGCAGAGGCCATGGAGGGATGTTCCTTACTGGCTTGCTCAGCCTGCTCTCTTATAGAACTGAAGACTACCAGCCCAGGGGTGGCACCAACCACAAGGGGCCCTCCCCCCTTGATCACTAATTGAGAAAATGCCCCACAGCTGGATCTCATGGAGGCACTTCCCCAACTGAAGCTCCTTGCTCAGAGATAACTCCAGCCTGTCAAGTTGACACTTGACACTTGAACCAACCAGTACACTATCTGAAAGGTGAAATAACAGTGTTAACTCATTACCAATCTCACCCACATCTGGCCGCCACTGTTCTCTGTTTCCATATCTATACCTATTTGCTTTTCCCTGTTTTCTGACTATGGGATGTAGATACCCTAGCACTTCATCACCTGACTGATGGTATTCTGCTACAAGTTTGGCACAGCTGCTATGTCTCAGTATTCTTTCAGGAGCATCATTAGACTTTCCCAGCCATGCTCATCATTGCCTCTGCTGAGTCGGGTTGTGTTGGGTTAAGGCGTGATGATGCTAAGACTCACACCAATCTTGGAGCACATGCCATCTTTATAATCAGCTGAATCTAAATCTAAATCCTGCTCCCGAGTTTGACACCTAGATTAGAATTATAGTTCTGCTGGGAAATCAGCCATCTTGGTGGTGTTGCACAAAGGAAGATGAACAAAGAAAGCAAAAAGAATTCAGCCCCTGACATAAGTGATGACTGCATCTCATTCCATTGGTTGGAGCATGACTTCACAATCTGATGTGATTGGCTGATCAGAGCAAAGGAGGTTTAGAAAATATGAGCTCCTACTGGCCTGGCTATCTTTGATAGGAAATAAAATCCCTTTCTTACTGTCAGGTACTTTTGGTTGCATGCTACTGACAGAGTCCTGCTCTTCAGGGACAAGTCTCATGTCACTTTGTTCCACAATATTAGCTATGCTTTTGGAAAATTTCCAAAAGCTGAAGCTGTTTAGAAAACAAAACTTTTGTGAATGTGAGAACTTGAGTTCACAAAGAATATGTACTGGTGTTTTGGGCCTTAATTCTTCAACTTGTGTCTTCTGAGATGCTGTGTTCCTATGCTGCACATCTGACTTTCTGACCAAAGACACTTGGAGAGCCCCATCTTCTGGATATGAGTCCCATTTCTTCTCTGTTCTGGTTGGGTGATAGAGGGATTTGTGAACTTTAGTTTGTTCTCCTGCAACACAGCACTGGCAGTAAAAACCACCTCAGTGGGTTGGTGGGTGAGTGTAAAGACGTGCTTAGCAATGAACACAAATGGCCTATAAATACTCATCCTCACTAAAATCTAGCAGGTCCAATGTTTTTTAGGATTTGTCAGGTCTGTGAGACAGCTCTATAAGTAGAGAGAGGCACTATGACAATCCTAACCATCAAATACGAGGATTCCCTGATAGAAGGAGAGATACGACATCCATGATTGTCCTCTGACCTCCACAAGTCCACTGTGGCACATGTGTGCTCTCCCACCCCCACCCCCAATGATAAATATACAAAGAAACAAAAGGGAGGGAGAGAACGAGGAGAAGGTGATAATGAAGCTGCAGCAGTGGCCACCACTGCCTCCTCCAGTGCCGTGGCACGGGACATAAATGGTACACATGCATCTTCAGATGCTGCAGAGGAGTCTGAGCTTGCATGCCCAGCCTCAGCTTTTGGAGAAACCATACAGCTGCTTATTGGGCTGGCATAGAGTGATAGGAGCTGTATGGCTTTGACAAAGGGATCATGGTCTTTCTTTCTCTGTAGACATCTTCCCCCACCACATCCCCCTCTTTTTCTTCAATGAACAGATGTTATTCTGCTTCTTAGCCTAACTGGAACAAACATAGGGAACATAAAGGCTTTAAGTAATGAAAACCTGGAGATGATAACATTTAAAACCTGAGCTTGCCTTTACTTCATTCAAGTTTCTTCTCACTGCAGGATGAAATCTGTTATAAAAAAGATTCACCAGGAGGAGAAAAGAATAGAAAGGGTGGCCAGGAAATAATAAGGAAGCTGATTTTATAAGTGCTGATGAAAGGGTCTGTGCTCATCCATGTGGGGTATTTCATGTAAGCAGTGTCTTCTTGTGTTTCCTCCGTGTATACAATTCTACTCCGCCACGGCGTTCCCATCACAGACTTGCTGTGCATTGCTTTTGTGGGTTTTTTTTTTTTTAATTTTATAGAAACTTGCCTCAATGAGCAGCGGTCCCTGTACCACCAAGGCATGGATTTAGACCGTGGGTGAGGCGGTCCCTGTCATATTGCCCAGCCACCTAAGGGTGCAGGGTTATCACCTAAAACAGGAGCTTGCTCACCAAACAGTTATCTCAGGAATCAAAGATAGGATGAGAGAGTTTCTTCTGGAACATAGATTTATGTCCCCTCAAATTCAGTGTCTCACCGTGGAAGCAGTTTCATGGAGTTTTTATGCTGACAGAACAGATAAAGTTATAAACTAAGCCTTTTTTCCCCCTAGAGACAGAGTTTTTTCTGTGTAGTCCTGACTGTCATAGAATTCTCTATGTAGGCCATGCTGGCTTTGAACTCATAGACCTGCCTGCATCTTCCTCCGAAATGCTGGGATTAAATGTGCGACAAGCTAAATCAAGGCATTTTAAAAGTACCTTGTTGGAAACATGAGGGTGGAGGTTATTTGGGGTAAAGAAGTCTGAGGAGACTATATAATGACTTGACATATCCAGTGTTCCCAGTTTATGTACTTTTTACTTATTGGGGTTCCTTTTGTTTTTTTTGGTTAAATACACATGATAATGACAGTCATTCATTATTTCTCAATAGGCCATTCTCTAAATTAATTTTCTGTGGAGAGCAATTTGTCAAGATTAGGAGAAACTAATTAAAAGGGAAAACCCATTCTCATCTCAGCATTCCTTGTCACATGAGTGATACTGAATTTTTTGTATACCTTAGCAGAAATTTATATGACCTTTGGGAATGAAGTAATTCCGCATACAGGGCACTTTCAACAATAATATATATTTAAGGTTTATATTGTAGCATTAGGTAGAACATCAAAATGTCTGGCATATGAGAAGTCTCTACAACAATTTTGAGCCATTTGAAATTAATAGGTATGGTGTGAGGTCCATCTGTAATCTCAGCTCACAGGAATTAGACGACGAAGGTGTAAGCAAGGGCACAGTGAAACTAAATCACTCCATGGGTACAAAGAAAAGTTCATTGGGGATCAGACTGCCCAGGCTTTGTGGGGTGGGGCTGAGAGAACAAAAGGGAGGAAGAGCAAGCCAACTTGAAGTGACAGCAGGGTGGGGGTCTCTGACTGACACAGCATCGAAATTAAACTAGAGGCCCTTGCCCTAGGTAGTTGACCTTTGTGGGAAGATTAAAGGCAGGTCCTAGTAAACAGAAACCAGCCTTTAGAAGTGTTAATCCAGTAAGAATCCTTCTGTTTACCAGACCCAAGTCCTTCTGTTTAGGACAAGGTCAGCACTGCAATGGGGTGGGGTGGAAGTCTGGTGCTTTGGGCCTAATAGCAGAAAAAAAAATATCACAGTTTGTGGACAGCTGGGTTATATAACTGTTTAAAAAACAAAACAGAACAAAACAAAAACCTAAGAAATAGAAGATTAGGTGGGAGATGGAGACCCTACCACAGTCTTTTGGAGAGAATTTGTTTTAATTGCCTTAAACATTCCCATGTTTTTTGCTCCAGTATCACTACTACATGGATCCTAGAAAAGTACTAAATATAGACTCTGTGTGTCTGTTATGATACACAGCCTCATGTAGGCTGATCTCAAACTACTTATGCAGCCAAGAATAAATTTGAACTCTTGATCCTGCCTCCATCTCCCAAATGCCAAGATTATAGCCCTGTGGCATAGCACACACTACAGGTGGATTTTGTACACAGAAGATAATTCACATGCTTACTTATTGGAAATGGTTATATAGGTTGTAGAGAATTGATAAAATGCACAGCATTTTGAATTATATTTTGCAAATGCCTATAAAATGTGGACATAAATTTCACTCATGATATGATCTGACATTAGGTCACAGACAATAGGGATCAACTCAGCTTTGTGGGCTGCTGGACTTTGCCCATTTGTAGGGGAACGCCAGGACAGAGAAACGAAAGGGGGTTGAATGGAGAAAAGAGGGAGGAAAGGGGGCTTATGGGACTTTCGGGGAGGGAGGAAACGGGAAAGGGGAAATGATTTGGAATGTAAATTAGAAAAAAAAATAAAATAAAAAAAATTTGAAAAAAAATAAAAACAAAACAAACAAACAAAAAAAAACCTTGGTGTTTTACTTTCCTGTTGCTATGATAAATACCACGAGCAAAAGCAACTTAAAGGAGAATAGAGTTTATTTTGACGTGTAGATAGCCTAGTGACAGAGTCCATCATGACATGGAATCAGGAGCCTGAGACTTACCTACCAATAGAGGAACTTAGAGAGCACATTTCCTCTGCACACAGGAAGCAGAGAGAAGGAAAAGGAAGGGAGGCCAGATTATAAAACCTCAAAGCCACCCGCAATGACACACTTACTCTAACAAGGCTTTGTCTCCTAAAGCTTCCATAACCTTCCCAAGCTGCCACTAAGGATCAAGTGTTGAGTACATGAGCTTACGGGAGGTGTTTTTCATTCAAACCCCCCCCCCCCCAATCAGCTCCAGCACTAAATTACACTTCTTTCTATCCTCTCCTGCTCTTCTCTGTCCTTTCCTGGGTCAACACTCCTTTTTACCTGCTGTGGATGTACTGGCTTCTTCCTGTCACCTACTACGGCACAGCCCACTGCACATGAAAATTTATACCATGTCCTCTGCTACGGCTGGAATCCCTTGGGCACATTCCTCCTGCACTTAGAGTAGAGTACAGATTCCTTGCTGCAGCCTACAACATAAAACCCCTTTCCCTCCTATGTAAGCTCCTCCTTGACTAAGGTTTCTGCGCTTCTTCTTGCCTGCCTACCTCTGTGTTACCTGGAATACTTTCCTCCACTCTTTGCAGAGTGACTGACTTCTTTTTCTTTCTTTAGTTGCTTTCTTTTCACAGTGATCTCTATCTAGAGGTCACCTCTGCCTTAGACATCTGCTACTTCCTGCATATCCTCTGGATTTACAACACATTGGTCTGTGGGCACTTAATAAATTCCTATCGAATGAGTTGATGCATTTGCTCATGTAGATAGGTGTGTTATGAGAGTATTTGTTGTAATCCAAGGATACAGTATGTCCATACAACTATCCATATACAGGACAAAAATAAAAAAAAAAATTAAAGCGTGCAAATGAGGTTACAAGTGGTTTTACTTTGTTGTACATCTTTTTAGTTTCAAATATTTCTTTTGGGCCGCTGGACTGATGGTTGAAACTGCAGTGAGGAGCACTTTCTGCTCTTCCAGAGGTCCCAGGTTTGATTCCAAGTACCCATAAGGAAGCTCACAGTCATTGGTAACTACAGTTCCCGAGGACCTGACACCCTTTTCTGGCTTCTGTGCATATGATACACACACATTCAGACAGACAAAATGAGCACACACATAAAATGTATTATTTTGGGGTGGCAGGGTCTCGCTATGCAGTTCCGGCTGGTTCTGAACTCTTCATATTCATGCCTCAACCTTTTCAGCACTGAGACTAAAAGTATGTGCCCCGTGCCTTGTTTGTTTCTCAAAGCTGATAATTTATATAACTTTGTTATGGTGGTAAAATATGCAAGAATCCCATTTTAACCATCTTTAAGGAGAGTCCATTTACATTACAGTCACCACTACCTTCCTTTCCAGGATTTGTCGGACATCCTCAGCTGAGTCTCTTTCTTATTGTTCACTAACTTCCTGATAATTATATTTCTTTGAAAGGAGAAAGAAATGCTAGAGGGAAATATTATTAAAAAGAAACATGAATAATACCATGTTGACATTTTCTGACGCAGATGATATAGTTGCAGGTCATAGTGGCTTGGTCAGCAGTTGATAATAATTCTGTCCTCCTTCCAAACTGTATTTTATTATAGGAATTTACAGTTCCTTAAAACATACAAGGAAAATACAGAGAGTTCTGATTTACCCAAAATAAATTTCTTTTTCTTTTCCTAAACTAAGATATTTTTTAAAATTGAAATTAGCATTCAAAGTAATGGGTTTCAGTATTATATTGATGTAGATAGCACGTGATTCTCTTGCCCAGACAAGGCCAGAAAGAGACTGAAAATCCTGTTTCAAAAGCCCCAAGGGAAGGAAACATAATATGCCCAAAGTCATGAGAAGAAAATGGGCTGAGTAACTATTCCATCCATGAGATATGTCCTTCGTATACTTGCTTGCCGACTAAGCGTCTGCTCCATGGAAATCAGTTTCTTGATCTTTTATGCATATTTTCCTTTCTTTTTGTTTTTTTTAAAGCCATCCCAATAATGCTTATAACAATATGGCTTGTATTGAAAAATAGTTTGATTTTTATATGAAGAAAAATGAATTTTCATGTATTGAAACTGGAATCTTATACAGTATTAAAATGATATATCAGTAATCGATAAATTTCAGAATACTCAATGGAAAAGTACAAAGATATATTTGGAAATTTAAAAGATCAATCCAAGTAGGATCTAAGCTCCAAATAGGGTCCTCTTTTAAAATTTAAAATGCCTTCAATTGATCTCTGAATGTGTGTGTGTGTGTGTGTGTGTGTGTGTGTGTGTGTGTGTGTGTATATGTATGTATGTATGCGTGTGTGTATGCGTGTGCACATGCACGTGTTCACGAGTGAATGTTAAGACTGGGTCCTATTTTGTAGCCCTGGCTGTCCTGAAACAGGCTGGCCCCAGACTCAAAGAGATCTGCCTGCTTCCCCCTCGAAAGTGCTGATACTGAAGGCAAGCTTCACCATACTGGTTTCCCTCTTATGTCTTTAAGACAGGGTCTTTCACTAAACCAGTATGTCTAGGCTGGTATTCCAGCAGGCTCCAGGGATCCACTTATCTCTGTCTCCCAGCAGTTTTGTTAGACATACATATGCCATATCTAGCTTTTTATATGGGTACTGGGGATCTGTACCCAAGATATATTTGCAGATTAATCATTTCCACTCACTGAGCCATCTCTCCAGCCCTAGTTCTGAACTTCTTTACTTAGGCAGAGCTCTACATACTTCTGACCTGTGTTCTTGTCTTCCATTTACAATATAAATCTTGATTTTGAACAAAAGCAAAGATGCTATGACATACTTACAGTTTATTATTTATCCTCCTTACAATTTATTATTTCAGTGGCTCAATGCCCTTGACAATTAGGAGAAGATTTACTGACATGTCCTCTGAATAATTGCCAATTAATTTGCGATTAGATGCTCAAAGTACAGTATTCTTAATGGAATGTGAAGGTGGAGGCTTTTCTCATCCAAATGTCAGGGAATGCAGAGTAAATGTTAACTGGTGGCATAGTTAACCCTGCCCTTTTGCACATTCACAGAAGAGAGGAGTTTCAGTCTTATGATCATAAACCACAACTGGCTTGCTTAGTTAGAGCCTAGGATCAATTATAAACTAGCAGAGTCTTAAGAATGCCACCCCATCTGTAAACCTCTGGTTTATCTTAATGGTGACTATAAATATATGCATCTGTGTTACATATAACTAATGCATCCCAAATGTTCTCTAGAATTTGCTTTGGACCTCAATAATATATTCAGATATCACAGACCTCTTTGTTACCCATGGCTCAAATAGAAATGTTCAGTGCCTTTTGAATTTTTATTTTGTGTGTGTGTCTTTCTGTGTGTGTCTTTGTCTCTGTGTGTGGATCATTTCTATCCTGTGGGTTCACAAATACCTTTACCCACTGAGCTACCTCGCTGGCTCCGACTGTCTTTTTCATGTCAAGAACCACCTAGATTGTAGGTGATTGTAGAACAGTATTCTTTCCATCCTATTCAGGAGTGTCCTATCCCTGGGCTAGAATTTAGCAAATGTGACTATCATATACCGACCAGTGATTTACCAGTCAGCGTTCTTTGCTGAACTTGTTCCCCACTCTCCCTATTTCAGCACAAATAGACCTTCGCTCATTTCTAGAAGCACTGGAAATACTCCTTAACCCAACTATCTCAGATGATATGTTGTCCCCTCTTATTTCTAACTCATTTGAATAACGTTCATATTTATGTGATTTTTTTTTTATTTTTGGAAAACAATAATAGTTCACATTTGGCCCAGTTTTAATTCTTTTTCCCCTCACCTCAAAAACTGTCTACTTGACACTGTAGTGATTATGATTTTGCCTTTCATTAAGTGCTTCCACTCTGCCCTGCACTGTGCTAACATGTCATCCCCTCTGATGCTTACAGCGGCCGTGATGCAGCTACTATGATATCATTGTTCTATTTTTATGAGTGAGAGGAGAGAGGCTCACAAGCCGTGAACAATGAAGCTGGGACCATACCTGAACCCTGTTTCCTCACTGCCAAGACTGGCCCCATTCTTTTGTTAGGTTCCCTAATGAAATTGAGAGAACTAAGCCTCCAGCACAGAGTCTAGCTTAGGGTACCCATTCGGCCAGCCGTCACATATAACATTGTTTTCTGTGTGGTTCTGTGCATTCTGGTACATAGGATCTTTGTTGCACCACCACAGTCAATCAACTCAGAATTAGCATCTCCCTCAAATAGTTCATTGTTGTCTCTGTTTCTTACAAAGTTATTTGGAAATAATCAGCATTGTTGTTGACTCGGAGACTGTAGTATCGTGTTTCTTAGCACCCTTCATGAAGCTGAAGCATAAGGTAACACACATGTACTCCACTGGCTGTTCACACTCATGCTGTTCTACTTTTAGTCTGTTTCCGTCTATTCCGGGGGAACGTTTTATAACTTTGTGGATGAAGTTTTGTTCTCAGTTATGTCTGACCTCTGGGTTCAGTGTTTTATGCTTGTGAGAATTACTAATATTACTGTATGTGCTGGTAGTTTCTCCTTTTTAAGTGCTGCGTAGCACTGCATTGAGCATATGATGTTTTGTTTCCCTGTCTGTGGATAAACATTTGGGTAGTTTATACTTTGGGGCTGTTGTCATTAAGGTTGCTGGGGTGCTTCTTCTGTGTTTCCTTTTTGTGGACTTATTTTCATATTCTTCATTGCCAGAGAAATTCTTGGGTTGTTTACTTTGTGCGAATTTGAGTCAATGAGGTATTCTGTTCCCGTGGTGCTGAGCCTCTTTCTATACCCAGTAGCTGTATATAAAACCTTGTTTTATAACTTTGCTAAAAGGTGATGTTTTCACTCTTTAAATTTTACTCTTCTGGTAGATGTAGTAGGATCTCCTTGTGATTTGAATTTGTGTGTTTTTATTGCCTTGATCAACATCTTTCCTTTGTGTGTGTGTGTGTGTGTGTGTGTATGTGTTATTGTTGTTGCTATTGTAGTTTTCTGAACTGTTGAAACATCCTGTTTTGGGTCTAAGGAGCAGATAAGATAGTGCTTATCTTCTTCAGTAATAAATAGCTGATAAATGGATGAATGGTGTTTGGTTATTGATGTATGCATTTTCATTTTGACAATATGAACCTTGGTTATAATACAAGTGAAATAAAAGAGTTCAAACGTGGTTTCAGAAGTTTGTCCCAGAATGGACAGTTGTGACAAGCAAGACTTGTTATGCTGTAGTCAAGAGTACCCTCCTGCCAGTGTCACTGTGTGAGCCTGACTTGCTCTTCTGAGCTTGAAACAGTTGCCTTCTGCATCAAGGAGTTATGTGCCTCACGTGATGACCATGTTCCCTAGGGCTGGAATGCCTTTGCTTGGTTTTCATTTTGTCTAAAAACTGGAAAGACAATCTTTTCTTTTTAAACAAACAAACAAACAGGCTTTCTCTATGTAGTCTTGGCTCTCCTGGAATTTGCTCTGTAAGCCAGGCTGGCCTCAGACTCAATGATCTGCTGCCTCTGCCTCCAGAGCGCTAGGATTAAAGGCGTGCACTACCACTGCTCAGCTGGAAAGACCATCTTAGTCTTGTTATTTTGAGCTGTTTCTCTGACATCTTTATCCATTATGAGTGAGCTAGGTTAATCTGTAAGAGTTTTGTTGATCCTATAGTCTGCTATGACACATTTTTGTAACATTTTAAAACTTTTTTTATATTCTATTAAGTATACAGGATTTCAAAGAAATAAAACACACAGATCCACTCAATTAACTGTGTCTTAAACAACAATAATTAAGCAATGTGTACATTGCATCTGAAAGGCAGTGGAGGGCTTAGAGATGCACAGCAATCTTGATTTATCCGTAATATAAAGAACAGGCCTTCTTTCTCAACTCAGGTCCGTTACTCTAAATTCCCTCTCTTCCCCTTCCTCTTCTTCCCCTTCACCTTCTCCCTTTGCCTGCCTGCCTGCCTCCCTCTCTTCTCTTCTCTTCTCTTCTCTTCTCTTCTCTTCTCTTCTCTTCTCTTCTCTTCTCTTCTCTTCTCTTCTCTTCTCTTCTCTTTCTGTCTTTCTTTCTTTCTCATTCCTTCTATTGGGCTGGAGAGAATGGCTCAGCAGTTAAGAGCACTGACTGCTCTTCCATAGGTCCTGAGTTCAATCCCCAGCAACCACCTGGTGGCTCACAACCATCTGTAATGGGATCTAATGCCCTCTTCTGGTGCGTCTGACGAGAACAACAGTGTACTCATATACTCATATAAGTAAGTAAGTTAATAAACAAATAAATAAATCTTTTTTAAAACATATGTTTTCTCTTTTTTACTTTGTAATTTATATATTTTAGTGTTTTGGTTTGATTCTGGTAATTGAATTTAGTTTAAAACAGGCTAAGCCGCATCTCAGCCCATTTCCTATTTAGAATTTTTTGTGCACAAAAACAATCATGAAGACAGACAAGCTGCACCTATGAGCTCTCTCATGCATGGGACATACAGTGTTGATTTCATCCTAATTGACAGTAGAATGGTGGAATGGTACTTACCAAGAGGCAGGGGAGGAAGTTTGTCTGTTGATGCAATGTCCTGTACAGGGAGAAACAAGAAACTGACTTGTTCCCAAACAGAAGAATAACTAGACATAATAAATAGTACAGTACTCTGCACCTTAGGAGCTTGGAAAAAGGATTCTGAAAGTTTTTACAGTATACAAATGATATCTAACTTAATCATTGTATAGTATATACTTGATGCACTCTTAATATACTTAAAATGTAATTTTTTTCTGCTGTCGTATACCAGTTAAATAAAGTTTAAAAATGCAAGCAGGTCTCAGACTTTGAAGGCTGTTGTCCTGAGCTCCCTCCCTGTGACTGCCACATGGAGGTGTAGCTTATATGTGCTTAGCAGTTACTACATAGGTGGGCTGAGCTTTACTGAATCCGTTTCTTTTTGTTGTTTCTAGGTTGTTTCTTTGCTTGCTTTCATTTTTATTTATTTGCTTTAGTAAATTACACTGGAGTTCTGAACAGGCTTGCAGGTATAACCTGTGAAGAATGTTTTCCAGTTCGACAGTTATTGCGGAATGGTCCTCCAGTTTTAGCTGCTTGTTCTCCCTCTATGTCTGGGAGTGTCACTGGCTCCCACTTAAATGCAGAGCCTAAAAGAAATTCTGTTATTTAGCCTTCTAGTATTGCATGTGATGAGGCCGACATCTTATTTTTGTTTCTTTGCTGTTTTCTCTTTATTGCATCCTTCTTGCTTTTCCTCTGCAGAGGGAACTGAAACATCCTTGCTGTGGCCGAGGGTCTGTGGACTGATTCACTGGATGCTGCTTTCTCACACACAGCTCTGACTGCTCACCGCTCAGGGAAGCCCAGCTCTTAGTGATGTGCTGTTTTGTGTATTTCTTACAGGAGGAAGGCTGAACAAGGACCTGCGACATTTCCTCAACCAACGGTTCCAGAAGGGGTCTCCAGATCATGAGCTCCAGCAGACCATAAGGGACAACCTCTACCGCCATGCTGTGCCTTGTAAGTAGCCAGCCTAACATCTCACTGCTGCTGTGTGTGTGTGTGTGTGTGTGTGTGTGTGTGTGTGTGTGTGTGTGTGTGTGTGTGTGAGAGAGAGAGAGAGAGAGAGAGAAAGAGAGAGAGAGAGAGAATACACGTATGCATCTATAAATAGAAAGAAGGTTCTGGCACACTTAGCGGCGGCAGCACAATGTCATGACATGACAGTGTGACTAGATTTCCATTTGGCTGTGCTGCTTTCTAGTTTTAAATGCTGGGCAAATTATCTACCTTTTGTGAGGCTCACCATCTGATCTGTGGAAAGACCAAGTCAGCCATGCTAGTTTCATGGAGTATAAACGGGCTGAAGTACTTGGCGTGGTGAAGCCTCTAGAAATGAGGCCATTGTTGTCTTTAATAGAGTGGGCCAGGCAGAGACCCTGATATTGACTTGTGTAGAGGCAGGCCACTGTGCCTTTAATGGCCCTCAGTGGAGGGAATACTGCCCTATATTCTCCTTTCTCGAGATTGGCTTAGAAATTCCTAAATCTGGATTTTGTGAAGAAAAGACTTTCAATACAATCAAATTTGAGCAAACAAGATAGAGAACATCAGGTCTCTGAAAGGAAATCTTTGGGGTAAGGACAAGGGGACAGTGTGTTGGTCTGCGAGTGTATAAATTGGCAGCTGCCTTATAGTGGGACATGACCACACTGTGTCTGTGAATAGGCTGCTCTCACCTCTGCCTCTCTGGAAGACATCACATTCATTTTATTTCATTCAAACCACAAGAACAGATTGTACTGGTTTTATTCCTAGGAGTTTTACTTTACTTTCTGCTTTCTGTCATTTGAGCTGGTCAGGTTTGAAAGAGCTTTAGAGGTACCATTTTTAAGACACTGCCTCCTGGAGGAAGAATAATTTAATGGCCACAAAGTCCTCCTGCTACTGTGATCTGTTGTCTGTAAATGGTTTTCTTTCAAATATAATCTTTTGTAAGCAATACACTTGACTGCCAATGATTCCTGATACTTCTGTAAAGTCACAAGTGGAACTAACCAAAGGCATTCAGTAGATTTGAGAACCTTAGTTTCTAGAATGATCGCTGTCTCTACAGGGCCTGTGGAGAAGAGGTGTACTGAAAGCAATGTGGGACAGCACTTTGCAGTCCAGCTTCACCCTGTGGCTGCTGCACCTGGCAGAGTAGAGGGGGCGGTCCCTCTGGCTTAGTGGTCTTCACTCATGTCAACTTGTCAATAATGAATTGAAAACTCCAATCCCAATAATATCCTTGAATAATTCCATATATATTTGTAGATTAATTGCGATTCCTAATTCTAATCTTGTGGATGGGGTAGGAATTTTTCATCCCATTTTTATTGATCTAGTACCACATTTTTTTTATGAGATTGTGACTTCAAGTAAGAGGACAGAGACTCTGTGGCTCAGCTTGGTCTATCTATGTCACTTGGCCCAAGTTATACACACTTATCTCTGAGAGCAGGGGAGGAAACAGAGTCATGGGGAGATTAACTCATTGGGAGTTCAGAGCATTTGGAGTTTTCATTCTTGAACTGCGCAGGGTCATTTCTTAGCTGTCCTGTGATAGCATATAAGTTAGGGTTGCAGGGAGAATACAGTTTTGCAGAATTCAGTAATTGCAGACTCATGGTTGTTCTCCATGTAATTTTTCCTCTACTTAGATTCCAATTTAAGAAATGGGGATAAAGCAAATAAGCACGCCATTGCATGATGCATCTGTGGTGTTACCATGGTTACATTTTTTGGCACTCTTTCCTATTTATCTCCCCCCCCACCCCCAATCTCTAGGACCACACTGTGAGCTAAATGGCTTGATTTTAAGTTTGCCACTAATTAGGAAGTAGGTCCAAAATGACCATAGTCTTTTAAAAACAGTGGGAAAATTATGTTTGTCTTTGCTTGAAAAAATACTTGATATTGATGTTCCATTTTTATGAAACTAGGAAATCAGGAATTTGGAAAGTTTAATGTTTGGACTTAAAAAAGAGGATACATCACAATTCACTGTACATATCCAATTATAAAGTGCCAGAAAATGAGTTCTATTTCTGGGGTTAGTGTGTGTGTGTGTGTGTATGTGTGTGTGTGTGTATGTATGTGTATGTATGTGTATGTGCATGTATACCCACATGTACATGTGTATGAGTGGAGGCCCAAGGTCCATCTTTGATGTCATTCTTCAGGTACTGAAACTGTAAGCTACACTTGGGGCTTACCATTTAGGCTAGACTGGCTGCCCATAGAGCCACAGGGATCCACAGGTCTCCACCTTCTCAGTGCTGGGTCAACATATCTGCCTTTCCTTGTGGGGTACTGGAGGTGGGACTCAGGTCTTCAAGCTTATCTAGTAAGCACTTTGCCTACTAAGCTACCTCTTCTGCCCATGATGTGGTCTCTAACATGAGTTGCCTAGGATGATATAAGATCTGTGGTAGGTTTGAAATACTCTGTCCCCACGTGTGTTTATTTTGACACTTTGGCCCTGTGCCAGGAAAAGCAGAGGTCTTTGCCAATGCCTTGTATGAATGGCTGAGAAAGTCCTGTATTTGGAGAACCAATTCTCCTTGAATTGTAATAGGAAAAAAGTTCCTGTGATCTGTTGCCTTCCAGAACCTCCATTGGCTGATACTTACTGACCTCAGCATGTGGAAGGGTCACCTCATGATCAGATGTTTGTCAGCATGGGTTGAATTTCTCTTCTCCACGTTATAGATGTGTATTGGTCATTGGAAGTGAAGAAATGAAGTTTCTCTAGTCCCAAGTTATCTTGACATCCTCAGCGTATGTGTTTCGATGCCTGCCACAGCTCAGAACTCAGTCCTATGCATGCCAGCAACACACGTGATAGTAGTCTGTTATGCCAATAATCAGAGGAACAAATGAACTTAACTTCCGCTCAGTCACACTTGTAAAAACCGTGCTCCATTCTCACCCACTGCTGTGGTGATTATTTTTAATCTTCAGCAGTTCTATTGAGGTCTAACTCACATACCATCCCCACCACTGTTTAATGCCTGCATCCCATCCTATTTGAGCTACAGCTATTATTGTCCTTTTATTTTTCTCTTTCTCTGAGACCTACAGTAGAAGGAAAAGGTCATCATGGTAGGAACGTCATTATATTACCATGAAAACCACTCCCACTCCCTAGGACAAAAATGAATACAGATGAGAGAGCTGGATGCAGAAGGAGTTAGAAGTCTGGGTGTGAAGTGTGTGGAGGATGGCTCTGCCAGCTCTGCCACCTTGTGGAGGTCGCAGAAGCCCTCTGATGCTCTTTAGATGGAGGTAGTGGTCTGAGCTCAGCGAGTGTCTCTAGGGGAGGGGAGGCCTAACCAACTTTCTGACTTTACAACACTTTACCTCACACTTGAGAACCATGTCATCTCGGTGTGTGAGCGCACACACACACACACACACACACACACACACACACACACACACACGATAACTCATCATGTCCTAAGTTTGCCATTTTGTCTTGTGCCTCATTTATAGCTGTCCCGAGGCACATTCAGCCTGTTTCTCAGCCCCTGCCTAATGCTTTAAGCCACACAGACTTCTTCCTGTCTGCAGCAGACATCAGCCTTCTTCTATGTGTACACATTGCTTTTGCTGACCAGTTCTTTACTTTCATTTTAATTTTAAGGTCAGTCTAGATGCCTCTTCTCCTATAAAGTCTTGCCTCATCTTCTCCACTGGGACAGGTGTCCTCCTCAGGGCTCCCAAAGCACCTCACTCTTTACCATGTCCTGAGCCTGCTAAGATTCCTACTGTGTGTCCTTTTTGAATCTACTTTTCCTGAGCCAGGTAGTATATCTCCCTTAGTGACCCTGCACCCTTAGCTTGGTGCCTAGATGGTAAGATAACTATTTGTTGAATGAATGTACAAAGGGAAAAATAGAGAGGAATGTTCATTATTTCCCTTGCTGCTTTTGCATCGGCTTCCAGACTGCTCAGAAGTTTGCTCCCCTCAGAGATGGCTGGTAAGGACTTCATTGGTGACTTGGCAGGTAATCCAAGCGCAGAGTAAAATCCTGAGCTTGGAGCTGTGCAGCCCTTTGCAACAGCTCTTAATTACAGTCTCTATTGCTGTACCTCCCTCAATGATAGCCTTCCTGTTTTATGACTTCTTGTCTTCGATGATGTGACAGCATCTAAGATTGTTGCTTTGGAGTGGCCACATTCCTTGTGAGGATAAATGCCTTACCTGACAGGGCTTGTCATTTGCTGTGCTGCCGCTGTCAAAGTGAGATGCAGGATGCAGCTCATGGCTCATTCAGCCATGTTGCTTCTCTGGAATGCTAAGCGCACCCCACCACCCCCCACCACCCACCCTCCCCCCGCCTCCCATGTCTTACAGCTCTGCTCTAAGGAGCTCGTTTTCCTACACAGGCAAAGAAATGTCTCCTGAAAGAGGGAATGAAATGTGGAGTCTGTTTTATAGCTTGGTCTTTTGTTGGTCAAGGTTCTCCTTGATTCTGAGACCATTGTTACCTGCCTAAGAGGTATTGATTATTAACTTAAAGGAATTTACAAAGAGATTACATGTGTTCGATCTCCAAGACATTTTAAATTTGATCTGATAAACAGGTGACCCCAGTCTTTATTTACAGAAGTGCCATATTCAGATAGACAGTTGACCCCCACCACTACCACCGCCTCCATTGACCACTTTCCCCCTTGTGGGGACTCATGAATTACTTTAGGGACTATCTGAACCTATTAGTCTTAAGTACCATTGTTTCCACCATGGCTTATCTGAAATCAGCCCATGACACCATGGTCTTTAACTGGTAGAGCTACTCATACAGTAGATCAGGAGCAAAGAAGCTGGTGCTGAAGGTAGCTTGTCTTTGCAGTGTGTGTCTGTGCTCAGGTTGTGTTTGATGTTAATGAAGTAGTTCCAGTTGGAGTGTGTAGAGAGCTGTGTAAGCATCTGAGGACTGTCAGGACTGTTATCCAATAATCAAAGTGCTGCCTAAAATTAAAAGGGTTCTTTAGCTCTTTGCAAAGCCTAACCTGACTTGTAACATTGATAGTCACCTAATTTTGTGACTCTTACTGTGTCTCAGATACTCTCCTGTGATTTGTATAGATGATCTGCCCTGTCATCTCTACCTTGAGTCTCATCTAGAATATATAGGCTCTCACGGGCTTGAAGTACAGACAGACAGATATATTCTCTCTCCCTTCTCTCCTCTCCCCTCCCCTTCCTCCGCTCTCCTCTCTCTCCCCTCTCTTTCCTCTCCCTTCTCCCCTCTCTGTAGGAATATAGGTGGGTATGTATACATGAATGTATGCAGCATGCATACATGCAGGGCTAGGGGTAGATAGATTTGTATACTTGGGTGTGGGTACCAGAAGTTGACCTTGAGTATTGTTTCTCAAAGCTATCTACCTTTTTTTGTGTGACAGGGCTAGTTGAGGAAGACCTGGGTTTCAGGTTCATCTAGGTTTGCTAATCAGTAGACCCCAGGGATCCCTCTGTCTCTGCCTTCTTAACATTGGGATTACACTCCTGACTTTTAAAATTTGTTTTGTTTTATTTTTAAACTCACATCTATCTTCCTGTGTCAGATTTCAACATTCTGATGGGCATACACCACTGCACCTTAAGAGTTGTTTAAAGTTATTTTTATTTTATGTGTATGAGTGTTTGCCTGTATTCATGTATACCTGATGCCTGCAGAGGCCGAAGAGGGTGTTGGATCCCCTAGAAATGGAATTATATTGTATGTCATTTATCATGCGAATGCTGTGAACTGAACCATGGTCTTCTTCAAGAGCAGCAAGTGTTCTTGCCCACTAAGTCATCTCTCTAGCTTCTATTTTGTGTTTATATTTAATTATTTGCATGCAGGTTTCAGGCATTTGTGAATTGCCCGGCTTGACTGTTATAATCAGGTCTTGCCTTGTGAATGCTGAATCATCTCTCCAGGTCCACGTTTTTTGTGGGTGCTGGTGGTCTGAGCCCAGACCTTCGTACTTTGAAGTGAGCCCTTTACTTCCTAGCTTAGCGTCATTTTTTTTTAACCTTCTCTTATTTATTTCACCATAGGGGTTTGTTGCCTGCAGTGAGGTGAGAATTTGTTTTCATCGCTTCTCACCTTCTACATGCAGCAGCCACATCTTCCCATGTGTCCTTCCTTGGCCCTCTGTAGTCTGTGTCCAGCCTGCTTACCAATCCCCTTATGGCTCAGTATGTACACCCTGCCTTCCTTTTTCATGAAAACTTATTTGTTCTACATTAAAGAATTCCTTAAAGAATCCGAGATTTAGAACAAATATGAAAGATTCCTTCTGTGGCATAGGATCTCCTATCCCACATCTGTGTATATGTAGCTTGTATTCTGAAACGTGGTGATGTGGTGTAATGGCGAGGTTAAACCGTAAAAGCGATACCTGAGTGGTGACGAGCTCTTCCCCTTGGACATCTCACGCGTTTTCCCCTGCTCTGGGAATCACCTGCTCACAGTGGCTTCACATGGTGAGCTTGATAGGACCAGGTCACTGAAAAGATACTGACTTCAGGGTCCGACTCATCTTATCTCATTGTAATTTATTGACAAGCTGAATGCTAGCAAAACTCCAAAGCTGTTTCCTGCAATGTACATTTATTAGCAATAAACCTGACATTGGTTACGGGAATTATTTGTTCTGGGCTGTGATGGTGATTTTTAATGATGCTCTGAAGCACACATACATAAACGTTATACACACGTATGTTTTTACTTATCTACTTCCTTTTCTCATCTTACATATTCTAATGGATTTTCTCCTTGAAATTCATCAAGATGGTTTTCATTTTAACCCTTAGGAACTACTCTGAAGATCAAGTGTTGCAGACAGTACACACCTTTAATAACAGCACAGCAGGAAGAGGCAGTTGGATCCTTGAGTTTGAGGCTAAATTGGCCTTACATAGCAACTTCCAGGTCAGGCAGTGTGACAAAAGTGAGATACAGTCTCAAAATTTAAAACAAACAAACAACAACAAAAACCAAGTCTACTCTGAAAGTCTAAATTCTACATTTGATTGGCAACTGTCATTTATCCCTTGGTTCCAGTGGAGTCTGAGGACCAAACTGTTGTCACCCTATTCTGTTGACAGTGGAGATGGTAGGAATGGCTGGCTGCCTTTACCTATGGCATATAGAAGGAGCTCTGCTGCCATGCTTTATAACTGAAAATTTACGAATGAAAAGAAAGAAACATGGAGCTTACTGAGTGCAGCCAGCATGTCAGGAATTCCACAAAACACTTTGCCTTCCTTATTGCCTTTAATCCTCTTTTTTTGTTGTTGTTGTTTATTTTTCTTTGGGAAAGAGTCTAACTAAGAAGTCCTGGCTGGCCTGAAACTCAGAGAATCTCTCCATGTCTGTCTGTCTGTCTGTCTGTCTGTCTGTCTGTCTGTCTTCCTCTCTGTCTCTGTCTCTCGCTTTCTCTCTGTCTCTGTCTCTGTCTGTCTCTGTCTCTCTCTCTCTCTCTCTCTCTCTCTCTCTCTCTGTGTGTGTGTGTGTGTGTGTGTGTGTGTGTGTGTGTGTGTGTGTTTAACCTTTAAGCTGGTTTCTTTAGCAACTGGAATGGTAACCTGCAGAAGAGCTTCACCACAAAAGGTTGTCTGACCTCAAACTACCTTTCATATTCCACTCTGCTCTCTTGGTGGCTCTCACTGCCTTTTCTTTGTCATTGTCACAGGAGATGCTGACTCTCAAGGGCTTTGAAGGACCCGAGAGGCCAGCAGCTCTTCCATTTAGCAGTTTTGCTATGCTGTGCGGGGACATACCATTCTATCTTCCCATGATGTGTGTCAGGAATGTCACATATCCACATGTGCCCTAGGATAGCTGTGAATGTCCCAGCATGACACAAAATCATAAACTTATATCCTGAAATGGGTTTTCTTTTGTAATTCAGTTGCATTTAAGTACAAATTTTGTAGACAGTACAATGTGAGAACTTTACATGGGCCTGGAACCTTCTATCTGAAGGTCTTCCATTGAGGATCTGTCCTGCTCCCTACTGGCATGAATTTCCAAATTTGCCATCACTGTTTGTTTAAAGTTCTCTTTAGGCTTCGGCTAGGAATACGAAGGAAAAACTTACCACTCACAAGTAGAGGTGCCAATATCTGAATCTGGCAAGAGTTTGGTCTTGTACCAAAGAAGCAGATGAGAGGCGGCCACTCTCCTTTGTTTCAAGCTTAGGATGAGCTATACAGTTTGTTATTTTATGTATTCTTAGAGCAGATAGCAAGAGAGCAGAGGGAGAGTTCAGTCAGTGGTCTCTACTGGTACCCAGTTTATTAATGATTGAACTCGAGCACAAATCCTGTTTGTTTGTTGGGTTGGTTGGTTTTTCAAGACAAAATTTCTCTGCATGGCCATGGGTGTCCTGGAACTCACTATGTAGACCAGCCTTGAACTCCTGAGATCTGCCTGTCTCTCTCTCCTGAGTGCTGGTATTAAAGGCGTGTACCACCATGCCTGGCCCACCATGCCTGGCATCACCATGCCCAGCTCCACTATGCACAGCCCTGCCGTGCCTGGCCCCGCATCCAGGTTTAGCCACTGTTCGAGTCCAGGCTCTGCTCTTGCCACTCTACCTGCCATTGCCTTAAAGATCATATTTAGAATTTATGCACTGAATCTTAAGACATCTTCTCTTAATAACATATGGATTAGTCCTTGGCCGAGTCCGGGATACCAATATATCTATTTGGCAGCCATGTTAACTTATTTAAGTGCTTTATGATTTTAGCTGACATTTCCCATCAAGATTTGTTGCAATTAAAAAGCAATTTTTGAAGGTACACGAGCATTTCCATTGTGTCCTTGCCACCTATTATGTAAGAGAAGTTTCTACTATTTTTTAGTTTTTCAAAAAAAAAAAAATTTAAGTCCAGAGAATAAAATACAACGTATTTCAAAAATTCTCCTTGTATCAAGTGTGTTCAGTAAAAACAAGTGCAAGTAGGGCTGGGGGTGTGACTCAGTTGGTTGAGTGCTCACTTTACATTCATAAGGATCTCCCCCTCATACTCAACCTTCTTGGGTTTGATCTCTTGTACTACATAAAACCGGGCATAGTAGCCGGGCGGTGGTGGCGCACGCCTTTAATCCTAGCACTTGGGGAGGCAGAGGCAGGGGAATTTCTGAGTTCGAGGCCAGCCTGGTCTACAGAGCGAGTTCCAGGATAGCCAGGGCTATACAGAGAAACCCTGTCTCGAAAAACCAAAAAAACAAACAAACAAACAAAAAAAACCAGGCATAGTGATTGTATTAGTCAGGGACGTCTAGAGGATCAGAATCAATCAGATTAATATAATATTAATATATATTATATTTGTATATTTATACAAATATAAATAAATATACATATGTATACACGTATTTATGTATATGTAAGCATATCTATCTCTATATCTATATCTATAAAAATACATATAATATCTTACATATTACATCTATATATATATTACATTAATACATATATATCTATATCTATTTTTATAGATATAGATATATGTTCAACAGTGGCTCTTTGTGCTCTGGAGAGGCTGCGGTCTATAGGCGCTCAGTTCATAGGGTGGTGGCCCACAGTCTCAGTCTGGTGCTCAAGGCCTGGTGAGACACTGGCATCCAGTGCACACTGGAAAGCTATGAAGGCTGGATCCTGTTGTCAGTGAAGGATGGTAGCAGCAGCAGCAGTGTAGATGCACTCAGCAGCATGCAGCCCAGGGAGCTCTCCTTTTTCCTTAGCCCTCTCTTAGCTGGCCCTTCTGGAAGGTGGAGCCCACTCTGAGGGATAGACTTTGCTTCAGCTAATCCTTCCCAAAAAACCTTCCCAGACTTCCTCAGAGGACTTTTGGTTGATCCTAGATCCACTGCAATTGTCACCAAGATTAATCATAATGGTGTACCCTCTGTGCCCAGCACTTAGTAGGTGAAGGTAGGAGGATCAGAAGTTTAAGGGCATTCCCAGTTATGTGGGGAGATTGAGGCTCTCTTGGATTGCATGAGACTCTGTCTACAAAACAAAACAAAACCACACAGATCCACCACCGCCCCATTTTTTTTTTCTAGCCCTTTTCGTGGATTGGGAGCATTTATGTTAAAGTCCACATTTATGTGTAAAGACACATTTCCTCTTGTCATTGGATTGTCTTACTAAAGACCATGATGAAATAGGGGGTTTGAGAGATGACTTGGCAGTTGATAGCACTGTGTGCTCTTAAAGAGGGCATGGGTCTGGTTCTCACACACAGATCAAACAGTCTATAATGGCCCGTAACTCCTGTTCCAGGGCATCTGATACTGTCTTCTGGCCCTTTTGCCTCTCATTTTCATGATGGCGTGTACACACACACACACACACACACACACACACACACACACAATACCATTTAAAATAGATCGTGATATATGTCAGGACTTCTTAAATATTTTTAATTCACAACCCTATTCATCTGAAAAATTTTTACATGACACCAGGTATGTGTATAAATTAATATTTGCTGAGAAGAATTCATAAAGCAACTTTTTTTCTTTGGTGGGGTGTAGGTTAAGACACAGTTTCTCAGTAATAACTTTAGCGGTCCAGGAACTCATTCTATAGACCAGACTGGTCTCAATCTCACAGTAATCTGCCTGCCTCTGTCTCCCAAGTGCTGGGATTAAAGGCGTGAGCCACCACTGTCCAACTAAAGAAACATTTTAAAGCAACTATTTGGTTTACTATCGGTTTACTAAAGATGAAAACAAGCTTGCCTAAACAAGATGGATATGCTTGTGCTTATTTACCGAATGGTTTAAATCTTTGCTGAGTATTCGACAGTGCGGGACACAGAGCTCTTCAGTATCTTTGGGAATTGATCCAGAGCTTAGCCTTGTGGTGGCGAGTCCTGGAATGCTGCTTCACATAAGTGCAGAGCAGCAAACAGCAGAAGCACATTATAGCCATTTCAGAAAGATTTGAAACCCTGAGCTTATTGCAAACCCAAATTCACTGAACCTTTTTTTTTTATGAAATTCAAGTCAGCAGCTCAGACAGTAATTTTAAAAATCAAACAATTTAATACAGTATCATCCAAAGATAAGCCAATTTGATAACATGCTGAGGAATGACAGTAGGGAAAATTTTAAAGGCTTTTTGTTTTGCATAGCTAAGTTATGTTCCTATGAGAGCAGAAAGCTTCACCTGAACAGTAAAAGTGCTGTCATTTATAAACTACAGCATCTCATAGCTGCGCCTAGATCCTATAGATGGTGTTGCTGATATTACATGGGGACAGCGTGCTCGGTGCAAAGTCACCCTTGTATGTTCAGAACAGGAAAGTAAAGTCACAGATTGAAAAGTGTGAGAACACTAACAGACAGAAATACCTCAGACTCGTTACATGCCAGAGTCTAACTGCTGGTCATTGCACATTCAGAATCCTTTTACTATTGCCAAACATTTCATATCCCCCACAGTCAGTTCTAGGACCCTTTATGGATTTCAACACACAGTTTCAGAAATTGTTGAGCTGACAAGATGGCTCAGCAAATGAACGCCCTTGTAAGGAAAGCCTGGTGACCTGTGTTTACTCCTGCAATATTGGAAGGAAAAACTTCTGAAAGTTTTCCTTTGACCTCTTCATGCACAGCATGGCGCCTGCCTGTCTGTACTCACACACACATGAGCACACACACACACTACACACACACACACACACACACACACAGACTCTGAGGTGAAAATAAACTGCTCAATGTGATTTTATTAAATTTAGACTAGAAAATGTCTATTATTCCATTCCAATTATAATATGAATGAAATTTTCATATTAATGAATGGCATACTGCATTTAAAATTAGGCAGTTAACTTGTGAAGGTAGCAGGGTAACACCGTAAATGAACCTTTTAGTAATCTTCAGGAAGGATCCTCCCTCCACATACAATTAACTGGTTTCTACTTCAGCCTGGAAACATGCACTGAAGTATACAGCCAGGGTAAATATAAAACTAATGTCAGTTCTTTTCAAGATATCAAAAGCAACTTAGCATGTATTGCCTGTACAGAAAGGTAGAGAGAGAGGATAACAGGCCAGTACGCAGAAATGTTAGCAGTGGGTGAGACTGGGACAGGGCATGTGACTGTCTTTGTATCATTTTTATCCTTTTGATTTCTTTAAATTTGGAATTACCCCCAAATAAAGTATTCTTAAAAGGAAACCAGCCCATAACCAAAAGAGATATGCTAACCAATTATTATTTTGGGGAAAAAGTATATATGTCCTTCATCTGTGGATCACTCTTCCTCTATTTACATCAGTGTCTTCAGCCTAGAGATGAGATTTGCTGAGCACCTTGATGGATCATGAAGTAGAGACTTTCCTGAGAGATGTGCATAGGGTGAAAACAAAAACCTCTTGTGGAATAGCAAGTTCATGCTGTGCTTTAGTTACAGTGTGTCATGCCATTATTGCAGAACTCTTTGAAGTTAGGTACTTCCATTATACTGGTACCGTCTTTTAGGTCAGGAGGTGAGGCTGATAAAGTTCACTTTCTTACTTTGTGAAATAGGACTGAAACACCAGCACTCAAGTCCCATTCAAAACTCTAGCGTTTGTAATTAGACTATGAGTATATAATTGCATGTATTCTTATCTAGCAAATAAGTTAGGAATAATCATTTCTAGTAAATTCTAAGGATTTGCTAATGGAATTCTAGACGAATACAAAAGTATTCATAGAATGATAATTATTTACAAGCATATGCTGAATGCTTCATGTCTACACTCTACTGTACTGTAGTCATTTCGTGATGGTCATATAACAGGGTGCTATTGTTCTCCACATTCAAGTTTAAAATAAGTTGTTCAAAATCTCATTACCTCCAAGTCATAGATCTGTACTGTGTTACTCCATGAGATTCACTCTTAATCAGTGGATCATAGTGCCTAGAGAAAGAATTTTTTAAAAGAAAAAAGAATTAGTAATTAAGTATAGTCTTCTTGGTAGGCTTGAATTTTATTATTCCCTGCTAATTAGGTTGTAGTCTTAGAATCCCATCAAAGGCACCACAGTGTTCAAATACAAGGGCTACTATTCAGTAATCTGTGGTTGATGCTCTTGAGTGACTATATAGCCTTAAGCAATAGCCCAGTTCTAATAGTGGGTTCTCTGCTAGATACACAGTTTGAAAGGGAGTGTACTAAAACTGCTACTCATTTTGGAAATATGTGTCCTAAAAATGCTTTCTGAATATTATGACATAGTGTGTTATCCAGGTGATATCTGTTACAGATTTATCAGAAATCCAATCTAAAAGAGTTCTTCATTCTTTTTCCTCCTAATCCATTCTTTACAGTTCCAAATTTAAACATGATCTTGGTTTTGAACCTGGGATACTTCCAAGTCTGTGGCTCCCACACTGGGGCAAGCAGGGGAGCAAACACAGAAACTGGATGGGCTAGTTTATCAGACTCAAGGGCTAATGTCACTCCAAACAGAGGAAGACCTTGGTTCAGTCTTGACCTAGAATACCTTTCTCCACACTGTGAGATTACTATGGGCAGGTTGGGCTTACTGTTGGAGTCCGTGGGAACATTTTTTTCCTGATCTTTCTTATCATTAGAAGTCCAGCAATGGTTTTTCCAAATACCCCATTTCCCATCCAGCCAATCACACTTAAAACATGTGATAAAACAAACAAACAAAAACCTGGCAGCTGTTTGTACTGGACCTCCTCCTTTGCTGTTCATACCATGTGAATAACTTCAGTTGAATGTTTCTGCATCTTTGAGCTTAGTCACTCTGCCATGCTTTCTCTGTGGTGATGGACTAAAACCCTCTGAAACTGGGAGCCAAAGGAAAGTTGTCCTTTCTTTCTTTCAGATATTTTGACGATGGTGGTACAACTGTAATTCAAGAACTACCAGGATTAACCCTTAATGAGTAGTGACTATCCACCCTGATTTCCCAATAAGAATATCTATTTATCCAGCCTATATCTATTTATTCATTTCCCAGCCTCTGGGAAAAAATTCTACAGAACAGCAATACCCAGCAGATGAATGTGTTGGATGCTCAGCATTAGAGATAAGCTGGGTAAATGTTCTGCTTTCAGAGAGTTTGCTGTGTAGTAAGGAAGGCAGGAAGAGTCCAGGAGATAGCTGCAATAAGCCCAGTGGGTCAGTGTGACATGGAATGCCACATAATTAACCAAAGAGATACAGGAACAGGCCGTGGAGAAGCCAGGAACCATCTACCTGTGACTGTGAGCTAATAGACTCTCATTAATGCCTTGCATCATCATATTGTCTATAGGTTTATGTGAAGAGGACATTAAAGCCTTATGTAGTGGTTCATGCCTTTAATACCAGCACTATGGGAGGCAAAGGCAGGCAAGATCTCTGATTTCTTGGCCAGCCTAGTCTATGCACTGAGTTCCAAGATAGCCAGGGCCACATAGACCCTGTTTCAAGAACGAAATTAAATTTGAGGTCCATGATGAATAGGAGACTTTAGACAGATGACCTTGGCCCTACCTGTCCTAACTAACTCATGACAGCAATGACATTCTTTATAGCTTCAGGCTCAGTTTTGGTTGTTTGTTAAATGAAGAAGCCCTTGAGGGTCCTTAACAGATTTCCAAAGTCTTGAGCAAGATGTCTCTGATAGCTTCAGGCCTTTCTCAGGCCTTTGCCTTGGAAGCCCCCTGCTCTTTATTTTCAGGCCATCTCTTCTGCATTTGACTTGGTAGAGTTGAGGTTTTCTGCCTCTTCCTGCCTATTAGAAGTGGACCATTCTGTTGTCTTAGGAGTTTTGTTTGAAAAGTGAGACAAGTTTTGGTTAGACTGTGATCATTTTCAAGGTCACTTGCTGCTAACCTGTGGGGCATTCATTCCTCTAAATGGTTTCTGTATCTAAATGTGTTTGATGTTAGGACAGGGACATTAAGTCCTTAGAGCATTTGGGAGCTGCAGCTTTTGTATTCTTTGTTTTGTCTCCTGATTTTAAGGATATACATGTCTTGTTTTCATCTCTAATTGGCTTTACATAGCTTCAGCCTCACTTAATTAGGACTTGTGAGAGAAGCACCACATCTGTTTTGAAAGAAAACTTTTCTTGAGTGGTAGATGAAGTGTTCTTCAGTTGTGTGGTATGACTTAAAATGAGGCGCCCTATGAGACCACTGGGGAGGAGACTTGGGTTGCTGTTAGTACAGTGTGTGCCATGCCGGTGTGAGAGCTAGAAGCTTGAGCACAGACCTCGGCACCGTCGTAAACAGTTAAGTGTGTGGCTCTTTCCTGCAGCGCTAGTGTTGGGGATGTGGAGCGAAGAGGATCCCTACAGCTCACTGGACACAGTCTTCTCCATCAGGGAGTTCAAGATTCAGTCAGAGATTGGGGGGGAGGGGCAAAAGGTAGAGAGCAGTAGAGGAAGTTACTTATATTGGTCTTTGACCTACACACACACACACACACCAAACACACATTCACGCACGACGCACACACGTACTCACTCACTCACTCACTCACTCACTCACTGACTGAACTCTATCAGATTTCTGTCAGTGGAATTCATAGTGACCCTGGCTGACACTTGGTGATGTTTTCTTTTGAGGACTATGGCCCTGAGGTTTCATTGAGAGTTTTGTTTGCTTCTCAGTTCTAATCCACCAAAGGATGACTTAAGAATAGACACCTACATTATTCCTTGTACATTCTGCCAGAATTTCACATCTGTACAAATTCACACGGCTCAAGGATTCTGCAGGGGTAGTCAGTCAGTGCCTTCCTTCTCAGGACACAGTAGATAGACTACATCATTCACAAAGAGAAGTGGGTGGGAGGGAGAAAGAGTTCAGTAAATAAAGGCCTGCACCTGAATCCAGTTCCCACCACCCACATAAAAAAGGTTGGGCATACCAAGTGATTATAATCTCAAGGCAGGGGATGTGGAAACAGGAAGATCCCTGGGGCTTGCTGGCCAGCCACCTAGTGTCACCTTACTTGGGGAGCTCCAGTACAGTGAGAGAACTTGTTTTAGAAAACAAGGTGTACATTGCCTAAGGAATGACACCGAAGGTTGATCACTGTCCTATACTTCCAGATTGCCAACTCTCAGCCTCTGAGACAAATGGCTGAGGTATCTATTTAACATTTCAGAGCAAACTTGGCCCAAGGTTCTCCTAAAATCCTCCAAAAATCTGTTACACGGTCCTCCTAGCTGGCATATTCCACCCTCTACCTGAAGCTTCTCCAGCCCAGGGACTGTGCTACCCTTTTGTATAAAATCTTGCTTACCTAGATCTCTAAGTCCCTCTTCTGGGTCTCCTGGCTGCTGCACCTGGCTCCCCTCTCTCTTCCCCTCCCCCTCTGCTCACATTGCTCAGGGTCATGACTACTGTGGAGTTTCCCAGATGTGTCTGCCTCTGGCTGTGCTCTCCCTCTTAGCTACAATAACTCTCCTCCTCCACCACACCTAAGAGCAGTCATGTCCTTTCCTTGCTTTTTTTTTTCAAACACTCGCAAACACATATGTGTACCTGCTTGTTGGTGCACACAGACCTATGTCATTGGTTCCAGATAAAAACATTTGTTCACATTCTACAGGCCCCTTATAGCTCTACCTGTGAGTGCTTCCTTTCCTTCTAAGAAGTAACTGTGATACTGATGCTGTCCTTATAAATACATGTTTTCCTTGAGCTTCATATAAGTATGGGATATGTATATTGTTGTTCTCTTCTCCCTCCCCCTCCTCTTGTATGTGTGTGTGTGTGTGTGTGTGTGTGTGTGTGTGTTGCCTTGTATGCTTATATGTATTGATTCTTTTCTCCCTCCGTGTATTCCAAGGACTGACTTAGGTCTTCTGGCTCCCAGGCATGTGTCTTGACTCTGCTGAAGTATCTAGCAGCCCCAGTTCTGTCATCTTTAACTGATGTTGCTCTATTGAAATACATCCATGTGTTTGAACGTGGTGGTAGTCTCATTTTTCGCCACTGGATAGTTTTTCACCGTATGGCTAGACTACCATCCTTCCTGTTGGATTCACTGGGCTCCAGCTTTTAGCTCTTCCTGTATGTGTTCTTATATAATTGGACACGTCTGTACAATACAATACCTGGAGGAGAATTACTGGTCAAAGTGAAGACATAAATCTAGTTGTAGTAGATCTTGCCAAAACCCTTCCAGAGTGGCTGTAGCTTTCACTGAGTTCAGGTCACACCTCCTTGCCAGAATCATTACGTATTGTTAGTTTTATGAAAGACATCTGTTTTGTCACCTTGGTGGGTATACAGCAGTGTCTCTTTGTGACACTTTTGCATTCTTGCTGATACAGAATGACATTGAGCATCATGTGTAGTTGTTTGTTTCTCTTTTTCTTTTAGGTTATCTTTTCCCCAAAGTTGTAGCAGGGATTCAGTTTTAAATTTCATATTTGAGTTTGGACAGACTGTATAGTGAGTTCAGAGACAGCCTTGGCAACATAATGAGACTGTTAATCCAGCTGGGTGAGAATAAGACCACTACTATAATTGTTGAGTTAAATTTGAAGCAGGTTTTATTAAATACAGGCCAGGACAATGGATAGTGGCCAGTCCATACCCAGAATCCTCAGAGAATGACCCCAAATATGTTAGTCAGGGACTTACTAAGGCAAACCCCACAAGGGTACATCTACCTTCATCCAATTGAGGCAAGCATACATCTTGATATACTTTCTGCTGTAAATCTCCTGCCTACATGTGCGAGAACATTCTGTGCAGTTGAGGCACAGTTGAGGCTTGTTATCTTATATCAGTGGTTTTCAACCTGTAGGTCATGACCTCTATGAGGGGAAGTTTAATAAATCTTTTACAAGGGTTGCCTAAGACTATTGGAAAACACAGATATTTACATTGTTTCATAATGGTAGCAAAATTACAGTTATGAATTAGCAATGAAAATAATTTTATAGTTGGGAATCACCACAATATGAGGAACTATATTAAAAGACTGCAACATTAGAAAGGTTTAGAACCACTGTCTTATATGAGCAACTGCCCCTAACATTCCTAGAAGTTATCTCTCCTTCAGTAAGTGGGGCTTACAGGTTAGAAACATTTTGGTTTTATAGATCTTTTAAGCGCAGTAATTTAAACTTCAATCATAACTTTAGCCATCACAAGACCTATGTTAAAAGAAAAGAAAAAAACATTAAATAGTAGACCAAAAATAAAGCTCACTTGGGCCTGGGTAAGAGGCTCAGTGGATAAAGAGCTTGCCTTTTAAGCACAGAACTTGAGTTTGATCTCCAGAACCCATGTAAAAATATCTGGATATAGTAGTTTAGATTTGTAATCTCAGTGAATCAAAGACTAGCAGATTCCCAGGGTTGGCCTTGTCCGCTTAGTGAGTTTCAGATTCAGTAAGTTACTGTGTCATTAAACACAAGGTAGATGGCACTTGAGCAACGACACAGCTTGAGGTTGCCTTCTTCCTCTACATGCTTGCTTGTACATTCATGCATAGGAATGCATCTGCACATACACAGACACGCATGCACATACACACACACTTAAAGAACACCTTACGGAAGGGGTCCGGTTCTGCCTGCTTTATAGGTGGGTTGCAGTAAGAGTGACGGGGCAAGTGTAACACAATCACCAAGCACCAGGCAGTGAGCACTCTGTTCCAGGCCTGGAAGAAGGCACAGGAGAATAACATCTAAATTAAGAAAATCTATTCTTGTATCTGGGGTCAGATTCATTAAGACATTGTAACGGTTTTTCCCTTTCTCTTTGTGTGAGCCCTCACCTGCCTCCTATTCTTTTGTGGTACAAAAAGGGAATGGTCACATGCATAATACATATGGGGCTAAAGTGACTGATTTGTTACAAAGGCACACTAGAGGTCACATCAGTTCTCTTAAGAAATTTGTCTTTGCAAGGGAAACAGATGTGGAGTAAAAGAGTATAAGATAAAATGTAAATGAACCACTCAATTAGAGGCTTCTCCCTGCCCTGGTGAGGAGCACCAGGGAAAGGGCCCAGGCTTTGTCTTTCAGTCAGTCCTACTTCCTCCTTTGTTACTTAGCTCCTCAGAGACTCAGGTTGTTCATTTGTGAGTAGAGGGAGCAGTACCTTCCTTACAGCCTCTGCTCAGTGCTTGGCCTCCAGTCAGGAAGCACTCTATTGGGAGCTGCTGTGATGTGATAGGTGATGCTCAAGGGAGGGTGCTGGTGCTGATGCTGTGGATGAAGGTCCCTCTGGCTCAGAGGGACCTTGCCTGACTTTGCCATCACTAAGCTCAGTGAAAACAGTCTCAGGGTAGAGGCCTTAGCAGTTCCAGGGAGCAGTGTGAGGCGTGTCAGGAAGGGCAGTGTTCCCAGATGCCCCTTCGCATATCATGCTCAGGGATTGGGCTAGCCCTGACATCCCAGGTGACTTAGATGAGTTTTGTTGTTATGTTTCATATGTGTATTTGGAAGTGTTCGTTCACAAGGCTGTGGTGATACATGCCTTTAATCTCAGTTCCCGAGGAAGAAGCAGAAGGAGCTCTAAGTTCTAGGCTAGCCTGGCCCATAGAGTCCATTTCCTGGACAGCCAGGGCTTTACAGAGAAACCCTGCCTTGAGGTGGTGTGGGGTGGGAGAAGTATATGTAAATAAGAACAAAATCACAGTGATTTGAGAAGGTACTGGGATTTAGTTTAGGCAACTTCCATCATCCTGGCTTTGGGACACTGAGGTCCACTGTTAGGATTATTAGTTGAATTCAGATTTCAAATGTGGACTCATAACCCCTCCACCATCGGATTTCTGTACTTGGATAAGTTGCTTCCCTTAGGTTTCTTTCTTTCTTTCTTTCTTTCTTCCTTTCTTTCTTTCTTTCTTTCTTTCTTTCTTTCTTTCTTTCTTTCTTCTTCTTTTTTTTTTTTTGGATGAACAGAATTGTTTGTATAGATTCATGGAGGGGACTGAGAGACATAACCTTTGAAAATATGACCTGGCACACAGTTGGTGGCCACGTTGCTGAGATAAATCTACACTGATGGGTAATGTCAAATTTAGTGATCCTGCTTTATGAACACAGTTGCCTGGTACAAAGGAAGGTGTGTTTTAAGCACACCCACTAGACCATGTAATCCTGCTCAGCCTCATCTGTGTGTTGTGGCTACAAGCAGACTTTGGTTCTATAATCCTGTCACCAAATGTTCCACGCTCTTTAGAGCAATTGCAACTGAGATAAATCTGTTGTATAACTAGCCTACCATTGAGCGATCTATAATTTACTGGCATAAAACACACTAACCTGCACATTAAATGGTAAGTGTGATGTTGTAGCCTTATTTTTTTCCTCTCCCCCTCATTAACTCTAAAGCCTTTAAGCATGCTTTCAAGGTAGGTCAGGCAGTGCAAAGGGGCCTCGTTGGCCTCATGGGCTTTTATTTTTGTTGCCATTTCTTGAGCCCTGTGAAATGTGAAATGAACGGCTGGCTGTATGAGGTGGGCTTTTTTGCAGTAGTATATAGCCTCTGTGGTACAGCATCTCCCCAGCAGACACACATCCATGCTTCCTCTCACTGTAACAGATTTTCTTCAGGACCTCACATGGGTGTTATGTCAGTAGGCCATAGTGTACCACACGCATGTAAAAAGTTCAAACGTCATGCCCCCCCTCCCCCCCGCTCTCCTGTGTTCTGAGCCCATTGAGAGCCACAACAAAGAAGACCAAAAGGTGACAAGAGCGTAGGCTTAAGGACGGCTTACGGTTGAGATGAAGGACTACGACCTTGTGAAATAGCTCATCTGTGGTGAGGCCCTGCAAACGAAGATCCCACACTGACAGCACCCTGTTCAGTACAAGTTTGGAGTTCCTGGAACTTTTTTTTTAAAATCTTTGATGGCACCATTATAGAATGTTTTTTTCTCCTCATAGCCTTTCTGCATAGATTTCATTACATGAGCCATTGTCAGGAAACTACCGGAAGCCTGCTGTTTGACAGACCTGTGGCAAAGTTCATGTGTGTGCCACTGAAGAAGCTGGGTTCTTTCCACTCTGGAGAGAACTGTAAAGTAGTGACAGCTGTAAGGAATGCTCTTGTCTACTGTTTCCTTGTTGAAATTGACAGCCTTTGGAATTTGTTTTCCCCTCATTTGCAATATAGTTCCCAGCTGACTTAGGAAAGCCTCTCAATTGTCAGTGAGATTGTTTTCTATAAGGGTGGAGGGGTTACTTCCTCATATATTTGTGGCAATTCTAGTCAAAATCCAGCTGGAAAACTGCAATTCAGATTGTTACATTTTTCCCTCTTTTTACTTTATCGTAGAAGTCCAAGGTTCTCAGAAGGAAAATGGGCCTCAGTGGGCATGTATGTAACTGTTAAGTGATTTATCGTTTGTCTTTGAAGTTACATGAAAGTCGTCATAATCCATACACAGGAAGAAACACCAACAGTGATTGCCTGTCACCTCTTGGCTATAAATTGACAGAATTATCAGGTCCTTCGACTAACTTAAAATGCATCAGATAAGTTGAAGTTCTTTTGTCTTGCTTCTCTTTCCCCAGCAATATCTATTACCTCCTAAATGAGCATTTTAGACTCACCTCAGGAGAAAACCAGTGTCCTTTTCCTGGCACAACTTTGCTGCAGAATCCAAACAGGTGTATTTTGGAATTGTGTCCTTTGCAAAGGGGCTCGTTTTGATCTGTGTTCTATAAAACCAGTATTTCTTGATTTGGATATATATGTTTTTCTGCATTGGGGAGTGTAGAAACACAGATATGTAATATTAAAGTTTTCTTTTTTCATTGAAAATTTTATTAAAGATCATAATTAAAGTTATAATTAAAGACTATAAATCAAAGTTTATAATTAACAACACGTTAAACTAAGGTTCTTTCCCTCTGTCCCTTCCTACCAGGGCCTCATGTATCCTAGGCTGGCTTTGAACTTACCTTATAACTAAGCATAGCTTTGAGCTTCTCACCCCTTTGCCCCCATATCCTGAGTGCCGGGATTTCACACATGATTCACCACACCCGGTCTCTGCAGCTCTAGGCATTAAACCCTAGCCCTCAGCTTCTTCTGGGCAAAGCACTCTAGCGTCTGAGGTATATCTCCAGCCCCCAAACAAGGAAAGATAGATACTGAAAAAAACAAAACAAACCAAAAACCTTGCCTAGTGCTATGGTCTGAAAAATATCACCCTAAATCCAAATGTTGAAATAAATGGCCAATGTGATATATAAGACTTTAAACAAGTCTTGAGTGTGAAAAGATTTACAGCTGTTATGAGAGAGCTTAAGATAGTGTGTTTGTGTCCTGTCTTGGCCTATGATGACCCAGTGTTCATCCTTCTGAGCATGCAAAGACAAACTGCCATGTTGGTACAAAAGAGCAGTTCTTATGGGACTCCCAAGCCTATAGGCATGTTTGCTTTGAAATCTCTGGTTGACAGAACTAACTGTGAGACACGAACCTCACAAATCTCTGCTTCTTGTAAACATCAATGCAAATGGACCAAGGCACTGACTATTTTTGTTGCTTGTGCTGTGAATGTTTGTGTCTAGGCTGATAAATCAGCACATGGATGACTTTAGTTCAAATGAGTTGCCTTCAGGTATCAGGCCCTTATCTACCTCCATGGCTCCATCAGCTAGCAGGAAGTTCCAGACACATTTTCAATGAATACCTTAGAGTATTTCATTCTGTATAAGCATCAAGTATTGTATCATTACCACATACATTTTTGTTATTAATAATATAAGCACAAACATTTCATGTGACCTTTTTAATACCACAGTGTTTACCTTGTGCCTGATAATCATGGACTGTTATTTAAATCCTCTAATCATTTGCCTAGCATGTGTAAGCTACCCTGGGCTTTTAGCATCTCATGCCTAATACACACAACATATGCACTCATATCTGAGGGCCAGACGGAGCATAGCTGTAGAAACTCAGTGTGGGAGTACCTGCTCAGTGTGTCATACACAAGGCCCTGAGCTTAATTCACAGCACTGCAAAAACAAAAACAAAACAAAATATCTTTCTGCTATCTTTTTCTAATAATTCATCAGTGTGTTCTGAATTGCCTTCCCCTCACTGTGGCAAAGTGCCTGAAGAAAAGTCAGCTTAAAGGAAAAGGCTGTTTGGCTTAGTGTCAGAGGGTTTCGGCCTGAGGTTGCTTGGCCGAATTGCTTTGGGGCCTGCAGTGTTTAACAGGACATTAGAGGAGAAGGGTGTGGTTGAAGAGGCCTCCTCACTCACTTCATGGTAGCTGAGAAGCAGAGAGTCCAGAGGAAGACACAAGGACCCTAGTACCCAAAGGGCATGCTCCTAACTACCTACCAGTCCTCACTTCTTAAAGGCTGCCTTACCTCCCTGTGGCCCCACAATCAGCAACCAAATGTTTAAGCAGTAGACTTTGGGGGATAACAGCATAAACCATAACACGTGAGCATATATAAAAGACATAATGCATAGCAAAGAATATGCATTTGTTTAATTATATAATGGACGCCACCCTCTATTTTAATGGCTTTTAATGGCTGGGTAAGAGCTTTCTGTGAAATATCCTGCCATGTGTGGTTGCTTGCTTGTTTCAGTAGTTGAGAGCAGGGAGGAAACAATAATTCTTTCATTGTAACTGCCTAATTTAGTCATTTCTTGCCTTTGGATTTCTACTGTTTTATTCTTTGTTTTGCTTTGTTTGTTGTTTGTTTTTGTTTTGAACTCTTCTTTTCTTTTTTTTAAAGATTTATTTATTTAAGTACACTGTAGCTGTCTTCGGACATATCAGAAGAGGGCGTCAGATCTCATTACGAGATGGTTGTGAGCCACCATGTGGCTGCTGGGATTTGAACTCAGGACCTTTGAAAGAGCAGTCAGTGCTCTTAACTGCTGAGCCATCTCTCCAGACTCTCTTCTTTCATATATTACATCATGACTGTAGTTTCCCTCCCTCCCAGTCCTTTTTCCTCCCTTCCCCTATCCCCAGGATATACTCTATTTCCCTTCAGAAAAGTCCATGGACTAAATGTGACTATGACTAGGCACAACCCCACATATTAATTCCACTCTTTCTTAAAACAGTTTCACTTGTATATTATTCCAGAAAATAACATCTGTTTAGGTTATCAAATTAATAGAGTTATGTGTGACATTCTCTTACATATGAGGATAAGGTTTTTCTGCTTATAATGCTTTCCCTTCTGTTTTTGAAACTAATGTCATGATTTCTTCTTTCTCTACTCATGATTTTGTTTTCCAAAGAGTATTTTCTTAACACTTTCATGGAAAACAAGAAGCAAATATCTTCCTCCCTTCATCCTTTTCTCTTATTGCCTGTAGTTTCTTATCTAACTTTCTTTACATCGTACCTTTTAAATAGCTTCATTGGAATGTATTGCCCATTTCTTAAAACTTGCTTTATGGCCCAGCAGTGGTGGTGCATGCCTTAAGTCCCAGAGAGGCAGGGGGAATCTCTGAATTAGAGCGGAGCCTAGTCCACATGGTGAGTTTTAGGACACTAGAGAAAACAGGGAAATTGTCTAAAAGTTCCATAAAACAATCAAACAAACAAGCCCATTCTTTTTAGTATATACCTGCCTTTCTGTATCGATGGATTCAAGCAACTTCAGATTCTCCTTTAAGCTCACAGTGGATGTATCAATCCTGAGTATTAATGACTTTTCGATTCTTATCACTGTTATCAAAGCAACACAGTCTAACTACTGGGTATTACAAGTGACCCAGAGATGACTTAAGAGTGTTTGAAAGGTATGTATAAGTCATGAACAAATACACATTCTTCTGAGTGTTTACATCTTTTTCACAATGATGAATAATGCTACCACAAATGCTCATGTATACATTTTTATATTGGCATGTATTCTTATTTCTCTTGAACACTGTCTATGAAATGGAATTACTTTGTCACATCATAAATAACATTTTGAGCCTGGGTCTGATTATCCTCCAAAATGGCAGCTCCAGTTTATATCCCTATTTGAGGGTTCTTCCTTTTGTCTCCCTTTAGTTGTCTTTTGCCTTGAGATGTCTTTGTAACCACGAAGTGTTATCTCTTGGTTGTGACTTATATTTCCTGATGCGTTGCTCAGTTACACTGAGCACATTCATAAGTGTTTATTGGTCACCTGTACACCATCACTGGCAAATGTCTGTTTAAATCCTTCACTAATTTTTAAATGGGCTGTTTGTTTTTGTATTTACTAGTTGTAGAAGTCCTTCACATAGTTTTGTATAAGTTCCTCATCAGATATGACTCACAAATATTCTCTCCTATTCCAGGTGATTCTTTTTTCCTTATCTTGGTTAGATTATTCTCAGGGAAATCTATAATGTGCCAATTTGTGTGTGTGTGTGTGTGTGTGTGTGTGTGTGTGTGTGTGCGCGCGTGTGTGCGCGCGTGTGTGCGCGTGCGCCCTTTTGGTATCATTGCCTAACAGAGGATTATAAAGATCAATAAAATGCTTTCTTCTGGGAGTTGTATCAAATTCTGTCTGACATTACTTATGAGTAAGTTTTTGTGTATAGTGTGAAAAAGGGTCAGCTTTCTTCTTTTCTTTCTTTTTTTTCAAAAAACAAACAAAAACAAACAAACAAACAAACAAACAAACAAAAAACCCAGGGTTTCTCTGTGTAGCCCTGGATGTCCTGGAATTTGCTCTGTAGACCAGGTTAGCCTCAAACTCAGAGATACACCTGCCTTTGCCTCCTGAATGCTGGGATTAAAGGTGTGTGTGTTACCACCTCAGGCCAGCTTTATTCTCTTTCATATAGATAGCTTTCACTCCCAGCACTGTTAGATCATTTTTTAGACCGTTTTAAAGTTTTTTTTTTATGTTTAAAGCTTCATAAATAGCATAATTCAGATTTCTCTCAATCTTCAATTTCTCTCAATAAGTGTCCTTATGTCTGGGTACCTAGGCACGTTTTGCAGATTTATGTTTGTTATTGGCGCCCATTTTTAGCCTTCTTTCTATTGTTAATGTCTATTTTTGTTACAGTCTAGTTAGTGAATGTGGCTTGGGTTTCATTCATAATTTTATCAAAGGACAGTTCTATTATTGTCACTACAGAGCCCCTTTCCCAACTTCATAGATGGCTTATTCCTGTTTCTTATATCCCACAGGATGTGCTTTTCATATGTACGCAGTAAATTCAGGAAGGGACATACAGAATCTGGGTATGGTGATCCAGTTGAAAATCCAGGATATGAGGCTGAGGCAAGCGAACAGTGATGAGTTCAAGGCCAGTGTAGACTACATAGTGAGAGCCTGGCTTAAAATAATATAGAGGGGTCTGATCACCTGTCCAATTCTGGTATGGTGGCGCAAGTTTATAATCCAGGCACATAGAAAATAGAGACTCTCTTGTTTTACATGGAGTACTCCCAGCTATCTAGAGATATAGAGCAAGACCTAATTTCTCAAACTACTTAACTCCTGAAAAAAGCATATTCATAGATAGCAGATCTGCGCCTAGAGGGCAGATAAGGTGATTAACTAAAGTGAAAGCACTCTCTGTGCCAGGTATTTAGCCTTGATCTGCATCCTCCTACCTAGGAGGCATTATACTCCCCTGTCTTACGGGGCAGGAGAGAGAGTACAGGTGTTGCCAGGTCAAGCTGTTTGTCCATGAGTCACATAAGAAAGAGGCGGAGTTGCTAGTGCACTTGCTTGATGCCAGATCCCACCTTAAAACCAACCTGTACTCCAAAATGGCCACAGAGTTTACTTTAAGGATGTTCAGAAAGAAATCCTTTGGCATTTTCTCAGTTTGTTAAAATGCTGGTAGTAAGAGATGGCCACAGTTCCCTGTTACTTTAAATTGAAGATCCTATCTGACTGGCCCTAGAAATCAGGTAGTAATGAGAGAAATACTGCCTGTGATGAATGAAGGACTCATTGCTTCTTAACTTGTGTATGTTTCAAGTGTGATTTCAAAAAAAAAAAACACATGTTATGGTCATCTTTCCTTACTTTTGCTGGAGACCCATTTGATCTCTGAGAGCCTGGATTTGTGAAATTGAGGGTGTGCTCTCTGATAAAACCTGAGCAAATTTCTATGGCCTCTTTGCATTACTCTTATGTATAGAGAAGCCTGGTCTTGCACTGATTGAAAACCATTTTGATTCTCTTTGTCTGTCTGTCTGTGTCTGTCTGTCTGTCTGTCTGTCTGTCTGTGTCTGTCTGTCTGTCTGTCTGTCTGTCTCTGTCTGTCTGTCTGTCTCTCTCTCTCTCCCCTCTTCCCCCCCCCCAATTGGGTGGGTAGAGAAATCGGGAGGGGGTGGGAGGGGGTAGTATATGATTACAGAATTATTGTTATTGTTAGGGATATTATTTTCCAACCCATGAGATCTGTTTTTCTCACTCTTTTGAAAACTGGAAAGCTGTCCATGAATCCAATTGCATGAAAGTTCCTTCCTTATTTCATGAAGAGGACAGTTTTGTAGTTTTGTTCCCTCTGGTGCAGCCTCTATGTAACTTCATTGCAACAGAGCAATTTAATTTGTACTGCGCAATCATTTTCTTGTGGAAAACTAATAAAATACAAATTTTAGTTTCTGCGTGAAATTGTGGCTGAAGGCTTTTGAGAGTTTTATGTGATCCCTTTCTGTTTGACGATGACAGAGAGTGTGATGTCAGCGCTTCCACACATTATATACAAGGGTGATAAGAAGAGTACTCCCTAAGCTTTATTATTTCCCTCAGAATGAAAATGTAAACTGATACTTTGCATTCAACTCCTAAGACCTTACCTGCCAATGGAGTAGGCAGGAATCTGGAACGAAGCTTTAAAAAGAAACCCAAAAGTATCTCATTTATTCTGACCACTAGAGAGATGCCAGAGCCCAGGGTTCAGCAGTCAGCTATGCGGAGGCCTAGAAACGACCCCATTTCACAGGCTCTCCCTCAAAGTAAAGGCTTAGACGTGCATGCCTTTGGGAGGCAAAGGCCGGCAGATCTCCGTGAATTTGAGGCCAACCACATCTATACAGTGAGTTCCAGGATAGCCAGAGCTATACAACCTGTCTCAAAAAAACAACAAAACAAAACAAACAAACAAAAACCAACCAACAAATAAAAATTATTAGAGATGCTTAGTATGGGATTGAAGTGAACAGTAATAGCATATGATATACAGTAACCCTTTTTTCTATATGGATGGGCTGTGGACACTTTACTTCTTCCCACTGTAAAAATTGTAACAGAAATGGTGATAAAGGTGACACATGATACTGACCTGTGGCCTCACATGCGTGTACATGCGCACACATGTGAAGTCATACATTCATGCACACAACAATGACTACTATTGTGTGAGAATAACGTACAAAAAGTTTCCAGCACAGTTCCCAGATGTTCAAAAGCAGAACAAGGAGAAATGGACTTGGAACACAGGCCTGATTCCAGTGTGGAGTCTAAGAACTCTAAGTGCCCACAGGAAGAGGAGTGGGCACTAGAAATGCAGACTCGAGCTCACCATGGTGGCCCAAGCATAAGCTACACAGAGAAACCCTGGCTGGAAAACAAAAAAGAAGTGAAGTCCTGTCATACCCTGGGTCGTTCAAGGAAGAAAAGATCACATTTCCCTGCCTACAGTGACAGGTTCCTGCTTAGTAAATTTTCTTCATCTGCCCTGACATGTAGTTGATTCTGTATCCTAGGGAAAGTTCTGTTTTCTAGTTATCTGACCTGTAGACTCCCCTCGAGGCCTTTCTCTCCCCCAGCTTTCAGGTGCTTTGCTCTCTGTTGGCTTTGGACCTCTCCATCCATGGTTCCCCATCATTCTTCACCTGAAAGTTTTAGATGCCCTTGTTTCCTGTCCATTCCTTAGTACTTACTTTACAGTCCCTCACGTGTGACTGTGGAGCTGCGGAAACGCAGGTGCTGGGTCAGAGGCACACCCTGTAGTGTGATCACTGCCGACGGGGAATGTTTACTGTCCAGAAGTCTTACAGTACTGTTTCCCACTCCTGAAGCTGAGCTGAGGGTGCTGAGATCAAAGCCCTGAGTTTGAGGGGCCCTAGCAGGAGGACCTGAGAGCCCCAGCTCCCTTTCAAAAGCCAGCTGCAGCAGTATGCAGCTTTAATCCCAGTGCTTCGAAGGCAGGGATGAGGGCATCCCAAGGGGCTTGATGGCCAGTTAGCCTAGCTGGACTCACAGTGAACTTCAGGTCAGTGGTAGACCCTGCCTCAAAAGTTAATCTACAGAAATGACTGAAGAAGGCACCTCACAAAGATCTGTGTTCAGGAAACACACACACACACACACACACACACACACACACACACAGAGAGAGAGAGAGAGAGAGAGAGAGAGAGAGAGAGAGAGAGACAGAGACAGAGACACATAGAAGAAAAAGTAAGTTTGAATACAAGGTGGTAAACCCCAAATGCTTGGTTCTACATGGGATTCTACCTTTAATTTTTTTTTTCTATTCAGCTGCTTGAAGGGGAATCCTTCAAAGTCTCATTCTCACCTTTTCCATCATCTTTAACTCCATGAAAACAGTTATTTCAAATCTAAGAATTATTTCTGTGAAATTTCTTTCAAAGTTAGGAGAGAGGCCGAGGGGACTTGGGAGGCTCTTGTCCCCGTTCTTGAGATTCACCCACCTTTCCTTACCATACCCCCAAGCCCTCACCCATCTGTCCACTCAGCTGCTAGTCCTTAGCAAATGGGGCAACCCGATTTCCCGCCTTTCCTTGGCCAAGAGCTCCCTAGGACCAATCGGGTGGTGGGGACTTGACATGTCCTGGTAGGGGAGCTAGCTGGGTCCCGCCCCCTCCCGCCCCCTTCACAGGTGCAGCCCTAATCCCCCCTGGCCTAGATATCCGGCAGCCTCTGAGAACCCGGGCTCTGTGATGTAATGCGCTTTTTTCACACTCCCGGCTTAAATACAGATGGAAATTGTTGTCATGTGTTAGAAATGTCGCCAGTGATATAAAAGGCAAAAGCTTGAGCATCTTCTCTTCCTTCTCGCACATCAGCTGCTCCTCCAGCCAGAGCCTGTGCCCTGGAAAACCCACTCAGTGGTCAGGTGGCCGAGGAGCCCCTAGCTAGCTTAGGAAGGGGTTCAGATCCCACTCCCCACCCCCGCCTCTCCTTACAGCCGCTGCGGAGCCGAAGACCAGCGTGGTGGGAGGCTCTTTCAGGCGCACAAAAGGAAGGATTAATCTTGGCGATTGGCTGGGCTTTTGCAGGCAAGTACAAGTCCATGATCTTCCCCGGCCAGCCCCTGCCCACCTCTGGATTCGAACGCTCGACCACTGGAAGAAGGCTGGGATCAGGCAATCGGTGACCGGGGCGCCTGCCACCGGAGGTTTGCGCTTGGGTTGTGGGAACATCCATGGAGGTGAAGATGCCATGTGTGGTGTGTGGACCAGGGAGGAGGGGAGACTGTGGGCCAGCTTGGGAGGGCCAGATGGCTGAGGCTGCGTTTAATTCAACGGGCAGGCAGGCCCGTTTGGCTAGTCAGGGTGGGAGGAGAAGCAGGGAAGGAAAAAAAAAAAAATCAGAGGTCAGTGGGTAGGGAGAGGCTGGGCTCCAGAGCAGATGCCTGGCGAACAATGGGGCTTTTGAAGGGGATGCTGGAGGAAGTGTGGCGTGCGCTTTGTATTGCCTCCTCCGCATTGCAGGTTGGAATCGGGCAGCTAAATTTTAATGAAGTGCATTCCAAAGTGTGCTAGTCAGCCTGGGTTTGGGGAGCCAGAGCGAGGGGCGGCCCCCAGGCATTGCTGAATGGGGACTGGGGGTGGGCGGGGGAGGGGGCCACCGAAATGAGTTCCTGATGGATGGTAAAGGAGGAGATGAAAGCCTGCTCAGTGTGGAGGGCAGGGGAAGGGGAGGGGGAAAGCCTTAGGCCCCCGTGCATATTAATAGGCTCCAGCAGGTGTTGGTAAATGCATGTTGCTGCATTGTTCCGGCGCCCAGGCTGGAGTAGGCGGGGAGACAGAGACTGCTTCTCCTGGCGGTAGTGGGCAAATGCCTTTGCACTTTGGAAGAGCTTTGCAAGCTCTCAAGAAAATAAAGAGGAAAAGGACCACCATCCCCTCTCTCCTTTCCCCCACTTTTAAAGGAGGACTGTACATGCAGAAGGCTTTTTAGGTTTGCTTCCTGGAAATTAACATGTGTTTGTGAGAACACTGTCTTGTCTAGGTAAGGTATGCTTGTCTGTGGGCATCAGTAAATAGAGGAATCTGGAGTCTGGTTTGTGAGTGCTTGGGAGCTGGAAGGCTGTTCTCCCTAGCTGGTTCTTAATGGGCCAATCCTGGAAGACTGGTATCTTTATTTCTTTAAAGAGACAGGAGGGTGTACCTTCCTCCCTCTTTTCAAACTCGGAGTCTGTCTGACAGAGTACCAAGGGGGCAGTGAAGTGTGCAAGGGAGCTGTCTCATCCACAGAGTTGGCCTTCCACACAAAGGGAGTGGATTTGTGTCTGAACTAAATGGGTTGAGGGTATGTGTTGTTTATTTGTACGGATTAGGAATAGGCTCCTTTCTCTCTCCAAGACTTGACTATGCCTATCCATTGAGAATCATTTAGGAGGCTTTTTAGTTAGGACTGTGCACTGGTCAAATAACCCTGGCTGGTTTTGTTGTTTGCTTGCATGCTTGTTTTAACTACTCTTGACTAGAACCTATTCAGTGTTTTCAAAAGGTTCAGGCATGTTCACTGGAGGTTCAGATGAAAACTGAGAGCGTCTCTAGACGAAGGGGCGTGTGACTCTTATTTTGAAAATATTTAACCATGGGTTTATATACAATATATTCATATTTATTATATATGTATAAAACTATGCACATTTTTAACATAAACTAACATTGCATTTTGGTTCTGGGGGAAATGATTTGGTGGAGAAAGGCTTACACTGTACCATCTATAAGGCCAGTGCCTTCTGTAAACTGGTGTTTTACAGAACTTCTCAATCTTGCCTTGGTGGGGTACACGTTCAGATTCTTTTCATGACTGAACTTGCACAGCACCTAGTCAATAAGGCCGAGCTCACCACTTGCCTAGGAATCTTCGTGCTGCTGAAAGCTTGAGCAGATTAATGGTATCAGCACTCTCTTGATTCCTCCATGTCTCAGCTGAGCAAACAGAAGCTGCCTTTACCCCTGGCTGCCTTTCTACTTTGAGGCTTTGAGGGTAGGGAAAGAGGATGGGGCAGAAGGAAGGGATGGTGGCTGAGGCCCACCTCTGACTACCCAGCCCCTCTGTACCTCCTCAAGTTAAATGTTACAGCATTCCCGCTTTGCGTCCCTCTGTAGTTTCTCAGGCTGCAAATTTCACGTTGTGTTTCTATGGCAATGCCCTGAAGAGAATGTTTGATATTATATCTGCCTCTCTTGTGTTTCTCCTACAGAGGTGGAGTTGACCTGTAATTTTTTTTGTTGTTTTTGTTTTTTGTTTGTTTTCAGTGCACTTAGGCTTGAGGTTTGCCTGCTGGTCCTTGGGGAGCAGAAAGCAGGGGCAGTTGTGTTTGTTACAGAACTTTTCCTAAGAAGACTAGAGCTTTCGTGTACAACCCAGGGTGTGTCCACTGGAGAGGCCGTCCACTGGATTTATTCCCCCCTCAGACTGTTTCTGCGGTACACCCCTGTAGATGGGCCCTTTGACACACGAGATAACACGTAGTCCATGGGTTATTGGTACCAAGGAAATCATGGCTGAAGCTGATGTGCATCAGGAACATCAGGATAACACAGAGGAAGAAAGAATAAAACCTTTACATTTCCAAAGTCCAATGCTGACTGATGAATACCAGTTACCAGAATGAATAAACAAATAGAAAGTTGTATTTTCTCTTTGCACCTAGGCGGTGTCTTTAAAGCAGTTAAGGACACAGCAAATGAGATGGCCTGTTTCATGGCATACATGTACTGCAAATTATGTAGTTCAGTGTGTTTTTCTAATGTTAGTTCCTTAGCCTTTCCACAGGGAGTAGAATGTGGGGAGATTTAGAAATGTGGAAGAGTTCCTCAAAGTAATAATGACTGTAGAGGCGAGAATACTAGGAAGAGCAGAATGCAGGACAACTCTCTATTCAAAAAAAATTTTTTTTTCTCTGCAATTGTATTTTTCAGGCAAAATCCAGTTCATTTGGTAACCATTATCCCCCAGCATGTTTATTTTCTCCTTTAAAAAATTATGTTGATAATCAGACCCCAAATATTTGAATGTAAGCACATCCTCGCAGTCATACTGACACCCTCTGGCACCAGACAAACTGTCATAGCATTTCTGAGAAGTAAGTGTGGTGGAGAGAGAAGGCAGCCGTGCCAGTCACTGATTTGGGAACTCAACAGAAGCCTGTGTGACAGGGTCTCTTCCCCACTTGGCTTCCAGTCTTCTGAAGTGTTATGAAAACGCGCTCTAGACATCTTGTTCTGAATCCCCAGGTCATCAGCAGTTTCTTCCATTTTTGGTCTCCAGCACATCTACACAGTTTATCATGAATGCCCACAACTAGGGGATTATGGCTAAGAACCAGTCCCGCCCAAGTACTGCAATGTGTTGTTTTTCTTTTGTAACTTATCTGACCCTGGTTCTATACTTAGGAAAATGGCTCTTGTTCCATTTGCTCTGAGGGTCTGCAGAGTTGGTGACTGTATGCCATGTGGATACTCCGTCTGGTTTGGTCTGGTTTATTTTCCTTTTACCGGTCTTGGGCTTTGGTTACTCACGTCCGTTCCCCGTCCCCTTCTCTCCCCCCCCCCCCCCCCCCCCCCCCCCCCCCGCCAAGGAGATTGACATCTTTAAAGTTTCAGCAGACTATTAGATTCAGGCATAAAACCAATGGGAAAATGTTGTTTGACATTTAATATGATGTTTGAAAGGATCCAAACCTGAAAGTAAAAAGAGACCCCGGGCTTAAAAATGACCCACTAGACTCAAACCTCTTCAATGTTCATGATTACCTGATGTGAATGGGAAAGACAAAAAAGTCCTCATGGATGAACTTCTGTTCTTTGTGATTCTTTGTTTGTGGAGGTTTTGCTATTTTCCTTTCTGGATCTTAGTTCTAAGTGCCAAACCTTGAGTAAACATGTGAGCAAATGGAACCCTGAGCAGTCACTTTGAAGTTTGATCGAGTCCTAGAGTGCTGTTGCTTTTGCCAATACTTGAAAAATCACTTCAAAAATAGAGAAAGGTGGGCACAGGATCCCTTGTATTTAAAGATGCGTGTTCTTTCTGCAAGCTAGATCCCATATTTATCGGAAATTAAAAAAAAGGCACTTAGCTTTCTACTCAGAGTTTAATTGATCTTCAAGGTGATACTAAATTATTGTATGGGGCGTATTTCTGTTCCATAGTAAAGATTAGATCCGTGCGAATCTACAAATTTGACAACAGCTATATGAAATAACTTGCTTAAAAGGAGTAAGTGCCATAATTTTCTAATTAATTGTGGAACAATGCCAAAGAGTGTTGCTTTAGAAATACTAAGTATAGATAGGGCCCTGAAAGGGAGGCTAGTCTGCAAAAATTTAGCTCTTTTTAATGATGCTTAGCACCTGGGTTTGTATAAGCCTTTGCTACTTCTCTTTATGACTTTGTGGACCTTCACATCATTACTGACATTTCTATCTAATGGTGATACTCCCCTGGAAATAGCATGCGTGTGGGTGCCTACTCTGTGCCTTTAAATATCGAAGATTGTGGTATAGTAAAGAAGACTAGGTCTTCATTAGCTGCTAAAGCTTGAGTTAGAACCCATGTTGATTTAGTCTAGACAAGGTAGGGACAAGAGAATAAGGTAGAAATGATTATCGAAAATATTTTCTCTATGTGAAGTTTATTCCTAACTAAAAAGTATAAAAGACTTGATTATTTACAAATAAGGTCAATCATAAAGATAAATGTAATATATAATTTCCAGTTGATTTCAGTCTCATACTTCGAAAGGACTAAGTGTGTGTGTGTATGTGTGTGTGTGCATGCTCTCTCTCTCTCTCTCTCTCTCTCTCTCTCAGTTTCCACATTAATATATGCATAGGCAGAATTTAGTCAGTGCCACTTTATTCTACTTGGAATTGACATCTTAAGGCAATAATTAAAATATCCCTGCCAAAAATTTGGTAGCAAATTGCCCCATGTCCTGAGGTGTGGGACAGAGTGGTATAATGCATTTAACTTTCATCTGATGCTAAGACTTTGGGTCCTCTACCATCCCATATTGATAAATAGTAACTAGCCTAGCCCACAAGTTCCTAGTGTTACCATCAGTCACATCTGGGTAACTTTCCATGTCGGCGCATGTTTGCCGGCTTCCTGCTTTTTAGTCATCATCTGTGTTTTCAGGCTGCTTCATGCTTGAGCTAGCTCACAAGGTAGGTTTAAACATTCGGCAAATACTGATTTTGCGACTTCTCTGTGCTGAGAACCATTGGGGTGCTTGAGATTTATGATCAACCGCATGGACAAAGATCCAGCATGGGGATCTTCCTGTGTGTTATAGTCAGGAGAGTTGGATAATTGTCAATTATTTGGAATGCAAAACAGTGAAAATGTGATGGGGGTGTGGGGGAGGAGAGTATGTCCAGGAACATGGGGATTGGGGTGTGTTGTAGTTTTCAATAGGGTCTTTAAGATGTCGGGTTAGACCCCACAGGGAAGGAAACATAAACTGTGAAGGAGTGAGGGAAAGGACCATGTATGAGTAATGGACAGTCTAGTACAGACACTTCAGTAGAAGTGCTAACTGCATTTTATGAGAAGTAGCAAGAGAATGGCTGGAGTAGAGAAGATGGCAGAACTGTGGAGAGAGTTCTGACTGCAGAACAGATGATGCCTGACATTTTAGGGAACAGCCACTCTACTGACAATGGATGATAGCCATTGCAGGGTGCTGACTAGATGGCAGACCTGGGAAGTCTCACCATAGAGGAATGGAAATGGAATGGGTGGGCATGACTAGGGAGTTGTCCCTGTCTTCTGCTTAGAGGAGAAGTGTACAGAAGGCAGGCTGTATTTGATGAGTAAAAAGGAGGATGAAGAGTGACTCTGAGTTTATTTTTTATTATTTATTTTTCCAACATGGTCTCTCTGTGTAGCCCTGGCTGTTCTAGAACTTGCTGTGTAGAACAGGCAGGTCTCAAATTTAGATAGCCACGTGCTTCTGCCTCCCCAATGCTGGGGATAAAGGTGTAAGCCACCACAGCCTCACTTGATTTTTTATTTTTCAGGGGTAGTTGTTTGGGTTTGATGGGTCTTTGGTTTAGCTTGAACTTTATGGGGGAAGCTGAGAACTTGTCTCATTCTGTGGTTTAGGTCAGGAGCTCAGCCAGGACTTAGTGAAGGGGAGATGTCCTGTTAGACATGAAGTAGATTTCCAGGGAGTCTGTGTGATGTTGATGGAAACCTCATTTATGCCATGAGTTAGGCTGTCATTAGTGAGGTCAATCACGTGACACAGTTAGAGCTGTAGCTTTGTACCTATTTGTGACTGTCTGCTGTTTCAGCTCCTGAGGCATCTTCCATCATTGCGTGAAAGGGGTGTGCATTGTGTGTGTGTGTGTGTGTGTGTTCATGTGTGTGAAGATACATGTGTGCATAGGTCATTATGCATGCTTGTCAAGGTGTATGTGTTAGGTAGTGGACAACCTCAGGAATCCTGTCTACCTCCTGTTGTGGTGAACATTATTTGGGGGTCTCTTCCCCACCTTAGATCATTTATTTCCCAAATAAAAGACACAAAGCCTTGATATTTATAATAAGCTTTAAAGGCACTAGAGCTGGGCAGATATCAACCCTTTATGCACTTTTATCTACTTTCCTGTCAGTAACCCCAAGATGTAACCTGCCATGTTCTACCTGGGCCACTCCTACTCCAATGGGCCAGTCCTCATGGCCTTGCTCTTAAGATCCACCTTCTCTATGGCATCTTCTTCCTTCCTTCTCTCTCCTCTTGCTCTTCCTGGGCTCTGCCTCAGACCCCAAGCCTGGCAACTGAAACCTACCTACCTCTCTTTTGCCCAGATACAGGCTGTTAACATCTTTATTTAACCAATAGTTTTGAATTAAGGAGCAAGGTTACATTGTATCACTTAGTGTAAGTGAGGATTTCCTAGTCCCTGTGGATCTCTAGATCTTGGGAGCCAGTGTTTAGCATTACAGTTCATAGCAGCAGACCAAACCTCACCAACTTCCTAGGAGACAAGACAGAGTGATTCAGTGGCCTGAAATTAGCAATCAGGCTAGATCAACTGGCCAGGTGGCTCCAGTGGTCCACCTGTCTCTGCCTGCCCAGCACTAAGATTACAAGCATGTACCTCAGTGCCTGGCATTTTTAAGTGGGTTCTGTAGATACAACTGAGGTCTTCTTGCATACATATCAAACACTTTTCTAAACTTCATTCCTCAAGCCTTAGAGAATGTTTGTTTTTAGGATTAAAAATACCCCCATAAAGCAATTTCATAATACACGTTCTTATCAGTGTGCGCAAGTTTTCATTTTAATTCAACTTCCTTCAATTTGAGTATAATCAATCTTTAAAAGTTGCACAGGTTGATAGAAGAAATTCTATGTATAGTTATGGTCTATAAATATTTATAATAAATGTAGTCTGTATTCAGACCTCTCATGGCCTCTGGTCTCAGAGATTCTGTTCAGGTCCTGGAAGGTGAGAGAATTTGCTCCCCTCTGTGAAAGTTTGCCTAACATGGGCACAGTGGTAGCATAGGCCATGTTTAGCAGGACAAAGTAATTGCCTGAGGACTTAGCGTTCTGCAGGAGGATGTAACATACTCAGCATTGTTCAAGCGGCTAATTAAAGACTAATGGGGAGACAGCCAAGGAGCAGTTTTAAAGTACATCTCCTGTAAAGGGGGAAATTTTAAATTATGCCATTATATCATCCTCAGAAAGAACAGTGCCTTCCAACATGTGGACAGGTTTTAGAAGCAAGTGTTAAATTAAAAAATAGTTGGCACAGGCAAGGTGGAGTGCCTAGTGAATTCAGATTTCTTTAAAAGTTATACAAGGTTGGTTGAAGAGGTTTTTTTTTTTCTTCTAGTTAATGAAACAAATACTTAATATCTCTCAGCTATGAGGAAGATAGTAGACTAGGGTCTGGGAGACAAAGTTGCATGATGTGTGGCTTTTTTCTCTCAGGACCCAGTGGCATTGATGGTGGGTAGTGTATCTATGGGAGATGATAGCATGGTGTCCCATGAGCTATGTAACAGTGTTTGGGGCACAGTGAGTACAGCTGACTTTGCTGGAATTCAGGTCAAGGATGGTTTTGTGGCACAGGAAGCTCTGCTGGTGGTTTTGAAGGACAGAGAGACAGGACACTTCAAGTGAGACTCCAGAGGGAAGGCTGAATGATGTGTACATGTTGACTACCTTCTGGAGTTTGCACAGTCACTCACTGTGGGTGTGCAGTTTATAGGAGCTGTGTGGGACTGTTGCAGGGGACTTAGAGACACTCCTATGCCCTACTGGGATAGCAATCTTAGAGCTTCACTTGAGGACAGTGGGAATCTTGGAGGAATTTAAACAGAAGGAATCACGTGCTTGCATTTTTTAAAAAATGACTGCCTAAGGTAGAGGCCATCTAACTGACCCTTGGGCCAAATATGACCCCATTGCTTACTTCTTTGCACAAATGAAACTTTTTGTTTGTTTGTTTTTTACATAGTCTTTCATTTGGGACATGATTTTTTTTTCCGTTCCTCACGCTTCTATGCTGTAACTATAGGGTAGTGTGCCTGTAGCAGGGAATGTTCCCCCCCCTCCCCAACCTCAACTATTTACTTGAAGAACGTTTGTTACCCCTTGACTTTTCTTTTTTATTTTTAAAGAAAGTTTTGCTAACACTTGACCTAAGCTTGAAGTTAATGCCAGGACATTTATGAGGAAGCTATAGCTAAACTGAAAGCCCCAAACCCAGTTATTCAGGAGAGAGACTTTGAAGGACTTAGTGGGTAATGGAATGAGAAATACAGGGAGAAGAGGGGTTGGAAATCACATATTAGTTCTAGGAGGAGTGATCAGGGAAATCAAAAAGTCAAAAAGTGGGAGATGTTTGAGCCTGTAATTCACCTGAGCAGGTGGAGTTTAGATCTCATTAGTACATAAAACCTACCCTGGAAGCACCGCATTGTTTTTCTTCCTCTCCTTGTGTTCTCTGTCTCGGCCAGTTTTAATCTTGATGATTCAAATCTCAGCTTCACAGGCTTCAGGAAGCCATCCTTGTATGTGGTACATTTGTCAGCTTTTCATTGCTGTGGAAAAATAAGTAAAACCACCAGCAGCCAATTATTATTTTTTTTTCTCATGAGTTCAGAGGTTCCAGTCCATGATCACCAACTGGCTAGAAGTGGTGAAGCAGAACATCAGGTGGAAGGCCTTAAGGACATAAGAACATGATGGGCGAGAGCAGCTTCCCTAGTGCCAGCCAGGAGACAGAAAGGAAGAGGTCGGGGAGAACTAGGTCTTTCCTACTTTAACTAGGTTCTACCTCCTTGTTTCCTTCACCTCCTAGTAATGTCATAGTAATCCATTGATTTATTAGAGCACCCATCATTTAAACATCCCAAAAATCTCCTCTGAACATTGTATTGCACAGGAAGCATTCAACATATGAACCTTTGGATACTTTCGTCCCTAAACTTTAATATGATACATTATGTAATCTGGTCCAGGCCTATACAAAACTTTTCATGTAGAATCATGGAAGTTCCTTAATGGCTAAATGGTTGTCTTTTCAAACAAATACTTATTTCTTGGCCTAGAATATTAGTCTAAGGTTAAGTACAGTATCTCATATGTTTTGATGTGATTCTAGGGTCAATCATGCAATCAATTCAATGTACAAATCTTCATCTTATAGTTACAAAAGGTGACACTTGAGTGGAGTAAGACAAACATCTTTTTTCAAAAATCTTTCTTTGATTTGTTGAACAAAATCTTGTCTAACACACTATATATTATCCAAGGCAATCAAATACATTGCCCTTACCCTTTCTTGGTTCCTCAGACTGTAAAGCATAATATTATAGAAGGATTGTAAGTATTTTAGTCCAATCCCATCATTCTTAGAGATAGGCTGTGGGTTGCCCATCTCAAGTGCATGATCTGATCCCTCTGAAGGACATATGATACATTGTTTTAATCACTTTCCATTCTTGGAGCAGCACATCCTCTTGGCCCGGGCTGGTACTGATTTAGAAGATTGTATTTTCCCCTTCTTGTTACCAGACTTGCTTTTATTGCAGATGCTCCGCTTTAATGGGGGTCAAAATTAGGGAAGAATGTTTCACCCTTAGTCCATTCTCTTATCTCATATGACATGCTGCTATCTGCATTCTTGAAATGTGACATGGAAAATTAAGGAACATGGAGTTTCTGGCAGTTTCCCATTTTCATCATTACAGGAGCTGAAAGCATCAATTTTCATTTCATGCTTTGAATTGCTTGTAATAGGGGTTTTCAGTGAGTCTTTGGTAGGCAGATGAGCCAGAGCTCTGGGGCTGTTCAGGAAGGAAGAGCCCAGCAAGACCCACATGCTTCTGGAGAAGAGGATTCTAGATGCATTCCTCACCCCACCCTGAAAGAGAGCTGGTCCTACCAGGCACTATAGAAGCTAATTGTTTCTCATGAGTTTTCTCGTGTTGCATGTGATGTAAAGACCTGGGGTGGGCACAGTTTATTTTCTGCAGACAGCATGAGAGTAGCAAGGTGCTGAGCACATTGGTACCTGATTTCGGCATGTGTGGTGATCTCAAAGATCCCTGACCTTAGAGCAGAGAATCTCCCATCAGTGGGTTAGGGATGGGACTCCCAGGCAGCAAACACAGTTATCTTATACTGGAATTTTGACTTTATTCATGGTCGGTAAACCATGGGAGGTTGCAGTTTCCTTTCTATGAAGACACTTTCTCCAAGGCAGCTTTTGTGACTTCCAAGCTATATGGAAAACCTGTGCCTCTTACTCCAGATGCCTCATGTGTTGTGTTTGCATTTTCTAGAATGAAGAATGAAGGTGTTGGAGTGAAACTGTTGTGCTTGCCAACCAGAAAGAGGGTGTTAAAAAAAAGTCTGTTTCTTGCCAGTTTGAAAATATGTATATTCTAACATTTTGTCATTAAGAAAACTTATGTCAGTTTGAGATGGCTTTAATCTAGGTGAATTTTAAGTGGTGTGTGTGTGTGTGTGTATGCACGCTCGTGCTTGTGCACCTGCTTCTGAGAAATGTTAGGGTGTTTGTTTGTCAAAAACTTCAATTTTTTGAAGTGAATTTAATTCAGTTATAATCAGGGATGTTGTGCTTAGTTTTGACAGTTGTGTACAATCTTGAACCTGTCAGTCATTCAAGGAGACCACTGAGGTCTCCCTAAGAGTTCCTTCCTCCCCATCCCTTTGTAGTCAGTCTCCATCCATCCCCAGGCATCCATATTTATTTTGTGTTAACCAATATCTTTTTTTATTTATCTCAAATGCCATATAAATGAAATCATTCAGTATTCAACTTATGAATTCAGATTTTTGCATAATAAACGGAGTTGTCTCACCCTGTTGTTGCTTACATTATTAGTTCCTTTGTATTGCTGTGTATTGTTCTATTTTGTGAATGCACCACAGTACACTTAATCTGTTTACCTCTTGAGGGACTATTGAATTGCTATTACTCGGGGATTATGAATAATGTTATTAAGGAGGCTCCCACAGAAAGCAAGCAAACAGGCTTAGATTCCTGAGCAACATTACATGAGTACTCAAGGGTTTTGTCAAATTAGGTTTTCCTTTTTGGGCAAATGCAGAGGAGTGAGGTCTTGGGGTCACATGGTAAGTCCATGGTTACTGCTGTTGAGGAACTTACCCACTTCAACAGTGGTTTGACACGATGCATTCTCACTATAGTAATGTAAGGCTCTCAGTTGCTTTATGTCTTTGCTAGCACTTGGGTTTGTTGTTTCTGTTGGTTTTTTGAGTCAGGATCTCACTGTGTAGCTCAGGGTGGTCTGGAACTCCTAGAAATTCGCCAGCCTCTGCCTCCTTAGTGCTGCTGTTAGAGCCATGCACCGTTATTCTCTAGGGCTTGGTGCTGGTTGAACATCCTCCTCAGTAATCCCAGGTCTGAACTCCATTCAGTTTGTAGTGTCGTGTCCATACTTAAAACTGTTGTAATTGTAATGTCTTTCTGAATGTGGGGTTTCAGATGAGAGACACGCACTGGGTAAAGGCTGTAACAGATACTTCAGAATCCAAAGGACTGGGGACGCTGAAACAGTCTTGTCTCAAATATTTCAAATAAAAGAATCTCAAGCTATATTGTCTGATATTTTCTTAGTCTTTTAAAAAATGTTTATAGATGTGTGTGTGTATGTGTATGGTTATAAATGTATATTCTATTGTGTGTATGTGTCTCTTTGTGCACACACACAAGTTCACACTACACAATGGAGGACAGAGGACAATGTGCAGGCTTAGGTTCTCTCCGTGCACTCTGTGGGCTCTGGGGATGAACACAGGCTGTTACTCTTGCAGCGAGTATCTTCAGAGTTTGAGGCATCTGATAGTTCTTTTTCTTAATTTTTATAATATCATGGTAATAAGCTGTCCTGTTTTTTAGACAATTATAGATGCTAAACATGTCTACATGGGCTTATTTACCACCTGTATATCTTGTTTGATGAACTGTGTGTATAAATTCTTTATCCATTTAAGAAATCACATTGTTTACAATCAAGAATTTTAAGGGTATACACAAGCTGTCAGTCAATCCTACTCATTAGTTTCTCTGATTTTTAAAATATCAAGATGGAGGCTGGGGCAATGGCTCACTAGTTATGAGTGCTTACAGTTCTTCCAGAAGATTTGAGTTCGGTTCTCAGCACCCCTGTCACACAGTTTACAACAATTTGTAATTCCAGCTTCAGGATGTCTGATACCTTCTTCTGGCCTCTGTGGGCACGCATATGCATGTGCAGACATTTACTCTGATATATGTACACATAAATAAATATCATGATGGGTTCCCCACTTTCTGCCTGCCTGTCCATCTGTCTGCCTGTCCGCCCTCCCTCCCTCCCTTCTCCCTCTTTCTTTCCTTCTTTTCTTTTCTTAATGTTTTTGCTAGGAGTTGGACAAACCTGGGCTTACTCTGTCTCTTGCTATAGAGATGATTTTAGCCCACCATTTCACCTCTGTGAGTCTGTTCCTTCATTTATACAATAGTCTGAGTGCTTAATTGTTAGTTAATGTTAAACAGAGTACCATGCATAGACCCTCACACAGAATGTATACTTCATGAGCAAGTCGGGGAGTATTACTGACTTCTGTAAACTATTTTGTTAGCCTGTCTGCCTTCTTCATGGTAGATCTGTGTGGCCCCACAAGGGAAGTCCTTGTTCAGTTTTGCTTACTACTGTAGCCTAAGGGGCTGGCCAATAACTGGTCCTTGAAAGGTGCGGTAAATGGAGAGTGTAGAGAGGTTCTCCTGATGTTTTCCTGGGTATGTTTTATACTTCCATTTATTTTACTGCTGGAGTCATTGACAGCTTTTAGCTAACAAATTCAGATTTAATGTTAGGGAGCCTAACAGCAAGATTTGGGGAGGTGATGTTTCCGTAGCCCTTCTCTCTCCTTAGCGCTTTTCTGAAGGGCAGAACCTGCTACTGGCTTGTGGGCTTCCCTTTGCTTGGATAAAGTAGCTACCATGATGTAACTATGGGTAGGCTGATGACTTCTCAGCAGAGCTGAATGGCACCTCTTGACCAGATCTCCCAGGTTGTGTCCCATAGTTTCTTGGCTGTTTTTAGGGAGAGAGAAGGTAGGTTTACTATGACTGGTTTAGCTTTCTTGCAGCAGCAGTAAGACCATCAGAGTTCCTATAACCTGACCTCATTTTTAAGAAATTGCTGACTTTGGCAGGGTCCTGTCAGAGCCTCACCAATTCCAGCGTTGGCCTCCTGAAAAGCATTGTTTCAGCTGGTCTCAGCTGAGTCAGCTCTAAGTGAGAACTAGGTCATAATAGCTCATTTTGTAGGCTGAACAGTGCTTCTAACCAACCTTCCACAGGGAGGGAGAAAGTTAACTTTAAACCAGCTTGCTTCCTCGCTTCCTTTCAGAAAGTAGCTTTTTGAGACCCATGGGTAAGGAAGAGAGGGAGGGATAGGGAATGTCAAGGGGTTCTGGGATGTTTTAATTATTATGTTATATGAGCTTTACGCTACCATAGCTGTGGAAGTATCTCCAAATTTCATGCTCTGGTGATACACTTTCAGAAGCCAGGAGAAGCTGTAATCTCACCTTCAAGGAGAAAAAGCGACCTTTTCGTGGTGTATAGGATTGGAAAGACTCCCTATTGTCAATGTATCTTCAATTCCTTTCCTTAAAATCTTGCTGAGAACACCCTTCAGAAGCTCAGTTCTAGAGAGACCTTGTCATGCTAGAACTCTTGAGAGTGGCCCCAGGCATGCAGTTGCAAGATGGTTCTTGAATTCTACTTGTTGCCTGTTGCCTGTGTTGCTACTTATTTTTTGTTCCGATTGTTGTTTGTCTAACTGTTTGAAAACCTTACAATCAAGTACAGTAATATGTCATTAGCAAGAAAACCACTGTTAAAAGGAAGTTTAATGAAGCAGTTTTTTTTCTTAGAGGTCAGGGAAACACAAATATTATTTGCAATACAGCAAATATTATTTGCAATACAACTTCATTATGGGTAACAGCCCATTCCCACTGTCACAGTACTTCATATAGTAACTGTATTCCAAGAACTATTTGGTTGCTGAGACAAATGCTGCCCTAAATTAGGAGAAATTTCAAACTTCCTTCTGAGATAGTTGCAAAAAGCATGATTCAGAGAATAGCAATAGAGTCTGGAAAAAGAAAGTGCCTAACATCTGTTCTTACAGTATCCAGGGTCAGGAAGTCCTCAGCCACATGTAACTGTTGGGGCATTTCAGGTATAGTTCATGTGAATTGAGAACTGCTGACGGGCTAAGACACTGTGTACACTGGAAAGATTCAATGGAGGCAAGTAAAGGGGGATACCTCACTAGTCTTAGTCCCTAGACTGATCTGGCATTATAGTAATTTGAATATGCGGAGCTAGAATAAACTAATTGTTCAAATAATTTTATTTGTTCAGCTTGAGTTCTCTCTTTTTAAATTTTTTTTAAAGATTTATTTATTATTATATGTAAGAACACTGTAGGTGTCTTCAGATACACCAGAAGAGGGTGTCGGATCTCATTACGGAGGGTTGTGAGCCACCATGTGGTTGCTGGGATTTGAACTCAGGACCTTCGGAAGAACAGTCAGTGCTCTTAACCGCTGAGCCATCTCTCCAACCCCTAAAAATTTTTTATGTTATGTGAATGAGTATGAACATGGATATGTACATGTGAATGCTGAGTTGGAGTTATGGTCCGTTGTAAACACAGGTACTGGGACCCAACCCAAGTCTTCTGCAGGAGTTACACACACTCTTAACCACTGAGGTACCTCTCTGGCCTCTTGAATTATTTTTGATGTCACTTTTGTGTTTTAAAGTTCTATATGGGTCCATATTATATCTCTATAAGAGAGAGGTATAGTACTAGTGTGATGATGATACTCATAATTTCAAACATGTAAGAGGTCAGTCATGTCCTCTGCCAGTGTTTATTTGCCGGCTGAAAAGCTTCCTTTGGAAAACCTTTGCATCCTCTAAGCAAACTTTTGGAGATAATAGCGTGCTTGCCATGGATGTCTGTGCTCACGATGGCCTTGGTGTGAGGTTCAAGTGCGAGAAATGAGGTAACAAGGCCAGAATGCAGGGGGGAATCCCAGCGACTGCCTTGGGAAAGCTTGCTCTCTTCAGCAGTTGTATTGACCTGGATTTCTTTGCTCAGAGTGCCCTGGCACTCGACTCCATCCACCTCCTGAGCCTGCCTTTGGTGTTACGTGCCTAATAGCAATTCTAAGGGCTCTCACCTGCAATAAGTGCTTTTGTGGGGTGCTTACAGACACCCACTCCACTCTGCTCCCAAGAACACTGAGGGAAGCTTCTGTGTATTGTGACTTACTGGGATATTTGGGTCTGCCCATTAGAAGAACTAACCCAGGCCTGAACCTCTTCTCTATGCCTGCTGTTCTATCTTCCTACCCCCAAATCTACCATGTAGGCTCATAAATGACCTTTATTCTTTGTCTACCTTTATTCTGTTACTGAATATGTAGCCGTGTGTGGTGTACCTTCTAGGGTTTGCGATATAGCAGCAGAAAAGCCAAACTAATCCCTGCTAAGTTTGATTTAGGGAGCAGATAGTCTAGAAGAGCCTGTTGTATAGTTGTATATTTTAGACACTCAATTGCGATGAATAACCAACCTACAGAGAACTTGGAAGTTACAGAGGCCAAACCATTTATTTAGCAATCATCACTATAATGTTGACTCCACAGGGGTAAAGGCAGTGTTTGTGTACTGAGGTACTCACGATGCACCTTTGTTCATTCATTATTTCCCAAACAACTGCCATCTTCCAGATACTTTCTTATATTCTCAACAAATCGATGAGGGAGAGACTGTTGTTCTCTTGAGTTTTAAACATACATACATACATACATACATACATACATACATACATGCGTATATGTATATGTGTGTGTGTGTGTGTGTGTGTGTGTGTGTGTGTGTGTATGGGGAGGAAAAAACAGAGTCCAACAGCATAAGGGACAGAGGATGTCTGTGGGAGATGAGTGGCAATTTACCAGGAGGGTGACCCAGGTGAGTTGGAGTGATTTTATTTTTGCTGTGGAAATCAGGGTGTCAGTGCGTCATTCCCAGTTCATTGAACAGCAGTGCAAAGTCAAAGATGCAGAAGCCTGCCTGACTTGTTTGAGGGCAGTGGGGCTGGGTAAAGGGGAAAGGAAGATGAAGTTGCAGACTAGAGAATCTAATCAGAGGGGAACTTCAGAGTCTTTGTTTGCTTTTTTGTTTTTATGTTTTTTTTTAATTTGTTTTGTTGTTTTGGTTTCTCTATATAGGCTTTCTCTGTGTAGCCCTGGTTGTCCTGGAACTCTCGTGTAGACCAGGCTGGCCTTGAACTCAGAGATCTACCTGCCTTTGCCTCCTGAATTCTGGGGTTAAATATATGTGCTACCAACCCAGCAATTTAAGCTTTTTTAATACAGGATTTTGAGTACAGTTCTTCTGTAGTCCGACTTACTTTTCTGAAAAAGCTGATACTATGCAGTAAGTAGTACTATGCAGTATCTAGATCGCTGATGTGCAGCTCTGTAAACTTTAATGATCATGCACGATCCTCGAGCCATCATCCTGCCAAAATGCTGAGTTCTTGTATTGAGAGACTCCCTTGTGACTTAGCATTTCAGAGGACGACTCAGGAGGCTCTGACAGGCAGACTGTAGAAAGGCAGTTTAAGTGATGAAGGATTGTGTGTAGGTTCATACAGCTGTCAGTTGTGGGGGAAGCAAGCAGCTATGGGCCTGAGCTCAAGGTAAAGTTTGATGGGCTGTGTAGAAGAAAACATGGCATGATTTTGCCCTTTACCGTCAAGAAGGGTGGGGATCTCATTTACCGAGCTGGAGCAGATTGTAAAGCATAACTATTTAATAGATATCTAGGCAGCATTGAAGTGTACACATTCAGTCTGTGTATGCTTTGGAGGAGAAAAAGGTGGAAAGAAAGTTAGTGATGTTTTAGTGGGCCCTTAAGGATTCTGGGGTGCTTGATTATACCTTATGCATGGTGCAGGGTCTTAGTTCATTTTGTTATTTGTTCTTTAGTAGAAAGATCTCTTTTTTTTTCTAGGTAGGCACAACTACAGCATTTAGTACAACTGTAATCATCCTACACTGTGCTTGACTTAAGAAACGTGACTTGTGGTAGGGAGACCTAGCTCATTAAGGAGTCTTTTTTTTTTTTTTTATTCCACCAAAGTTGAATTTTAGGAAGCAGCTCTAGTGGTTAACTTTGAGTCACTTGCTCACTTCTGGTACTGTTAACTGACAGCACTCTTGAGGCAAAAAGAGAACCTGAGAGAATGTTAACATTAAACCCTGTTAAGATGCTAGTTGCACGGGAAAGGATAAAGTTACTTTGTGTAGCTGAATCGCTGATTAAGTCTAGAATGCGTTGTGGAAAGCTTGTCTGAGAATGTCTGTCAGTTGCTCTCTCTGTTGTTCAGTGATACAGACTTCTTCCTTCTAGATGCTTCTCTCCTTGTTTGGGGAGTTTCATCAACAAACTTTATTATTATTTTTTTTTTTAGAAGAATTTACCCAACAGTAGATTCAGACTTAGTCTTGGGACAGACCAGCAAATGAGACAGAAAAAAAAAGGGGTTGCATTGAGGGAGCTGGTAGAGATTTTGAAACAGGGTCTCACTATGTAACTATGGCTGGCTTGGAACGCTCTATGTAGAGCAAGCTGGCTTCAAACTCATAGTGATCCTGTGTCTGCCTCCTGAGTGCAGGGATTACAGGCTTGCATCACTACTTCTGGTAGACAGTCATCAGAACATATGTGATAAATATATGTGATCATTACAGTTTTATAATAAAAAATACATTGATGAATGAAGACAGAATATAAGTGACTTCATCAAGTTTTATTAGCCTTTTTTTTTTCCATTTTATCATACTGGGAATGATAGTTATGGCCTCCCAAATACTTTGATCCTAAGCTACACCCCATCCTTCTTTCCTTCTTAAGTGAAAAGCTTTAAAACCTAATGTTTTATTGCTTGAGAATTCATACATTGTATCTTGTTCATCGTCATCTCATTCCCAACCCCTCCCAGATCTGCCTCTCACTACCTGCCCAACTGTGTATTCTCTCTCTGTATCTAGGTCTGTTTTAAATACATTAAGTCAGCTCTGTGGTGGCCTTGGTGTGGAGTGTGGCCCTTCCATCAGAGGTCACACATCAAGGAAAACTGACTATGCCTTTCCCAGTAGCTATCAAAAGCCACTAGCTCCGCAGTAGGGGTCAGGGCAATGTGCCTGCCTCCCCATTTGCTGGAAATTTGTTTGGCTTGGGTTTGTACAGGTTTTGTGTATGCTGTCACAATTGTTGCGTTCTTATCTGCATATGTCCTATTGTATACAAACAAAAACAAAATAACAACAAAAACCCAAACAAAAAGTAAACAAGGAAATAACCCCACTATTTCCTTGTAATACTACATCCCTCTTGACCCTTAAACTATTTCTGGCCCCCTTCCAATAAGATCTCTGATCCTTGAGAGGGAGGGGTGTGATTTAGATGTCCCATTTGGGCTAAGCATGCTGAAGTTTCTTATTCTCTGTGCATTGACCAGGTGTGGTTTTAGTGTAGATTCCTCTCTTGTGTAAGAAGAATCTCTGGCGAGGGTTGAGAGACACACTGTTCTTTGGGTATAGGAATATGTCATTAGGAGTTATTTTAATGCTATGTCACTTTAGCACAATAGTAATAGTAGGTTTTCCCCTAGGCTCTGTGACCTATCTTGCCACAGATTCTTGGCCTCACTGTCAGTGCTGGGCTTGTGGAGTGGTCGGGTATCTTCATAATATGTATGCCGTCATGGCAGCACTGGGCACATCTTGCCAGAGAGGTTTTTGTAGCTCCTAGGGTTCACAGCTGGAGGAGACTGATGAGTAATTTTCTTCAGAAATAGTAGATCATGCCAAGGAGTCAGCATGCCTAGCTCCTTCCAGGAGTGTGAAAGCCAGACAGCTTTTTCCAATATGGTTTTGTTGTTCTTCTTTTGTTAAATTTTTAATGAAAATATGCATTATTGTCCTTTATTGTTTCCATGCTCCCTTGTCCCTGCTTCCTCTCAATTCCTGTCCTCTTTTTCTTTAATTATTATTAATATTGTCTAAGTTAGGGTTACAACTGATGTGATTAAACACCACGCAGATATATCTATATCTATGCATAAATACAACCTGCTGAGTCTGTTTAGTTACTTGTATGTATGTTTCTGGACTGATCACGTGGTATTGGATAACCAACTAGGAGACTTGTCCCTGAGGAAGACTATTCTCCCTCTCTCAGTAGTCATGAATTACATAGGCCTTCATATAGTAGTGGGGCCCCAAGAAATTTTTCCCATTTAATTTGGGTTGTCATTTGAAGTTGGAATTATTCAGGTTTTGTCTACTAAACTCAAGGATGTGGTGTGTTCAGCAATAAGATCTTACCATCAACTTCTGGAAGGTAACCAAATTACCAATAATAACCTGTAACATAGGTCTGTGGGATCCTATTGATCAATGACTCAAACAGAATTAACCCATTCCTGTTCTGGGGTTCTTATTTGATAGCCAGTGATTACAGGGTATGCATACATACATATATACATGCATACATACGTACATACATACATACGTATATATCTTCTCCTGTAATGTTTCCATGTGACTTTTTCAAAAGGAATTTGGTGTGAGTTAATGCTCCCCATGTTCCGTCATCTACCCTTCCCTCCAATCCCCTACCCCACTTGATGCCTTCTCTTCCACTTTCCTCTTTCTACCATTGTATTCCATCTCCCCTTGCTTGAAAGAATCCCCACTCCCACATAGCCCTTTTCTAGTTTCCTAACCTGAGTGGGCATTCCAAATGAAACACACATATCTAAAGCTTAAAGCTAAAATCTGTGTTTGAGAGAAAGCACAGCATATGGTTTGTCTTTCTTCATCTGAGTTTTCTCACACAAGATGATGGTTTCCAGTTCAGTCATTAGCCTGCAAATTTGACGTTTCCTAAGTTGAGTATTATTCCTTTGTATAAGTGTAACACATTTTCATTATCCCTTCATCAGTCTGTGATGGTTATTCCTGGTTGTCAACTTGACTACATCTGGAATGAACTACAATCCAGAAATGGAGGTCACACCTGTGTGATCCAGATCTTGAGGCTGGAAGACATAGTCTTCTGACCCGGACCTTGGCATGGAGATCTTGAGGTATAGTGGCCATGAAAGCTTAGGCCCAGGCAAGGTAGAACACACCTTTAATTCCAGAAGATTAAGGCAAATAGATATCTAAATTCAAGGTCATCCTGGGACAAGGCTAATTCCAGATCCAGGCATGGTGGTAGACACCTTTAATCTGGGCCACATCTTCTGCTGGAGTCCTATATAACTGGGCTGTCTTACAGGTTCACAGGTTTAGTCTAGTATTAAGGCAGGAGCATGGCAGTGGAAGGTATGGTACAGGATGAGCTGAGAGTTCTACATCTTCATCTGAAGGCTGCTAGCAGAATACTGCTTCCAGGCAACTAGGACAAGGGTCTTAAAGCCCATGCCCACAGTAAAGCACTTCCTCCAGCAAGGCTACACCTACTCTAACAAGGCCACACTTCCAAATAGTACACTCCCTGAGCCAAGCATATTCAAACCACCACAGTCTGTTTTAGGTCTTATGTATAAGCTGTTTCCATTCTTCTTTCTACCTTCTAAGAAAGATAATAACAGCCACAGGTACTGTGCTGACCTCAGCTGAGCTGTCAGAGCTCCCATTTCACTCTGTGATATAGTTGGGGGATCCCATGACCATAACTCAGCCAAAGCCCTTAGAAACATGCTGTCATTTTCTTGGTTTGTGATGTCTTTACAAATCAGGCTTCATTCACCTTTCTCATCTGTTTATAATTTCTGAGGATCTAGAACTGAATGTTTTGACTGTCAGATCCTCTTTGCAAAGCAAATTTGATGAAATGGTGTCTGATAGCAGGTAAAGAATTCTTCCGGGTAGTGGTGGCGCACACCTTTAATCCCAGCACTTGGGAGGCAGAGGCAGGAGGATTTCTGAGTTCGAGGCCAGCCTGGTCTACAAAGTGAGTTCCAGGACAGCCAGGGCTACACAGAGAAACCCTGTCTCGAAAAAAAAAAAAAAGAATTCTCTCCCACTCACCACAGCAGGTACAAAGTTCACATGTCTGTCTGTCTGGGGCTCACTGGTCCAACCACTGGGCAACAGAGGTGCTATGGTACCTTAGCAGAAGCTCTGCTGGAGGGTCCCACCTGATGTCTTCATCACCTAAGTGCCATTGTGATACTGGGTTTTGTTAAGTGTCTGTTATTTCATCTGGGAAATTCCTCTGTTATCTCCATAGAATCTGACACTCTGACTCCAGGACTCACACAGTAGTGGGGCTGAGCAGGTCTTATGACCCGTTACATTAACCCAGCTGTGCACTCTCATTTTTGCCATGTGTGCCAAGTGTGTCTCCTGTTTTGTGGACTCCCAGAATGCAGCAGATTTTAGAGAGCTTGCAGGGGGCATCTGTTCTTATTGAGGGACTCTTGGACCAGGGAGACTTTATTGTCCCTTGTGACCAAGTTTTCATACAGAATTCATTATGCTCAATAGCATTTGGCATCCAGCTCTTCCAGTTCTTGCGCTGGATCAGTGTTGCAAGTGGGATTTGGAACCTGCAAAAAATGCTTCCCTGTGTCTTCTTTATCCTGCCTCTTAAAAGCTGGTTGAAAATCCCCTCCTTCACCTCTTCCTCTTCCCCCAACTCCCCCTCCTCCCCCTCCTCCTCCTTCACCTTCTCCTCTTCCTCCTCCTTCTCTTCCTCCTTCTCTTACTGTTCCTCCTCCTCCCCCTCCTCCCCCCCTCCTCCTCCCCCTCCTCCAATAAGAATGCTGATAAGATGGCTTCCTTCTAATTTTATCAAATACAGTATGTCCAGAAACAAAACAGAACCGTGTTTCTGTATGTGATTCCTGGCAGAAATGGTGCTACTTCATCTCAGGATAAAACTGTGAATTTTTAGGAAGCAAGAAAATGTGATTACTTAAGGAAAGCAAAAGAGATGATGCATAGCCCGCCTGCCAGAGTTGCTTTGGTCTTGGTGGCTTGAGGACATTGCTAGTGATTTATAAGAGCTCAGGCTCCTGACTACAGGCAGAACACTCCCTCAGCTTGAAGGGTAGCTGAGTAGAGAGTCAAGGTGTGGTGGGGTGGGCACTGTTGCCTTCCCAGGAGAGTCTCATTGTCATGATATTTATTCATTCACAGAACGCAAGCCAAGGATGTGCATGTGGGAGATTGAGGCAGATACACTGAGACACTTGTCATGTATCCATCACTCACAAAAAGGAATGCAGGGAGGAAAAACATCCTAGAGGCCAAGTCCAGAGGGAGACTGAGCTGGGAGACATAAATCTCCCCGCATCAGTATCGATCTTATCTACACTGCCGATCCTTAAATGTAAGCCAACTTCATCCTGGGACTCACCTGCAGAAGCAGTGAGCTTTCCTCACATTGGAAACAGACAGGCAGCATTGAGCTTAAGCAGAGTAGACTATTACATTTTGTGGAGAGTTTAGATAGTACACTTCTAAGACAGTGTTAACTTTTATGCAAATAGGTAACAGGAATAAAGTAAGAGAGGTGTACAATTTAATAGTACTGAAAAACTTAGGAACCATTTTATTATTTTTGGATATGTTTTAAAAGTATTTCAAGGGGCTGGAGAGATGGCTTAGTAGTTTAGAGCACTAACGGCTCTTCCAGAGGACCCTGGTTCTGTAATAACAGTTCCAGGGGGTTCAATGCCCTCTTCTGGCCTCTGTGAGCGCCAGCCACTCACGTGGTGCACAGACATACATGCAGGTAAATCAATCAGTCAATCAATCAATCAATCAAACACATACAATGTAAAAAATTAAAATATAATATTTTAAGTAGAGATAGATGGCGAATGCTTTTTCTTTTATCCTAAAATGTCTTTGAGTATCGGCATGGCTCTGGTACTGATATTTCCTTTCATATAAATCTTACTTGTCTTGGTTTGAAAGTGCATCCCCCTCATTAGCTCATATATTCAAGTACTTGGTCTCCAGTCAGTAGAACTAGTTTGGAAGGATTAGGAGGTGTGGCCTTGTTGGAAGAGATTTGTCACTGGGGGTGGGCTTTGAGGTTTTAAAAGCCCACACCATTTCCAGTGTTTTTCCTTGCCCCTTGTGTGTGTGTGTGGATCAATTTTGTTTTGTTTTGTTATTTTTCAAGACAGGGTTTCTTTACGTAGCCCTGGCTGTCCTGGAACTTACTCTGTAGATCAGGTTGACTTGTACTCAGAGATCTGCCTGCCTATACCTCCAGAGTGCTGGGATTAAAGGCATGTGCCACCACCCTCCGACACTAGTGTGAATCAAGAAGTAAACTCTCAGATACTTCTTTCTCTAAATCCATGCTTGCCTTCTTCTGGTTTCCTACCATGATGGTCCTGAGCTCATCCTCTAAAACGGTCAGCCCCAGTTAACGCTTTCTTCTATAAATGTCTGTTCATCCTGTCTCTTCAGATTTCAGTTGAAAGGTAATAACTTCATCAAAGATTCCTTACGCTAACCTGATTTTTTCTTCTCTCTCTCTCTCTCTTTCTCTCTTTCTCTCTCTCTCTCTCTCTCTCTCTCTGTGTGTGTGTGTGTGTGTGTGTGTGTGTGTGTGTGTGTGTGTGTATTTAATATATTGTATCAATTGCTCCACATGAAGTTACTAAAGTTTTTTGCCTTTGTTTTTTCTCTTTGGAGAGCCAAGATCATGCACCCTTCGCTTCCCTCACAGGCTGGCTCTGTTCTTGACTTTAGAAATTGATTGTAAGTGACATAAAGAACATCTAAAGTGATTCTCCAATTTCAGTTCTTACAGAACATTGTGTATGGATTGAACTTCTTTGTGTGTGTTTCAGTATGTGAAAGGCCCTTTACATATTCCTTTATTCAATAGATATTTACTGAACATTTATTGAATACCAGCCCTGTACTGAGTGCTTGAATTATATAAATTAAGCAGATCTTTGTTCTTGCAGCATACATCCCAATGGTAACCATACGTCATTCCTAGTCCCTATGATGCCTCTTCAATATAGATATTAGCTCAACCATTTCTCAAGTAAGAAGAGAGCTGCCCCAAGGATGATCCTGGCAGCAGGTGATGAGCATGGTCATATTGAGCACAGAAGAACATTGAAAGGATTCAGAAAAAGCCAGGCTTGTTGCAACTTGAGTTTAGTCAATAGGAGGCTTCCTGGAATGTATGAGTCCTAAATTGGCTCTTAGAGGAAATCATTATTTAAATTCAAAGGCAGAAATATAATGCTCATTTTCTTTGTCGCAAGTCAACAGGATGACCCAGAGAAAGCCAGGATGAAAGGACGAAAATCAAGTGTTTGCTTGATGTAGTCAGCAGCATACACTAAACTTGTGGGATAGCAGTGGTGGGAGTAACTCCAATCTGTTAAAACGAGGATCCTTTATCTAGAGAACACAGTGTTTTATTAGCATTATCTGCATGGGAATGACAGGAGCAGCACTGATTTTCATGCTAGCATGTCACATGCGTTATTATAATTATGTTGATTGCATTAGTGCCCGGAGATGAATCTTTAGAAAACAACTATTAGAATTGCTGAAGAGATTCCTAATACATGGTGGCTTGATTGCTAGGAGACTCAGATAGGAGAAAGAGACAGAAAGTGGAGAAATTTATGTTAAAATGTTGATCACGTAGTATGTAAATACAATTGTTCAAAAAGCCTGTATTTGTTAATGCATCAGACAATTATGAAACAGTTAAAATTTAACTTACGTCAAAGACCTTTTAGAAACTTCTTTATTGAGATAGATTTCAAATACAGTGTACTGCTCATATTTAGTGTGTGAAAAAGTTTGAAGCCATCACAATAATTAAGACTGATCAAAAACATAGGCCCAGTTTTATAGCTTTTAGTCCTAGCTTCTTGGAATTCTGAAACAGGAGGATGACAGGCATTCAGGAGTTAAACCAAGCAACATACCAAGACCAGGCAAGGAGAGGGGACAAAACCACACTCATGTTTTGTTTGTGTAAGTTTTCTTGTACCTATGTGTAATTACTCTTATCTACCCTATACTTTTTCTCATTCCTACAAATGATATGTAATTTCTTTTTTTTAATTTATTTTCTTGTATGTGTTTTGATTGCATATATGTCTGTGCAGTGCCTTCAGAGATGCTAAGAGGGTGGTGGATCCCTTGGAACTGCAGTTGCAGGTGGTTGTTAGCCACCATGTTAGTTTAGAATTGAACTTTGGTCCTCTGGAAGAGCAGTCTGGACTCTTAACTGCTGAGCCATCTTTCCAGCCCCAATTCATGTTTTCTATTGCTGTGCATTAGGTTGCTTTTCTTAGAAATTTTACATGAATGAAGTCGTGCAGTATATATTCTTCTTGTGAAGGAACCAGTCTGGCTTCAGTCAAAGCATAACGGTGAATTATGTCTTATTCACTGGCATAATTCTTTGAGATCTATTCATGTTATAGGCTATAGTCATAGTTTACTGTTTAATTGCCAAGTAGAATTGTGCTTCTTATATGTAGATGCCATAATTTACCTACTTCTGTGCTGGTAGAAATGTCTGTTGTTTCTATTTTGGGGCTGTTGTAAACATCTGCCAGTAAGTCTTTATATGGTTTTAGGCTTTCATTTCTCTTCTCTAAGAATCTAGGTGTGGAATGACTGGATGTTAGTTTATCTGAAAAATTTAAGCAACACACCAACATTTCCAGAGGGCCTGTTGCATGATCCATCCCACCTGTAAGCGTATGAGATTTTAGTTTTCCCACATTTTAAAGAAGTGTCACCTTGGCCAGTCTTTTTATATGATGATGATGATGAGGAGGAGGAGGAAGAGGAAGAGGAAGAGGAGGAGTCTTTTTTATAAAAATATGATGATGATGGTGGTAGTGGTGATGATGATGATGATGATGATGATGATGATGATGATGATGTGGTGTGTGTGTCTATGAGGAGGTGGATGCCCTGTGTGGGTATGTGTGAGGGAGTACTGATGCCAGCCGAGGAACTTTTGGTCAGTTGTGAGCTGTCTAAGGTGGCTGTTGGGAATTGAACTCAGGTCCGCTGCAAGGGCAGTATGACTCTTAACCACTGATCCATTGCTTCAGCCCCTTGGCTAGTCTTTCTAACTGTAATCCTTTCATAGCGTATGGTGCTACTTCATTGTTGCTAGCAGATGATGTTGAGTCGGGTGTGGAGACAGTCTCACTATGTAGCTCTGGCTGGTCTGGAAGTTACTGGGTAGACCAGACCAGTCTTGAAATCATAGAGGCTGACCTGCCTCAGCCTCTGCCTCCCAGTGCTGAGATTCAGGACATGCACCATCACATGTTTATGATCTTACGGGGTTTGGGGTTGGCCTTTTGCTTGTTTCCTTTTAATGAGGACGTTTAGTTGTTTTTCTACAATTTCTTGAAAATGTTTCCTTCCTCCACTGGATTGTATTTGTATCTCTGTCTGTAGGTATGAGACCATATATGCTGTGCAAGTGAATATTTAGATTGTCTGTTCTTTTACAGAGTAGGATAGCACTGTGTTGGTGATTGGGAATTGATAAGTCTTGAAATTGGATCTAACCTTCTTGTCCATCTTTAAGTATTATTTTGGTGATTGGAAAATTTCTTCAGAAAAGCTCTACATGAATTTTAGAGCCCCTGTTCTCACTGCTACAAAGTAAACTGGAATTTTGGTTAGAACTGCATTGAATATGTAAACATAGGTCTATTTAGGGTCAATTTACACTTTAACAATATTCCCATGGGGCCAGGGGTCTGGCTAAGTGATACAGAATTTCCCTGGCCTGCACCGGGCTCTTGGTACCATCTACAGCACATATCCTGCCCCCAGTAAGGTGAATCTTTATTGGTTTTTCCTTTTAATTTTGTTTTAATATTTGTGTGTGTGTGTGTGTGTGTGTGTGTGTAGTCTCAAAATTCTATTCTTTCCTTTCCCTGTGTGGTCAGATTTAGTTTTCGATATTATGTGTTTTTGATGCTACAATAAATGCTACTTTAGCATTTCAGTTCTGACTACAGATTGTAAGTGGATAGAAATGTATTTTTGGACATCATTCTTGTGATCTGTAATATTACAGATTGAATCAGATTGTCTACATCGATCAGGGGTTAGAAACCTTTTTCTTCAAACTCCTTTAGCAGGTATTTTCAGCTTGTGGGTTGGATGGTCTGTGTGGTGGTGGCTTCTCTGCCTGGTGTAGGGAAAACAGTTGCAGTTAATACATAAGCAATTGGGGAAGTTTCCTACCAGGCTTAGTCATGGAGACTGCTGCAGGCTACACGGGTCATCTCTGTCATCTGGGAAAATCAGCAACCTGCTCTACCATCTCCCATCTCACTTGTCTTTCCCTTCCTTTCCTTTCTTTGGTGTTCTTTCTGGGAGTACTTAATGTGTTGGGTAGAATAGAGGAAAGCAGATGTGTGTCTCTCATGTATAATTGCAGGGGAAGCACTCTGTCTCAGTAATAAGTACTGTGTTAGTACTAAGTACTGGCGTAGGTACTGGCATAGGTCTCTCTGATATGCCCTCTCTCTTACCAGCAGGTGTGAATGCTACTGTAGGTCTATTGTAAGTCTTCTTTCCATTCTAATCTAGCTATAGTTTGACAAAAGTTGGTATTTGTTTCAGGATATTTGATCACACTGTGAACCCCAAGATTGAGTTACTTACACTTGGCCTCAAACTAATTCTAGCAATCTGTTGTAATCTTCTGGTTCCTCCTCATTCTCTGGCTCATTCTGTCTTCACCTGTGTCTAGCTTGTTCTCCCTCTGCAACCTCTCTCTAAAACTCTCCTGGTAAAACTGCTACCCGTCCCTCTTTCTTTTTTCTATGCACTGCTCTAAGTAACCTCTCTATTCTCTCTGTTCTCATGAGAGTATATCTCATTGGGTATATCCTATTCTGTCAAATCTTTCTCTGACTCCTCACTTTGTTTGCCACTCAATTAGACGTCACTTTCAAACGTGGGTGCTTCCTTCTGCAAACTAACTTCATCTTCATTGTTTTGGATTAAAGGCATGTATTAAGACCACATCTGTGTTCCATCTAGTGGAATTAAAGGTATGTGCTAAGGGATGAACCACACCACAACTAGAAAGAAACAGGTTTTTCTCAGTAAATAGCACTATCCTGGGGTTCACATTGTGATCAGATATTTTGTAACAGATATTTATTTTCTCTTTTTTGTTTTTTGTTTTCCCCCAAAGGAGCTCTGGCAAAGTTTTATTAAAGGAAAAATTTTCTTGTTTACTTCTCACCAGTCTGTTCTGGCATGCTTCTAATAATATCAAAATCACCTGGGTCAATGATAGCCAGTGTATGTACTTTGTAATATTTTCCACATGCTGTACCCAACTCAATATTATTGCCACTGTAGTGATGGACACCAGTTTTAGCGAACATGGCATTGAACTCTATTTCAGATTTCCTCAGAACTGGGCAGTTGTTGGCAAGGATCACCAACTTTACTTTGCCTTGTTTGATCATCTTCAATCTGTTTGTAACCCATCACATACTTTCCACTTTTCATAACAAGCTGGAGCCTAGAGTTGATCGACTCTAGAGACTTTTTCCGTCTTCTTTGTGACCACCATCTTCCTGCCTTAGGTGCAGGACAACCCCCAACCAAGATCAGCCACCAAGATGACCGGGGAGCGAAGAAAAAAAAAGAGGTCTTGCTCTTTTTGTAATCAGTATTAGAATTGTCAAATGTTTTTTCCGTGATCATAGAGTATTTGCATAGGTTTTCCTTTTCTTTTTGAGCTTTTGAGAGCAATAATCAGATTGATAAGCTCCCATTGTCAGCCCCCCCTTGTGTGTGTGTGTGTGTGTGTGTGTGTATGTATGTGTGTGTGTGTGTGTGTATGTGTGTGTGTGCGTGCGCACACAGAGCAAATGAAACTCAGAGCCTTCCTTATATAGAAAGTTCTCACACTAAAGTGCCCTAACTCAGCCTTGTTGAGAGGTTTTCTTTCCTGCTTTTCTTGTGGAGTCTCTGTGTAGCCCCAACTGTCCTGGAACTTACTCTGTAGACCAGACTGTCCTCAAACTCACGGAGATCTGCCTGTCGCTGCCTCCCAAGTGCTGGTATTAGAGATACGTGACACCACTGCCATCCTGATAGGTTTTCTTATGTTTAACCTATCTTATATTGTTGAGAGAATCCCTTCTTGACCGTGGTATATTGTCATTTTATTTAAACTTTTGTTCATGTATTCTTGCATTTTTCCTGATGGATTTTAAATATGCCTCTAACTAACATAGGGAAAATAAATTTTTTGATGTAAAATATCTCATTTTTATTAAAAGAAAATAATTATGATTAAAAGAGACAAAATGATTAACTGTCTTCATTCTTGATTTTTTTTTCCTTAAAAGTTATGCAGTTAAAGCTGGAGAGATGGCTCAGTGGTTAAGAGCACTGGCTGCTCTTCCAGAAGATCTAGGTTCAATTCCCAGTCCCCTACATGGCAGCTTTACAACTGTCTGTAACTTCAGTTTTAAGAGATCTGACATTATGACACAGACATATATGTAAGCAAACCACCAGTGCACATAAAATAAAAATAAATCATTAAAAATATGTAATTGAGGTAGACATTCTTGAGTAGGCTATGCTAACAGGAACAGAGAGTTGGAAACAAGCCTTATATGGTTTTGTCCGACTTTGATTATTAATGATGAATAAGTCCAGTGCTCCTATGATCTGGTTGTTACTTTGTTTTGTGTATTATTTATTTTTCTTATGCTATAGCAAAATACCTGACAGAAATGTCTTTAGGAAGCGCAGATTTGCATGGCTCATGGTTTGAGAAGGTGCAGTGGGACCATCTTGAGACATGGTGGCATTGTGTGAGGCAGCTGGTTACCTTGCTTCTGCGTTCAGGAAGCAAAGAGAGATGAATGCTGGTCTTCAGCTGGCTTCCTCCTTTTTGCTTCTTTATTCAGTCCCAGGGCCTATGTGATAGTGCCACCCATGTTCAGGTTGGCCTGTCCTTTTCAGTTAAACCTCTCTATAAACTCACTCTTAAAGATGGACCCAGAGGTGTGCTTCCTAGGTCCTTAAGGTCTGCCAAGTTGACAATAATGATTAACCTCCTCAGTAATGGGAGGGACATGGGCTTTCAGTCGCTAGTCAGGTCTAAGTTTGAATCTGGACATCCATGGGCCTTTGATTTCCCACTTTGGACAACACTGGTATAATAAGGATTAGTATATGACAGCAGTGAATAATACCATGCATCTGGTAATGGCAGTTTAAACTAACCACAACTTCTGTTTCCAGGATCATAGCAACTCAGGCCTCTCCATCCCTTCTCCACATTTCTCCACACTTATCCTTATGACTTTTTTAAGTAGACATCAGTCTTCCGCTAGAGAGAACAGCAGTGACTTGACAGTTGGTTGTCCAGCACAGCAGGCAATGGACTTGCTCTTGGAACACTGGATTTTTTCCCTGTCCCTTGAGTACTCTAAAAGGCCAGATTTGGTGAGACACTACTGTAAAATATTGAGGATGGTTCTTGGCATACAGTAAATGCCCAGATCTGTTCTGCCTTGACATCCCCGACTCCCTCCACCCCACTTGACTCCCATGCACCAATGCTGGGAACTGAATCCCATGTCAAATTCCTTCTTTTCACAGTGAATAATATTCCATTCATAGATATATGATACTTCATCTACTTAGCACATTTGTTTTTTTTTTTTACATCCATGTTTAAAGGAAGCCTAAATATATACTTCACTTTATATTTTACAAACCTCGAGAATCTTACTAGTCATTTTTGTGGAACAGTTCCATATACAACATGATTTCAAGTGTGGAAGGTGCTTTTAATATTTTTGCCTTTGTTTTGTAAATGGTAATAGAACCTACATGTAATCATGGGACATCCAAATCTGTTCCTATACATCGTCCCAATACCTCTGGGTGGAATTACAGGCATTGCCCCTCTGTCAAATCTGTAGGAACTAACACCTTCGAATTACAATTGCTCTCCACAGATAGTCATATTATGGAATTTGACCAGAAGTAACCTTTGCAATTTTCATTAGAATAAAGGATCATTCACCTTAAATTTAACCTACCTACATTACATCTTCTTGTTGGTGCCTCCCCTCTTCCTGTTCCTTGGGGTAGAATAAGCATTTCAGGCAACTATCATGTTTTATTTGACTAGAGAAAGAGGAGTATCTCTGTGTTGCCAGTGGCCGAGGAGGTAATCACCAGGAGTTCCCTCTGATATAGGGCTGTGAACAGAGTGAATTCTTGAACCTTAGCAAAGAGTCTGAACCTTTCTTTACTGAGAAGGTGGAGGGTTGTCTTCGTTCCCTGCAAAGTGAGAGGAATGCTACTTGGTGTTAGAGCATAGACCTTCTAATTTTTACTGCACCCCATTAATGGTGCATATTTAGTTTCTTCCATCCATTTTATCTTGAGCTTTGTGTATTGAGAAGTCAGGCAACTCTGATAGAACAGCACTGAAGTTCTCCTTCATATATGCACTCTCTTGGGGTTCTACATACTTGAAACCTGCTGTGCAGATTTGTAACAGGATATACTGGGAATCTGGGAGAGCTGGACCATATTGACAGGGATGGTTGTTCCTCTGGCTGAGATGCTGGGAATCTGGGAGAGCTGGACCATATTGACAGGGATGTTTGTTCCTCTGGCTGAGATGCTGGGAATCTGAGAGAGCTGAACCATATTGACAGGGATGGTTGTTCCTCTGGCTGAGATGCTGGGAATCTGGGAGAGCTGGACCATATTGACAGGGATGGTTGTTCCTCTGGCTGAGATGCTGGGAATCTGGGAGAGCTGGACCATATTGACAGGGATGTTTGTTCCTCTGGCTGAGATGCTGGGAATCTGAGAGAGCTGAACCATATTGACAGGGATGGTTGTTCCTCTGGCTGAGATGCTGGGAATCTGAGAGAGCTGGACCATATTGACAGGGATGGTTGTTCCTCTGGCTGAGATGCTGGGAATCTGGGAGAGCTGGACCATATTGACAGGGATGGTTGTTCCTCTGGCTGAGATGCTGGGAATCTGGGAGAGCTGGACCATATTGACAGGGATGGTTGTTCCTCTGGCTGAGATGCTGGGAATCTGGGAGAGCTGGACCATATTGACTCTGGCTCTTCATTGCTGGGTTGCAGTGTGGTCCCACGATGGCCACCTCTTCTCATTAAAGAGAAGTTGGAAATTTGATGTTTTTCCCCCCCCTGATTTATCCTGTTTTGAACTTTTCAACTAACCTCTAAACCTGAACTAGATATACAGAACCTAGATCTTTCACCATCTTTTTTTTCTCTTTTTTTTTTAAATTTTTTTCACCATCTTTTTAAAGAAAGATTTATTTTTATTTTATATGTTTGAGTGTTTGCCATATATATCTTCAAGTTTGTGCTTACTAACTAGGCCAGAAGAGGGTGTCACATCCCCTGGAACTGAACTTATAGGTGGTGTGATCCACCTTGTGGTGCTAGAAACTTAACCCAGCTCCCCTTTGCAAGAGCAATAGGCATTCTTAACCCCCTGAGCCATAGCGCCAGCCCTAGAACTTACCAGCTTAATCAGTAAGGGTGTGAAATACTTCACAGTATTAAGTACATTCACATATGCACAACCAACCTTCAGTCAGATCTCTTGGCAAATCTAAAACTTTGTTCCCAACCAACAACTTATCCTTTCCCTCCCTCCAGTGACTGTGGACTGACATTGTCATTTGTCTTTATTAATTTGGTTACTGTGGCGATTCACTAGTAGTTGAGTTTATAGGGCATTTGCCTTTCTGTGCCGCTTTCCCTCACTCAGCTGACTCTCCTTTGGGCTTAATTCAGGTAGTATATGTTAGTATGTCCACCTTGAAACTTCAACTGAAATGTACAAACCAGTTGTTGTTGTTGTTATTGTTACTGCTGTTGTTTGTAACAATAGATACCACTTTGCTTAACAGCTAACTTTTTGTTGTTTTTGTTTGCTCGGTTGCTTGTTTACTTTGAGACAGAGTCTCATGTTGCAGCCCTAGCTAGCCTGGAACTCACTGTGTAGACTAGGATGACCTCAAACTCAAAGAAATCTGCCTGCCTCTGCCTCCCAAGTGCTGGGATTAAGGCTTACATAATCACACCTAGTTAAATTTAGAAAACAACTTAAAGCGTTATGTAATCTTGCCAAAACATGACTTCTAGCAACTGGATTTTGCATTGGCCTATGTGGATAATAAAAGTAAACATGAGAATTATTTAGCCCATTACTGAAGGTTGTTAGAAATTATAGATGACCTCCTCGCGTTGTCACACCGAAAGAGCTAAATTCCTTGTACTCGATATAATAGAAATTTATGGAACATTAGGTTTGTGCTTTTGTGCCTGTGCCACCCCTCTCTCTCCCTCCCCCTCCCTCTCCTCCCCCTCCCTCTGTGTGTGTGTCTGTCTGTGTAGAGATGTTCCCTCAGACATGTGCCTGTGTGTGTGTAAGACCGAATTAAACTTTGTGTATCATTCTTCAAGCACTGTCTACCCTGTTTTTAGACACAGAGTCTCTCAATGGCTTATAACTTGTCCAGTAACCAAGGCTGGTTGCTCCCTGAGCCTCTGGATCCACGTCTCTTTGCCTCCCCAGCTATGGGATTGCAAGTGTGCACTAGCACATGCAGTTATTTACATTTCCAAGTGTGAGTCATGGAGACTAAACTCCTGGTCCCATGCCTGTGCAGCAAGCACTTTACTGCCATCTCCCAAGTCCTGTCAGAATTGTTTGTGGATACTGAACACTCGGTATCTGTCTAGCTGAAACCCAAAAACAAACTTGGCAATCATCATTCTCTCTTGGAATCTGTAGCATACAGGACTTCACTCAGGCGAGCAGACACGAACTGACTGTAGAATGGATGAGGCTTCATCAGTTGTCTACTCACTAATAGTTGGAACACTGACGTGGAAATGTATTCTATTGTTTAGATCAGCCCCATTGAGCAGAGCATGGAGTAGAGTACTTCCAATTAAGTTTCTGCTTACAGTGCAGGGATATATAGTCAGGCCGATTCACGTTAGGGGGCTAGTATGCTCCTTGATTTGACTATGGCTAAGGGTTTCCTTCATAGCTAATAGCAAGGAGTTACCAGAGTATTTAGATGAGTAAGAGCTGACCCGTGTGTGTGTGTGTGTGTGTGTGTGTGTGTGATCAAAAAATTTTGTTTTAGGTGCTATGAAGAATCAGAAATAATAGCCAAAGGCAGTAGTGTTGCATGCCTTTAATCCCAGCACTTGGGAGGCAGATGCAGTTGGATCTCTGTGAGTTCAAGGCTAGCTTGGTCTACAGATCGAGTTCTGAGACAGCCAGGGCTACACATAGAGAAACCCTGTCTAGATTTAAGAAGGAAAAGGAGAAAAGAAAACCGGAAGTAGAAGAGAAGATTAGGGATGGTTTCTGCCTCACTGTCAGCAAGTACCTCCTACTCCTATCCCTCTTCCTTGACTGTGAAGCCCTAATGAAAAGCTGAGCTTCCATGCACGCCTGGTCCTTCACCAGCCCTTCACATTAATTGCCTCTCTGACTGTGCCCTTTCTCTGGTAAACAGGTGCCCTTGGGACCGTGTTCTTAAAGATTACTTTGTGGATGCTGGCATGGATGCTGACTCTGGGATTTATGTCCTGGTGTCCCTTTGAAGGCCACATTTAACTGCTGAAGAGATTTGCTAGGGTTGTGTTCAGCCTAAATTAAATGTAAATATAACACACCAGTGGGATCTGTTACGACAGAGTACAAAGATCCTTTGCCGCCTCCTCATCTTCCCTTCTTCTTTAATTAGCCTCTTTGACCTGATAAAATCATTCGGAGGATGATTCTTTTAGTGCTTTTTATATCAGAACCTTTCCTGAGCTTTGTTTGTTTCTTAGTTTGGGGAGGGGCTCTTTTTCTTTTCTTTTTTTTTTTTTTTTTTAATTTTTTCTCTTTCCTTTTCTTTAGATTTAGATACTCTCATAGCCTGCCTGGTTTCTGTGGGACAAGATGGGTCATGTGGGGTGTTCCTATTTACACTTCCCAGGTTCAAGGCTCACTTGGAGGGAACAGAAACAGCCCTCTATTTTAATATTGGGAATTCTCTTCAAGTGAAGGCTGAGGTATAGCCAGGTAGAGACAAAGACTGTTCCAACATTCATTTGAAGTATCCAGCAACATGCTGCAAGTTTTAGACTCCTGTTGGGATATTGTGTACACGACGCTTTAACAGGTACAAGTGTGTCTCTGCAGTCTTGACAGTATAACTAATGGGAATGGCTCAGTGTGCTCTGGGTCCGTCGTGTTAAGTGTGAGTGAGCACAGCACCTGACCTGCATTCCAAGTGGAATAAGCAAACCCCACTTGACCTCAGAGTTAGCGCTGCCCCTTCCGCCAGAGCTTCAAGTGACTGTTGGAAGCAAGCTTCCCTGTGCTGTTGCTGTGAAGTGTGTGCTGTCTGCCCTGTGCCACTTACAGTTAATGTGGCAATCACGAAAGCTCTTTTGGCTCATCGCAGAAAGAAAACACAAATAGGCAAAGTAGAAGAAATAAAGTCACCCTGTACCCAGATGCTTAGTCATTATTATATCTAGATTGATAACCATGCCTGTGGGTCTTCCTCTGTACATAGATGGTGTGTTCAGATGAGTGCCCTGTACATCTATCTTAATGTAACTTGCTCTCTACACTACTTTTGTAAAACAAACATGTGATTTTTATCTCTTGACACTTAATACAACTGCCATATATGATTGGTAAGAACTCGGTTCTTCCGATATGTTGCGTGGCAGCTTTCAGTCACCTACTCTGATTATAGAGTGTGTCCAAAGATGGTTTCTTTCCTCTCTCTCCCTCTGACCCCCTACCCCGCGCACGTGTGCTCTCAACATGCTAGTCAGTTTTTGTCAACTTGGTACAAACTAGAGTAACCTGGAAAGAGGGAACCTCAATTCAGGAATTGCCTTCACCAAATTGGCCTGTGGTTTTCGGATCATTTTCTTGATTTATGATTGATGGTGGGTGAGGCGAGGTTGTCATAGTTAGTGGAGCTACCTCTGGGCAATAGATGCGAGGTTGTATCCTGCTCTGACTTCCCTCAGTGATGACGACGAGGAAGTGTAAGTCAGTTTATGCCTTTGCTACTCCATGTTACTTTTGGTCTTGTTTTATCATACAAACCAAGAAGCAGACTTGGTTGCTAAACCTGGATCTAGGTTGTCTTCAACCTGTAATCTTCCTGTTTCTACCCATAGCCCTGGAAGTATAGGCAAATGCCTAACCACACCTAGCTTTTATTTGGGTGCTGGGAATCTGAACTCAGGACCTCATGATTGCAAAGCAAACACAGTTGCTGTCCGACTTGCCTCCTTCACCCCCAAGAATGTTCCTTAGGGAGAGTGGTATTACCAACTGTCATCCTAGAGAACAAGCAAGAACACATATGGCTGTCACTGTTCTTATTCACTTGCAAAATATTCTTGGCCATTAGTAGTTCCTAATTAGTAATGGCATGCTTCTTTGGCTTTATATTATGAGTGATCGCCAAGACAAGGGTAGACTCTTGATAACTGTGGAATTTATTTTCAACTAGAGCTGTCCTTCGTGTAACACAGGCTGCAGCATCTCCTAACAGGAAACGGAATGAGAAGGATGTCTTAGATAACGTGCCTTTTTCCTGTTGCTCAGTTGTCACTAGAAATATGTGTAAGTCTTTATTGAATTCCATATGCGCACACATGTCCATGCATGTGTATGCTTCTTGCTGGTGGGTTTCAGTTGGCACTGTTGATGAGTAGTCGGCTTGCTACCCTATCTCAGCAGTTCAGCTGGCCTTGGCTGTAGGTCTGTTTTCATGTTCTCCAGGGAACCAGTACTCTGGCTGCGAGCATGCTGGCTCATCTGTTTTTACACTGTCACTGCACTGGCTATAAAGCCTTTGGAGCCATGTTGTTGGTTGGCAGTGAGGAGCCAGGAGATCTATTCTGTCACAGGCATTTAATGATGATAAAACATTAGCGAAGCACTTTGAGAGCAGTTTTGACAAGTGGTCCCTCTGCTAAAGACCTTGGCTGCAGGTTAGAATACTATTAGGAAATCAAACTGTTAGGCAAATAAATCTTTAGGTTGCTATTGAACTTGGGATGAGGCTATGCCTATTTTTAATTTCCCAGCGGACTGGTGAATAGCCATTACATGGCCTACTATTTTTATTTTTTATTCCTTTGGTCTTCATATTGTTAGTATTGTAGATTGGATGACAATTCTTTTTCCACAGTTATTTCAAGATTTCTGCAGATAGTTATTTATAAGAGATCTTTAAAAAAAAAAAAACTCATTCATTCTTCTGCCATATAATTGTCTCTTTGCCTTGGCTGGATCTATTCAGTGAAGAAGAAAATTCAGAATTAGACATGGAAGGAGGCCAAAAACAGGGGCAGAAGATGGCAGTGGAAATATCCAAATCAGGACACTTGTAAAAGCACATTGTGATTGTAAAGGAAGGGATCTTTAAAATAGATCTGTTCTGCCCCTACCCCTCTTCTTTTTTTCTTTTCTAAGAGATTTATCTAGTTTTGCAGCTTTGTCTGAGGCGGGGAACCGCTCCATGTTTGTGCAGTCTCTCGTGTGCTCCATTCTCTGTTCTGATCGCTTTACCCTTTGGCCAGTATGGTGGCTGAAACAGTAAAGGTGTAAAGCAGAGAAAAAAGGGAGACTGACTGTCCACGGTTCAGTCTTAGGTTCCTGACTTTGAGCTCTAATTTTCTCTGTCCCTTCTCCCTGTAGCCTTCTTCCTTCTGCTCTTTAGTTATTTGAGTCAGGTTTCTTTGTCATTCTGCAGGGATTGGTCTGGGCACTTGACTGGGCACTGAGGGACTGAAGAAAGGACAGACTTACAGACACACGTACAGAAAAGCTGGGTGGGCCATGTTTTCTGATAGAGATACACTGTGGTAGTCTCTCTTCTATTCCTGGGAAGAGACAACTCTTATAAGAGAAAGCATTTAATTGGGGGCTTGCTTAGAGTTTCAGAGGTTCAGGCAAATGGTCAGCAGTTGTCATCATGGTGGCACACATGGCACTAGAGCAATAGCTGAGAGCTGCATCCTAATCCACAGGTTAGGGGAACACTGGTGCAGGCATTTGAAACCTCAAAGCCCACCCCCAGTGACACACCTCCTCCAACATGGCCACTACTACTCTAACAAGGCCACACCTCCTGATCCTTCTCAGAGTACCACTCCCTGGTGATTAAGCATTCAAATACTTGAGCCTGTGGGGCCATTCTGATTTAAACACTACAGGCAGCAACAGCCACAGCAGGTTTTCTAACCTATAGGAGACTTGGTGGAGCATAATCTCACACTGTAGTCATCCCAGAGGAGGAAGCCATAGTTGATAATTTTGGTATATACTGTCCACATTTGCACACACATTTCATTCTGGGCTTCCTCCTCCAACCAACAGTGTTTCATGTAGCCCAGGTTGACCTCAGACTTCTGTTCTCCTCCTTTCATTCTCCAAGTACTGAAAGTAAGTCATTTACAATCACACTTGGCTTCTCTCCCTTAATTTTAAGAAACATTCATTTATTTTGTGTACATGTGTGTAAAATATGTGCTGCATATGTGCCACAGCGTGTGTGTGTGTGTGTGTGTGTAGGTCAGAGGACAACCTGTGGGACTTGGTTCTCTTTACTACGTGGGTTCCAGAGTTGGCAACAAGTGTTTTTACCCACTGAGCCGTCTCCCCAGCCCTTTCCCGCCCCTTTGAAGCTTAATGAAACAGGTAGTGGGAACCTACTACCTTCTCTTCAGAGAGAGATGGGTCTAGTGGTGTGGGAGAGAGGCGGGCAGAGAAGGGCATCAGTTGCACTTACTAGAAATAAGAGAAACATCTGAGATCAAGGGAATTGAGGCCTTTTGGATGAGGTCTTTTAAGGACAGTGGGATGGAGCTCATGGGTAGACCATCTAGATAAGGTGTTCTGTTTTGTTTGGTTTGGTTTTTGTTTGTAAGGCTGGAAATTGAACCCAAGGCATCATATCATATGCAAGGCACTCTTCCATTGAACCTTTCCCTTGCCCTGTGCACTTTACCCATGTCCTTATCTATAAATTTAAGATAACATTGCTTTAGAGACTGTTTACGAGAAATAAAAGATTTGTTGGCTACATCTGTGTAGAGACATCTATTTCTGTTACTGGAAATCAGAACCTGCCCTTGCCCTGCTGTGAGTGTTAAGGTCTTAGAGATCTGCTTCTCCCCACATAACCTCACAAACATACTTTAGCTCTCTTTGCATTTCACAAAACATATTTTATTTAGATCAGCCTTCACCAGAGGCCTTGGTCATCTTCCTGATAATGGATTTTCTTTTCAGACAAAGATGAATTGAGTGTTTTGAAATGTTGGTCTTTTCTTGGTATGTCTTTTTCTTGTTTGTATTGGCTTCTTTGTTTTGTAATGAAACAGAGTCCCATGTGTGGTCTTCAGAGACTCTTTCCTAACTCATCACCTAGGGTGGTGATAACTAAGCTGACTGTAAGGACCTGCGTCCAACTCAAGCCCAAGCTCTACGCTATTGCTTAGTAGGTGACTAGGTAATTGGCCCTCCCTGGCCATCTTGAGCCTGACATGCAGAGATGGGACTTGGTGTCCCCATGTCCACTTCTGTTTGTTTCAGGTCTTTCTCCCTCCTGTAGTCACTCCTCTGGGTTGAGTACAATACTAGGTGGTTATGAATAGCCTTGAATGTAAAGGGCACTCAGTAACTCATCTGTTCTGAGTGTTCATCCTACCCTAGTCAGAGTGACCCTCATCAAGACAAGAAATGTCAGTCAGTACTGGTGAGAATATGGGGAGAAACACTGTTGTCAAAACTGTAAACCACTGCTCCTGGGAATGGAAGCTAGGAAGCCATTCTGAGAAAGATTCTGCTTAGCCATTTAGCCTTTCCATCAGAAAGGCACCCCCTGCTGACTGCACACAAGCTAGTAGAGGGATATATTGGTTCCTAGTACTATAAGGTGAGCTCTCCATCCTATTAGTGACATTAGTGATAAACATGCACTATCCCATACAGGCTCTGCAAGAGAAATCTGCAGTTGCATGGCTGAGTGACTGAGGCCATTGTGAATTTGAAGTTCACGTGTGAGCAGGGTTGCCGCAGTCTCCTCCAGACTTGATAGAGCTGGAGGTTATTCTCTTACAATGTCTCATCGCATGCCTGGTCAGTTTTTGCTGGCTGTTGGCAGGAGGCCACAGGGACTTCTCTACAAGTTTGCTTTAAGTGACCTCAGGATGTAACATCTGCTTTTGCAAAACAAGAGAGCAAAGACAACACACTGAAAGTTGAGGTGTCTTTTAGGATTTATCCACTTCAGAAAACTCCATCATCCTGACACACTAGTCCCTTCAGTGGTAGGGCACTACCATGGAGCTTCAGAACCCAGGGACAACCAGGTACACTGCTTCCTACCCCGAGTTGTATGGTGTTCTCAGTGAATGATCTATTCTGTTTGTTACCAGCCCAGCTCATACCTCTCACCGTTACTTTAGGTGTTAAGAGCCATGGAAACCATCCACATAATGAGTGATTGAAATGGAGAGTTGTGTTTTGTCATTAGACTCTTCTGGAAAGGCCCAATAAAGGGTAGCTGATTAAAAATCATTGTGAAATTAGTTTTAGATGAGGTCTGTAAAAATTTTAAAACATCCATAAAAACTCAAAACACTCAGATTGCTTTGCAACTGCCTCTAGTATCAATCCATTCCAAATAAATCACAGTTGGAGATCATAGCCTCTGACTTATAAGCGTGACTTATTCCAAGAAAGAGCTTCCAAACAGGGAGTCTAGGTTCAAAACTAAATTCTCAGTGTACTTTAAAAGATGGGTTAAACAATGAATGTGTGTGTATGTGCTAAAGTAAAGGACTTTGAACTTATATGAGTTTTTGTCTGATTTCTTGTCCTTTTGCATCTGATTTTAGTAATTTACTATTTACTGAACATAGTTATGTTAGAAAGATCAGTTTTAGCTTATGAGGTAGTCTCAAGTTTCTTATCTACTAATTATTACAAAAAGCAGTTTACCACACTGTGTTCTAAGCAAAAGCATTGTCATAACTGTCCATTCTAAGATGTGTGGGTTCCTTCTCTTTAATGATCCAGGAATTAAAGCACACTCTACAGTCAGTGACGTTTTGGAATTTAGTTGACGGTATATAGTTTCTTCTTAAATTATGGTTTATGCCTTAGATTTGGTAATGTGTTTCATGGTTTTTAGGTCCTGGAAAAAAACTTAAATATCTGAGTTATAGGTGTGTGTGGTTTTTTTTTTTTTTTTTTTCGAGACAGGGTTTCTCTGTATAGCCCTGGCTGTCCTGGAACTCACTCTGTAGACCAGGCTGGCCTCGAACTCAGAAATCCGCCTGCCTCTGCCTCCCAAGTGCTGGGATTAAAGGCGTGCGCCACCACTGCCCCTAGGTGTGTGTTAAAAGTGGAGGTAGGTGTTTCTGCCCAATTGAGGCTTCACTGAGTCTACTTCAGTTTGTTAATAAAGTTCAGAGCAATGCAAACTCATATTAAACTCTTTTTACACATTGATAAGAAACGTGTTGTCTGGTGGCTCAGTCTCAACTGTTTATTGAGACAAATGATATATATTAGTCCCAGACTTTTTTCAACTTGAACATAAAAGTCCAGGTCTTTTCTTGATCTATCAGTGCACTTTCTCTTATGTCTTTTAATAATGAAAAGAAATGGAAGGGAGTGTATCAAGCCTGTCCAATCGACGATGCCCTGTCTGGTTTTAGTAAGATAAAAGAAATAAGCTCAGGGGTTGTGTCGCATGGTAGGCTGGCTATAGACAGTGATCATGTATCTTGTACATCCAAAGGCTAGAAGAAAGAGTTTTAATTGCTTTTACTATAAAGAAATGGCAAATGCACTTGGGCATGGCAGCCACAGTCCTAGCACTATAGAGGAAGAAGCTGGAGGATCAGGACTTCGAGGTCATCCTCAGCTCCACATGGAGACTGAGGCCAGCCTAGGTACAGCAGCTCATTCCTGAAGAAACAGAGTGAAGGAAGAAGGGAGGGGAAAATCCTTCAGGAAATAGAAGGATCATCTTGATTTGCACATTACACAGTACGTATGTGCATTTAAACATTACATTGTGACTTATATACAGCTGTTATGTTTCAATTTTAAAAAGAATTTTTGAAGAAACAACATAGAAGTAAGAATGATCCTTTATAATAAGCAAGTACTTATTTATAATAAGTAAATTCCCAAGATTTTCATTTTCCAGAGTTAATACCTTCCCCACCCCTCCACAATTATAGCTAATCACCAGGGCCCTTTGAGTTCAAGGTAATGGCTATCTAGAGTTTTAAGCTTAGGTTTAGACCAGTAGCTCTCAACCTGTGGACCGAGACCCCTTTGGGCGTTCACTGGGGTCGCATATCAGATATCCTGCATATCAGATATTTACATTACGATTGATAACAGTAGCATTATTATGATTTGGAAGTAGCAATGAAATAATTTTATTGTTGGGAGTCACCACAACATGAGGAGATGTATTGAAGGGTCAAAATATTAGGCAGGTTGAGAGCCACTGATTTGGACTTTTCTGTCTGATGGCTTTCTTTCTTCTTTGTACAACTATTAATCAACTAAAGCTTTGGATTCTTCTAATGTGGTAGATTGTTCTCTAAGGCTGGTTTCTTCCTCCTAAGCTCTACAAAGTATTTTGTTTCATATCTCCTAAGCATGGATATCATAACTGGGGGCTGGATGCTGAGGACAAAGGATCATGGGACTGGGGGGTAGCATTTAAAACACCTAGTCAATCTGCATCCTGATTCTCCCACATTGGGAAGAGATGAATTTTTCTTTGTTTTCTTAGCAGTGTTAAAAGATTCTGGTAACCATTAAGACCTCAAGTATCAGTCGAGGATGTAGTAGAACTCTGCTTACCACACCCAAGGTCTTGAGTTCAATCCCAAGCACTTAAGAAAGAAGACAGCAAAATATAAATAACCCAACCATTAAAGAGCTAGGGGAAAACATAAGTTCTAATATTCAGTTCCATAGAACAGCTTTTTTGTCATCTTTTCTCTGTATATCTGTCACCCTGATAATACTGTATTTATAAGAATTAGTGATAGAAGGATGTGTGGCTTTGACTCTAATTGTTCTGTGTGAACATGTATCCCCAGGAAACCCTCTCCCTGCTCCAGTCATTGCTTAGATGACACTTGAGAAAAGAACTTAAGGAAGGAAGGGCTTATCTGGGCTCTGAGTTGGGAGCTTCCATCGTAGTGGTGAGGATATGGTGGTCAGAGCTTGAAACAGCCGTCTACACTGTTATGATGATTGTAAAGCAGAGAGATGGATGGATGCTGGTGCTCAGCTTATGTCCTTGTCATTCAGTCCAACACTTCAGCCATGGAATGGCGACACCCACAGTTGATGTCCCATCTTCCCACCTCAGTTATCCTCATATGGATAAAGTTTTATAGGCAAACCTAGGTGCTATGCTGCCTCTTCTGAGAGTTTACATCCTGTCAAGTTAAGAGGGAGCCATTTCGATGCTTTGACTAGCTGATCTATTAGTCTCTCTCTGGAAGGAAGCCTGATAATTCTTCCTCCCTGACCTCCTCACTGTTGTCGATTTTGCAACAGATCCCTAGCTGTTCTCAGCAGGCATGATGTCAGGAGCCCTGCCATTTCAGCCTGCCTTAGTACCTGTTGTGATCTTGTATGAGGTAGATAACTAGGTGGCTGTTCAGGTCCCCTCCGGTGTTCTTTGTTTCATGTGTCCTTTTGCCTGTGTTTCTATACCTGACCACAAGTCACCCTTACTCCACCCTAGAAGTAACTGTAGGTGCCTAGTTCCTTCAGAATCCCAAACTGGTATCAACACATGAGCTAGCACTCATAACCTCTCCTTACTATGGGATGTGAGTGAAAGCAATGCATTCCCTGCACTGTCACCATGGATACGACTTTCCCTGAAGAGATAAGAAGTCAATGCTGGTAAATGCCAAAGAATACCTATGAATTGTTCTTAACAGGTCTTTTACTATCACCATGGGAAGAGGATACTTTATCTATATAGTGAAACTTACATTTTGTTTTTTAAAAGGCATTGTGATCATATTTGTGCCTCAAATCATATGAATTTAGGTGTATGTGTGCTCTATTTCTACATCTGTGGGTGTGGGCTTGTGCTGTTCATGACATACTTTCTAGGTCAGAGGAAAGTCTTGATGTTGTTCCTCAGTTTCTATTTTGAGTTAGGGTCTTTATTTACTATTTTATTTATTGCTGCTACACACACTCACACATATACACACTCACACACACACTCACACACACACTCTCTCTCTCTCACACACACACACACGCACACGCACACACACCAGACCACTTGCCTTAGGAGCTGGTGAGGATGTTCCTGCCTCTGCCCTCCATTTCCTGGGCTTGTAGATATTCAAGCTGTACAAGCAGCTTTTACATGGCAAGTGTTTTTATCCACTGAGTCTTCTCCCCAGTTCCTAGATGAGTTCTGTAAGCATTCCTTGGCCTCCATTTTCAGCTCTATAAAAAGAAAACAGCCATCTCTGCGTTGTTGGGACTTCGTTCAGATTTAAAAAGGAATGGATTGAATTACGTGGCAGAGCATCTGGCACTATGGGAATATTAGACCATTAGAAATAAGAAATGATAGACGTAAATGTTTCCCTAGAAAACAAAGGTAAAAGTACAAATTCAACACTTAAACGTACTGAGTAGATGTGGCCATGTAGATAACTAGTGTTCTATAGAGGAAAGATAAATTATTCATATCAAAACATCAAAAATTTTCAGGCAGGCTTGTTTTAAAGTAGGTTATTAGTTTGTCACACAAGCTGTCCCTTCCTAATAAGGAAGAGTGGGCTGGTTGGGTGGCTTGTACCTGTGTTTGAGCTCTTCAGGAGGCTGAGTAGTTCATGGCTAGCCTCGAACATGGTCAAGCCCATATTACCAATGTGGAATCAGAACAATAAGAAAGTATGGCAGAATGGTTAAGAAAAGAATACAAACTGTTCAGACCTCATCTTTGAAGGTCACTGTCTCTTTTTATGACAGATGACTTGAGGGAAAAGTCCTTGTTCTCCCTCCTGCTCAACCAGGAGAAATGGCATGGGTCCTCTAATATGAGTTCACCAAAGAAAGTGAATCCAGAAGGAGATTATTCCCCCAGTGTTGCATAGCTCCTGTGTTTTTAACCCCCTACCTGTGCTGAAAGGCTTTTGAGCACTCTAGCCTGTGGAGTACATGGCTTATTCATTTGGTTCCACCCTAGCAGAGTAGTGGCACTTGAGAACGATGTCTGTGAAGCTTTTTGCTTTAGGAGTTTCACTGTTCATTATGTCCTTTACATTAGTGAAGTAGAAATGGTTTTTATATCGAGCAAAGCTTTTGTGCTTGGCAATATACGCTACTGCTTGGATTAGCATCTAAGAGTACAGATTCCTAGTCTTTGCTTACAGGAATTCTGACCAAATACATCAGGATGGTTTGCTAAACATTCCTTTCCCTCTCCTCCCTCTGCACGCAATCACTCACTCTGTCTTACTAAGAAAATATTTAATTGGGGTTGGCTTACACTTCCTAAGTTTAGTCTATTGTCCTGAAGGAAGGGTGGTGGCATGCAGGCAGACATGGTGATGGAAGATGCATTGGAGAATTCTACATCCAGATCAGCAGGCAACAGGAGGGGGTGGGGCCGGGGAGGGAGTTGTACAACACTGCATTTGAAACCTCAAAGCCCACTCCAGGTGAAACACTTCCTCTGACTAGGCCACACCTACTCCAAATGGCTTACCTCCTAATAGTGCCACTCCCTGTGAGCCGATGGGGCCATTTCCATTCAAACCACCACACCCTCTTTCCTTCTTTCACGTGTGTTAGCAGTTGTAGCCTCTTTCCCCTCATCCTAGCATAGGCTGTGAAAGGCTTATGGTTTCACCGCACCAGAAGCATGAGTTGACTTTTTTTCCTTTTCCTTTCTCTCTCTACTCTTATGCTACCTCCTATTGCTTTTACATTCTTTTTCCTTCCTTCCTTCCTTCCTTTCTTTCTTTCTTTCTTTCTTTCTTTCTTTCTTTCTTTCTTTCTTTCTTTCTTTCTTTCTTTCTTTCTTTCTTTCTTTTCTCTTTCTTAGTGCTTCAGCTGAAACTGTACATTCAAGGAAAGCTCAGACATCTTACCCTTTATAGCTAACCCATTGGAAATGTGGGCCGAAATCCATATGTTTGTGGGAAGTGGGGCCAGAGCTTTCTCTAAGCATGACAGCAGAAACTGGGGCAGTGGCTGAGAGGGAATGATGTATGGAAAAAATAAAACCTGTCTCCTGTTTGATTATACACATTGAGTATTGATGGCTTGCTGACCCGCTTTGAGAAGGTTCTGCTGGCTGTGTTTTTCTTACATGAAACTAGCAATATAACATTACAGAAAAGTCATCAGTAAGGAATAAAAATTCAGTCTATTAGGTGAAACTTGTAGACACAGTATCTTCTTCTAGTTTCAAGGAAGATGAGGATGACAGGATGAGGGAGTCTGTTTGTGTCTTAGATGTGTATACATCTGTTAGGAAGTGGCAAGAGACTGCAGTCTGGCCAGACCTAGAACAGATTCAACTTATTGTTATTAATTGACTCTTAAGTGGAAGGCAGTTTGGCACAGGGTCCCTCCTGAAGGTGCACCATAGAGGAAAATTAATTCTAAATGAGGCTAGGCCTGGGGAACTTGTCTAGATTGTTATCGATTATTGATATTAATTATGGTTCAATTTTAAGGTTCACATGGCATCTATTAACTTCCTACCAAAGCAAAATTATCAAGGTGATTGTTATTGAAGGCAAACCTTCCAAGCTACAAGGCTAGAGCAGTGACCTTAACTGTGTAATGTTATTGAAGGCTCCGTTCTGCCTGGCACAGAGTTCTGGAAATACTATGATGAGGGTAAGATGGTGCTGATGAGGACATTGACCTGGACCAGTGTACTTCAGTAAGTATGTATTTATCAAGAAAAGAGAGGAGCAAGCTTCTTTGAGAGGTTGTCACCATGACATTGAACCTAGTGAATGTATTTCCAATGCTGCCTGCATTTCCTTCTGGATGGCAGCTTACAAAGACAGACAGATTTATGCCGTCCTCTACAGTTGCTGTGGACCGTGAATCCAGTGGTGGAAGTGGGTGGTTCTAGTTTAAGGACTCTCTTAAGGGTACAACCAGGCTGTTGGTCTTAGAGTAATCATCAGACAGTTTGTCTGGGCCTGCAGTATGTCTTTTGCAGTGTTATTTTAATCCCTTGGTATGGGTGGCTCTCCATGGAGCAGCTTCTACCAAGACAGATCGTTTCTTCAAAGCAGATATATAGTGTATACACAAACAAGGTCACGTCATCTTGGTTACATTCGTAACTTTGTCCTGTGTCCTTTGTTGTTGTTAAACAGATCAATTTTATATTATGTGGGTGGAGAATGTACAAGAGTCCAAATAAAAAGAATTGGGGTTTCATAAGGGCCATCTAAAAGGTCACACACACACTGAGGCTGGAGGATTGTTGGTGTCCATGCAGGTAAGATGCTGTTCAAGCTGGGGTGAAGATGAGGGCTCTTTGGAACACAGCCTTAGATGCACTAGGACATGATGCCCAAGAACTTGACTGGGACCCCATCACACATGTCCTTTGAAGTCAAATGATGACTTTCATTCTTTGAATGCTAGTTAATGACAATCAGATTCCTTCCTTCCTTCCTTCCTTCCTTCCTTCCTTCCTTCCTTCCTTCCTTCCTTCCTTCCTCCCTCCCTCCCTCCCTCCCTCCCTCCCTCCCTCCTTCCCTCTCTCCTTCCCTCCCTCCCTCTTTCTTTCTTTCTTTCTTTCTTTCTTTCTTTCTTTCTTTCTTTCTTTCTTTCTTTCTTTCTTTTTCTTAAAAAAGACATTAGTCTGCTTTCTGTGAGCGGTATGATTATAGGTAGGGAAGCCAGCTGGAAAGCTGTGATAGTTATCCAGGCAAATGATCATTTCGGGTGAGAACATTGGCAGTGAATTAGCAGTGGATAGATGTGCAGTATATTTAGGAGGAAGCTTGTCAGAATTCAGAGTGGATGGAGCTGTTGTCCAGCAGGACCTCTGCTTCTGGCATCTAGAATGGGATGGACTGAGGTGACATTGGGGGCTTAGAGGGTATAGCTCAGCTGGTAATAGGTACCTGGCATGGATGAAGCCCTGGGTTCATTCCTCAGCATAGCATAAACTCGACATGCTGGGGCACACCTGTAATCCCAGCACTTAGGTGGGGGCAGGAGGATCAGAACCTCGAAGTCCACTCTCTGTTACATGAGTTTGAGGCCAGGCTGGAATTTGCGAGATCCTTCCTTTTAATTAAAAAGAGAATAAAGGGAAGAGAACAAAAAGAGGTAGAGCGGGTGAGGGACCTGGAAAGAGGACCAGCCTTCAGAGAGATGTAATAGAATTGGTCCTGAAGTTGGAGCTGTCACTGTGGGCAGTGAATAAATGTATCGGTAGTGAGTGTTAGGAGGTGGAGGAGAAGAGGAAGGCAAGCTGTGCCAGCACAGGTGCAGTTCCACTCAGTTTCTAGAAAGAATGGTAGCCTTTTTTCCTCTTTAATGTGTGGTGTGTGTACGTGTCGTATGTGTATGCGTGCGTGTGTGTGCATGTGTGTGTACATGTGTTTTTGCATTCATTCAGGTGTGCTCACCTTTGTGGAGGACAGAGGTTAGTGATGGTGGATTCCTCTGTCTCTACTGTATTAGTTAATACAGGGTTTCTCACTTAACCTGAGACTGGCCTATAGATATGCCTGTGCTCAGCACTGGGGTAACAGATCCACACGGCCACACTCAGATTTTATGTGGGTTCTAGGAATTAAAGTCAGGTCCTCATGCTTACTCAGCATACTCTTTACTTACGTAACCAGGAAGTACATGCTTAAACCCTTAAGATGGATTTTGTTTTCATTTGTATGTGAATAGTTCATGTCTGGCAAGGCATGTTGGAATTCTTGGTATTTTCCTTTAGATGATCCTTCTTATCTTTTAAAGCAGTTTGATAAAATCTTTTCAATCCTTATTTATTTATTTATTTATTTATTTATTTTCTTAGATGTTGAGGTCCGTTTGGGGTGTCCAAATAAGTTCACCAACTTTCACACATTATTTAACTGCTTTCTTTGCCTCTTGCCTCTGCTTACTCCCCCTTCCCTCTTTGCCTTTCTCCTTCCCACCCTCCCTTCCCTTCCCAATTTTCTCCCCCCTTCCCCTCCCCTCCCCTGTTTCTCACACATCTGTTCACTTGCGTTTTGAGACAGTATTCCATGTCTCCCACACTGGCCACAAAATCTAACCTTTAACTTCTGCTTCCACTGCTGCTGTTCCAGAGTTCCTGGATAACTGGTGTGGGCCATCATGCAGTTGTGGGGCTCAAACCTAGAGTGTTATGAATGCTTAGCCAAGCACTGAACCATATCTCCAACTAAATATACATAATTGTCAAAGAATTAACTTAAGCATTCCATAAAGCACATGGGAGTCTCTAGGACTAGTACAGGGATCATTCATATTTTCCAGTTGAAGAAGCACTTTATACCAGCTCTAGGTTTTTTGAGAAATGCTACCTCCTCACCCTTAACCAGGATACATACACAAAGCCTTATTCCAGGCACCTGCTCCATGACAGGCAGTGACTGAGTGAAAGGCAGTCAGCCAGAGCCATGCTCTGCCCAAGAACAACTCACCATGTTCACTCTGTAGAAACACGGGGCCTTTGAACCTGACATGTCAAGTAATGGCAGGATAGAACTCCCCAGATAGGCATTGCTCAATAGCTATTGTGAGGAGAGATATCCCTGCTCTCTATGACTATATTGATATTTGTCTTTGTTCCTGGCTGATTTCCAAACTCCTAAAAAGACCTAGTGTCAGGTAGGTCCTTGAGACATATATGTCAGCATAATTGAATGAGCAAATCACGATCTAAAAACTTTCTATCTGAAATAATCAGACTTGAAAGAAAGTTGACTAAAATCAGTATAGACAGCTCCCCTATCGTCCTCAAAGCTTTCCCTAATGTTGTCTCTACCCTAATGTCCTCTCATGTCACAGGAGCACCATGATCTAAATCAGGAAGTCATAGTAACTAACCTGTGGACAATGGTACTTCACCACCAACAATCTAAGATTGAACTTTTAATTCAAATGCCCTCTGTCTGATCTACAACACTGTCAGATCCTGACATTGCTGGAGACAGTGCTGTAGTTAGATGCTCTGTAGAGGGACCTTGCACTCAAGGCCATGCTTTTACAGCAACATACCAGTGCTGCAGACAACTTCATGAGGGCCATGAGGCTTCGGCAGGCTTGATGGAAAGTGAGGATTAGATGGAGCAAACGGTACAAGGAGACTTTTTAGGCAAGGAGAACCCCGAGCTTGGAGCCCTTTGGTGCTGTCTAGCTCCTTAGTATCTGCAAGTAATCGGTGCCTCAGCTGACCAGAGTTGTCACCTTATCTGGCTTCCCTGCAGCACTGACTCTAACCTACCTTCCTCAGTAGAAGAATCTCTGTGATGCATGCCCAGCCTCCGTATGCTGCCAGCCCTGCTGTTCAACCTTTGGCTTCTTGGGCATCAGACCTCATGCATCCCCTACAATCTTTTAAAAAGAGTTTCTATTTTTATTTCATGTGTATGTGTTTAGTGCCTATGTGTATGCATGTATGTATGTGCACAACTGCATTCCTGGTGCCTGAAGAGAGAGAAGAGGATGCTGGATCCCTCGGAACTAGGTCACAGTTACAGGTGGTTGTAAGCCAGCATGTGAGTTCTGCCACCTTTGCAAGAGCAACATGCAGACTTCCCCTCCAACTATCCCTCCAGCTTCCCCTCCCCTACCTGTCATTTTTATTAGACTCAACCAGCCCTTCCTTCATCTTGGAACGGGGATACTTATTGAATTTTGTTTTTTTCATTTATCTTAGTTACTTTTCTTTTGCTGTGACAAAAAAAAAAAGCCACCAATACCAAGGCATCTTATAAAAAAAGAAAGCATTTAATTTGGGGCTTGCAGTTTCAGAGGGTTAAAATCCATGAAGGTAGAACACAGGCATGGAGCAGCAACACCTCTTCATCTTTCCAAACAGTCCTACCAGATGAGAACCAGGCTTTCAAGCATGAGCTGATGGGTCTGTTCTCTTTCCTACCACACCATTATAGTTTCTTAAATTCAGGAAGTATTACCTGCCAGACTCTCACCATGCCTTCCTGTTGGGAAGCCGTGTCAACCCTGAGGTCAGGGAACATTTGCTCCTGGGGCTATGCTCTGCTTGATTGTTTTTTCCCAGCAGCACACAAGCTGGAGTTATCTGGGAGGAGGAACCACAATTGAGGAAATGTCTCCTTCAGATTGGCCTAGGCATGTCTGTGGCTTGTTCTTGATTAATGATTGATTTGGGAGGGCCCAGTTCACTGTGGACGGTGCAACCCCTGACCAGGTAGTCCTGAACTGTTTAAGAAAGCAGGCTGAGTAGTGGTGGTGCAGGCCTTTAATCCCAGCACTGGGGAGACAGAGGCAGGTGGATCTCTGTGAGTTCAAAGCTAGCCTGGTCTACAGAGTGAGCTCCAGGACAGCCTGGGCTACACAGAGAACCTTGTCTCAAAATAGCCTCCCCACCCATAAAAGAAAGAAATGAAGGAAAGCAAGCAAGCAGACTGAGCAAGCCATGAGCATCCAGGCCCTAAGCAGTACTCCTCCAGGTTCCTTCCTGTTCTTAAGTCAAGGTAACCACACACACCCAAAAACTTGCTTTTCATCATGGTGTTTTATCATGCAGTAGAAACCTGGCTAAGACAGAGTGGAAAAAAACTTCTATGTTTAATCAATAAAGATGTGCACTGACAGATGTAAACAGATACAGAATATCCAAGTTGATATTCCATGTGTCCCTACTGCTCAACTTTGCTTGGAAGAAGAGTTTGATGGGAAAGAGGGAAGGTATCTGAAGAGCTCCGTACTGGAGGTGATAATGAAAAAAGGTGTTGAAAAGCACTGCTGTAGACCAAATGGTTTCTCTTTTCCTGACTGATCTCAATTTTACATCAGTACCTCAAAGGAAGTATTTCAATATCTCCATGACAAATCCCAGATGAGATCCAGAATTAGCAAAGTTCAGACATTTGCCTAAGATGAGAGAGAGAGAGAGAGAGAGAGAGAGAGAGAGAGAGAGAGAGAGAGAAAGAATGAATGAATATGGATAGGTGATATCCATACAGGACAGGCAGACTCAAATAGCAAAGGCCTAACCACCATTCATCTTTACCAAGTTTAGTATTATTTGTGTTATTATCATTCATATTCAGAGCTGACTAGAAAGTCCACAGAAGCAAGATGTAGGAGCACCTGGAAGTGAGGATGATGATAGCTGGGAACCGACTCCCCACTTGTGCTGTTGATGTCAGATCCTAGTTGGACACAAGTATGTCACCGTGAAAGTCTGTGCCCCGTCACTTCTCTGATGCCTGAGACAGTGAACATAGGAAGGTGTATATTAATTGCAATAAATGTGTTAACATCCACGTTCAAGAGACTGTGATAGGAGAATCATGAGTTTAAGACTAGCCTGGACCTATCTGGTGAATTCAAGGCCAGCCTGGGCTATATATTAGAATTCTATCTCCCACCACCACCATCAAAAGGGGTTTGTTGAATGACTAAAGAGTAATATTTTATAATAAAGATCTGTCACAGCTAATCTAAATTGTTCTGTTTGGTGTTAGGCCATGATCTCATTGCAATATAGCCAGAAGGGACCTTAAAAAAGAAAGAAACTCTAATGATCAAACTGTAGGGTAAGATCCACACCTACCGCAGAGCGTGGATTCTGGGTGGCCACTCCAGTTAATGTAGAAACTGCCTCCAGCCACTACACCTCCAAATACATGACCTAATAGAATTATACCCTGCATACCTCATAGATTAAATCTGACTTAAGTTTCCCATCCATCTCAAGGTGGTTACAAAAAGGAGAAAACACCAGTATTATTGTTTTAGACACAATGGACATGACATATCTGAGATAGTGAAACACTGATTGGGGTGTCTTCCTTATTTCCCTTTGTTCTTTTCATCTGGGAATGCAGTGTAGCTTTTCATGTTTGCAATGGGGCCTTGGGTTCTCCTAGGTGTACTAGTGCCTGAGCAGGTAAGCGCCAGTCTCTAGTTGCGTGAACATGTAAGTTCTCTCTCCCAGAGAAATGTTCCCTTTACTTTGAGCTAGAGGATTGAACTGATAAACGTAACTACACAGAACAATGGATTTATTTTTATTGCTTTCCAGTGTATCCAGAAGAGAAATGATGAATTTTATCTGTATCAGGTCAGGAGTGGCCATGCACCTAAGTTTAAGTTTCTAAACTTCCCCTATAAGCAAATTGCAATATACACACACCCTTATTGAGTAAGAGTTAGGGCCCAAGAGAAGTTAAATTTGCTCCAGAGAGGTCCATTTTGCTAGAAACAACCAGAAATAGACAAGAATGGTGATGTCACCAGCGAGCCCTCGTTTTCTTGTTCCCTTTGGTACGGAGAGAGCCAGTACAAATAAACCAAAGAGTGTGCAGCTCAGAAACTGACAGCACCCCCACTCTTTTGTCTCCCCCTGCCCCCCCCCCCAGATGCTCCAAAACATAGCTTATTCTTTCTTCTTGTGCTAAATGGATGCTTAGGTGTAGGTTCAAGTATGTTTTTCTCTGAATTACAGGTTTTGGAATTACGTCAAATGGCTTTTTGGTTTGCCTTTGCTTTGAGTTATTCTTTTTCCACCACCCTGAAGCTTATAAAATTTGATAAAGTAAAGGTTAAAGTTGGGAACTGGACACACACACACACACACACACACACACACACAGCCTGTCTGAGCAAGTCTGCTCTCCAGCCCTCTTCATCAGAAAAGGTGGGTGCTTCAGGGCTTCTAATTACCAGCTTTCTGCCTCCTAACACTCAGCCTTGAAGAACCCTCTCAGCAGGAGATCCGTGTACTGCAGACACTCCACTCCACCCACTGAATGACCTAATGTAATTATTCCAAATTGAAAGTCACTCCAACCCCAGCAGGAATGAATATCTTGCCACCCCAAGCTGTTTTGAAGTCACCCCCTTAGACACTGCCCTTCTGCATCTCACCAGAAGCAGATAATCTGGGCCCCTTAGGGGAACTGTACCAGTTTGCTTTGGGGGACCCTTCATGTGAAATCTGTCCTTGGTCCTTGCGTTAAAAAATAAACAAAAAGGAAGTGTTTATGTTTCTACCTTCTTGAAGGCAGCCTGCTGCAGCCCCTCAGTGGAGATTCTATTTCCTCTGTTTCTCTCAGCCACATGGAACTACCTCTGGAGTATTTTGTTAAGTACAACAAACCATTGCTTTTGGCTTCCTCTTGTAAGTGGGCTTGCTATTCCAGGCATGTTGAGCATGCTGGGGCCAATCCCAATTTAGTCACCTTGATTATTCCTCCTGGATGCCCCAGGAGTGATTGCAGTAGTCCACCTGACATTAGAACTGGGATTGTATGTAAAGTAAAAAGAAGAGCTGGCCAGAGGTGCTAGATTCAAAAAGAAACTTGGGGAAGGTTTGTGTGTATGTGCATGTGTGTGTATGTGTTGGGGAATCTATAGAAAGTCCATTTATATTTCTTTTCTTGATGATAGAAGGACAGAATATATCCCCAATCTCAAAAAGGCATGGTGTCCTCAAGGTTAAAAGCTTATAAAAGATAGCAACACTGGGCAAACTGGACCATCCTCATCTTTGAGCTTGGAGTGGACAGAGACCTCATGCTGTCATTTCTTACTTCTGTGGCCTTCGTGGTTTTTGAGCTTTAAAGGGGAAAACAAATAGTCACCTATCTCTGGAATGGCATGCAGTGAGATAGATTAGTTTTGAAACTACAGAGTTGGGCCAGGATAGGCCTCCAGACAACTGTTAGAATGGTGAACCAAGTTATCCTTTGTTTATCCCATGGAAGGAGGACCAGAATCATCCCCCCTCAAAACAAGAGAATATAACCCCCCCAAACTGAGGCTAAGTGGGGGCGTGGGGCGGTAGGGTAGCACAGTGCTTTTTAAAGTGGTTTGGACTAGAATACATTGTACAGCTCATCATAAACACTTAAGAAAATAGCAGGTGATATTAATTAGTTTTAAGTGAATTGATTATGAGTTAAAGTTAAACTTCTGCCTTATTTCAGAGTAATCTCAACACAGTCATTTAATTGTCATCCCCACTTCCATTTCTAAATTTGTAGCAACTCCGGGAGAGGACCTTGTAAACCTCTTCCCCTACTGTGTGTCCTGAAAGCCATGTTTATCTCCCACCACACCCTGTCTGAGGCCTTATGGAACAGGACCCTCTGGGAGTATGAATAGCGTGCTCTAAGAAGGCAGGAGTGGGCTGGGGGATATGGGAGGAGGGGGCATATCTCCTGCCCGTAATCCCATAAAAGGAGCAACTGCTACGCCGCTCTTAGGTGTCTGGCAATGAGGCAGTTGGCTACAGAATGCTAGCCTGGGTGTAGGTTGTGACTGAGTAGGGCCTAAGGAGATTTGGCAGATAGGTAAATCAGGGGCTGTAGGAGCAGGCAGGAAGAGTTTCCTTGAAGGGTCAGCAGGAGGAGAACTGAGAGACAGGGAGGCAAGAAGGAGCCTGGGATGATGGAGACAGAGGGGCATTGGATACAGGAGACCAGGGAGGAGGCAGCCCCAGCAGCTTGGAAGCACCACACTTGGCTCCTGCCAGGCTTTCAAGTTCCCCACCTTCGACCTCTACAGCCTAAGCCCACCCGCCTCATCTGAAGAAGTGCTAGACTGGCCCTCGGCATGCTTCCTCCAGTTTGTTCCAGCCAGCCATGTTTTCTGGGCAAGCATTTTGGGTGCACTGCTGAGCACAGGCTTTGGGGACTGCCCTGCTGCAGCTTAGGAGCCTGTGCAAGAAGGTGGAAAGGGATGGGAGCTGCCAGCATCCCTGGGCCGCCTCGGCTCAGTGGCAGGGGCTGTGGAAGATGCCTTGCTGTGGCTCTAGTGTCTTGTGTGCCAGGATGCCTTCCTCTTTATGTCTGTTTCCTCTTCCCTCCTTCCCCACCTCACTGGCTTGCTGCTGCTTGGGAAGTGTTGGTTCCCGCCACCCCTTAAGGAGCCTGTAATCTGGGTATCTGAGAATGATGCTTACATAAAGCTGAGCTCAGCTGGAGAAACAGACTGAAAACTGGGAGGTCCTTTTGTCCGGATTCCTATCGTAGAGCCATCTTTCTCTCCTGACCTCTGGAGGTCCTTAGCATAGGAAGACTGTAGGAACCCTGGCCTCCTACGTCTATGTCTTCCTTTTGAGGCAGGAGGTTGCTCTGAAATGGAGAGAGCTAGCTGTTACCTGGGATGCCCCTAAGTGCCCTGTAGCTCCAGTTTCCATGGTTTCCCTGCCCACTCACAGGAAATGTAACTCTTACTCGTCTGCCAGAAGCAGTTTCCTCCCAGCAGCCAGAGTGGATCCACATCCTAGGCTGTGTGAGTTCATGTCTGGGTTAGATTAATGGAAACCTTCGCAAGGAGCTCTTGATTGGTGTCCCCAGTGACTCCACCTACTCCTCAGATGAATATTGCCCAAAGTTTGCTCCTAGAGTCACTGGGCTTCAGAGTTTGACATTTCTACTGTGTGTGTTGTTAGAACTCCAGGTTCTGTCCTGAGATCCAGTGTGGTTATGTTTCTGTTATGGAGTGCCTCAGCATAGGCCTGGAACTGTTTTCAGTTCTTGGCCTCTGTTAGCAGTTTTGATACACATAGGCAGCAAGGATGTTATTTGAAGTCAACAGATGCACGGACTTGCCCTGAGATTTCCATTGTGCACAGCCAGATGTACCATGTTAGTTTAAGTTAGGTTGAGTTGAGGTGAAGAGGTCCCTTGACTCTTCAGATACACCCCTGTCCAGATGTACTCAGTAAAACTTCTTCATGACATCAACTACCAAGGGTCAGATGTGCTTGAGTCTTGTATCTAACATTCACAGAATTTAAATTTACTTTGCATAAATCCTATAAGATATAAGGTAATAGATATGAGGCCTAGTATGTGATTTATAAGCAGGAGCAATCAAGTAATTTGAAGTAAATTAACAACCCAGTGTTATATTCATTAGAGCAGTGGAGACTGGACATTTACATTCATTTCTTCCCTCTTAGTGACTGAATGTACTTGGCAAAGTAGCTAAACTTCCCCAAGGCTCAATGTTCACATCTTCCAAGTGTGTTTTGTGTAGAAAATGGACTTGAAGCCATTAGCACAGGGACTGACAGATAATGCTAAGTTAGGCGTAGTAACACAGGTAACAATTTCAGGAGGATTAGAAGCTTGAATCTTTGCTGTGCTTTTCAAAGAAATAAAACTAAACAGAACATCCCTCCCCTTCTGCCCCCACCTCTCAAACAAAACAAACAGACAAACAACAACAACAACAAAGTTTTCTGGAGCTATTGCTTTGGTAAGCATTCCTTTGGTTGTAGTGTCCTGGGGATTCAGCCACACTTCTTCACAGCCTTTACCATAGATTGTCTCTGCTTACATGCATTCATTAAACACATGTAATATGTGTATCTGTCCAGTATAGACATGCTTGTAAATGCTATGTTGTTAATCATGTCTTCCAGGAGAGCTAATATCATGTCTTATTTGTGTTCTGTGGCTTTGTTTTGACTGAGCCATTGAAAGTAAGTTGCGGATGTGAGTCTACTTCACCGTTGTCTCCCTTTTTCCTGATTTTCTTTCAGTCTGCTGTTACTTTGGTCTAGGTGTCAGCTGCTTTCTTTCTTATGGCTTTACCCAGAACAACAAATTTAGGTTGTAAAGCCATGCACATCTTAAAAAGCTGGTCTGGATTTTCAGTATTTGTCCATGACCATCCTGGTAAACTGAAACCAGTGTGCATATCACAGTTACAGCCCTTAAAGACCAGACCTTCTGGACCAGATAGGACAGAAATTACAGGGAGAGTGATGATGGCGACAACGTCTACCAGTGATGAACTTTACAGACCACGGACTACTTAATCAGTGATGTCACCCCGTCTAAGTTGGTTTCCATTGCTTGTTGTTATTACAGAGAAAGCCCCTCAGTGCTTCTCCCTTTCATGTTTTCATTTCTATATGCCTTCCTCTGTTCTTTTGTTTTTTTGTTTTTTTTTCATTTGATGGTCTAGGGATCAAACCCAGGGGCTTTCAGATTCCCATTAAGAGCTCCATCACTGAGCCCCAGCCAGCCATTCATCTCTCAGTATTTGGAACAGCGTGGATTTAGGAGTTAACCTAGTACTGTGAGTGAGGTTCTGATAAGAGATGGATCTGGGGGTGGGGGAAAAAAAAAACAAAACAAATCGTTACAACCATTCTATTCTTTTGTTTTAAACTATTTTTTTAAATATTTGAGACTGTAATTTAATTACATTTGTCCCTTTCCTATTTTCCCTCCAAACCCTCCATATACCCTTCTCCACTCACCTTCAAATTTGTGGCAAATTGTTGTTGCATGCATAAATGTATGTGTAGGCACATATACTCCTAAAAATAATCTGTTGAGTCTAGGTAATGTTACTTGTATGTGTGCTTTCAGGGCTGACCATTTGGCACTGGACAACCCATTGTGGTGTCTTCTTAGGGAAAGACCACCCTTCCACACCCAGGTTTACTTCTAAGTGTGCAATGCTTTGTGTAGGGTTGAAGCCTTGTGGGCCTTTCTCCATCCAGGTGGGCATGTTCGTTGGTGTCATCTTTGTTCAGCTCACATTGGGCAGTCACATTGAGCCTTTACAGATAGAGCTTCTGATGTGTCTAAGAAATCTCAGTTTCGCAGCAAAGTTCCTGATCCTCTGGCTCTAAACAGTCTTTCCTCCACCGATTCCTCAACGTTCCCTGAGCCTTAGGTAAGGGACTGTTTTGTAGATGTATCCACTGGGACTGGACTTCACAGCTCTACATTGATTGGTTGTGGTTTTCAGCAATATTCTCTGTTGCAAACAGAAGGTTCCTTGATAAGGAATGAGAACCACATTTATCTCTGAATTAAGGACAAATGTTTATGGATTGTTATTAGTGATTATGCTGGCTTAGATAAATTAGAAATCGTAGATTTTCCCTTGGTAACCATGATTTCATTATCACTAAGTAGTTAGCTAGGTAGTTTATAGGCATGACTTCCATTTTGTTAAGCAGCCATTCTTTTATGTTCGATATCATTATTTAATTTCCAAACTCTTTATAATGAATAATTATCATTTTACTATAAAATGAATGTAGCATAGTGGAGACATGATGGTGACCACACAGCAAAAGTGACTCACATCCTCCTGCCAGGCTGTAGGAGCGACTACTGCTTCCTCCTTGTACACTTGTGCATTTGCATTGTTTCTCTGTGTTCAGGTGAAGAGTCATTAGGATATGCAATCCTGAGGTGGCCTCCACTCCCTAACAGCATTCAGACCAGAAAGAAGCCCTTCACCAAGTCATCTAAAATTACCTGATAATAGCCAGGGGAAGTGGCACATGCCTTTAATCTCATCACTAATAGTCTTTGAAGCACTTGGTACTTGGTTATTCACAAAAAAAAGAATTCGGAGTCTTTAGACTCTTAGGAACACTTGTAGCTAGACAAGGTGGTCATGGAGACTACACATCATGGAAAACTGTGGAGTGCCTCAAGAAGAGGCCTCTATAGGATTTGGGGCTCTATTAAGTAATTTTATTTACTTGTTTGTTTGCTTATTTATTTGTTTTCTGAAACAGGGTCTCATTATGTAGTGCCAGCTGTCCTAGAACTTAGTATGTAAACTAGGCTGGCCTTGAACTCATAGAGATGTGCCTTTGCCTTTGTTGGAGTGCCCATTGAGCCATCTTGTCAGCCACAAATATATATATGGCATTTTATAAATGAGGTGTCAATAGTTTATTGGAGATGTTCTAGAAAGTATAAGATTTTGAAAATAGAAGAAAATTTCTTAATTCTATAATCTATCCCTGATCACTATGGTCATTCAACTATATCTCCCTTAATTATCTACAACTGATTCTATAACTCCCACTAGATATTGATTCATGATAATGCACTGTCTATACCGTTTTATAGCCTCTTCATATAAAATATCAACATATCATGATTGTTGTGTGCTCTGTTTTTCTCATATGAATTTTTGGTTACTGAATAGTATCTTCTCATGAGAAAAGAAAGTTGAAACTGTGTCTCATGATAATCCCAGGCTGGCCTTGTACTTGACTGTCCTTCCTCCGCCATGGGGACTACATGTCTGGCAGTTTCTCTTTTTTTAAATAAACATGAAGCATATTTGTTATGTTTTAATGTATATTTAGATTACTGTTTTCTCTAGATAGATTTTCTTAAGAGAGTACAGAATTGTCTTCAGAGCTCAGGACCAAGGGTCTTTTTTATCTGTGAGGGAGTCTTCATGATAAACTATATTACTGCCTCTTGGGGGTTTTGAGATAGGATCTTACTGTAAAGCTTAGAATAGTGTCAAATTCATGATTCTCCTGCCTTTGCCTAAGAAAACATTCCTGATTTGTGTTTGAGTATCTTAAACAAACAAACAAACAAACCCAATAACAACTAATGCTTTTGTTGCTAGCCCTTCAAAGACTAAGGAACACTCAAGACTTTTGAGGGCTTGCTGCTATTAATCCCAAAGATGGAAGGAGAAAGACATCAGACCCAAATCATCATGACCAAATTAATTAAAGCAAACAATAAATTAAAGCAAGCTTTTTGATTTGTGTACAGGGGCTACTTCCTATAAGATTCCAAGAGGACATGAGATTCACTGGACATGAGGAAGGCAAGGCTTTTGTAGCTCAAGAATTGGGGGGGGGGGGGTTCCAAATGTGGGATGTGTCCGGCAAGATAGGTAGAGATAGAAGGAGAACATAAGCATAACAAATTATTCCTAACAACCTCCAGAAACAAAGACATGCTTGAAATAAAGATAGGGTTGCAAGACGGTCATAAACAACTTTTTAAAACAGAGACATGATTGCCATTCCTGGACAGGCAGTACAGAACCATTTGTAGTTAAGGTTACAGACAGGGCATAGTAATAATCCTTGAGAAACAGAGATTTAGTCATAAACAGGAATGAGCCAGGTTTGCTTTTATTGCTAAGATTATTTTTAAGCCTAAAATGGAGGCAGGTTGGCTCTTCCTCCCACCACTGGGAACCACAAATCTAAGCACCCCCTGCTGCTGCTCTTCCCATCCATTCAGCCTTCCTTCTCATAGCACACTGGCTGTGGTGTCCCATCAGCATGGCTATATTTGCTGTTGTCCTCCTGAGCAAGAAGGGAGAGGGGTCAGTTCATCAGTAAAGGTATGGATGAAACTCTGGATAGAAGAACAGAAAGCCCTTGAGAGGCAGATCTGAAGGGTCTTTAGCTTTCCACTGCTCTCAGGCAGCTTCTTGAACTACATTGTTAAGACTGTTTGTTGGGAAAAAAGTGATAATTTTATTTTAGATCAATATCTACTATATCAAAACGCCTTGATCAAAATACAGCTAGGGATGTAGCTCAGTTGGTAGAGTGTTTGTACAGCATTCACAAAGCCCTGGTGGGTTCAGCTTCAGGCCTGGATACATCATGATTGATGGTATATCTCTAAGCCCAGGGGATATGGAAACAAGATGATCAGAAATCCAAGGTCAGCCTTCGTTACACTTTGAGTTTGAGGCCAGCCTCATGAGAACCTCTCCCCCAAACAAAAGCAAAAGATCCTTTTTATAATAATACAGGTTGTTTTCAAAATAAATAAAAATATATAGCCCTTTATATTTTTTAGGTTTATATCTATTCTACTTTTGAGTTATGGGATCCTCTTTCTTGTAGGCATTGGTTTTGGTACTGTGCATATAGCAATAAGCTTCACCCAACTTCCATTATGCAGCAGGGGTATAGAACTGGATCTGGTGAGGAACACCTCTAATCCTGGGAAGTAAAGGTATGAGTCAGGAACTCAGGCAGGTCTCACCTACAACACTGAGTTTGAAGCCAGCTTGGTCTGCATTAGATCTTGTTTCCTCTCAATTTAAAAAAAAAGGTAATATATAAACCCAAAAGAAATGTAAAATGCCAGTGGTGATACATACTTCAGTGGAGCATAAGAAAGCAGCATGAGCTGACGGAATAAAGGGCACATTGCTATTTTAGATAAAGTGGTCCAGTAGCAAATACAAATTAAGAAGTCTTCTTTTGGTTGTGATGATTGACTTAGCTACTGAATGCCTGAGTCGGCCTGGTGTGTGGTTTTGGACTTCCCTCTGAGCCTATCTGATTGCTAAGCCCTTTCAGCCTGTGATTTGATCTGAATGTTGCCTTATATTCGTGAGGAAACAGAGATGCATTTCCTTCATAAAAGAGTGTGCAGGGAGGCAGAGCTGCTGCCCTAGTAGCGGGGCTAATCCTGTTTTGTTTAGAGCACCTTGCCAATGACCAAGAAGTCCTCTGCATTTCTAATCCTAGAAGGAAAATACACTTGGCAAACTACTGATGAAACAGTGAGACAGACATTTGGTGTATATGATGGAGTTCTGTTAAGAGCCACCTGTTAGGTCGCCAGAAAGTGCTCCATGCAGGGCAACCGATTCACATGCTAACTAGCTGCACACACCCTGCCCAAAGCAGAGAGAGCTAATTCCTTTGTGTGTCTAGCAGCCTGCAAAACTGTGCCCTGCTTTTCATCCCAGGTTGTGCTGCAGAGTTACTTAACATATGTTTCCTTACACTCCTGTTATTGAGCACATATGCTTTGGCCCACAATCACAAATGCAGATACAGGTTAAAAGGACATGGCTTCCCCAGGGGTTGGTATTCTTGTTTCCTACAAGATGGTATATTCTTTCAGATGGCCCCTTTGGAGCATGTGGAGAAAGTTCATTTTCTATCTGGTGGTAGTTTATGTGTGTGCATGTGGACCTTGTGGATAGAGGAGGGATGCAAGGACAAATGGAGAGAAAGTTGCTGTTCTGGGTTCATCTGTGTTGGACATAAATTGAGGTTGGGCTATATGGTTAGGTGAGATTATAGTCTCTAGCAGATCTTACTGATTGAGAACCACATTGATGTAGTAATTTTTTATTCCAATTACACACTTCTTTTAGAAGCCTTAATATTTTATCTGCCATATCTGGGAGTGTTACATTATGAGTCTCTCCTTTTACGTGATTGATTTTTGAATATATGTTTCAGCAAATGCTTGGCACACGATAAATGTTTCAGGATTTGAGAGAGGGAAAGATCAGAAAAAGGATGCTGCATGCCCTTCAACCTGACTAAAGGATAGCCCTTGGATTTGTGCCACATAAAGCATTATTCCTGGCTGTGGTATTTGTTGTCTGTTTTGAAGCTGTTACTCCTCTGGTTTCCAGCAGTGTCTCCTGGTTTTGACCCACGTGTTACTGAGGATGTAAATGGTCCTACTGTTTCTGTGACAGTGAGTGACTGCTTCCTTTCATGTCATACTCCAGTGATTCTGTAGTGGAAGGAGGGGGCTTGGAAAGTTATTTTGGAAACATTTGAATCTGATGCCAGTTGCCGGAATTTGGCTTTTCTTATAAAACTTAGCCAGCCAGTCTTTGGAGACTCTCATTTAGAACCCACCCATCTTGACTGTTTCCATCCTATGTCTTCCTCTCTCTCTATGGTTCAACATTCAGCCATGGGGTGATGCAGGTAGGTAGTACAGTTTATAGAGAATTGTGAGCATCGAACAGTAGACTAATGTTTGTAGCAGATGCTATAAGAAGATGTTGAACATGGTGACATGGTAGGGAAACACCAGAGTCTGGGTCTTCTTAAGAGGGTTGAGCATAGCTTTCATGGGGAAAAAATATCTTTGTAGTATCAGTAGGAGTTTATTGGACAGAGGGTGGGAGCAAAGGCATATTAACATCACTGTGTGTGGCTGATTTATTTGTCAGAAGCCATGAGAGCTGGAGAGAGAGAGCTTCGATACTATTTCCGCTGGCAGCCTAGGTGCTCTCTTTAGAGGCTTCTACTTTGGTGAAGCCAGGATTCCTGGCTTCATCACAGAAAAGAATTTCAGAATGACTCAGTGTGAAGCAAGGTTGGAATCTAGCATAGACTGAATGCATACATTAGGACAGGAGAGATATACCTTGGCAAAGGACACCAAGACATGGATTTAGGTTCTCAAAAGAGAGCTTAACAGTTGGCCATGATGTTAGAGGCATGTAACCATATAACCCAGCACTTGGCTGATGGAAGCAGGAGAATCAGCAGTTCAAGGTCAACTTTGTTTAACTGCATTACAAGTTTAAGGCTTAGAGACAGACAGGGACAACACTGATTTAAGTGCCTTGGCAATAGCTATTTGTACCATTTGGGTAGCTTCTAAAGTTACATTGCTAGGAGTGTTTCCAAGAATCTTCAATTTTTTTCTTTTTTCTCTCTCTCCCATCTTCTGGCGATTCTTCCACTTTCTTCTTTTTGTCTTTTCCTTTCTTTCTTCTCCCTCCCCAGTAAACGAGATTGTATGTAGATTCTCAGATGCAGGTTTATAGCCCAAACAGGAGTAGAATTCAGTTCAAAGGTACCCCCTATTTGAGACCTCATCTAGACTCCAGAGTGAGGCGCTTTTCCCTTGCTCCTAAATTTCCCTTGTCTTTCTGTCCTGCCTCATACAACCCAGACAACACCTGGATTTAAATGTGTAATACCCACATCTAAGGTTAGAGAATGTGGGTTGTGGTCCATTGTGCAGAGATGGAGGATGTCAAACTTGTGCTCTCCTCAGCAACACCCTGAGTCCTAATTCATTCTGGTGGTAGAAATGAAAACTCACTGGATACTTGATGAGAGCAAAAATAGTGCAGGCATTGGCCAGACCTCAGTGCCCAGAGCATGTTAGGGATTTATCCCAGGTCTCTGTTCTGTCTTCTGATGTGTTGATGTCATAAGCACAGCTTGGTGGGAATGCATTGGTTTTAGCAGCTCTATGCTCTAGTCCCTTTACCACAAGTTTCTTTTTCTCAGTGATTACAACTCAAATCCTGCTATCAAATCTAGCCAGATTATCCAAGTCTTGTGGTTACTCTAGAACACTGACTAGAGAAGAGGAGATGGTGCTGGACAGGGTCAGGCTTACATGGGCCCTGATGGTCTGGAAGTTGGTTGCAGGATTCTAGATCATGGAAACTAGAGTGAGATGCTCTATGTGTAATACGCATTCTAGCCTACACTTTTGAAGGGACTGGCTCATTTTGTAAACACCGAGATCCTTTTGATTCTTCCTACCTATGGTTGTAATGGTTGTAAAGAAGCAAAACATAAGTCTTATTGTCATTTTTTGTAGATTCCCTCGAGAGAGGATCCTCCTTCCTTTTATTTACCTGAAGCTTGAAATATATGCAAGATTCTAGATATAACTTAAGTCACATGCCCCCCGAGTAGCATGTTCTCAAGTCTCACTTGTCATGCTTTGTCCCAGCTACCATGTAATCATCTCTTGGTCCAGTATATCCATGCTGTATGCCATATTCACCAGTTAGTCCCTTCATAGTTCATGTGTTAGAATTACTGTGAATGACACTTTAGTGCTTGTAAAGGAACGGTCACTGTACTTAGTAATGACCCCAAAGATGGTGGTAATGGTGCTGTCAACTGGGTATGACAAAGAGAAGCCCTAAGGTGTTTCTTTCAAATTGGTAAATATTCTTGGCTTAATAAAAGATTCCTACAAGCCCTGAGGTTCTAGGATTCTACAGCAGAGTAAAACCTTTTGAATGAGACCTCATTTACATATTACAATTGTTCTATGTTATTACTGTCAATTAATATAAGTATTAATATTTATTGTCTGATTGAGACATTAAACTTTATCATATTAATTTTAGTCATTTCTAGGGGCCTTGGACCATATCCTATGTTGATAAGGAGGGATTTTTGGCGATACAAACACTTTTCTTGTCATTTTATCCAATATGTTCCTGATATCATGGTATGTAGAAAGTGCTGTGTGGTAGGAATTATCCAACTTCACAGATCTTACAGGAGAAACAATTAGGATAACAACAATAATCTATAGTGCTAATGCTAGCATATGTGTAATAACAGATACAAAACCAGCAATATCTGCTTGCTAAAAGGTGAAAGAAGACCTCAAATGCCACAGTCCTTATTATTGAGGTACCTTTCTTGGGGGAGCAGGACCCTCAATGGGACTTCAGGCACTGGTTAGCTTTTTTTTTTCAATGTCCCCCCCCCCCCACCTTACTATGAACATCTCACCAAATGGGTACAATTCTAGCACTCAGTGTGTATTTTTAAAAATCCCACATGGTCCTTGGATCTAAGCCAACTTCCTCAGCTGCTGTTTAACCAAAGCAGCAGCAATCAGGATGATTTTGACTGTAAGCTGTCATGAAAAGAAATCTTGAGGTGTCATAATTAAGACAACTGATTACCTAACTGATATCTATTTTAAGAAATATTAATTTTCATTTTGCCAAATGTAGACTTTGATTTTTTTCTATCCTTGTATCACCCACTCAAACTTCAGTGCATAAAATAGCTTCTCGCTGAGTGAGTGAAGGCGTTTGACTGTCATTGATAGTTTCATTCCATTGGACAGGAAGGGAGGGGAACCCTGAAAGTCTTTCCAGATTGGAGGGGGGGGAGGTCAGTCATGAGACTGTTTTTCCTCCGGTTAAAAATACTTGCATACTTTAAGGAATGCCATCGAGTCCCCTTGCTCCTTTCCTTGAATAAAACGTCACACACAGAGCTTGTGAAGCCTTCATCTACTGCTTCTGTCACTGGCTTCACGTAGCCAGAAGTGTTCTTCAGATATGGGCGTTCACCTGACATCCTTCTCAGATGGGAAAAGGGGGTCCTTATACATCTTCAAAGTTAACAATGATCTTCTCCTGAGAAGATGTTTCCTTTGAAGAACTGTTCGTTCACAGGCTTTTAGGAAGGGAGAAAATTGTTTTAATGACCTGTTATTAGAAATATCCACTATCATCAGACTTATTTTCATCTTTCAAATCCTTTTCAAATTCATGGGAAGAAATGACAGTAACATCCCCTGGGGAGCAAGAGCAGCATGGGGAAGGAGTTGGCCTGGGCTGACTTCTGCCAGCCGTATTCAATTTTGCCAGGGTTATTTTTGCCCTTGGCAATCTTCTTCCTTCCTAATTGCAGGGCCATATGGTGCTTTGTGGTCCCCCCTCACTCACGACAACACACACACACACACACACACACACACACACACACACACACACGAGTGTGCACTTCGCCTCCATTCAGTTTTTGTCTTCTGTGCTCGGGCTCAGCAGACTCAATCCTAGAGGCCGTGCAGTCTCCAGATGCTAACTAACCGTGAGAGCTGAGGGAGCCTCCCGCAGATGACTCCTCAGGACTAGGAACAAAGACACTGGGTAAGACGAACCACAGTGAGACTGAGCGTTGGAGGCGGCCAGGCATGGATTCAAGGCCTGGTACATACTGGCCATCTTCATCAGTCTCAGAAATGGCACCCTGGACATTTGCTGAAGGCCTACTGTGTGCCAGTGCTCCCAGCGCTGTGGACTAACATCCTGATCTCCTGTATTTATCATGCTTGGTCTAAGGAGATGGAAGCTAGGGGCACTTGCAGAAGTCACATAGCTCAGGCCACTTTCTAACTGCAGTCTTATTAAACCACACTCTATATTATTATTTCAGGTGTCTTTTTAAATATTTATTCATTCATTTATTCATTCATTCATTTATTTATTTATTGTCTTATGTGCATTGGTGTTCTAGGTGCATGAATGTACAATATTGTATGATAGTAGAAACGCTGAAAAGCTATTGCAGTATGGTACAATGGGAGAATCAAGCAATGAAAATAACTTTAGAATTGGAGTCTGAGCATCTAAGCATGCTTCTGTTAGCATATGGCTCCCTCTGTGAACACTACGTGCTCACTCTAAGCATGGGAAACAGTATTGTCTCTGTGCAGCCCCTGGTCCAATGCCCATTGATGTCACCCCCTCTTGTCACTGCTCCCTCAGTGCCCTCTATAATGTCTCTACCCAGTTAGGTGCTCAGTATGTTGTGAACTGAATTAAGTCCACTAATTTGAAATAAATACAAAACCAGTCACAAAATAGGCAGTCTTTTGTGTGCCGGAATCCATTCTAATCCCTGTGGAGAGGGCATCCCAACTCCCAACCTAAGTTTACCTTTCAGTGGAAGGAGACACAAGAGTAGTCATCTGTGCTACCACATGCCGCAAAGGAAGTTTACAGACATGTAGAGAGCCTGGGAGGGAGTTTCTTGTCATGTTGAACTGTGGACACCATTGTGGTACTATAGAAGGGAGACAGCCATGCAGGGACCTGTCTGTCAGGAAATGGGGAAAGAACCCAAATTAAAGAAGCTTGACCAGGGTAGCAGTACGCAGACTATTCTCTCACAGACCAAGTAGCCCAGAGCTGACACAGCAAGCAGGATCATGGTCACCTGAATATACATTCCTTCTCTGACTCTGCCTGCCCTCACTGCCGTGGGCATCTTCTCACCTGTTGCTTTGCATCCTCCCCTGTTCCCTTTTATTTTCCTTCTCAGCTCTCTCATCCTAAGCTTGCTATGTAGATGAGGATGATTAAACTCCTGATACTGATGACTCCACCTCCTAAAGAGGATTACAGATGTGTACCACCACTCCTGCTGTATGCCTTCTTGAGGTTCAAACCCAGGGCTTGGCACTTGCTAGCACTCCATCCCTGAGCTACCAGCCCTGTTTTGCTTTTTTTTTTATCTTGTGCCTCAAGTCTGAGCCGCCATGTTCCCATAGGAGCCATTCTCATATGGAAGAGTTAGAAAACTGAATTCTTTCTCTGCCAAAGGATTTTTCCTGAAAGATATGCCTAATACTTCTGCATAGATGTTGGTTAGATTGTAATGCCTTGGCTCTATAGCTGCAAAGCAGGCTGCATAAGTAGTTTCTGTTTCAATGTTTGGCATGGCTCTGGGAATTAATGTCCTATTGCTGAGAGGGGATGGGAGAATGGCATTAAAAATACAGGCCACAAGCAACACGTGTGAAGCTTTGGATGTGTTCAAGGCCACTGTTTCTAGAGAGGAAGCCTGAGAGCAAAGTGGTAGTGAGGTCAGAAGTCTTGGGGGGGGGGCATTGGTATGGTTTTGCTTTTATTTCAGTCTTTAAACTTATCATTCATTATCCTTTTAAAAAATGTGTGCATGCCAGGGCACAAGTCGATAACTTGTCAAGCCTGTTCTTTCTTTCTACCATGTGAGGCCCAGGATTTTAGCTTGGTAGCAAATACCTTCATCTTCAGAGTCATCTTGTTACCCCCATTGTTAGAATTTTTAAAATTCTCGTAATGAGAAACTATTGAAACATTAAATAGAAACCTAGGTTTCTGAGTTCTCTGGTAAGGGGAGGAACATATGCAGATTCATGGGAGTTGCTAGTGGCATGGTTGGTAGGTCAGACAATGAAGAGTAGCCAGGTTTGAAATATGCATTAGATACAAGGCAGTAAATGAACCACTCCACACAACTGCTGAAGGGTGTGCTTATATCAGAAAATAGCCTGAAGAACAAAGCCTTAAGACTCCATTGCTGGGTTCGAATCCTGGCTTCTCCAGTTTCTAGCCACATGACCTTGGGCATCTGCACTGACGGACTGGAGTGTCATATTAATTTTATTATTGTTATAAAGAAACATAATAGTAAGCTAAGTTGTAATAGCTGATATTACAAATTACTATTATAGCTTTGACTTTGGAATAGTTTACAAGTCATAGAACCAAACACAGTGAAGAGGGTTTCTGTTTATCCTTCTCCCAGCTCCCCCCATTGTAACTGCCCACAGTTACATCGAACAGGTTACCTGGAAGGAAAGCTGGGGATGAAATACAACAGGCTTGTGAGAGAAATGAGGAGCCAAGACAAGTTTTCTGATCAAGGCTCAAAGTTTAATGGGGGTCTCCAAATATATAGGGGGAGGGGGGACCCTTCCCCCAAAGGCTGGAAACTTGTCCGCAGAACCAGAATCAGTTAGGTTGCTCAGCAGGTGGCTCTCAGGTTTCCTCTCAGGAAACTGTGGGTCCTTGAGCAATGGGTTAGAGCTCCGACCTAGGTGGGAAGTAGTGGCTAGCGTTGAGGTCTGAAACTCCCGCTCAAAGGCTGGGGGGAGGGCACACCCCATGATGGTATCTTCAGCATGCATATTGATTCTAAGATGCTCATAGAGTTCTAAGTGGACATGTCATGTGGGTTGTTGGGTAACAGGTTGTTGGGTAACCGTGACAACAGACTTGACATTCTTCGTCATATATGTGGCCATGAGTCTTCATTGGAACAGATAAGTTGATTTTTTTTTCTAGAAATTTGTGTGATTCCTGGATTTAGCATAAGAAGAAAAATCCAGCTAATGCTCAGAATTTATTCAGAAGAACCATCACAAATGGTCTTTCCTGTGAGCCAGGCACTGTTGGGTACTTCTTAGGGGACTAAGCCATTCTGTTCTCATAGCAAACTGAATGCATGAGATTTGGCGTCTGTTTTCAGAGGGGCAAATAGAGCCTTAGAGAAGCTGCTTTCAGTTAGTTATGAGGCTGGTGGGATTCTTGCACTGTGCTGTATGCCCTTGCAGAGAAGTTTTGTGATGTAACAGAGGGCAAAGTGCAACCTAACATGGATAACAGTTGTCACAAACATTTGACAAGTGACATCTAAAACAGCCTTCTGAACAGTACCTTTTCTGCTTAACCTTCTAAACAGCTATGGCATTGGCCTTGCTATAGGTATTCGCTGCATCTGTGCTGTGGGCTTGGTCCTGTCTATTGGGTCTTTGCTCAGACATTTACTTAACACCTGGTTATGGCAGGCATTCTCACACATCTGAGCTAATGCATAAGCAAGTAAAATATGGACATGAATTAATATTGTTTAAAGGATTACAATTGGAGAGCATCAACCAGTGATAAAGAAAGAAGAAAGGTCTTAAAAGAAGTGTGCTGAAGGCAACCATAGCATACATTAACCTCTGTGTGTGTTCTGCATAGCTATTAATAATTTATGTCTATGTACCTGAGCTTAGGGGTGTGTGTGTGTGTGTGTGTGTGTGTGTGTGTGTGTGATGTTTCAGGTGTATCTAACCCATGGCCTATGAGATTCATGTGGCCAAAGAGTTATTCATGTGGGCCAACACAGAATTCTAAAATTACTTACAATGTTATGGACTATTTTGGAGGGCAGAGGAGTAGCCTGGTTGCACTGTTCTTGAACATTAACATTGTGGATGGCAACATTGACATCACAGTGTTAAAAACATGAGACCTGTCCGGCTCTGGGCCACTTTTAGGTATATGTGCAAAACCATTAAAGACAGATGTTTAATAAGATCTCATACATGAATGTTTATAGCAAAACACTTCACTGTGGCCAGAAGGTATAAACAATCTAAATGGTTATCAACTAATGAATTGATGGATAAACAAATTGTAGTATGTCTATGTGAGAGGATACTGTTTAGTGATGAAAAGTATTGAAAGATGTGCTGCATGGTGCACAAATCTGCAAAATGTATTTTGTGGAAAAAGTCAACAGTGCAAAGGACCATCTAGTTTGTGATTGAATTTCTGTGAGAGCTATAGATTATGCAAACTAAATTGGGTGAATCTAGAAGCTGGAGGAAGAGGGGAGCATGGGATGGATTCTTTGGGGGTCTGTGGTGATGAAATGGCATAAACTGGGTTATGGTGACCGCTGGGCATTGCCTGTATGCTGTCCCTCAGTAACACATTGAAACGGCTAATTTTTTTTTTACTTTTGTTTATGCCTTAAAAATAAAAACCAGTTATGAGAGGGGTCTGTTCAAGACCTATTTCTTCCAAGCGGGGATCAACTTTATAGTGTAGAAAAGTATGTATCCCAGGCAGACATGAGTTAGTAGCAGTATTTTTGAATGGCAAAGTGATACTGGTATAGTGACTAGGTTTCTCTATGGGAAGAGAGCTGAGAACTGATACTTGTAGGGTATTTGCTCTGCCAGCCCCATGCAGAGAGCTTAGCTGGATTATCAAATTTAAATGGTCCAGCAGCCTTTGTGGTGAGTGGAGCTTTTTTCATGTTGTAGAATTAGTAATTGAGATGCAGGTGGCTCTGTAACCTGTCCAGCATCCTGTGGAGAAGTAGTGTTTGTAAGCACTGGATCCATTGGCTGTCCTACACTGAGGGAACTGCTGCACATCTTGAATTTAGTGCTGAGATGGATTTTGCAGTGTTAGGTGAATTTGTGTCTCTTGACTTGGAGTAAAAGAAAATCGATGTAAAAACAAGGGACTTCTGTCTACTTGATAAAACCCGTGTTCCATTCTTTCAATGCCTTGCCTTCAGGTTTCATTGCTATAGATGACAACATTGGAGCAAGGATTTAATAAACACATTTTTATTAACCTACTATCTTCTTTTTGTCTTTTGTGCATGAGCTTAAGTGTGTGTAAGTCTGTTTATGTATGTATCATGGTCACATATGTGGAGGTCAGGACAACCTAGCACATCATTCCTCACTCACCAAATTGTTTGAGTCAGGGTTTCTGATTATCCACCTCTGTGTATGCCAAACTAGCTGCTCTGCAGGCTTTGGGGAATTCTCTCCTCTCCACCTTCCATCTTCTGATAGAACCATTAGTATTACAGCTGCAAAGTTCAACACTAGGATTTACTAGCTGTTACACCTCTGCTATGATAAACACCAAAAGCAACCTGGGGAGAAACTGATAAATTTCTTCTTACAACTCCATGGAAGTCATGGCAGGTACTCAAGGCAGGTATTGGTGTAGAGACCATGGAAGAATGCTGCTTTCTCGCTTGTTCCTCATGGCTTGCTCCCTATTGCTTACTCTGAGTGTTACTGGTTTAGCACTGCTTCAAGTGAGCTGGGTCTTCCTACATCAATCTTTAATCAAGAAAATGCCCCATATGCATTCTTCCAGGCAAATCTGATGGAAGCAACTCCTCCCTTAAAAGTCCTTCACTTTCCGGGTGTCTGTAGTTTATATCAGGTTGACAAGACCTTACCAGCACATGGGGTCTGGAGATTCAGACTCAGGTCCTCACACTTGGATGGCAACTGCTTTGCTCTCGAGCCATCTCCCTAGAACATACTCTCCTCTTCAAATCTTGGTCTTGTTTCATTCAGGTGACTCCAAAAAGGGTGATCTATGAAAGATGTTTATGTAGGGATTGATCTTCCCCATTTTCTGCGAGACTGCCACCTGGCACTTGTAATCTCTCTAAAATATAATTAATTTGGAGAATCTCACTGTGGATGTGTAGATGTAAGGCCCCACCATGTCCTTGTTGTGGCATTCCATACTCAGGAAGCAGAGAAAATGCCAGAACTGGGACCTGGGCTTCTGCTTCTTAAAGAGGTGGCAAAAGGCTGTGGCATTTTCCCTGAAGTTTCCCTGAAAGCATTAAGTTTGGACGGTGATTAATAAGTCTGGAAGTAACCTGATGAAGAGTAGAATACACAGAATGTAAGCATCCCTCTGTACACTGAAAGCTCATCTCTTGTTACATGTATGTGTTTTAGGTTTCATATCCAGAGGTAGGAATTCTTTTGTCTTTTCTGGATCCTGCTTGTTGGCATTTGAAGGTCTCAGAACTTAATGTTGATGATTGGTAGCAAAACTAGGAGCTGCGGGTTTGATGGCCGGTCACTTTTTTAACCTTTCAAAGATTGTTGTTGTTCAAGGCATATTGATTCACCAATAAGTCCACATTGTCAATTGTAGGAATAACCCCATCTGAGTATTGAAAGAGCAATTCCAGATATGGACAGGGTGTTATTGCAGTAATTTGAAGCTAATTTTCATGAGGAGAAGAGTTCATTATCAAATTCCTGTTTTTATATGGCCATAATAGCAGCGGCCGCACCTATGAACTAGTTTACATGCTGATACAGCATTCTGGACAGCTTGGTAGCATAGTTACTAGGTAGTGTTTGTTGCTAGGACAAATAAAGCTGTTGCCAGAGGTGTGTTCATGGTGCTCATGTCCCTGACATTGTTACATTTCAGGAACTAGTCATTCCAGTGATACAACATTTGTTTTACAGGCAGTCATTCACAAGTTACCTTAATCTGAATAGTCATTTTTTGTCAAAAGGAGATGGCAGGCAAGAGCAACAAGACCTTCACAGTGAAATGAGCATTAAGTCAGGCAAGGGGAGGGGAAAACCAGAAAAGGAAATGAAATAATCAGATAACTATCCTGGCAGTAGAGTGGAATAATAAATATTGCCCATTCATAGTTATATCAGTTAGGCATCATAAATATATGGTACAACTGTTGAATGTAAGATACATTTTTTTAAACTAATTATATAGTTCAAAAGCTTCTCTCTTGTTTCTGCAGACATTGAGAAGCCCTCTGTTCCCAAATGTCACATTTTCCTAAGTACCTTGACTCCTCTTGGCTGAGATTTGGTGGCATTATTGTAATTCCCAAGACAGTAAGTGATGAGCACAGGATTGTGGGACATAGTGATCCAGTCAGTCCTTACACAGCATGCGAATGGATTTCCATCACTGAGCGCAAGGTGTAATTAGGCACATTCTGTGGGTAGAGGATTGACAGCATGGTTATTTCATCCTTTTGTTTCTCTGCATACACTTTTACAACGCACAGGCTCTGAATAACTGTAATCGGAGTGCTATGTGATACAGTCTAAGAAGTTAATTCATTTATTCCAGACAGTCGCACACTGGAAAGTGTCGTTGTCCTTGGTTTCACATTGTGTGAAGCTAAGTTAGAGGTCTTGATATGTCATCCTTCTATGCAGCGTATTTAGATTTCTCGGATCACTTTGATTCTTCAGTGAGGACAGAACTGTTGAGTATTCTCAGTTTATCTTAGTTCGATGGGCCTAAAAGACATTTGGCATTACAGGTGTTAGGCTGGTATTTTTCTGCAGGTAACATGAATGATTTCTTAGAGAGGAAAAGGTGATAGAAGCCCATTGAGAATTGACACGGCCTGTGAGAACAGTGTTGAGTAGCATTGCAGATTGGATAAAGTTGTTCCGCCTTGGATTTGACTCAGGAAGATACTCCAAGATGAAAGGAATTTGGCTTCAGAAGGTGGCAGTGGGTCAGAAGGACCTCAGAGCAGTGTGTGCAGATGGCTCTAAGAAGTAGTGAGTGGGTATTTAAAGTACCTAGGGGGTAGTGCTCAGTGAGGGACAGCTATAAGCAGGTAGTACCTGTGGACCTCTAGCACCAAGGCACTGATTTTACATGACAGATGTGAATCTGCACCGCCATGACCTGTGGCTTGAAGGGCATCATTTGCAGATTATTAATGAGCTGTGCTGGGAGATTTGCCAGTTTTTGTCTTATGTTTTTCTGGATCTTGGCCAGTGTCAGTGAGTGAGATACAATTTCCAAGGAGAGCTACATGATACTGAGAGATGCTTAGAAGAAGGTGGGTAACCACAAGGAATCCTGTATAGCAGCCATTTCAGATCTCTACCTGTGGTGATCTTCAGAGACCCTCTTGTTGTGCAATAAGGTCTACACACTAGACGCTGTTCACTCTCTTCAGACTCACCAGGGCAGCAGGATAGGATGAGATGACCCTGAGATGGGGCAGCATGAGAGACTTGTTCTTGCTTCCCCAGTGTTTGCCTGCTCCTAGGTAAGCCAGCATTTTCATCTGTGCTACAGGAACTCAGTGATGCTCTGGGACACCCATGCATTTGCTTTAGGAATTTGTCAAATGGTAGGCCAGTCGTCCTCAATGCCTATTACTTATCTATATGGGAAAAGAAAGTAGCCACACTGGAGGTGAGCATTTATAAAGTCCTATGAAGTGCCAGGTCCCAAGTACCAGGAACCTCCTGTTTTGTCTCACATTCAGAAATTCTTTTTCTTGGTCTCTTTTCCTTTCTTCTCTCACTCCCTTCTTTTTTTCCTCACAAACTTTTTGAGATGGTCTCATGTAGCCCAAGATGGCCCGTTTTAATTAAGAGTTTCTATTGCTGTAAAGAGGCACCATGACCATGGCAACTTTTATAAAGGAAACATTTCGTTGGGATTGGCTTACTGTCCATTATTGTCATGTCAGGAACCATGGTGGCATGCAGGCAGACATGGTGCTAGAGAAGGAGCTGAGAGTTCTACATCAGATCCACAGGCAGCAAGAAAGTGTAAGACACTGAACATCTTGAACATTTGAAATCTCAAAACCCACCCCCTGAGACGTACTTCCTCCAACAAGGCTACATTGCCTAATAGTGACACTCCCTATGAGCCTATGGGGACCATTTTCTTTCAAAACACCACATGGCCCCAACTTACTGTTTAGCTAAGGATGCCCTTGAACTTTTGATCTTCCTACTGCCTCTGAAGAACTGGGATTCCGGGTGTGTGCCGTCATGGCTGTTTTATGTAGTGCTGGTGAATGACCTCAGGGCTTCATGTATGCTAGCACCTTCTCTCCTACGTGAGCTGCACCCAGCCCTCTTAATCATCTCAGGGTTTTTCTAACAGTATTTTGAGCTCCTGACCAGAAATGAGTACTTCTTTTCTTTTCCCCCTCTTCTGAGAACCTCAGTAGACTGCTAAGAGACTCTTTCCCTTCTACAAGGAATACAACAAACATTTCCATTGAGTTTCCTGGCTATATCTATTATATATAGTTTTGTGGGTTTGAATTCTATATAGAACTTTTAGTTCTGAAAGAATGCTGTGGAATAATAAATTTCTCCCTGGACCTTTTTCTCTTTTCTTCCTTAGTGGTTCCCCCTCCACCCTCCCCCTTTTTCTTTTGGTTCTCCCTCTTTTCTAGTCCTTCCTTCTGTTTTCTTTTCTTTCTTTCTTTTTTGTATTATTATTTTTTTATTGGATATATTCTTTATTTACATTTTAAATGTTATCCCCTTTCCCAGTTCCCCCCCTCCCCTCCCGGAGAGCCCCTATCCCATCCTCCCTCCCCCTACTTCTATAAGGGTGTTCCTCCACCCACCCCACTCCCACCTCCCCTTCCTCGATGCCCCTACATTGGGGCATCTATTGAGCCTTTATAGGACCAAGGACCTCTCCTCCCATTGATGCCTGACAAGGCCATCCTCTGCTACATATGCAGCTGGAGCCATGTGTACCCCTTGGTTGATGGCTTAGTCTCTGGGGGGTCTGGTTGGTTGATATTGTTGTTCTTCCTATGGGGTTGCAAACCCCTTCAGCTCCTTCAGTCCTTTCTCTAACTCTTCCATTGGGGACCCTGGGCTCAGTCCAATGGTTGGCTGCGAGCATCTGCCTCTGTATTTATAAGGCTCTAGCATGGACTCTCAGGAGACAGCCATATCAGGCTCCTTTCAACAAAAAGTTCCACTGAGCATTTTTTTTTCCTGTAATTGACCTTGTAGTAATGTGAGGTCTTTGTTGTCCATGGCTTTCACATTAGGGTTTCTTTGGTGGTTGGGTAGATAGCATGTCACCGTAGACATCTATAATGTCATCTCCCATGCATGATTCTGCAGTTGAAGAATTCCTACTTGTTTTCTTGAGTGATAGAAAAGTATAGAAAGAGTATTAAATCCTTGAGAATAATCTGTTTTTCTCAATGGTTTCAACAACAATTTCCAGATCTTTCCATTACTGAGAGTTACTTCTTTAAATGCTTGTGCAATTGAGGCCTAGCATATACAGTAGTTTCCAAGAATACAAGACAAAGAAAATCAGTTAATGTCAAAATTCCTCTTGAACAGATCTCAGTTTTGTCCATCATCTAATAATTCATAGAATAAGTTGCTCACACTGAGATGTCTGTAGAACAGAGACCAGTGAGAATGTACCACTCGGCTGCTGGGCACCACAGTGTCAGTTCATTCAGATGGGAAGCAACACCGTTCCCTAACTGACTTGTTGTCTTCTGAGATTCCCCACTTTCCCTTTCCCAGCTCTCCTCCCCTCCCATAGTTCCTTACCTTGCTGATGTTCTTAACGTTGCCCTCATTAAATGAACTTCATAGTAATTCTGAAAGATCAGATCCTGGGTCTGTGGAGTGGTCTGATCATGAACAGGCCTCATTCAGCTTCCCTGGCATCTGAATAGTGTTATGCACATTGAGCTAAATGGTTGCCCTGCGTTGTTCAACAGGTTAGTGACCTGTGTGAATATCAAGCATCCTAAGAGCATGTATGTTTTACTGCTTGATCATGCCACCCATGACTCTTGGCCAGCCGAGATATTTGCACCTTGACTCTGTTCTTGGCTCCCAGGTCATAACCATTTTCTTGAGGAAATGGGTAAATAGGTCCTTTCAATGGACAGTGAGGAGTCCTAGTGCATGCCAACGGAATAAATATACTCTATGAAAACCCAGATTGAGGATTACTTAGCTCAGCCTGAAGCCTAAAGAACATATGGGAGTTCTCTTACCCAAGCAAGAATTGGTGACATCAATATTTTATGCTGGGACCATAGCAGGTGCAAGTTCTTCAAGCACAGGCAATGATGGTCTGTTCTAGACTCAGCTAAGTTAGCCAAGCCCCCTTCTCTTGGAACTTTTACTTAGGAAGGCTTATGAGGAACTTGAAGTGCCTGGCTTGACACCCTGACAGATTTGAAAGAGGAGAAAAACCAAGAGCAAATCATGGAACAGTATTTCAGAACTATAAAATGTGTACATATTACCTCACCAACTCTCTGAAGCCCCAGGTTCCTGATGGAGCCACATTTGTGTTTACAGTGGGCAGCTGGAAGGGAAGAAACTTCATCCCCACATTATGCTGAGATCATAGGCACAGCTTTGCTTTCTGTGGGGAAAACAAAAACAGGTATCGTTTCTTGAAGAAGAGTTCCTATACTGACACAAATGAGCTTCCTATGGGGTGTGTAACAGTGGAACCATCCTGACCTGCTGGTATTTATTCACCCCAAGGAGCACCAGTCTTGTGTTGAAAGAAATGGGTAAATGTAGCATCATTTAGTTTCCTGGAAATCAATAGCATATAAAAGGTTTTGAGAAAGCCTTGTGTTGGACCTAGCACTTTGCAAAATTTGGGGTATCTTTATTAGTAATAATAGTTACAATTGTATGCTACTCTCGGGGGGGGGGAGTTTACTGTACTTGGTGGGGACCATTGGGAGAGTGAAAGGGGGAAAGAAATTTCTATCTGGTTTCTTCCCTTATGGTTCTAATCTCTCATGGCTACCTTTTCACTGCAACAAAGGTTGGGAACACATTGCAGTCATAAGCTTATATAGCTATAAAGAAGAATAATGAAAATGTTGGAAGAATTCATCCCTGATACACTAAATCCCATTCAACTAAGAGATGAGATTAATGTCCAGTTGGTTTACATATCAACAGAGAAATGGTGGTTTCTTTGTAAAAATTCATTTTCTTTTAGTCTGTAATGACTTTCCATTGTATTATAATCCAAGAATCAGTGCATAAAATCCTTGCCTTAAATTGCTTAGTAACATATAAGGAGCACAGCCCTATCATAACCTAAGAGCCAACCAGTACAAAGCTGAATCATTTAGAACTCAAGTATGCATGCTTACATTAAAATGGAGAATTTCTACTGTTCATGAATATTCATTGTATTATATATTTACTCAAGTAAGTAATAAAGCCCACAAGTCGATATTTTCTGAAATCTATATTTCAAAAACTAATGGCATGTCCACATAGGTATTTAAATATTTATTTAATCAGTACTACACATCTGTTGCACTTGTTCCAAAGCTGTGCCTATTAAGACTTTTAAAGAAACATTGTTTTCCAGTCTCCTTCTCACGAGTATCTGGAAGGCCAGTTATTAAAGGAATATGGCAGCCAGTTTCTCTACCTTGCTATAGCTGCTGGGTCAGGAGTTTTTGATTCTGGTTAAAGACTGTAGTTAAAATTAACCCTCTTTCCAGTGTAATCTTTGTAATAACATGTAAGGGATTACTGTATCTTGATCTGTTATCAAGCTCACATTAATAAATTGGGAAAGGACCCATCTGTGGAAGTTTCGTCTTGGTGGTGGCTGGGGTATCCCCTGTCTGGACTTTTCTAGTGATTTTTGTGTTCATCAGCATGGAGCTTGTGGGTGTTGTCACAGTAAAATGTTAGTCACCAGGTTCACTGAAGTGTTTTCCAGAATGGACGAGGTAATGGTAGCATTTGGGAGGCATACGTTACCAGGCCTGTGGGGCTAGTGCCTTCTTGCCAACCCTTCATAGATCTTTGGTTTTTTTATTTTATTTTTAAAAGATGGGTCTCAAACCCTGGATAGCTAGGAACTTACTATGTAGATTAGGCTGGCCTCTGCCTCCCAGTTGCTGGGATTAAAATCATCTGCCTATATGCCTGGCCCCTTCACACAACATTTTAATTAACAGTTGCTGTATTGAAAATGGCTATATAATTGTGATTCATGTGCCCATGCAACTGACTCCTTTTGTATCTGGGTTTCTGCCACGCAGAATTCTCTACCCTGTTCTTGCTCACAGCAACAATATTATATAATTTAGGGGTGTTTATTATGTCTCCCCATCTACTAGATTATAAGCTCCAGTAGGAGAGGATGTTGGTTTTATTTATTTGTTTTTATTGTATACAACATCTTAAACTTGGCACACAGCATTTAGTAAAAATTTACTGAAAGCAAGATATTGATGCTTATCACGTATCTTATTTCATGAATATAATTTAACATCTTGTGGTGCTGTCAGCTCAGATTTAGTCTAATAAGCTACCCACCCAGGATTCTAGGGTTTCACTGCGATTCCTCCTAATTCCAACCCCTCTTAACCATTCGTTTGTGGGACAGTGAGCTCCAAGAGCTCATCCTCTTGTGAAGTTCATCTCACTTCCTCTGTACTTTTTATTTCCACAAAAATTTGAGCAATAACTCTTTGCTTTGCTGCGTTTGTACTGGGACAGACACAACCCTAATTTTTATAGTGTTAATATTGTAGTGAATGAGGGAGAAAATGACTATATGGAAACAAACTAATTACAGATTGTGGAAGTGCTATGAAGGAAAAATGAGTGCCCACCAGAATACAGTTGGGAAAAGACATTTTTAGTCATGGTCAAGGGCTTTTGGGAGGCATGAATGTCTTCAAGTGAAATTTGGACCATAGCTTCTTGATATATTTAAACAACTAACCAGCTGGATTATTTTTCCAACCCATGTCTACTCAGCAACTAGCATAGGCCAGATAATACTCCAGGATTTAGAATTAAACAGTAACAAGACAGACAACACTCCCTCTTCTCACAGAGCTTATAGGCTTGCATAGGAAGGTGTCTTCTGTTGCACAGGAAGGGAAAATACATCTGGTGTAGAAGTGTGCAGAACATACTTTTTATGCAAAGCAGAGCTGTTCCAAGATTCCCAGAGGATATTTGAAATAGCACCAAGCCTGTATCAATATGTTTGCCACTGTATCTCCATACTCACAATAAAATTTAATGTATAAATAGACACAGTGAGAGATTAAGAGCAACAACAACTTCTATGATATCAGGTATGTGACTATTGTCTCTCCAAAGTGTCTTAGTGTTCTTTCTGCACCTTCTCATGTTGGTGCCTCTTCCGTCTTAACTGTGAACACTTTGCACAAGCAGTGAGTAAGTTTGCAGTTTGAGGTGTGAAAGCAAAACTGGTATAAATGCCTTTCCTTCTTGTCAGTTTTGTGGGTGGAAGATTTATGCTCACCGAGATATTTAGTAACTTCAGCCCAGGACTTGAGAGTTTTCAGTCTATAAGTTTCTTGTATCCCTGTGGTGAGATACAACATCGTGGGCACAGGACTGTATCACAGAAACTGTTTACCTCATGATCTGGAAAAACAGAAAACTTCCTAATGTGAAGCAGAATAAAGCTGTAATAGAGAAGGCCAGGCTAAGATGCTTTGCCCCTAGGCTCCTCCAACCTGTCCTTCCATGGTTTTACACTTAGGTAGTTATGCTTTGAATATATTCATAGATTAAACCATTAATTAGGCTGGAGGTCCCAGTATCTCAGTGCCTCTGGAAATGCCTTAACACCTAAAGATATACTTCACTCTCTTTTCTTTTATCTTTGCGCTCTCTCTCTCTCTCTGTGTGTGTGTGTGTGTGTGTGTGTGTGTGTGTGTGTGTGTGTGTGTGTGTTGTGGTATGTTGTGGTTGTTATGCATGTTCAAATGTGTGCTGGGATAATGTGCGTGTGCACCTGTTCAAGTGTGTGAAGCCCAGAGGTTGGCATCCAGCATCTTTCTCGATTGTTCTGTCTCTTACATATTGTGTCAGTCTCTCACTTGTACCTGGAGCCTGCCGATGTGGCTAGTCTAGCTAGCTAGCGTGACCCAGGAATTCCTTGTCTTCGATTCTCTAACTCTGGGCTTACATGTGGATCACTATGACTGCTCAGCATTTATGGATGATGCTGAAAGACATGTGTAGTGTAGGAAAAGGGGGGATGGAGGTGGCAGAGAGGCTGAAGGACAGGTATAGTGGAGGAATAGGAAGGGCGGAGTGGGAAAGCTCTGAAGGAGGAATAGGAGGAATTGGATGGGTGAGAGGCTATGACTTGGAATAAAAGGCCAAGGAACTTTTCCTGGAAGGTGACATTTGAGTTAAACTTGAAGGAGGTTTGGCAACAGCCTTAAGACTGTTTGTGGAACACTGGTCATCTGAAGGATGGTAAGGGGAATCAGCCTATAGAGGCTCAGATGTGCAAGCCTGATGTCCTGCCTTTGATCTCCAGAAACCATGTAAAGGTGGAAAGAGAGAAGTGACTCCACAGAAACTGTTCTTTAACATCGAGATCTGTGCACAAACACCTGTGCATGCACATATTATAATAAAGTTTGGAACACTGGCCATCTGATAGAAGAGTGTGGGTAAGAGGCCTTCGAGGGAGGATACTCCTTGGAGAGCATAGGAGTAAGGAGGACACTGAGAAGGGACACCCTGGGGTGACTTTACACTTAGGAATGAACTTCCGAATCAGTAAAGTGAGTTTTGATCCCAGCATAGCCACCATTTAAACATAGCAAGTATGTCATTCATTCTTTTCCAGCCATGAGTGTGAGCTCTGTGCTGGTGATTAAGCTGAGGTTCCAAGAAGAAAGGATGCCAAGTTACACCTTAGTCAGGTTTTGTGGTGGTAACACGGATAACAGACCTCTGCCATTAGTTGAGCACCTGTTATCATCATCGGTGCTGGTTTTGATTATGTCACAGTTCCAGTTCCTCTGCCTCCTATAAAAGTGTCAAGTGTGTGTTCTAAACCTGCTGTGGGAGCTGTAGGATAGTGCAACAGTCCCTGTAACCTTTGATGTGATGTCAGTGTTGGTCAGCCTTGCCCATGGGGAAGCTTGAGTTACTGCCGAGTACTGCTTCTGGCTGAGGATCCCTGTTTATAGGGCAGTGGGTGGGGACCTTGGGTAGTCAGCTGGATGGTAAAGGTGCCTTCCCCCACTGGATTTCCTGCTAGCATCTCCATCTTCTTCATAAATTTAGGGACTAAAGAACACGAACTTGTAGTACAGATGTCACCAATCCCTCATAGACAGCGTTGCTTTCTCCGGTGTTTGGTCTCCTCCTTTGTGTCAGCCATGGTGTCCTTTGGCAGCTTTGCTTACGTGACTCCCTTCTGCTTTGCCTTTATAGAACAAGAAAGAAATCTTAGCCTTTACAGCATTTTCTGAAATGACTAACTTGGGAATTGCTGCTGCTTTCAATATATCATCCCTCTTTTCAGAAATTACTTGAATTTTGTGTTGAATTAGAAAAAAGACTTCCAAAACGCCGGAGCTCCCTTTACTGAGCTCTCGCTACTGTGTTCTGGTTTCTTAGGTCACACCCATGGACCGCCATGTGATGGCTGGTGGATTTAGTAAAGACTGATGCTTTTCCATTCTGGGCAGAAAGATGGGTTTCCCTGAAGATGAGACAGTAGCTGCTAGGTAAATGGGTTAAGAATTCAGGATCTGAGGAGAGGACTGGTAAGGGCTCCCCTGGGTCATCTATCACCTCCCCAGCTGCCCCTGCTTACAGGGAGCTAATGGCAGTCAGCTTCTGCTGCTAAATGATGGAAGTAAGGTTGTCTCGCCCCCCACCCCCACCCGCTTTGCCCTTGACCAGCAGGTGCTGTTGACAGGAATGAAGGATTAGATGAAACCCAGGAGTGAGACCAATCAGCTTCCTGTGCTCGGACATTCAGTTCACATATGGGGGGAGGGGGAGGACAAACAGTGTATGCTCTTTTTTTTTCCCTTTTGAAAATAAGTTGACTTATTTTTCACAACAAATCCTTCATCTTTAAGGATCAATGTACAAATTTGTGTCTTCAATAAAGAACTCGTGATCACTGATTTGATCAATGATTGGATCTTATCTAACTAACGTTAGGCCCTGTTTCCATAGATGACAAGGGCAAAATATCCATTTGGTGGTTAATGAGACTCTGTAGGTTTAAATGATGTTATCATTTTAGAAGGCAATATGGTTACCTGATGTTAGGATTTGGGGTACACCCTTGCATTGAAAACAGCCAGTTTCTGTTAAAAATCATTAAAACAGTTTATTATCCTTGTGTAATTATTTAAAGTATCTTGTAATAGTGAACATTTCTCCTTGACATGGTTGTTTTTGAAAGTTGGCCACTAATTCTTTCTTATTCTCTTTGATATCTTATGTAGTATTCTTGTGCGTATGGCGTGTGTGTGTATGCGTGTGTACAAGTGCACACACACTCACATGTATAAATACATGTAGTTTATATAAAATAGGTCAAAAGACAACCTCCAGTATCATTCTGATACTGTCCTTATACAGATGCTTATACAGATGCTGTCCTTATACTACAAAGTCTACACATGGACAGTCTGCTTCTCTTAATGTAGGCTTCATTTGTAGCCAGTCCCCTTCATTCTTCCAGCGTGTTATCATTCTCACTGCACAGCATGCCCTTTTATTGACTTTGACATAGCAATGTGTACTTTATGGGAGCTAAAATAAAATTCACACGTTCTTGACTATTTGGCTGGATGGCTGAGAAGGCTTCAAGAATTATCATGACTCCGTGAGACAGAAACCTTTGTAGTCGTTAAATCAGCAGGAGCTCTGTTCTTATATCCATCTGGAGTTGTTCTTAGAATTGCTTAGTCTTAGTACTAAACATTAATTGTTGTCTGTCTTTGAATCCACTTATATGTTATTTATTAAAGAAATAATTATTACATTCATTCAGTGAAAAGGAGACAGCCACAGGAAGAATATCATGGTTGATGTGAGATTGGGAGGATCGAGGTTTTCCAATGTAGACATTATGTTCAAACAAATAGGCACATTCTTGTGAATCAATACCAGTATTAGTGCTAAATGATGAGCGATTAAAGTGGTGTTGTTTACACAATATGCTGACCGTGTGATTTGTTATCTAAAGATAACCCAAGGAGGTGTAACTAATGTTATGTACATTGTGTGAAAGGCTTTGAAAAATGTTGATTAAAGGTGGAGACCTGTGTTAAGGCATTAAAAATGTACCCTGCCTTGGAGAGTAAGATCGGACTTTATGTGAAGAAAGCCTGTGCTTTCTGTCAGTATAGCAAGCGATCAATAGCTGGGCTATTATTTCTTGTTTATGTGTGGTGCTGCAGATCAAACCCAGATCTCCCTGCAAGAGAGTTAAGTTGTTTGTCACTGAGCTACATTGTCTGCCTCCTCCTGCCCCAGCAAAATCGCTAGATTTGATTCCTTCATCCTTTATTGTGTTTTTCTTGAACTACAGAGTTTGTGGAGGAGATAACGATAATTACAGCAGATATTTCACAAGTACATATTCTACCCGACTAAGCATTTTACGTGAATAATGTGGTATTTTCTTTATTGCTATCATAATTGTTCTCACTTCAAAGATAAAGAAACCATGTTATTGAACTTGACCATCAATGCTCAGTCTGTAAAACCCTGAGCTCTGAGATCTGGATTTAGATTTTTGTAGTTTCTCTACACAAATTCTGGAAGAGCTCAAGATCTCTGAAGTGTTTAGGAAAATTATATAAAGTAGACATTGACTTCTGAACTCTTGATTTTCTCTGAGAACTGAGAGCAGAGGCTAAGTTTTACTTGCATTTTTATCTGTAAGGGTAATGCACACATACATAGGGTATCACTGTGTAGCTAAGGCTGGCCTTAAATTCCTTGTGTAGCCCAAGCTGCCTTCAAATTTGGATTCTTCCTGCCTCAGCTCCATGCATGGTAGAGTTAAAAGCATGCATCACTGTGCCCAGCTAGCATTTATTTATATTTTAACCGTTTGGGTACCATAAGATTCACCCATTTGGAGTGTACAATTCATTGGTTTGTATTATATTCACAGAACTACTGCAACTAGTTAATTGCAGAATATTTTAGTTGTCCCCAAAGAAATCACATTCTCATTAGCAGTCATTCCTGGACTGTTTTTTTTCTTTTAAACTAAGAAAACAAGCTGCCTAATATTAGAGCCGTTTGATATTCTTAATTAGCCACTGCTTTTCATTCTTCATTTTCATTTCTTCATACATTTTTAAAAATTGTCCAGTTGAAAACATTGGATGCATCTGAATCTGTTAAGAGACAGTTGAAGTATCACCTGTCATACCCCACTTTATAAAATCACCTTCAGTTCCCTTTATCACAGACAACCTTTCCCATTCAGATTGGCAGTCCTCACTTCCTGAATTGTACTCAGATGAAATGCATGTCAAGATAATCCCCAGAGGTTGATCTTTGATAAGGACGCCCTCTCATGGTGAAGATCCTCATCCTTTATTTCCTGAATGGTTTTTGTTGCTCGTTAGAATGACGCAGCAACATCAGGAGACCTTTGCTCTCCTGTGTTTAATGACTGTAGGCTTTTTGCACTTATGTGTGCTAGCATCCTCTCCCATGTGCAGAGGGGAAGAGCCACAACTAATGCCCATGTTTCTGTGTGCTAGAATTTGCTACTGAATGGAGTCTGGACTCTGCCTGGTTTCTCTTGTCAGGAGGTAATGTGATAGTATGCCATACAACTTGGGATTGGGATCCTGGAGCTCCTGAGAGTACTTTATCAGCTTTCCTCTCCTCTAATTTACCTCAGCCCACCTCATTTCTGGGCCCCTCACCCCACTCTGGCATTTCTGTGACAGTAACTTTTCTTCAAGTCTAATTCTGCTATGAACTATCTATGTCATTTTTGACAAATTACACAGCACCTCTTTCTACATATCATCTCACCTGTGATGATCCCTATCTACCTTCTATGATCCTCTTGAGGATGAAATAAGATAATACATATAAACTATAAGCACTGGTGTAAATATGGATTCCCCCCAACTTCTGGGCAAGATTTGTTTTTTGGGCTTTTGTGCATGCTTAAATGCTTGTTGAACATATTCTCCTCATGTTCTTATTCTTTACACTTTCTCCCTTTCCTTTACTTTTGTTTTTTTGTTTTGTTTTGTTTTTGTCTCCCTGGATATTTTACTTCTAATGAGGTGAGGGGTAGTTTATGTATTCATTAAAATCTAAGTTCCACAAATGAGGGGAAAAAAACCAGAATATTTGTCTGTGTTTGGCTTATTCTTAATATGATTATCTTTCACTGCTTCCATTTTCCTGTAAGCAGCACAATATTTTCTTTTTCTATATGGCTGAAAAAATTTCCTTGTGTATATACCCCAGTTTCCTTACCCAGTTTTATGATGTTGGACATCTAGGTTTTTTCCATAATAATGAACATAGATATTCAAATGTTTCTGTTATATGCTGATTTTGAGTCTTTTGGGTCAATACCAGGAGTGATAGAGTTAACACATAAAGAATTATAAAATGCTTTTGACAAGATGGTCATTTTTACTATATTAATCCTGCCAATCCATTAGCACGGAAGATTTTTCCATCTTCTGAGGTCTTCTTCAATTTCTTTCTTCAGAGACTTGAAGTTCTTGTCATACGATCTTTCACTTGTTTGGTTAGAGTCACACCAAGATACTTTATATTGTTTGTGGCTATTGTGAAGGGTATCATTTCTCTTATTTCTTTCTCAGCCTGCTTATCCTTTGAGTATAGGAAGGCTACTGATTTGCTTGAGTTGATTTTACATCCGCCAACTTTGCTGAAGTCGTTTATCAGCTGTAGGAGTTCTCTGGTGGAGTTCTTTGGGTCTCTTAAGTATACTATCATATCGTCTGCAAATAGTGATAGTTTGACTTCTTCCTTTCCAATTTGTATCCCTTTGACCTCCTTTTGTTGTCTAATTGCTCTAGCTAGAACTTCAAGTACTATGGTGAAAAGATATGGAGAGAGAGGGCAGCCTTGTCTAGTCCCTGATTTTAGTGGAATTGCTTCAAGTTTCTCTCCATTTAGATTGATGTTGGCTACTGGTTTGCTGTAAATTGCTTTTACTATGTTTAGATATGGGCCTCGAATTCCTGATCTTTCCAAGATCTTTAACATGAAAGGATGCTGAATTTTGTCAAACGCTTTTTCAGCATCTAATGAAATTAAAAAAAATAAATATATAAAATGCCTTAATTGGCCATGAGTTTGTATCCTTCTGTGTAAATTAATTTGTATGTGTAAATTGATTTGTATGTCATTGTCATTCTGTGGTATATTCCCCAAAGAGGAGATGTTCTGTGGTTCAAATAAGGACAGAGGACACAAAAAGGAGTGGTCAGAAGCCAACCAGCTACACAATTAATTTAGTCACAGAACTGGACAAGACTAGTTCCTCTTCTATGACTTTTTTCCTTTTGAGCTGTAAACGTTGTCATTTGCTTTCTCTGTGCCTTTTTGTGTCATCCTGTGGTTCCATTGCATGTCTGAAGAATCCCTACTAAAGCGTAGCACATGCATACATGTGATCACCAAGGGCAGGCTGCCTCCAAAACAACAGATATGGACAGTTTGAGTAGTTTCCCCTGAGCTTCTTGGAGTTGGCACAGCTTTCTTCTCTTTATCTCAAGTCAGTTGTAGGGGAAAGAGCTACGGATCACAGAACCAAATTCGATACTTCCTATCTTAGCTAACCAGGTTCCTGAGTCCTCTGCATAAGGCACCATGCCAAGTGTGTGGATGGGATCTCCCAGTGCTATTCCTAAAACCCCATTAGGTGGTATTCACATACAGGGAAGAGGCAGATGAGCCCCAGTTCATGAATTGTAGCTGCAAGAAGGAAATGTCTCTTTGTAGCTGCTGCCAAGCATCTTTTCCATTTAAGACACAATTGTTGACTATTCTGTTTTAAGGTCTGGAATGGGGAAATGAGGGTACTGCTGTCACCGCTGTACCATGGTAGGGAGGCTTGGAAAGAAGGGTCCCCAGGTAGTGAAAAACCAACTCCCTTTGACAATGTGCTTGTCCTTGAGAAAAGAGGGACTTGTGTCAGCACTTAGGGCACATTAGAGATAATGTCTCCAGAGTTTTGGTCCTGTCCTTGCTGGGACATAGTCTGTCTTCTTAGTCTGTTTGTTGTATGCTGTTCTATATAATGACTTTGTAGTTGTTTTGCTGTTAGGAATGAGGCATCAGTTCAGGCAGGACATAGGCCTAATCAGATCGTAAACAGTTTGGACACAAGATAGAACTTTCTCAGCTCCGTTCTGTATCTTGTGCATGCCTGTTTCTCAATGGAACTAACACAGTGCACTTTATCTCTGGGCCCTGACCCCTATGGTGACTGTGGTGATGCTTGGAAGTAGAGCCTCTAGGAAGAGATTATAAAGGCTTACAACAGTATCAGTTACCCACGATGGAATTAATGTCATTTAAAAAGAAAGAGCTCATGCTTTCCTCCCCCACCTCCTCCCTCCATGTGAGGACAGGATACAGTAAAAGAATAGTTGCCTCCAGTCCAGACAGCCTGCACTATATGACGTGCAGGCCTTTCGGTTTCTGGTGTTGTGTTATAGCAGCTCCAGTTATGACAAAGCCTTATAATTATGTTGAGGAGATGGTCTCCCTCTGATGCTTACAAATATCTACAGTGGTTATCTCATTTTGTAATAAAAGGATTCAAGACTTGGGCTCCAGATTGGATAAACAGACTTTGTTTTTATTGGGTTTAATTTTGGTTGGTATTTATGACAAAATGAAACTGATTCTTCACTTAATGAAATGCTAAACATTTCCTTTTGTTTAAAAAAAAAACCTAATAAGCAGTAGCATTCACTGATGTTAATTGAGTTGGAAAGTCTAAACCACTATAGGTAGCATCGGTCTTTAGACTGAGACCCTAGACTATATATAAAGGAGAAAGTGGACTGAGCGCTCTGTCTCTGTCTCTGTCTCTGTCTCTCTGTCTCTGTCTCTCTCTCTCTCCCTCTCTCTCTCCCTCTCCCTCTCCCTCTCCCTCCCTCTCCCTCCCTCTCTCTCACCCTCTTGTCTCTCTCTGCTTCCTGATTGTGAATGCAGTGTGACCAGCTATCCAGCTCCTGCTGCTGCTTTTGAGTTCTTGATTGTCATAGGCTGAATCTAACTATGAACCAAAATGAACTGTTCCTTAAGTTCCTTTTGTTAGAGCATTTTATCATAGCAACAGGAAAACAAACTAAGACAGTATACCATGAGCTTAACAAATGCATAAGTCTGGAATATCCATCTACTTCTGTCGGGAAGCAGAGTGTTTCTCTATCCTCCCCTAACCCCCTTGGCATGCCCCTGTGTACTGTGTAGTCAGATCATACCACCCACACTATCTCTCTGCAGTAGTTTGTCTGCCTTATAGTGATTCTGCCTTTTATAGACCATCATTTAAATGGTAATATACTACATGTAGTCTTGTAGGACTGGGTTTGGGGATTTTTTTTTCCACTTAGCACAACACATTTGAGATTCATCCACACTGTTGGGTGTGATGCTTGTTTTGCTGAGTGCTGTTCCATTGCAGTGATGTGCCACAGTTTGACCAGTTGAGGACCATTTGGGTCATTCCCAGTTTGAGGCGATTATGAATGAGGCTTTCATAAACATTTATATACATTTTTTGTTTGTTTTAAACTTGCATTTCACTTCTCTGGAAGAAATGCAGAGTTGGGTGATTGGAATGCATGGCTCGTCTATAGTCAGGTTGAAGCTTTGGAAAATACTTGGGTTTGAAGAGCAAACATTGACTAGTGCTGCTTATCTTTAGAGCTGTAAAACAAAGTAGGAGGGGTTAGTAATGGAGTAAGCTAGAGACGGTGTCAGTGCACACTCTGTGCTCTGTCTACATTAGCTGAAGAATAACTACCATAAGGCTGGCCTCACCGTTCCAGTATCTAGGATATCTAAGAAATGCAAGCAGCTGTATTACAAGATAAAACACTGTCTGTGTGTAGCATGTTCAACTGTCCTAAACCATGAAATGAAAGTAATCTCCTTGAAGTCATGCTAGACTTTGATAAACAAGACCCAAATTAATGGAGCAGCAAATGATATCATTACACATTGGCTGTTGGATCTGAGTGAGGTGCTCATGGCCCTGTCAGCAGACTGCAGGGAAAGAACTCCATTGAGAAAACAAGTCTGGAAACCTGTCTGTGCTGGGAACCTGAATCAGTAGGAGACAGCTTAGCAGCAGGCGGTTCAGCTCTAGAGTCTCTTTATCCACCTCAGAGGGGTCCTGTGGGATTTCTAGAAGGGCTTCTATCCAGTGTCCTCTCCTCAGCTGCAGTGAGATGGCAAAGAAGGTCACCCTCTGATTTCCTCAGCGAGGGTCACTGAAGCCAGGTACACTAAAAGTTTATGGTCCATAAAATGTGCATAAGAAGCAAATAACCACTCAGACTTTGCCAGGAGAACTCTAGGACCATTGCTAATTCACACGGAGACATTCAATAGCACAGCGTCAGATTAAGTTATGAACTGGTAGTAGAAAGGGTTGGGAAACTCACTATTTGGATACTACTATCTTATCATTCCTTTTAAGACAACTAAGGAGGACTTAATGATTATCACTTTAAGTTTTAAAAATAAAATCAGTTGGGGAAATAGTGACACCTTCTCTAAAACTTTATTTGCACTATGTTCTTATTCACAACTGAAGACATGTGGTATTGACCTTGGTGTTAGCTTTCTGTCACCTGGGAAACCTTGAAATGCATTGTTAGTGTAGTAGGCCAGGGCTTGTAATTCATTTGCGTGGTTTTGTGGGGTATAAGTTAAGATTGAAGATAGCTTAAGTCGAGTGTCAAAGACCTAGGTCTTAAAATATTTAAGTATCATTTTATAAGATGCATAAATAAATACTCACCCCTGTCAACATAGTTCAGATTGTGAGAGGTATTAACTGAAAGGAGTGGCTGTTTCCTCTCTCCCTGTTTCTGCAGTCACCCTCTGGAAAGTACCCAGCATTTAGTATTCCTCCATCAGTTTAGCTGGTAGAGTATGAGCTCACAAAGCATGGGCTTTCATTCCCTGCTCTTGGGGAAAATGCGGCAATAGTGACTTATTATTCCGTGACTCCTTTGTGTCACTTCAGTGCGCATTGCTAGCATTCCTTGTGGCAAGGGCCTGCCGTCTATCTAACCATTCTTGCCATTTGCAGTTACAGAGCTAGACCTGTTCCTGAGGGCACATCCACCATGCTCAGACCCAGCTTTCCCCTGTGGAGGCTCCTTGTTTTCCCTCCTTATTTTATTTTGTATAACTCGTTGCAATCCATGCTATCACAAATTATCTTAAAATATATAGATCCCCCCCCCAAGAAACATAGTCAATAAGAACCAAATAGAATTTTTAGAACAAAAACACAGAGTTTGACTAGATCATTTTTGAAAGCATTTACAGGCTTTTAAATGGCAGGTTTTCAAATAGTGGTTCGAGATGGCTTGCTGTTTAATATTAGTATGTTTCCTGCTATTTTGAGGGCTAGAAGTCTTTAGGGGACTGTATCAATACACAGTGTAAACTCAGCAACTCAGATTCCCTTTTGGGAGAGGTATCCTGGCTAGTCTGCTGGCTATTGGCAGCTGTTCTTCACATTTAAAGTAAATAATATTGAAATCAGTTCCACAGGCTCAGTAGTGCCAGCCACACCCCCATGTGGGTGTGGTTGTACATGTTTGTATGCAGGTTCATGTAGTTGCTTGTGCATGTGGAAGCCAGAGGTGGACTTTGGACATCTTTTCTATTCTATCCCCATCTTATTTTTTGAGATGTAGTCTGTCTTTGAACCTGGATCTCACGGATTGGTTAAACTGTCTGGCCAGCAAGTCTGATCCACTACCCATTCTTATATTGGAATTACAGACTCAAATTTCTTCTGCTCCAGACTTTTATGTGGATGCTAGGGGTCTAAACCCAGCTCCTCATGTGTGTATGGCAAACACCATATCCCCTGAATTGTTTCCCGAACCCAGGAGCCACTTTCCGACAGCCACATGGGGCTAGGGCCTACATGTTGGGCAGCACCAAACTGAAGCATTATCACCATGACAGAAGGTTCTGTTGGTCGAGGCTAGTTTAGATAGAGAGATGATATGAACTGTTGTCATTCAAATATTTTATATGGATGTGGATGGGTTACTTTCCCTGCCTGAATCTCAGGCTCTTCACCAGCAAAATGAATATATTATTAATCCAACTTCTTTGGTTTCTTGTGCAAATTAAATATACTGTTGATTAAATGCTTAATGCCTTTCTATATGTAAACATCTAGGAGCTAGAAGTTGTTGTTTTCCCCAGTGTTTGATAGTCTCCTTTTCTCAAGGAAGAGAAACGCTGTGTTTATGCGCTTAAAGCTAATAACTGGAAGATATTGCTGGCCTGGTTTCCAGCTCGACAAACAGAAGGTAGCATTTTAGGCTGCAGAAAAACCCGAGTTTGTTAGCGTGGTATATTTTTATGTGTCTTCCTAACATGATAGAATTTGTTTTACTTCTCTTCTTTCAGGAAGTAACCCTTCTGGCTTTGTTAGAAGCACGGTTTGTAATAATTGTACCCACCCCAGATGGCTCCCGAAATCCCTTTGAAATGCCATCTGTCAGGCGTGTGTCCAGCCAGCAGCCTGTCATTCTGTTACAAGAAAAGAAGAGGCGGAGCCCCTCCCTCTGGCCTTTTCCCTAGCATCCTCTCTGAATGGATCCTGGGAAGTTGGCCCAGATCCAGAGTGGGTTGCTCAGAGCATCCCTGGGAGTCACCCTCTTGGTAGCCTATAGTAAGGACAGGTTTCGCCTGGGTAATAAGCCCTGTGAGTCCAGTGGGTGGAAAGGCACCCGCCTTCCTACCTCCTCCCTGCAGCTCAGAAGCCGTTTGAGGCAGATTTGTTTTCTTGGGAAGACAGTGTCTCTAGCAGTTTCATTTTTCCTGTAAAATATAGTTTTTTGAAGTTCCTTATTGCTTGTAATCCTTTCAGGAAATTAAGACCCAGGGGTGACTGTTGTCTTTAAAGTAAATCTGGCAAATTGGATTTAAAAAAAAAAAAAAGAATTGGCAAATATGAGCCAGAGTGGGCCGAGGGAGAACAGACTCTAGTCTAGGAAGCCATGAAAGACTCAAGGACTCTTTGGTTTTATTTTCTGCTCATCTTTTTTTGCATGGACTAGGTTGATGGAATTTGTGGATGCAGGGTGAGTGTGAGTTTACCCTAAGAACAAACTTCAAGCAGACCCTCTCGCAGCATGTCCAAAGAAACTCTAACCCTGCCCCACACTGGGATTTCCCAGGATATGACATTGGCTAATTGTGCCTTACAAGTTGCTCACAAAACAACTTTTTTCTCTTGGCTTCAGGCCCTCACCTTCCTTTGCTTCTTCCTCCTAGACTCCTGCTCAACTGTATTGTAGTCTTCTTCCCATCCCTAGCATGAAAAGTAGAAGGTTTTCCTGTCCAGCCAGTGCTTCTTGGCTTCTCCTACAGACTCTCCTTGGATTGTCTTTCTTAGGACTCTACCATCAGATGTCCCTGGCTTGCTAACTGAGCCCTCCAGATGTCTCAGTCTCCATTTGACCTTCAGATATCCAAGGCCACTGTTCTTCCTCTGTATCAAAGGGTCTAATCTCAAATTTAACACGACCAAGGTGAACTTTTTGACCCCCAAGAGGGAGCTCTTGGAACAATTTATTCCGTGATTTCAGTTTTTATAAACAACATTGCCCATTTGTTCAGGTTAAAAATGTTTTTAAGTCTTCATTGTTCTTTCTTGCATAGCACTTCTAATCCACCAGCAAGTTACATTATGTTTGTCTTTAAAATGCAGACAGAGTAATTCTAACCTTCCTGGTAGAAGAGAAGATTTTAAAGAGAGACACTTGAATTATCAGACTATTGAAACAATGTCCACCACCGCCCCCCCAAAAAAAAAATCAATAAATTTTCCCTGGAAACCTCATGCTGGGGGAAGGAAAGGCTGACATCCTTGTGCCAGCCAAAGGAGGAACTTACCTTCCCGAAAGGGTTCCGCAGTCCTGACTACTTATCAGATCACTTTGCAAGACAGACTGGACAGTGATGGACAGGATCACAGCTTGATTGGACCTGCTTAGTTAAGTACAGCTCTTATAATCTGTGTAAACCTAAACCTCAGAGCGGCACCCTGAAGATGGATCTGGGGGTTATCAGACCTCTTGTTCTTCCCAGTGTGGCTACACTGAATCACATTCTTTCTCTGCTTTTCTTGACTCCTTGTCTCTTTGAGACATGGAGAATGGTTGGTTAAATGAGCTTGTTGGAGCTTCCAAACACAGGTTTTGACCCTGAGAATTTCAATAATAGTATAACGTGATGAGTTATATGCCCTCATCTCCGTTTCATTTTCATGTGTATTGCTGTTTTGCCTGCCTGTATGTCTGTGAAGAATGCACAGGAAGTACACACAGCGACCAGATGAGGGCATCCATCCCCTCGAATTGGAGTTATGGCCAGTTGTGAGTGGCCACCCTGCAGGTGCTAAGGATCAATCATAGGTCCTCAGGAAGAGCAGGCATTGCTCTTAGATACTGAGCCATCTCTACAGCCCTGCGTTATATACTGTTAATAGCCTGTGCTATGGACCGTGCTATAGTGATTTAAGGTTTGTGTGTTTTATAGTAGAAATCTGACTGCTGCTTATCACCTGCACCTTCCTGCTCTCCAACTGTCTCAGTCTTGGGCTCCATGACTACCCCGGATTCACCATCTTGCCTTTCCCCTATTCTACCCATAGTCAGCTTTCTCTCTGTAAAGTCAAAGATCTTTTAGATCTAAATGTTGAGTCAAGGCCCTGCCACACTCCAACAGTCCAGTCGCTTCCTATCTTCCTTAGTATGAAATGTGAAGTGTTTCTTCTGGCCCCATCATGAAGCCTTTTGCTTTCATTTTCAACTGATTCCTATTTTGGGGGATAGAGCTACCAGCCCAGTGGCCATTCCCTGCATGCCAAGCCATGCCCACACCAAAGCCTCCAGGAGGCTTGTCCCCCTGCCTGTGACAGTTTCTTGACATCTTGCATGAGCCAGGCTTTTCCTGGTTCCTAACCTCAGCTTGCCTTTCCACTCCTCAGCTTGCTCCCTTCCTCCACATTCCAGTCTTTTAGGCTGCATGGCACTATGATACTTTCTAGAATGATTCTTTTTACCTAAAATAATACTCTGTGCTTATGTACCTAGGTGCATATTTTATGTCTCACAGTAAAATGGCCAGTTTTTGTTATGGCAAGAACCTTGTCTTATTTACCAATGCTTTCAGGGACCTCAGAAAATACTAAGTAATTGATACAAATAACATCATTTATACGCACACATACATGCATACATATTTGTATAATTGCAAATTGTTACAGTAGAATCTGAAGCATAACAGTGTATAAACTCATTTAATTCAAGCAACATAAAAACAATACAGGGTAACAATGACTGGCTTTAAGTGTTATCTCACTAGACTTGTTCAGCAAACATGTGCTGTAAGAACTGTTGTTAATCCTGTTTTGCAACGAGGACATTGAAAAGTAATAGAAACTAAGGACAAGCCTGAGGCCATAAGTAGAGAGTCAGGTCAAAGATTTGTCCTTCCCATCCAAGCCTCTGCTCTCCAGGGGTATACGCTGCTCTTTATTTTCTCAAGTATTAACTGCATGCAGGTATTTGAATTCCTGCTTGTTTGGTTTTCTTTTCTGGGGATGGAACATGGTAACCTAGCATTAAGGATCCTAGCCCGTGAGAACTGGAATAGAAATTTAAAGATAGCACACTACCCCCTTATCTTTTCTGGGAACCAGAAGTGGGAACCAGCAATGATTATAGGAGTAAAGTTTTGAGTGGCACACAGTAGGCTCATTGCCTGGAATCCATGTGCTGGATATGAGGAACTACTATTCTGTGAAAAAAAAATTGAACTGATCTTGTAAGACATTTGGATTTAAGGCATTTTGAAATTTTGGAACATTAAGAAATGGATTCAGCCTGAGCAAAGTCCGAAGCAATTCTTGAGGGTTTTGACCTGAGGAAATTATAGCTACCCAGTATATGCATGTCTGCATCCAGCTTATACACAGGTACTGGATGCTACACAGCATTCAGGGTATTAGAACCGCTGCTCACATATAGCTGCTTATGTAATTGCTTCACAATGACAAGGAGAGTGTTCTGGGAAGAAGGCAAAGCCTTCCTTATTTATACTGGTGAACTTTAAATCACCACTATCAATGAAGCTGCATAAACTCAGCTCTGAGTCTCATCCCTAGCTGTAGGCTGGTAAGGTGGACACAGGGTCAGAAATCGTATTGTACGGCTCTGTTTTGTTCCTCGTAACATTAATCACAGGTTCCCAGTACATACTGTGTGACTGCATCTTCATGTTTCCTTTTGGTGCATATGTGAACCACATTCCCCTTGTTGCTTCTCCTCTTTGGTTGACACTGTGCTGAAGTGTGATAGATAGCTTTACAGTTTGGAGCCTGGGTAGAATGTCTTAAATTCTCTCGGTGGCACATGTCATTTCCTAAGAGAAATGGATACATTGATTAGCTGTTGAGAATGTGAACAGATTAATTCAGGGGGAGTTTTCCTTCCATACACAGTGTCCTTTCTCTGTCCTCGGAGCTCATGGGTGTCCCCATTTTACAGAGCATAATAATTACCTGGAGGGAAGCAGCATTTTAATCCTGGTTGATGTCCAAGCACAGATTGGGCAGTCGCATCTCCGCAGTGCTGAGCCTGTGCTATGGTGTCATTTTCTCCAAAGCCTTGTTACACTGGAATTTGCCAGATGTATTGAGAACAAGGATTTCAAGGCCTGTGATAACAACACAACTCTTTAGGCTCTGAGCTCAAGGTAGATAACTTTGTGGCATTTACTGGAGTCCTGAAAGTAGATGATTGCGAGCATTGTCTGTGTGGCATTGAATTTAATTTTTTTTTTCTTGCTGCATTTAAAACAAAACAAAAATAATTGCTAAAACTGTCTAGCAATTTTGTGTTCCCTTTGCCCTGCTGGAGGGAAGGGCAATGGAATTGGGGATGCTTTTCTATTAAGAAGCTGCTTATCCTGGGCCCCTGTTTGAGTTCCAGCTTACAGAGTAGGTTTGTTTAATTACTTAGGTTGGAACTCCCTGTTCTCATGGACTAATGGCATCTTGGGCCTTTGTCTTTTCTGCTGCAGGCACAACCCGCTCTCCCAGAGAAGGAGAAGTGCCTGGTGTGGATTACAGCTTTCTGACTGTGAAGGAGTTCTTGGACCTTGAGCAGAGTGGGACCCTGTTGGAAGTCGGCACCTATGAAGGTGAGCTGTCCAGACTCTGGAAGAGTCTAAAGAAGGAAGAAGAGACTAACTTACCTTAACGTGGTTTGTACCAGTAAGACATGGGGGGACTTGAAGGCTCTCTTTGCAAATACTTTTTCTCTTTTGCCATTTAAGCTTAAGGACATAAGTTTTGTCGTTTGACGTGGACACACGTACTGCTTCACAGAATCATAGGTTGTCACTATGCAAGTTTATGGGAATTGGTTTTATCTTGAGGAAATGGAATTACATTTTTACCCAGAGATGGTTTTTGCCTGGAAGTGTGTTTACACAGATCACAAAGAGCCATCAATGAGTTTCCTATTCCAGACTGCTGCCTGCCTGGCTGGAATTCAGTGTGATGGGCAATGTGACTGCTGACTGGAAGTCCTGGTTTGGTTTTGGGTTTTTTGGTTTTGTTTTGGTTTTTTAGTTCATTTGAATATTAACATGCATGCATGTACACACCTGTGTGTGCTCATTGCTTCTTGTTTTACACAGAGGGCCATGTGCACTGCATGCTTTGGATGACTTGTTCTTGTGTTTCTTGTCCTGTCTTAATAGATCCTTGCCATGCAGTAACAGAGAACTTCTTGTTTTCCTTTCTCTAATCACTGTGTGGTTCTTCATATGAATGCATCATCCTTTATTTACTTTTCTTCCTTTGGGTGAATTTTTGGGTTATTTTTATTTTTTTTTTTTTGAAAATTTATTTTTACCACTTAAAAATATTTGTAATTTTTGTTCTCTCAGAATATGAACATTAGCTGTGGTGATAGTGTGAGTTTCTTTTTTTTTTTTTTTTTAGTGTGAGTTTCTATAAATGAAATTTCTGTGTCAAAACCAAGTAGGGGAAAGAATTTCATTTCCATACTTGTTTGAGGGTTGTATTATAAATTATCTAACTAGTTCTCTATATGTGGGTTTTTTTCATACCTAATTTTACGTGGGTTTTTTTTTGACACCTCGTAGTTATGTTTACAGGGTACAGTCTGATATTTCATACATATGTGAGGATCAAACCAGGACATACACTTGGAACCCTAAGACTGTGGGGCTACTGAAACGAAAGGTCATGAGTTCGACACTAGACTGGACTATAAGTGATACTCATCATTTCAAATACTGATCTTTTGTGTTAGGGATATTTAGAATCCTTTCTGCTGGCTGCTTTGAAATATGTAATTAATTGGTGACAGCCACAGTCATTCTATCATGCTACAGTAAATTGGAAGTTCTTCCACTTAGCTAACTGCATCTATACTACTGCTAACCATCCTCTCTGTTTCACACACCCTTCTCAGCTTCTATTTGCTACTGTTCTCCTCTACCCTCTCCTCTTCTATTCCACAGCTAGTGAGTGAGTCTTGCACCTACAAGTAAGAACATGAGGTATCTGCCTTTCTGTGCCTGACTTATTCATCTAACCTCACATCCTCCATGCTCATCCATACTGACACCAATGACAGGTCTTTATTTTGGTTTTTGAGACAAGTCTCACATAGTCCTGGCTAGCATGATACTCAGTGTGTAGGTGAGGATGATCTTGAACTTTAAATCCTTCTGCTTCCACCTCTCCAGTGCTGAGGTTATGGGCATACTGGGCAAGCACGTTACCAACTGAGCTACATCCTTAGCCCCAGGTTTTTATGACTTTTTGTTGGGGAATATTAGTCTATTGTCTATATAAATTGTGTTTTCTTTATGTCTTCATCTGTGATCAGCATGCAGCTTGATGCCTTGTTCTGACCTTTGTGAACAGTGATAAACATGGGAGTAAGGATGTGTTTTACATGCCGATTTCTCTTTGGACATTATATGCAAATATACACAGGAGAGGAATTGCTGGATTATATGGTTTTGCTTCTACATTTCTAAGGAATTTCTGTGCTGTTTTCCTACTGGATATACAACTTATATCTTGGTAATAGTCACTCTGCCCGAGTGGGACAGTACCTTGCTATGGTGTTGATTTAATTCTGATGATGACTGATACAGGAATATTTGTATGTCTTTGTTGATCATGTAAATGGCTTTAAAGTGTTACATTTTCTAGAAACAATATTATAAGTTGATCATTCTTTGGAGTGTTGTTATTTAAGACTGAATAGCATAATATGATACAATTAACTATGTTAAATTACTAATTTATTCATAATCACTCCAACTTTTAAAATTTATGCGTATTGGATAGTCACAAATTTAAAACATTAAGATTAAAACTAAAAGTAAATAAAAGGATGATTATTGACCTGTCTCCACCTCACCCTGCATGAAGACTATGTGCCCATTGCCTAGCCCCCTTTCCAGGCAGAGACTCTTGTCTGGTGCTGCCAACTCCACTCATGCTCATGGCTGACTCTCCAGTTACTCCTCTCCAGGGAGGTACCCTACACTCTCATTCCCCAAACCTGCCTGAGCACTGTGTCCCATTCCTAGCTACTATTCTCCTAGTAGGGACCCTAGATTCCACTACAGCTCCACTTAACTAACCCTTCCTTGCCTGAAGATCAGGTGTCTTGTGTTGGCACTCAGGCCCCACGCTTCAGCTATGCCACCCCAGGCTTACACTGTCAACTCCACACACTCCTGCTACCTAACAGGTAGTCCTGTGCACATTCCTGAGGATTGGCTGTAAGAATCCTCTCCCCCTGCCCCTCCCTTCCTCCCTCCCTCCCTCCCTCCCTTCCCCTCTCTCTCTCTCTCTCCCCCTCTCCCTCCCTCCCCCTCCCTCCCTCCCTTCCCCTCTCTCTCTCTCTCTCTCTCTCTCTCTCTCCCCCTCCCTCCCTCCCTTCCTCCATCCCTCTGTCTTTTTCTTTTCTTTTTTCTTTCTTTTTTTTTGGGGGGGGGGCAGGGTTTCACTCTGTAGGTCTGTCTGTCCTGAAACTCATTCTACAGACCAGGCTGGTTTTAAACTAAATGAGATCTGTCTGCTTCTGCCTCCTGAGTGCTGGGATTGAAGGCGTGCCTGACTATTACACATTTTCAAATCTGTGACATTGTTAATTGATTGTATAAACCATCAAAATCCAAACTAATTACCAATTAAAATATGACAACATGGCATCATATGGACTTATTTTTTGTTTGGTTTTTTTCTTTTATTGAAAAATAGATGTTTTCATACAGTATGTTATGGTCATGGTCTTCCTTTCTTCAACTTCTCCAAGATTCCCCTCTAAGTACTGAGTACGATGTGTCTCATTCCTAGTTACCCTTCTCTTGGTAGGGACCCAAGACTCCACTACAACTCCTCGTAACCCCCTTCCCTGCCTGAAGATCATATGTCTTCTGTTGGCCCTCAGGTCCCATTATCTCCTGTACTGAGATACTACCCCTAGCCTAAGATGAACTGGGATTATTCTAATACCCTATCAATCAACACTGAGTTGCCCCAAGACTAAACCCTAAACTATCCTGAGACTGATCAACATTCTGCTGATCTGCAGCCCTACAGATTGCTATAGCAATAAACAGAGATTTAAAACACCAACTCAGCAAAGGAAAGACAACTCAGCAAAGGTATACATATAAAGAGACCTTACCAAAGACCTAACTCCTGAGTCCTAGGTCTCATCACCAAAACACAAACAATATAAACAACCAATACAATAGGTTCCCACCAAAAATTAGTATTTCTATAACAATATTTCCAAGAGAAGTAACTTAGATTATGTATATGACAGTGATTCAAAATGACAACAATAAGATAATTTAAAAACTCAGAGTATCTGAATAAATACTAGAATGGAGATAGAGAAAACACAGTGGAATGAAATAATGAAAGCAATTCATAATGTGTGAATAGAATTATAAAAAGAGATGAAAGCTCAGAAGAAACACTGAAAAAACTCAAAGTGGAAATTTCAGAAATTGAAACCAAAACTTCAGAGAAAAGAGTCACCAATAGATTGGATCAAGGGAAAATGAGAATATCAAGTCTTAAGACAATCCAGAAGAATTGGATCCAGAAGAATTGGATCAAAGAATTTGTTAAATAATAAAAACAAAGATAATGAACACAATATACAAGGAACTCTAGGGCAATATAAAAAGAGAAAGTACTCAGGAATAACAAGTATAAAAGGAAAAGAAACTCAGCTCAAAAACCCATTGTCAATGAAATCAAAGAAGAAAACTATCCTAATCTAAGGAAGGAGATGCCTGTCAAAATCTAAGAGGCATACAGAACAAGAAATAGACACATCCAGAAAGAAACTTTCCACATAACAGTCAAAATAGTAAATGTACACAACAAAGAAAGAATATGGAGGAGGAGGAGGAGGAGATATCAGTATTTCAGTAGAGACCGAAAACCTGAAGCACTTGGATAAGTTATAGAAGACCAGAGATAGCAGTCTAGGCTACTATACCCAACAAAATTACCAGTTATATCAAAGAAAAAAGGAAATATTTTCCATGATTAATACAGATTTATGGAATTTATGACTGCTAAATCAGCTGTACAGTGGAGATGGAAAGAGGTTTAAACATTCCCAAGAATCAAACTTAACTTTATTTGAATAGAACACTAATTAGTAGATGTCTAATAAGATACCACAAAGGAGCAGGAATTAATACACATTGTTCATAATAACTCTTAATGGTCTCAATTCCCCAGTAAAGACACACAGACTCACAAATTTGATTAGAAAATAGGATACATCTTTTTCCTGTCTCCAGGAAATACTGTCCACAATTGATGATAGACACCACCTTAATGTGAAATGATGGGGAAAGATATGAAATTATAAACAAGAGAAGTAGTCATTTTAATATCTTGGGATATTGACTTCAAATTAAAACTATTCAGAAGAGATAAAGAAGAATACTTCATATTCATCAAAGTATTAATCCACTAACAGAATTACAATCTAACCATTTTTTCACCAAATATAGGAGCATTCAATTTTGTAACAGAATCACTATTAGATCTAAAACTACAGATTCTCTACAAATGTTGATGGTGGGTGGTTTCAGTACCTTGCTTACCAATAGACAGGTTATTAAATAAGGGGAGAAATTAAAAGCCTGTGCTGAGAAACTCTGCAGCTAAAGAACATAATAAATCAATATTAGGACTTGATGCATGTCTTAAAAAAATAAAACAATTGAAACAGGCTACATTCTGTCTGATCATAAGGGAGTAATACCAGATTTCAACAGCAATAGAAACTATAGAAAGTTCACAGACTCCTGTAAACTGAACATCACACTACCGTATGACAGTTAGGTCAAAGGAGCGATCAAGAAGGAAAAGAAGGAGAATGAGAACACAGCAGACCAAAATTTGCAGAATAAAATAAAGACAGTCCTAAGAGGAAAACTCAAAACTACTATGTTGCCTTGAAAACCTTGGGAAAACATAATAAAACCCAAAAGCAGTAGACAAGAGTATGCTGGTTCATTTTTTTTGTCTGCTTGACTAAGCTAGGGTCATTTGGGAAGAAGGAACCTCAACTAAGAAAATGCCCCCATCAGATTAGCTTGTGGGCAAGTCTGGTGGGGGGCATTTTCCTTATTAATGATCTGCATGGGTGAGCTGAATCATCTGTGGGTGGTGTCATCCCTGGGCAGGTGGTCCTGCATTGTATAAGAAAGCCAATGCAGCAAGCCTTAGCAAACAAACCAGTAAAAGGTGTCCCTCTGTGGTTTCTGCTTCAGTTCCTTCCCCCAGATTGTGGCCTTGAGCACTTGGCCTGACTTTCCTTTGTGATAGACAATAAGCTATAAGATGAAATAACTACTTTCCTATTCAAGTTGATTTTGATCATGTTTTTATCACAGCAATAAAAAAAATCAACCTAAGACAAAAAGAATGAAAGTCGGGGCTGAAATTAAGGAGATGGAAAGGGGGGAAAACAACACAAAGAATAAAACAAAGAGCTGGTTCTTTGAAAAGATGACAAGGTTGGCAGTTTGCTAGCCATATTAACCATAAGGGGAAAAGAGGATCCAGATTAATAAAACTAGTGATGTAATCACAGCAGATACTGCAGAAGTTCAGAGATTCATAAAACATACTTTAGAAGTTTTTATCCCTGGCCCCCAAATGGAAAAGTTAAAAGAAATGGATGAGAACAATGTTTGACCTATAAAAAATGAAAATGTGATATATTTACTCAATGAAATACTAGCTTTTAAAAAAAGTGAAATTAGGAAATACACAGGTAAATAGAGCTGGAAACAGTCATTCTGAGTGCAGTAACCCAGAAAGAAACATCACATATTTTCTTTCATTTGTGGATGTTACTTTTGAATCTTAGATATGTGTGCTTTGTTCGGAATATCCATAGATGTCAGGAAATTAGTAAGGGGCAATGATAAGAGCTTTCAAGGGATGAGAACTAGAACTCAGTGATATAAAGGGCTAAAGAATAATATTGGATCAGGAAAAGTTAGCATGAGGTTGGGTATAGTAGGACAGGGTAGAGGAGGGAACCAGAGAGATAAATAATATTAATGTTGTTCCAAGAAAAGTCATATGGAGACCTACCACTATAGAAGCTTCCTAGAATATATACATACATATATATGAAAAGAGTGGAATTGCCCTGTAACAACAAGGTAACAGTGGCCCTACTAGACCATTGGCTAACGAATAAAAAGCTCAATGCCTGGAATGAGTTACCTGTTTTGAAGTTTTTGGCCAGTTAGGTTACATAGATGCTCAAACATTGCAAGGTATAGCCAATGCTACTTGTTGCCCTCTAGAACTTGATGATAAAATTGTATTGGTGGAGAAACTATATCCTTGAGTCAAAGAATGTGGAAAGTGAAGCTGGCACTCACCTGGAAGTTTCATCTCAACTAGGTAGCTTTCATAGTGCTGGTAGGCATTATGCTACTAGAGGAGGAAAGGAATCATCAGTCTTACACATACTCTGAAAGCTAAAGTAATAACTGGCCTGTAAAAGCATGCCCACTGGGGCAATAGTGGCATGAATGTCAGGGTAGTAACCAACCACTTTCTAATTGGATTTACGTCCTGCCTCATAAGATGAAACCCATACAGACAGATCATAGGCACTAGGGGAGAACCTTCTACTAGTCTTTTGCTAAGCAGACTTATTATTATGCCCATAGATTAATGCATCTCTCAAACCTCATTAGAGAAACTCCTGTTTATAGTAGATGGCAGTTAATACACACATCCACCAGTGGTTTAGGTGCAGAGAATAAGAGACTGTAGAATGTTCACTCCTAAAATAGAAGACTCAGGGATCATTGTAGGAGAGCGAGCTAAAAAACTGTAAATACCAGCAATGGTGGGTGACTACTTGGAAAGTGTTTTCTGGATACTGCAGGGATGTTTTCACATATAAACACAGTGATTATTCCCACTTACATGTAAGACCTGTACAAGCTCAAGACAGATAAAATCTCAGATAGGAGAAGGGAGGTGAGCAGAGCTCCCCTAGCTGAAGAGCTGTTGGCAACTGATGGAGAATAATCAGATTTAAGAGTGTTGCCCCTGGTACATGGACATGCCCCAGTGGAAGCCCATACATCTAAGAATAGTTTTGCAGTACAAATAAGACTCAGTGGATTTTTACAATTGAGATGTGTTGAATATATTGGGAAGCTGAGGATGAATAAGGGAGGAGCTGGTGTATGGGGGTAAATGTGATCAAAACACATAAAATTCTCAAAGAACTAAAATTTCCGGAGAGGCAGATTGTTGTATTAAGGGCAGTGTGGTTTTTATGTAGTAATAGCAATGTTGTAGACAGTGACTACACGTCAAATGAAGATCATAACCCTCAAGAGTAAAGCTTTTGTCTTGCTATTCTTTGGAAGGGAAAGGAACATTCTCTTCCTACCTTTTGTTCATTTCTAAATACAGCATATACCTCTGACAGCTTAGGAGTTATTTGGATTGGAGTGTTGTGTTTTGCTTAAGATGGTCATCTATGTAGCTCAGGCTAGCATGAAACCCATCCTCCTATCTCAGACTCTTAAGTCCTGGATTACAGGTGTGTGCCACCGTGCTAGTATTTAAATCTTAATCATTTGCTAATTATGAACTTAGAAATACTGTCATGGTGAGGAGTAAGGGGATTGGTGTTGTTAATTATTTTTGTCTTAGGCTCCCAGAAGAGAGTATGCCTGGGTAGCTTCTGGGATGCATGGTTAAGGTCTGAGAATCAATGAAGAATAGAAAGGGGCTGAGAGAGGCACAAAGGACTTAGTGTCTATGTGACTCTAATAACTCAGTGACTTTTTTTGCGGAGCAAGTACAAACTCTTTGTTTAGTGACTGTCCTCACCTGAAATAATTTATTCTTTGAATCTGGGAGCCTTAGTTCCCAAATGTACAGCCTATACATTTGTATCTTTAGAGGCATAGCTAGAGGAATTAGGTGGGAGGAAAAGCTTAGGCTTTAGACAGAGGTTTAGTATGGGAGAAGAGAAATAGTTTATCTGCTGTTTGTGTGACAAGTGACACACAGGTAGAGCAGGTCCCTTTTCTTGTTTGCTGTCCTCGGTACAGGAATGGTGCCAGCACTGTGACGGAAGCTTCCAAAGGGGATCCTGGGCTACAGGGAAGGTTTTCATGGCAGCTCTGGAACACTAGGTCAGGAGCTGCTCCCAGCTCAGACCCAGCAGTCTCCCCCAAACCCACAAGGACACCCTGGATGTGACAGGCAGCTTGTTGGTGCTGCACGCTCACTTCCCTGCCCAGCAGTAGGAAAGAAAATATTTTCCAGAAAGTCCCTGAATGTCTCCTGTTTCTTCGAATGCTGGTTGGTTATTTTGGAATTGAAATCTTCTCGTACTCCAAGTCAGCCCTTTCCATGTTTTATGCATTTTCCTGTGCTTGCTCTTCAGCGTTTGACCTTTGACTAGCTTAATTTCATACCCATACGAGAAGGCTCTTTACTTTTTGGAACCAGCTAGAGTTTGACTTTCACAAGCTGAAAGCAAATGGAATTTTTATTAAATGCCAGATATTGCTGCTAGATCCCCAAAGGCCTGGCCCTCACCTGGTGCCCCTGGGGTGTCCCTTCACAGTGGTGGCTGCGTCTGAGGGGAAGCCGCTCAGGAGCAGGCAGCCTTGCCATCCCATCGCTTGAATCTCAGTTTCCACCCCGTGCTGCAGAGCCGTGTCCCCTCTGGCAAGTCACTTTGTGCTTGGAGGTAACTGCAGTGTTTCCTCGTGAGTGGGGCTGAATGAGGCAGTGATTGGAAACGCCTTAGCGAGAGACTGACGCAGGTCCGCTCCCAGTCAGCATTCGCTCTTACTTGTATGCACAGGCTTACCTAAATTGCTGCACAGTGTATTCCCGTCTTCCAGTGAACAGTGGGTCTGCCAGAGAATCTATGGTTTTGCTTCCCAGGCTCTTACCCACCTTTTTTTTTTTTACCATCTGCCATGTCTTCCAGCCTGTCATTACAGAAAGGCAGAGCCTGGTTTTACAAGACAGAGCACTCTTAACTTTCTCTTTTTCTTCTGGGTCTACCATGCTGTGAAACGAGTACTCTAAATCTATGAGCAGAAACAGCTCTTCTCCTTGAGAACAAAACAGACCACACAGCATAGTCTTCAAATATTTCATTAAAAGTAACTGTATTTGATTGCTTTTGTTCAGGTAAGTGTCCCCAAGAGCTATATGAAAGGCTTGGTTTCTAGCCCATGGTGCTGTTGGGAAGTGGCAAAACTGTTAGAAGATGTAGTCAGGCTAGAGAGACAGCTCAGCAGTGAAGAGCACGGGCTGCTCTTCCAGAGTTCCTGAGTTCAAATCCCAGCAACCACATGGTGGCTCACAACCATCTGTAATGGGATCTGATGCCCTCCTCTGATCTGTCTGATGACATTGTGCTCACACACATGCAATAAATAAATCTTAAAAAAAGAAAAAGTGTGAAGTGAGTACAGTTAGACTTTGGAGAAGTCGTACGGTATATGTTCTTGAAGGAACTGTTGGGAGCCTTGTTTCTCCCTCCTCTCTGCTTGCTTCTCAGCCACATGATTTGAACAGATTGCTCCCTCATGTACACGCACCTCCCCGCTGCCCCAGTGCCAAAACAAGGCAAGAGAGCCATCTGATTCGGTCTAGAACCTCTCAGGCTCTAGTACAAAAGAACAGCACAATGCCTCCTGAAATGGCGCCTGCAGGGTGCTCTGGAAACCTGTAGCAGCTGCTGTGTCCAGCTGTGACAGAGGAGCCTCTGGAAAAGGTCAGAGCCCCTCTGAGACAGCGCAGAGCCCAGTCATCAGCACCCAAGGGCCTGAAAGCAGACTGACTGTATTCAGGACTGAGGTGGTCAGAAGGATGGCTGTGGATGGGGAGTGAAGCAGCCAGGCTCAGCTTCCCCAAACCAGTGAGAGCCCTGTTCAGTGCACTGCGCTCTATATTTCCAACTTCGCATATGGTAGCCACTAACCTACTGGGGCTCTTCAGACTGAAGGGTTGGATTTCTTTTCTAGATTTACTTTTTGGTTTTTGAATGTTATGTATGTGCATATGTGCCCAAGTGCAAATGCCCATGGAATCCAGAGCAGGCCATGAGTTACAGAAGGTTGCCAGCCACTTCCTATGGGTGCTAGGACCTGAACGATAGTCCCTCTGCAAGAACAGCAGTTTTATTACTTCTATGTCATTATTTATTTTTTATAATAATTATTTATTTACAATAAATTCTTCAAGGAGAATTAAAAGCCCTCTGCAGGGACAGATGCTCTTTTGTTGTTGTTTTAAAGATTTATTTATTATTTTATGTATAGGAGTCCACTGTAGCTGTCTTCAGATACACTAGAAGAGGGCGTTGGATCCCATTACAGATGGCTGTGAGCCACCACGTGGTTGCTGGGAATTGAACTCAGGACCTCTGGAAGAGCAGTGAATGCTCTTAACCACTGAGCCATCTCTTCAGCCCCAGAACAAGTGCTTTTAATGCTTAGCCGTCTCTCAAGCCCCAGAATAGTTGAAGTTTTGTGGTATTTTTTTCTTCTTTTTTATCACTTCTTTCAGAGTTTCATATAATGTATTTTGATCATACTCAGTACCTACTCTCAACTCTTCCCAGATCAATCCCACCCTCCCTATCACACATTTTTGTATTTATTCCCCAACCCTTAAGTTCCTGAAGACCAATTTGTACTGCCCTAATCATTTGGGATGTGTGATCTCCCACAGGAGACTGGTAAACTTAACCAGGAGCTCCCCTCTTAAAGTAGATTCTCTCTATCGCAACAGCTAACACATGTCAGCAGGTCCACAGTTAGGGGTGGCACCTTGTGCCCAACTCTCCTCTCCATGCTGGTATTTGCTCTGGCTTGGGTTTGTACAGGTTTTGTGCATGGCATTGCAGCTCCTGTGAATTCATACACTGGAGCTAAAGACACAGCTCAGTGGTTAAGAACAATTACTTTCTCACAGAGAACCTTAGTTAACTAAATCCATGTCATGGAGTTCACAATGGCCCATGCCTCCAGTTCAAGGGAGATCTGATGCCTCTGATTCCTTGGGCACACACACACACACACACACACACACAAAATTAAAAAGATTAACTATGATAATTTTTTAAAGTTGAATTTTTAAAGTAACCACTACAGCTGCTGGCCACTGTATTTATTTCAGTGTCATTTTGAATAAAATATTCTTCAGGGAGAATTAAAAAGTGCTATAAAAGAACCTTTTTCTCCTCACTTGCCAACTTTGTATAGCAAAGACATCTTGAGCTGAATTTGGATCCCCAGAATCCTTGTCAAGCTTAATGCAGTAGCACAAAACCTCCTAAACGCTGGGCACTGTAGTGCATGCATCAGTGAGATGGAAGATAAAGATGAGAGAACCTTTGGAAGAAGCTTGTAGGCCAGCTAACCTGGAGTACACAATAGTGACTACAGTAGAGACCCTGTTTCCAAACAAGATGGAAGGCAAAGACTAATACCCACACATGCATATACATGGGCCATCGCACACATGGTCATGAACTCACTTTTATATACATGTAGACACACACACACACACACACACACACACACATACACACACACCACAGAACCTACTGTGTATTTCATCTGGCAGTTGGTATTGTGGTTAGCTGTGACCCACATAGGTGATAGTAGTAGTGATAAGCAGGTTGAACCTAGAGATGTGCATGTAACCAAAGAGCTGGATTTGGTGACATATTATTCATTGTGAGAACAAAATAAGAGATAAGTTACAGTCATCCTCCTAGGACAAATCCTAGCTAGCCTCTTGTCTTTATATGTCTATTTCTAAATCTATGTCATTCATATCTATGTCATCTATATCTATGGCGTTAACATTTGCTAAGATAAGAAACACTGGGTGGCTGTAGTATCCAGAGAGAAGGAGGCAAGGGGAACACAGAGTTTTAGCTTAGCCTGGACTACATGGTAAAACCTTGTCTAAAAAAGAATGAAAGAGATGCTATATTTATTTGAACCAGGTTAGGGAGTGGGCAAGGACTTCATCATGGAACTGTCCCCTCACCAGCTGTAACTGTTAACTGACAGTTGCCGATGTTCCCAACAGAGTAGATCCCTGAACGTCCTCTCTTGCAAGGCCCAGAAGTTAATTAGTGGAGGGTGTCAGCTTTGCATTTTGAACCAGCTCAAACCAGCTCCTCATTCTTTTCTTGGACAGACAAGGTATCAAAGCAAATCAGAGAATATAAGAGTAAACTCCTTGGGCCAACTTTCTAATTCACTGAGCTAATTTATTTGATACACTACTTGAAATAAATCAACAGAACCATCCCTGTTGGTACTTTTTTTCCCCTGCTGACATTTTTGCTCTACAATCCTGGTTGTTACCATTGCACGCACCCTTGAGACTTCCCTGGGGGAGAGTTTACAATGGATGAACTATTCAGTGGGACTGATTCTGAACATGCCTGTTTTACAAATGCCTCTGGATAGAAGACACTGATTCTACACTTTGAGCTTTGCAAAGGTTTTTCCTTCAGCATTGAAGTGCAGTGCCAGGGTGACCTTTCAAACTGGAGTTACGGGCTGCATATCTCTGCATGCTAATTAGAAAGGGGATGTCAGTGTTCAATAATGGGATTGTTTTGCTTCCTGGAAGATCTGCAGAAAAGCAGCTGCCAGCAGTATACTTTTGGGGGACAGAGAGATAAAGCAGGGTGAGGAGAGTTCATGTTTGTCATTGAAGAAAATGAGACCGTCTGGAGTCCTGTTCTTTGGCGGGCCCTGGGAGCCTTCTGTTGTGATAAGCTCTGGTGGCAAACTCTGCTCTGCAATGTTCTCTGTTGATAATGAAAGAAACCAAATGAAACTGTGCTGTCGTTGGCTTTCCCCTGCATTTGAAGATGGGGAGGCTAGAGTTAGGGAAGTTCTACTTACCTTATTGCTGGAGTTGAGTGCATAGATGTTGGGCACAAACCTATGTTTTGATGCCTGCATTATTGACAAATTATATGACTCTCATCTCCTTCAACTGAAAAATAAGACTACTGATTACTTTTGCTGAAAGATAATCATAAATACTAGCTTGTCTCTTCTTTGGTCTCATACTCATGGTACAGAGAAACATCTAATTATAGGATGTTGGTTTATTATCCTTTTTATATGTAAATGCTTTTACAGGGTGGGGTGGGCACGTGGGGAAAGGAGCAGTAGAGAGAGTGATGAAAGTCTTTTGAATGATACCATAATGTGTTGAACACATACATGGCAAAGTAGCATAGTTATACGTCACACCGGGATAGCTGATGGAGTGGAAAGAAATGCCATGAGTCATGTCATGAAGAACCGGATCCACAGTACTGGTATCCTGGGCGATCCCAGGCTGGGATTTATGTGTGCTGTCACTGCTTGTTCCTTTATACATTCTGCAAAGTATTACTGAGTGACACTCGTACCTTACAGACTGTGGCAGCCCTCAGGGAACACGGACGAGCATAAAAAAAGTCATGCTACTGCCATATAGAATTTATAACCCAGAAGTGAGAATTAATGCTAAATCAAACAACTTGGTAAATGGAGCACAAGATGTTAGAAAGGGACAGGTATGTGTTTCCCTGTCGACATAGCAGGATGAGTAGAGCTTTGGTCTAGCCTGTTGTATTGAGATAATGTCCTGAGCACAAGTAGTAGTAGGGATGAGGGACCAAGGGAAGAATGAGTGCAAGCACCATGCGATGCTGAGGGCACCAGTTTAAGGGGCTATAGCACAAAGCCCGGTGGAATTAGAGCACGTGGAAAGCAGCTGTAGAACTGCCTAGAGACTGGGAAGGGCCAGCGCCCTCAGGGCCTTGATGCCAAGGCCAACCCAGATGAGCTAGATGTCTGTGTTCATTAACTGTACAGATGTCTGCACTTTGTACAGGAAAATGAAGATTTTATAAACTCTGCCTCCAAAAGGAGAAAGGATAGTTGTCCACTTGAGGTTGATATTGCCCTCAGTGGAAATGTTTTGTCTGTATTTCCCTCAGAGAATGACATTACCATCACGGTCTTTTGCTTATTTTCAAGTGCTTTCCCTCCAAGAGGACACAAAAGGGTGTCCTCATTTATGCTAAACTACAAAAGATGGGATGGTTTTCTCTGTCTGTAGAGACCCTGCAGTGCAGGAGAGTCACCTGTATACTGGTTAGAATCTTGAATGTCAGGCCCACTGTATGGTTTTAGCATCTGTATTTAACATTCCTAGACTGTCCATTAAAGTTTCAGAACACTGATATTTACCATGTAAAAAGATTTATATCCTTTCACCTCATTTCTAGTATGTAGCATAGTGTTTAGAATTTAGATTTTCTCCAAGGATATGCATGAAGTTATAACATTTTATAAGTTGAGAGGCTGTACAGACTTGATTCATTCTTGCTGAAAATACAGGGATAGTATAGTCTTCCTTAAATAATTTATAAAGCTCTAAAAATTGATTTGCAGCCCTCATTAATTTGTAAGTGTGAGCTAGAAAGTATTGTCTTTGGCTTTGGTCATGGCCATAGAGAGTGGTTGTTAATTAAGGCTTGCTTTGACTTTCCCTTTCCCTGCCTACCCACCACCCTGTTGAGTTTTATTGTAGAACCTGTTCTGAAATAGCAGAGAGGAAGACGAACACATTCCCACTTGGGCTAAAGCCCAGGCACCTCAGGAAGTGTCTGTTGGGTAACATGGAGACTATAAGCCAGCCAGGTTCTGTGTTCACAGAAACGGTGCATCCTGCCAAGCAATAACCTTAATTAATTTTTTAATCATTTGCAATGCCTCAGATTATTTATGTCCTTCACACAGAGACTCTTGCATAGGCTGCATGTTTTCTATAAGGTTTGTGCTTCTACGTTGGCTAGACTTGGCCCACTTATTCACACTGTAAATTCTTGATAAGGTGGAGTTTTTTGGAAGGTACATTTTGGATCTCAAACTCCAAGGCATTAGATACAGGCGATAGATTCCTGGAGTAACTTTGGAACTCTGTACATGGCCCACTTGCCTGTGGTAACATGAAAGACAGGCCACAAAGTTATTACTCTTGACCAAAAGTCGAGGGCCCAGACATATGCATCCAAAAATCAGTTCATTCAGAGGACAACTTATAGACTCTTTAAGGACTTTTGGAAGTTGTAGTTTTTCCTTCATCCTTGCCATCCCTCTGCCTATGCCACTGTACCTACATAGGCTTTTGCATCACAAAAACCTTAAGGTACTAACCCGAGCTTGGTTCCAGGGTACTTGTGTGCCAAGAGCAAAAGAAAGACTAAGGGCAAACATTCTCTGCATAAGCCTTGGTTCACTGACTATGCTGGGCACTATCCTGGTTATTTGCGTGTTTTCTCTCCTTGACATGATCTAGAGCAGTGGTTCTCAGCCTGTGGGTCACAACCTCTGTAGGGGTTGCGTGTCAGACATTTACATTACAGTTTATAACAGTAGCAAAATTACAGTTATGAAGTAGCAACAAAAATAATTTTATGGTTGCGGGTCACCACAACAAGAAGAACCGTATTAAAGAATTTCAGCATTAGGAAGGTTGAGAACCACTGAGGTAGAGTTACTTGAGAAGAGGAGACTCAGTTGAGAAAATGTTTCCTTCAGATTAGATTGCCTATAGATAAGTCTGTAGTACATTTTTCTTGAATAGTAATTGCTGTGGGTGAGTCCAGTCCATTGAGGGGTAAGTTTTCACCCCGGGCAGGTGATCCTAAGTTGTAAGGAGAGCAGGCTATACAAGCTAGTAAACAGCATTCTTCCATGGCCTCTGCTTCAGTTCCTGCCTCTAGATTCCTGCCTTCAGTTTCTGCCCTGATTTCCCTCAGTAATGCTGTTACCTAGCAGTGTAAGATGAAATAAATCCTTCCCTCTGAAGCTGCTGTTGGTTGAGTGTTTTATCAGAGCAGTAGAAACTCTGGCCAAAACAGTGTCTTAGTTAGGGTTTCCATTGCTGTGAACAAATACCATGACCAAGGCAAGTCTTATAAAGGACAACATTTAATTGGGGCTAGCTTACAGGTTCAGAGGTTCAGTTCCTTATCATCATGGCATGGCACTGGAGGAGGTGAGAGTTCTATATCTTCATCCACAGGAAGCCAGGAGCAGACTGTTTCCAGGCAGCTAGGAGAAGGATCTTCAAGCCCACCTTCACAGTGACATACTTCCTCCAACAAGGCCACAACTATTCCAACAAGAACAGAATCCTAGTAGTGCCACTGCCTGGGCCAGGCATATTCAAACCACCATAAACAGGCGTTCTGGCTTTGGACAGAAGCTTGCTTGTCGGTATTGCTGAGGTGGGGGGTGGAGTGGAGTCTGTGAACCTCTTCCTAATAGTTTGACTCCCTCCTAGTCTTTAGAGCACTAGTATCTATCAGAACCATTCCACTTTTTATTTAAATTATTTTCTTTATTTTGGTACACTGTCGCAGTCTTCAGACACACCAGAAGAGGGCATTGGATCCCCTTACAGATAGTTGTGAGCCACCATGTGGTTGCCAGGAATTGAACTCAGGACCACTGGAAGAGCAGTCAGTACTCTTCACCTCTGAGCCATCTCTCCTGCCCTCCCCCTAATCCCAATTCTGTTTTTTAAAGAAAGGTGTAAATTCAAATCATTTTCAAATGGTATATGGGGAATAAACCAAAATATATTATTGAAGTAAAAATTTGAACCCTTTATATAGAAACTTCTACATAGAAGGGTTTTCTATGAAGGAAAAGAAACATTGGAAAGATTAGAATAATAAAGGCATGGCATAATCTTCCCACCTCTGGTTGATGAAGCTTCTAGGAGAGTCTAGTATTGTCAAAATCATCCTGTAGGGTCACTATACTGTTATGGATAGCAACTGAGAGAGTTTTTGAGAGTCTGAGCATAGGTGATTATTTGACCAGTGTTGACTTGCTTTTGTTTCTTGTTTGGTTATTGTTATTATTGTTGTTGTTATTTTGATTTTGTTCTTTTGTTTTTTATTTTATAGTAGAATAAAAATTTTCACTTAAAATCTGCTGGGCATTTCAGATACCAATGGTTTTGGAGGTGAAATAGAAATCAATTTTTTCTTATTCACTGTACATCCTGATTACTGGCCACCCCACTACTACAACCCCTCCCCATTCCACCTTCTCCTCTGAGCAGGTGGGGGGGGTCCCCCTGGGGATCCCCTCACCCTGGCTTTTCAAGTCTCTGAAGTTCATTTCCAGTTGTTTGGGACCCATGTGAAGACCAAGCTGCACATCCACTACATATGTGCAGGGACGCCTAGGTCCAGCCCATGTGTGTTCTTTGGTTGGTGGTTCAGACTTTAAGAGACCCATGGGTCCAGGCTAGTTGACTCTGATGGTCTTGGTCTTCCTGTGGAGTTCCTATCCCCTTTGGGGGCCACAATCTTTCCTCCTTTTCTTTCATAAAAGTCCCAAGGCTCTGTCCACTGTTTGGCTGTGGGTGTCTGTATCTGTCTGAGTCAGCTGCTGGGTGGAGGTTAGAAACACATCAGCATCATGGAGCATTTGCTGAGTCTCACTCTGGCGCCAACTTCAGCATAGCTGAAAGGATTTCTATGGACCATCTCCTGTGTCCTTATTAGAGGCATTCAAGGTACACAATGCATTTCTTCAGCATCTCAATTTTAAGGTTGAGAGCAAAGAGGTTTTGTTTGCTTTTGTTTTTTTGTCTTGTTGTTAATGGGAAAACTGATGAATCCTGGGTAACTTGAGCACTTAATGGTTGGAACTGTAGGCTCCCTCTTACATGCAATGCTGAGGCTGCCTAGTATTGCTGATGCACATATATCATTATGTGAAGCCATGCTACATTAATGATGTTTTACAAGTTTTAATTTTATATGGTTCACGTGATAATATGTACATTATCTGTCTCCAAGACTACTTTGTAGACAGGGGAAACAACTCTGAACCAGGTGGGTTATTTTGTGTGGGACGTGTCAACAGATCTGCTAGTCCTTTTTCAATTTGAAAACTGAGGACAGATGCTTGCTGGAAAATCCACACGTATTTGTCAAATCACGTGAAACTTTATTTCCTAGCCATTTATTTCTGTCATAAACTGGATATCAAAGAGTAAATTGATATTAAAATGATAATTTTATGAGCATCACATCAGTTGCATGTCACCAAACTGAGTGATAATAATTAGGAAATTAACAGTGCAGGGTCCTATCCTTTAACTCCACCTACCTTTTTAGTAGATTTTAACTTGTAGACATCAGCCTTCATTCAATGTCTAATTCTAAGGTGAGTGTAGTCTTTGGTATATTAGTAATTGGAGGGATTATTGCTTTACCTCTGTCTGTCTGTCTGTCTATCTTATCTGTCTAACTCACTGAGGAGATCTAATTTTAAGTCAACAGTCTTACTTTGCTAAACCTTACAAATACTCCCGTTAGTTAAATTATTAAGACAAAATAAATATATAAATACACACACACACACATATACACATACACACACACACACATATATAAAAGAGGGCACCCTTGGCATGAGCACACCTTTAAAGAGAGTGTGGGATTGATTGTCTTTACATGATCTTGTAGAAATGTAGAAATGAAAGACAAGGTGTGTTTCTTTGTTGCCTGTGCTAGCCCTGCTTGGCTTTGGGGGTTGACTCCTCAAACCACCATAGCGTGCCTTCTGGCTTCTTCCTCCCAAATTCTCTGCCCGTAAGTTGGGGATCTGAAAGATATTTTTCCATTTTAATAAGCCGACAGGTCACATTCTGTAGGAAAGCTTAAGTCTTCACCAAAGCCTCCATTTTGATCTTACTAGAGACTGTCACCTGGAGTCCTTCAAATTTAAACAACTTCCCCCCCGGGGAGGGGTTGTTAAGGTACTTATACTTATGGTTGTTCTGCCTAAGTGTACCACATGCTTGCCTGTGCTCATGGAGGTCAGTATACCCAGGAACTGATGGTACAGATGGTTGTGAGCAAATATGAGGGTGCAGGGAACTGAGCCCAAGTCGTCGTTAAGATTAGCACCAAGTGCTCTTAACTGCTGAGTGATGAGATGGCTCCACTTCTCACTCCTGTGTCTTTTAATTTGTATGTTCAGGGCTAACTGGTGGCATAGACTGTTAAATCCCTCTCAAAGAAAATTTTTTTGTTGCTGTTTTTGTTTTTGTGTTTTGAGACAGTGTTCCTCTGTGTAGCCCTGGCTGTCTGGAAATTCTGTGGACCAGGCTGGCTTCAATCTCAGAAATCTGCCTGCCTCTGCCTCCTGAGTGCTGGGATTAAAGGCATGTGTTATCATCACCTAGCTATAGCTTTATGTGTGTGCATAAAATTATTGATTCAAAACACAATTTAAAGAAACATTACACAGTTGTTGAGAGTGCTTGCTGAGTAGCTCCAGATGACCAGGATTTGGCTTTCAGGACCCACACTGGCAGATCACAGCCAACTATAAAAACTCTAGCTCCAAGGGATCCCATCCCCTCATCTGGCTTCCACAGCAACCACAGAAAGGAGCACACTATATACTTGTAGACATACACATACATAAAAAATTTTTAAAGTTTTAAAATCTCTTAAAAATACTATTAAGCCTTCCTTTCTAAAAGAAATAAGTTGTATTTATTTACATTTATTTATGCAAATGTAAATAAATATAGCTTAGTTGCTAGAGAGGTTAGCTTGTATGCTTGGAACTCTAGGCAGGATCCCACCAAGCATAGAGAGTGGCAGTTCATGCCCCAGGAAGCAGAGGTAGTAGACCAGCCTAGCCTGGGCTACCTGAAACCAAACTATGCCTCTGTAACCCCTCAACACCACCACCAATAAAACCATACTACAGGAAAGCTGGTATTCCATTAAAACAAGAAAGAAAGGTAATTATAGTTAAAAGGAAAAGCTTGGTGGAAACACATTCTTTGTCAATACCCTACTCTACTTATTATCAAATATGCTTTCTAAATCTAGATTAGACATGAAGCACTCAGTTTTTCATATTGGGACACACCCTGTAAAGTTTCATTTAAGACAGTGTTAAAATCACTTGCTTTTAGGCATAAATCTGTAGAAGGAAATTATTGCTACTATCATTTCCTCCACCCATTGATTTCTTTTTCATCTTAATATTTAATTACTTATTTATAATTTTTTAAGTCTCCAAGTATTTTATGTGTGAGTTCCTTATTCATACCATTTATATACCCCCAACTCCCTTAAGCTTCTTCTGTGACTCCCACTCTCCCAAATTCTTCATAACTTCTTCAGTTGTTATTGTTACATATATAAAGACACAAACTACTAAGTCCATGTAATGTTGCTCATACATATACTTTTTAAGGGCTTACCCACTTGGGCTTATCCCTGTAGGAAACAGATTCCCCATCATTCAGCAGCCATTGACTGACTGTGGGTCTTTATCTAAATGTGGAGCTCTGTGACATTTCCAATCCACATTGACATGTCAATGGGTGTTGTCATTAAGCCACCTTAATATTGTTTAAGTAACAATATTATTAAGATTTCATGGGTGCAGCTTCCTTGTAATGTCTAGAAGGCACAGTCTTGCAGCAAGTATCCTGATTCTTCAGTCTTTCTATGCCCTCTCCTGCAGTGTTCTCTGAGCCTTAGGTATGGGGGTTGTGTTGTATCAACTAAGGTTGGACACCCTACAGTCATCTGTTCTCTGCATTTAGACCAGTTTTAGTCTTCTGTAATAGTCTCCTTCTACTATGAAAAGAAGCTTCCCTCATAAAGGGTGAGTGCTACACTTTATCTGTGGGTTTGAGGATAAACAGAAATTATATTGGTTGAGGAAAATGGCGGTAATAGGTTTTATTCTTAGATTGGTGACCTTTCCAGCTATCAAGTATTGGCTAGGTTTACAGAATCAGTCATGAATTTCTTCCTAGTGAACAGAACAGTCTAATTAAATAGCTGTTGGTTCCCTCCAGGATAAAATCACCACTGTTGCACCAATGGAGATACCTTACGTGGTCAGTTGTAGTTTATTACTACATAGTTGTAGGCTTTTCAACTAGGTAGGGTTATTGGCTTTTTCTTGATTGGCAACTTGCACAGAGCCTTTATATGTGAGAGTCAGTCCTCAGGGAGGATTCTTCCAAGTTCTGTGTCTAATGTATGTGTTGTCTTCAGCAATGACGTCTTAACCTTCAAGTTTTGGAAGACAACTAAGGAAAATGGCAGTAGTCTGTATTGTTTTGGGAGACTCTTTGAATCACGTGAACACAACTCAAAGTGAGGTTTCCTATGCCTGGCACTGGGTTTTTGGTAGATAGTCTATTGCTATTGGAGAATCATTGTCACCTAATGTGGCATAACTCCAGTGTGTGTGTGTGTGTGTGTGTGTGTGTGTGTGTGTGTGTGTGGTGTATTTTTAAGTAGGTTTATAAAAAAAATAATACGATTTATAAAACTTTTAAGAAAAATTTTGACTTTGTGGTCATCCTTGGTTGGGAGCCTCTACATATCTTCTCTGTATTATCCCAATGTTAGTATAAGGGCTATCAAAATGAGCACTTGATACACTTAATTAACTTTCGTTTATGAAACCACGTTTTAAGGTGTATGGTTAAAAATAAGCCTTTTTTAAAAAAAACGCATTGTTTTTCATTTTGAAGGTTAATTGAATTGTCTAGTTAGAATTTAGTAATTATATCAAATTTAAATATACATATTTGGGACTAGGTACATAGTTGATAAAGTGCTTATCATGTAAGTATAAAGACCTGAGTTTAGACCTAGAACCCACATTAAAAAAGTAGATGGTAAAGGTGTTGCTTGTAATCTCTTTGCTGGGGTTGGAGGGAGTCTATAGGTGAATGGGAGCTCCCTGGTCAGCTAGTCTAGATGAATCAGCACACTTCAAGCCCAGGAGAGATCCTGCCTCAAAAACCATGCTAAATGGCATCTAAGGAATGACACCTAAGGCTGGCCACTCTGGTTCACATGTACACATGTATAAAAAATATTCCATATGCATGTATATATACATATATATAAACAAACCCAAGTGAAAATAAAATACACATTTCTATTCAGATATAGAGTATCCACTTCATGCATCACTTATAATTGCATAGCAGAGTAGAGGGGGGCCTAGACTTAGAGGATTTGAAGGTGTCTGGATGCAAAGGTAGACCATTATTGAGAGTGATTTCCCCCAGAGGGCGCCAGTGAAACAGTTTTCACTTGAGTCTTGGCAAGGATTTGTTCCCACCCGCCATGACACCCCTATAGTCAACCCTACCATTCAGTTTAAGAGGTGCCACGTGGTGCTCTCTGCCCTCCTTTTAAGAAGTGCCCCAGTACCCTCTTAAAGAGAGACAGAGACAGAGACCTTTGAAGCCTGGGAGGATCTTGGCAGTAATGAATTTTTATCTTCTGTGGGACTCCCTTTTAATCGGATTCAGCATTATGTGGTTGCCTATGTAAAAAAAAAATGGCCAATTCAAATTCAAATGTAATGACCATGAAGTACTTCTATTCAGTACAGCTACCTCTGTTTTTATCCCTATTAGCGCCTCTGCATCAAAACCACGTGGCTTTCTTTTTCCCTTCTGTAGCATTATAACTAGCAAGATAGAAAAGATGTCTTTGCTAACTTCTAGAAGTGAAATACAGCATGTTCTAGCTTTCTAGCTTCATTTTTTTTTAATGCTCTTAGAGATTTGGATGTGAATTCTTGGGGCTGAAAAAAAAAGTATTCATTTTGAAACATGCAAATGTGTCTCTCCATCACCTAGGAAACTATTATGGGACACCCAAACCTCCCAGCCAGCCAGTCAGTGGGAAAGTGATCACGACGGATGCCTTGCACAGCCTGCAGTCTGGCTCCAAGCAGTCGACCCCTAAGCGAACAAAGTCCTACAATGATATGCAAAATGCTGGCATAGTCCACACGGAGAATGAGGAGGAGGAGGATGTTCCTGAAATGAACAGTAGTTTTACAGGTAAGGATAGATTGTGTCCCCCCAATGGTTCTGCCAAAGTGGTGGTTGGAGTCTTTGTAAAAAGTTTCCAACCTTTGTTGAGGGTTGTCTAGATTCAGATTCTAACCACAGGGTGCTGGGGAAGGGAGAGTCCTTCCTTGGTCTATGTACCATGCTTGTTCATGAGAGTCTTTTAACTTCACTCAAACAATCTTTAATACATTAGGATTAACTATTTGAAATTTCAACCTGGTTTCTTTCTCTTCAAAAATACTATAGTATGTTTAAAATATTTTGTATTTTGTTTCTTGACTTTTTTTTTTCTGGGGGATGAGGGAAATCATGAGACATAATTATGGTTACTTAGTGTGAATGGAAACATGAAAATGGGTTTTTATTGTGTTACTATCATTTGAAGTTATTGGTAAGCTACCAGCATCCTGTTCTTACCTCAGTAAAGCTATAATGGAACCATCCCAGGTCTTCAGTTAACTTTGTAGTTTACTGTGTATCCTACAGGGGGAATGATAAGAAAATCAATATTTAAGATTTTAAAATGCATGTGCATTCTATATTACATGCTTGGATTACTGATATGCTATATATTATGGTTAAGGACAAAACCTTAGGTCAGTATAGGACCCACAGACTGGGATGTATGTATATTCTTGGTTAGGGTAGCATATTTTTCACAGTATGTGTTTGATCTGTATACCATAGCTCAAATGTAATAAATAACGATATAAATGACTATACTGTTCAAATTTAGACCATGACATAAACACCCAGTCAATAGCATGTTTGAAGCTGCTCGTGTGTTATGTGACTTAGATGTCAATCTTGTTTCTCTATTTTGTCTCATAGATTTTCTCTACTGTCTGAGAATTGTAGCTATGGATGGGTTATCCATTTTCAGCATATTAGATCATCTTCTCTCCGTATCACTAGACTTTTGTCATTATTGAGTTAGACCTAGCCACAGTGAGTGAAGAGATTGGTCAGTCAGGATGCCCACCTCCTGCCTCCACACCTGTAGTGCTTCTCAGAGGTTTTGCCAGTCATTCAACTAAAAAACCTGAGGTGGCAGTGAAAGTTTTGATCATTGTGTTACTGCAGTAGTGTGGCTCAACGTTCTTACAAGAAGTTTTGGGTAAAGGAAAAGCTCTTAGGTATTATGGCTTGATTTGTGGTGGTTTACAAACAGTATGCATAGCCTCATTTGTGTGTGAAATGGCTAGTATTAGATCACTTACAGCTTTCTCTGAGAATTTGATTCTATGAAAACTTCATTTTTCTTTCATTTAAAATTGAATAGACAGTGACTGACCTTTAGTTGTAATATCCAGAAGATATTTTCCATTCTTATGCATACTTTTATTAAACATGATTAATTTAATTTAATATTCCTATTCCTTGAGAGTATTCCATACCTTTACAGTGGTCTTCTCCAAAATGAAAACAGATCCTGCACAAATGTTATCATCGCCTTTAAAAACATCTAAGATTTTAATGTCTTGGTGGTTCAGTAGATAAGGATAGCAAATCATGATCTAAGTCATAGCAAAGAGGTCTGCAAAGCAGATCTAGCAGGCACCTCTGTCAGTACAGGGGTGGTCCTGAGGAGTGGACACCAGGAGTGGATGGCAGGAGTAGTCCCTAGATATAACTCAGGAGTAGTCTCTCAGGTAGACTTAAGGAGTGATCTTCAGTAGACCACAGGAGTATTCCCCAACAGTAGACTGACTCCAAGAGTAGATCCCTGGAGTTGGCCCCAGTGTCAGGACCCAGGAGTGGTCTCCAGGAGTTGATCCCAGGAGTGGTTCCCAAGACTAGTTCCCAAGAGAAAACCTGAGGAGTTAACCCTAGCAAGCAATAGACCTCAAGAGTAGACCCCAGGCATAGTCCTTAGCAATAGACTCCAGAAGTAGTCCCCTCAAGTAGACTCTCAGAGTGGTCTTCAGTATCCAACAGGAGTGTTCCCCAAGAGTACACTCCAAGCATAGATCCCTAGATTGGCCCCAGGAGTAGTTCCCAGATTTGTTCCCATTGAGTATACCTGTCCCTTTACCTGTCCTCTGCGTACGTGTTAATGGGGATTCTTAGCAGAAAGCGAAATCTTACTCATGGTAGTAGCTGCAGTTATTGGTGGGTTTCCTGTTTTGCCTACGATAACTTCCTATGGGTAGAAGCCAGTTCTCAAAGTCTGACTTCTTTATCATTCTCAGTTGAAATCCTAGCATCTAAGGACAGCATTTGTTTCCAGGCCATCATTGATAAAATTAGTCTTACCACCAATGTATACACTGAAAAGAAAACCAAATGTGAGCTGTATGAACTCCTGCCTGAATACCAAGAAGACAAATCGCACAAAGCAGTGATGTATGCTGAGAGAGTAGCCCAGTGGTATAGCACATGCCCAGCATATAAGTTCTGGGCCTGATTCCAAACAATGATCTGGGGATTGGGGGTGGGAGGGTGTGGAGAAAGAAAATAGAGAAGGGAAAGACAGGGAGGGTTGTTTGATGTGTCTGTATGATAGGATAGCCTCAGCATGTAAGGAATATGTTAAATAAATACTAATTTATAACACTGATGCTCTGTCACACACTAACTCAAACTGATGCTTTCAAATAATTAACACTATCTCTTCTGTGATGTATGTGTAAAAGGAGTTGCTCCAAATAATTTTGCCCTGTCTACCTCTTTAACTTGCAATCCACCAGCTCTGAGCTAACAGCTCCTTGAACAACAGGGGTGTAAGAAGGTCCTAGCGCTGCTTTAGACTGGCTTTGCTAAAGTTATGACAGTCATATCCAAATGTAGAAGAACTGTGTGTGCATACTCACCAGGACATTAAAAAACAATCCGACATTGCTGCTGTCCTTTGCTTGGATCATTTGAAGAAGTTGTACCCCATAATGATGCCCATGTAACCTTCAGTGTCTATAGCGGGACCCCAGATAGAATAATGGCCACATGCATCCTGAGGGCATAGCCTGTGCCTTCTTTCTGATGTGATGAGAGCAGCCACTCAGCAATGAGCAGATACTAATCAGAAGACTGGTGGTTGGTTGAACACTGTATAGTGGAACAGTCTTCAACAAATGGTTCCTGAATTCCAGACCTAAGAGGAGCCACTCAGGGTAAATATTTCTTATGTGTACTTAATGATGCTAGAATTATACTGTTGATCAAAGTACACTATTATTTAGAAAACCCAAAACATTAAGAAAACAATTTGGGGACTGGAGAGAGACAGATCAGTGAGTAAGTCTTGACTGTTCCAAATTGAAGAGCTAAGTTCAAATCCTTGTTGGGAGTAAAATTAAGACTTTTAAACAACTCATAATGCTACCTTATTTTGTGTCCATGCTTATTTTTGGAGAACTGACTGAAAACATGTTTCTTATATGAAATGAGTCTTTTTCAATTTGGTGTCTCTTTTTTTTTTAAGTCCCTTTAAATATATACCTCAATCCTGTTGTTTGTAGCAGGGAGCCACATTAGTATTTAGTAGTAGGTTGGGCGGGGGAGGGTAGTTGGGGGGCACATTTCAGCATGGGAAGTTCAACTTCAAGAGGAACGTCAGAAATGAGTATCTGTTGACTTCTGTGGAGTCAAGCATAAATCTCCTCTTGCTAATTACTCAGTTTATATTGATATCTATTAATTTCAAGATGACTTCTGGTTTTGTTTGATTTCTGTTCTAGATTTCCATTAATTTGTACTTTTAGATATAAATTATAAAACTTAATTTGTATTGGTTTGAGGAGGAAAGTGATTTTAAGGAATTAAGCAGTTGAGTAGCCTGGGGGGCAGCCTTGGTTTCAGACATGAATCTTAGGCAATGTTCACCACCTTTCCTCTCTACTTTTCTCTGTGTAGGTCTTACTAAGACCTATGGCCCCTGGCATATCAAGTGTAAATACCCGTCTACCTGATTATCTCAGCATCAGCATGCTGCCAGTTGCTCCACCAGAATTTGTACACCTGATCTGCTGCTTAGTTTTCTGTCAGCTTCACACAAGCTAGTCACTGAAGAAGAGGGACTCTTAAGAAAAATGTCTCCAGTAAGATTTGCTACTTGTAGGCAAGTCTGTAGTGCATTTTCTTGGTTAATGATTGATGTGTAAGGGCCAGCTCTCTGGGGGCAGTGCCACTCCTGGGCAGGTGATCCTGGGTTGTATAAAAACAGCAGGCTGAATAAGCCATGGGGAATAAGCCAGTAAGCAGCATTCCTCCTTGTCCTCTGCTTCAGTTCCTGTCTCCAGATTTCTCCCTTGAGTTCCTGGTCTGTCTTCTCTCCCTGAAGGATTACAATAGAAAGCACAAATAAAACTTTTCCTCCCCAACTTGCTTTTGATCTAGATGTTTTATGACAGCAATAGAAATGAAATTTAAGACACCTGACCTTCATGCTTAGCCTTGCAACACTTACCTGTGCCTGAAGCAATGGAAAAGGCAAAAGTGAGAGAATCTTCTTAAATCCAAGAGTGTGACTGGGAACCACCAATGCGTTTGTCTGTTTCTCTCTGAACCACCTAGACCTAGAGTAGACTCCAAACAGGAGCCTGAATGATGGCACCAAAATAAGAGTGGGGAGATGTTAGCCAGAGAAGTCCTATAGATGGCCTAGTTAGTGGTGCTAGGTTCTGGCAGAACTGCTCATCTTTTGTAGACTTGGCCTTCTTCCACCCACCTTTTGGACAACCTTCCTTCTCGGGTGTTAACTTCACCAGCTGTTCATCAGACAGCTCAGGAATCTGTTTTATCTCCTATCCTCAGACTATCTCTTCTAGACTCAGAAACATCTACAGGGGAATGACGTGGGAGACAGAAAATGACTGAGTCCTAGTTATTATACGTCGCAGCCCCATGGAGTTTGACATTTAATATCACCATCTTCTGTAAAAAATCATCAGGAATGTCAACAGCGCTGTTTATAGGTGTTTGGAAGGCATCATCCTTGTTGTTTCTGGGTAATACAGAGGCAAGGGAGACACGTTCACTTAGAACCTTCCTTTAAGATCCACCCACATGATAACCATTCTGGGGTAACTGTCTTGATTTTCACAAGAACAGTCTCTTTAGTTTCCCAAAGGAGTCTCAGTTCTGAGTCACTGTATACCAGTGAGTCTTCATATTCTAAACTTTTATATTCTTTCTAGCTTAATTTGTCGGTATTTGATCTTTCCTGGTATCTATCAAAAGTCTTCTAGTAACCTATACAAAATGCCACTGTGTCTGTGTGTTCAATTTTATCTCTCCTGCCCTCTGTGCCGCCCCCACCCCACCCCAACCCCCCACAAATTAGGAAACCGAATAAATTCATGGAATGAGAATCAGCTCAATTTGAAGACATCTTGGAATAGAACCTTTAGGGTTCCAGTTGATAAATTGGTTTCTTCTTTGAGGTCTTCAGGATATTTTAAGTTTTGCTATTTCTGCTTTGTTTGGGTGAATCCTTTTGTACTAGCTATTGAACCAAACCCCTGCATGTAATAAGCATAAGCTCTGCTACTCAGCTATATTGACAGCCATGCTAGCCAGTCGCTTTGATTCTTTTTGGTTTACCCAAGTGAAACAGAAGCCATAGTTGATAACCAGCAATTAGGAAAAGATGAGGTCTATTTTTAAAAAAAATGTAGATATGCAATGTGTGCTGCATTTCTTCTTCTTCTTCTTCTTCTTCTTCTTCTTCTGAAATGATCAAGTGATTTCTGTTTTTGAGTCTATTAATGGTTACATATTACACTTACTGACTGAATCATTTCTCAACCATCTCTGGCATAAAGGCAACTTGAGCAGGATTAAAGATCTTTTTGACAGGTTCTGGAATTTGGTTTGCAAGTGTTTGGTTTTTTTTTCTTTTTTCTTTTTATTAGATATATTCTTTATTTACATTTCAAATGATTTCCCCTTTCCTGGTTCCTCCCTCCCTGAAAGTCCCATAAGCCCTCTTCCCTCCCCGTTCCCCAATCAATCCCCTCCCGCTTCCCTGTCCTGGTATTCCCCTACACTGCCACATTGAGCCCTTCCAGGACCAGGGGCCTCTCCTTCCTTCTTCTTGGGTATCATTTGATATGTGAATTATGTCTTGGGTATTCTGAGCTTCTGGGCTAATATCCACTTATCAGTGAGTGCATACCATGTATGTTCTTTTATGATTGGGTTACCTCACTTAGGATGATATTTTCCAGTTCCACCCATTTGCCTAAGAATTTTATGAATTCATTGTTTTTAATAGCTGAGTAGTATTCCATTGTGTAAATATACCACATCTTCTGTATCCATTCCTCTGTTGAGGGATATCTGGGTTCTTCCCAGCTTCTGGCTATTATAAATAGGGTTTCTATGAACATAATGGAGCATTTGTCCTTATTGCATGCTGGGGAATCCTCTGGGTATATGCCCAGGAATGGTATAACGGGGTCCTCCAGTAGTATATAGTATCATGCCTAGTTTTCTGAGGAACCACCAGACTGATTTCCAGAGTGGTTGTACCAGCTGTTTTGCAAGTGTTTTATTGAGAATTTTTGCAACTGTGTTCATCAGAGATATACAGTAAAGGAATTTCATAATTATTAAATGTCTACCTATAGATAAGACATCTGTAGCACCTTCACCGAGGCTCAGAAAACATTTCAGAGGAAGGGATGAAAGAAAGAGCTGAAAAAGCTGGAGAGTAGTGTGGACTCCTAATGACTAGGCATGACATCACTGGTGCAATCTTCATCACAGTAGCGCTGATTACATGCTCAAGGTCTCTGTAAGATTGGACTTGGCAGTGGGCTGCTATGAAAGAGGAAGAGGATCACAAGACCCTACACCCCGTGATGCTTTATACATAATTACTGGTTGATTAGAGGAGACAGAGGCACTCTCTTCAGTGACATAGCCATTGGCAGTGCATGCATAAGTTTCTGTAAGCAGGGCAGTGAGAAATTCATGGGTCACTAGAAGGTGCAAGAGTAAAATAGAAGGTGGGCCACATGTGAAGAGAAGATGAGAGGGTATAAAATAGGGTAATGAGTTAATATGATCCAAACACATTATACACATGTGCGGAGATGACATAATGTAGGCCATTATTATGCATAATTAATATCTGTTACTAGAGTCTATGAATGAGTGTAGGGAAAGAACATAGATGTATTCATTGTGCATTTCCCAGGCTTGTGGTGTGTTGTTGAACAGTTCTGTGCTTGTTTTTCTCTCTCCCTGTGCCTGATGCAGCCGACTCTGGAGACCAGGACGAGCACACTCTCCAAGAAGCTGCGCTCCCGCCTGTGAATAGTAGCGTCCTCGCTGCTCCCATCACGGACCCTTCTCAGAAGTTCCCTCAGTACCTACCTCTTTCTGCAGAGGATAATTTAGGTCCTCTACCTGAAAACTGGGAGATGGCCTATACTGAAAATGGAGAAGTCTATTTTATAGAGTAAAGTATACCATTTTCTCTACCTGAAAATACCCTTCTCCCTCTCTTCCTGCTTCTGCTTTGTATATCACTTAAGCCTGAGGGAACTGATCCCACACTACGTTACTCTTCTCTAAGATTAAGCAGGCTTCTCATGAAAACAGTTTTCATCCATATCATTCTTAATTATTCAGTGCGAAAGGTTTTAGGAAGCATAAGATCTATAATTTCTTGAAGGGGTGAGACAACTGAATCTTGCTATATAATTATAATAAATAACTATTCTATTTAGCCATTAAAATGATAAATTCTTGGCATGTTTTTCTCAACAGTCTTTAGTTTTCTTACTCCTTAGTTTTCAGTCTTCTTTATATATTCTGGACATAATTTATTTTAATTGCGATTTTTCTCAAGTGTGACTCTTCATTGCTTTTCAAAGTCCAGGAGCTTTTAATCTGACTGATGGTGGACTACTTTTTTTCCTTTGTGTTTTATGCCACGGTGGTAGCAAGAAATCATTGTCTTACTCATAGTTAGTTATTTTCTGTTACATTATCTGAAAAAAATTCACCACTTTATACCTTATGTTTTGGTGTGTGAACTGACTATGCTAATTTTATTACATGGTACAAGATAGGTGAACAGGGGACTGGAGAGATGGCTCAGTGGTTAAGAGCACCAACTGCTCTTCTGAAGGTCCTGAGTTCAAATCCCAGCAACCACATGGTGGCTCCCAACCATCTGTAATGAGATCGGACTCTCTCTTCTAGAGTGTCTGAAGACAGCTACAGTGTACTTACATATAATAAATAAATAAATAAATCTTTAAAAAAAAAAGGTTAACAGGGATTTGAGAATATGTAGATGTGAAAGACTTGAAATGTATGTAATGAAAGTTTTAACAAGTAACATTTGCAGAAATAGAAAAAAACAAAACTAATAAAATTCCTATAATTGAAACTATTCTTGAAAATCCAAAAATCTTCTAGCTCTCCTGACCAGTAGAAACTGCAGGTTGAAATTCAGGGTTTTGAATCTGCTTTCCATGACATGCACTACTTTTTATAGATCACAGATGGATGGGTGGTCAATTATTCTGTTAAAGCAGAAGTATAATGCTCTAATTGTATTCCCAGTACATATACAAAATATAGATAAATGTATTATTCTCACATAAATGGCCTACTATTAATTGAATCAGCAAAAGGAAGCATTGCCAAAGAATAAAAATAAAAAGCACCGTAACTTTCTAAACTGAATCTTATAAACTTCAGTTTATATAAAGCACTTCAACTTTCTAAAATGCATGCATGCATCTAAGTGAAGGGTTTGTGTCCTAACCATACTATATGTTTCTGTGGGTTTTAAAATTTTCATAGATATCATTCATTTTGATATTAGAAAAGGGCAATAAAAATTAAAATTTTTTGTTTTCCTAAATTTTCCTAAACACATAGGCTTGAAGAAGAAAGCTAGTGGCTCAGAGCAGTCACTTTCGAAACCCACCTGGAAAGAAGTGAGGCATAAGGGGGAGTTCTGGTATTCTCCAGCCAGAGGGCAGAGACACCCACTCTTGCCTGTTTCTTGTTAATGGTGGATGCTTATTAAACTCTACAACGTGGATGCACAGTGGTCAGCACTTTGTTTTCTCCTGTTCTCAGCTGTGTGACCTGGGAAACTTGCTTCCTCTTTGATCCTCTTCCATATCCGTAAAAGGTTATGATGTGTGGTACCCACATGTCCCGAGGATTGGGGGGAGTGGTGTATAAAGTGCCTGGATCGGTAATATTTAGCATCACTGCTTCCGTTCTTACTACATTCATCATGCAGATGAATTTCAACATCGCTCAAAGAAAACTAGATATCACATTTAAGTTCAAACCTTTATAGTTAGATTTTGTAGCAAATTGCCTTAGAAACTATGTCCATTAACTAGAATTATGCCGAACAAAGGAATATATAAGAGATGTTCCCAGTACCAAATAATGTATGAAATACATTAATAATAATACATAAATAATTCCTGGAAAAGAATCTGCCAACAATTTTGCCAAGGACTGAATTGATAAGTTTTAGAAAAACAAGTTCAATATGCTAACAGTGAATGAAAAGCCAGCCCCATACTACAGTTTACTGAAGTACACACACTGTCCCCTTTGTAAATTAACATAGCTTTTAGCTTTATTGCTCTAATCTCAAAAATTGTGACTCTGATATGTATGACACTAGCTTTCTGGCTGTTATTTCAGCAGGTATTAGCTGTATACTCCATTTGAGGTTGGAGATATATTTTAGTGATAGAGCTCCCACCTTTTATATATGAAGACTAGATTTGATCCCCAGCACATACATACATACATACATGTTTGCTTATATGTATGAACATTCATACATACTTGGAATTTATGTTAGCCTAAATTTTACACACACACACACCCCTAAATTTTCAATGGTGTTTTCATTCTGAAATGAACTTAAGAGTATCTTGCATTGAATAGCAAGTTAAATTAGATATGAATCTAATGTATGCGTGTTTTATAGATTTAAAAAAATATAAATTTGGGGAAAATCTAAAATACTTTAAAGACAACGGTTAAAGACAAAACATAGACCTAGAAACCTGGTGCATTGTGTAGAAAGCTGGAGTAGAGGACTGGGAGGAGCCAGTGGGGGCAGGCCGTCTCAAGCATGCCATCAAAGGAACACGGAGCTTTCTTTTTAACTCATTTATCTCAGGCTTTGAGCAAAAGAAACTGGCAACCCAGAAACACAGGCAGAGAGAGAAACAGATGGTCCAAATGAAAGCCTGCTTTCTCTAGCTGAATGACTAGGAAAGGAGGGGAATCATACAAGCCAGACAGCTTTTGGTGAGCATCTCCTGTACCCCAGAAGGAAAGAGAGCATGCCAGGGTCCTCCCCTTGCCCCCATCAGCCAGGGTCAAGAGCGAACCTAGATATGACCCCTTAATAGTCTGATGGGGGCCAAACCTGCCTGCCAGGGTACTCTCAGAGATGGAAGCGGTGCTGCCTCCCTTTCCGCCACATAAATACTGTAGGACTTTTGGAGGAGACTGTGGGTTTCCCTTCTACCTGGGGAGGAACAAGCTACTGTTTGCCTTCTAGAGTGTTGTCCAGAGAGGCTTAGAGGAGAGTCAGGATTTCCATTATTGTCCTGTGGTAGAGCCCACAGGTGGAGCCCTGCTCTGGAGCAGTAGCGAGATTCATCAGTATCAGGCAAGGCCTGGTAAGTAGCTGGAATGAAACTCCCCAAATGTGGGGTGGGGCAGGACAAACAAGGATTCCCTATCTAGTGTCACTGAAAATGACATAAGGCCCACCAACAACCAACTGTTCCTCTCTGGGGCAGTTACAAGGTAAGCCAGCTAAAGTAGGTTTAAGTGAAATCTATAGTTTGGTAATATTTGAATATCTAAGTTTATAAAACAGTCACTTCTTATCTGTGCCTGGGATATCAAAAGCCTGTAATCCACCCATTTATTTGACTGGGATAACAAGATTCAAAGACCTTTCTTAGCAACATATTTAATACCCTCTTGCAAAATAATAAGGGCTTTGGGTTATAGCTCAGTGTTAGAACATTTGCCTAATATGTGTTGTTAGAACCTACATTTAATCCCCAGTACCATAAATACATAATGATTGGTTAGGTTAGTAGACAGACAAGACAAATTTCTTATAGCAAGAGCCATAAAGATCTCAAGTTGAGTGAAAGAAATCAGTCAATAAATACGAACACCAAAATGACAGAGGTGTTAGCATTGTCCAAGATTTTACAAACACACATTATAGTTAGACATGGGAGCGCATGCCTGGAGTCTCAACACTGGGAAGCTGAGGCAGAAGGATGGAGAATCTAGGGCCAACCTGAGCAACATTTAGAGATCTTGTTTCATGACTGACTGAATGAATGAGTACATATGTACTTAACAGCCATTACGAAATACTTCACAAGTCGATTATGAACATACTTGAAACAAGGAGAAAATGCAAAGTTTCAGCTAAACAGTAAAAATATAAAAAGAAAATCTGGAACTTTTAAAAAATACAACAAATAAAAAGGCCAGTAGCTAGGTCTGACCGCACTGTCAATGGCAGAATGAAACCAAAAGACAGAGGCCGAATGTGGAAAATAGAGATCACCAGAGCTGAACAACACAAACACTTGGTAGAGAAGCAATGGAACAGACTTTCAGGAGCTTGCAGGTCAACTATAAAACCTCCCACGTTGGTGACCAAAGTCTTAGGAAAAGACAGTGGGTTAGGGGGGGAAAAAAAACTGAAAACCAATGTATCCAAATCTCCCAAATTTATTGAGGAAAAACTACAGATTGAAGAAATTAGGTGAACTCAAATTGGATACATTTTTTAAAAATGTACTTCAGGTCATTACTTTTCTGTTGCTGTAATAAAGTACCATGGCCAAAAGCAACTTATGGAAGACTTTATTTCTGATTACAGTTCCAGAGGGAGAACCCATAATGACCAGGAAGGTGCGGCAGCAGGTGGCCAGAGCAGGGAGCTAGCTGATCATATATTCTTTTCACATAAGAAACACAGAAAGTTAACTAGAAATGATGCTAGGCACGAACTGTCAAAACTCCCCAGGCCCCTAGGACTTTCTCCAACAAGGCCCCACATCCTAAAACTTCTGTAACCCCCAAAAACAGAGCCACCAACTGGGTACTGGAATAAAAACATTTAACATCTTTTCATACAAATTTAGAAAAGAAACAGTAAGATAATTATAAATAAGAGAAAAAAATTGTAAGTGTGGGTAAGCATAGATGGTAACACCTGTAGTTTGTGTAACATGGACTTATGAAGGAAGATATAAATGTAATGAGATAAATACATATAAAGTACTTCATAAATGTGACAAGATATTAGATCTTAATATTTACATGTAACACCTTATATTGGCTTGTTGTGTGTCATCCTGACACAAGCTAGAGCCATCAGAGAGGAGGGGGTCTCAGTTAAAGTAATGTCTTTGTAAGATTAGGCTGTAGGTAGGCAAGCCTGTCATAATTAGTGATTTATGGGGGGGAAACCCAACCCACTGTGGGTGGCCTTCATGCCAGCCTGGTAGTCCTGGGTTTTATAAGAAAGCAGGCTGAATGACCCACAGGAGCAAGCCAGTAAGCAGCACTCCTCCATGGCCTCTGTATTAGTTCCTGCCTCCAGGTTCCTGCCCTGCTTGAGTTCCTACCCTCACTACTTTTGATGATAAACTTACATGGAACTGTGAGCAAAGTAAGCCCTTTTCCTCCCCAAGTTGCTTTGGTTATGGTGTCTCATCACAGCAGTAGTAACCCTGACTAAGACATACCCAAAGCAACTTTTTCAAAAGGTAGATAAACAATTGAAAGTAGTACAGATAAAGAGAAAAGAGGTCTCAAGTCTAGTGGCCCACAGAAAAGCTGGGAAAAGAGACAGGAAGCAAGAATATGGCTAGTGATTATCAGTAACTATGAAATTCATTAAATGCAGTAAAACCTCATTTTAGATGTAACAGTTGAGGTCTACTGAACATAAAAGGGTAGGAAAAGCATATCATAAAATATTAATCATACAAGAGTAAGCATTATAGAATTATCTAATAAAGGAAAAAGAAAATTTCAAAAATAATCACCAGACTTCTTGTAAAAGAATCAGTAATTCAAAACAGTAGTCTCAAAAGAAATTATTTGGGTTTGTAAATTCTTGTGACTGAGTCTTTGTAGCCATCCTGACCTCAAACTTGTTATCTTGCCTTAATCTCCTTAGTGCTCAGCTTGAGAAAAAAAAATCAAATTAAATGAAAATATCACATCTCAGAGTGGATCAAAGGCCAGGGAATGACAGAGGTATGTGTACTATTAACTACATTTAGAAAAAGAAAAGGCTTCTGTCTGTACTCATAAGCTTTTATCTCACGATCCTAGAGAAAGAAGAGTAAGTCAGTCTCCAGGGAAGGGATACCTTAGCAGCTAAGAACCCTGGCTTCTTGTGCAGAGGACCTGACTCCATTCCCAGCACATGCATGGTGGCTCACAACGTTTTTTTAATCCAATTTCAGAGGGTCTGGTGTCGTCTTGTGGCTTCCATGGGTGCCTGCAGGCATGTGTTGCATATGTATACGTGAAGTCAAATACATATAAAATAAAATAAATCTTAACAACATCCTCCCAAACACACACACACACATTCAGATCAGAAGGGAGAATGAAAAACAATCACTGCAATTGAACCCTAAAGAAAATGCATGGAATATTTAGGTCTTCAAAGGTTTAGTAAAAAACAAATGAGTATGAAAGATAGAAGTCCCACCATTATTGATCAAGATGGACACTAGGTTCATGTGAGCACTGATCTTCACACTGACATATGAAAAAATTCCATGAAATGGATCAGTGATTCAAGAGACACAGACTGTAGTTCATCTAGTACGTGACACATGTAGTAAAACACCATGTTTGTAGACTACAAGCTATAAGATGAAATATACCCTTTCTTCCCCCAATTGCTTTTGTTCATGGTGTTTTATCACAGCAACAGAAAGATAATTTAAGACATAAATTGGTACCAGAAGTGGGAAATTGTGGCAGACTTGACGGTTATTTAGGATCATGGAAGGATTTCAGAATGTTGAGCTGGAAAAGCTATCAGAGGTCAGTAGGCTTGTGGGAGCTCAAAAGATAGGAATGCTGAGATCTCTTGAGATAATGAAAGCCCTGACTTGTTAAGTTTAAGAGTGTTGCTTTAAGGGTCCTGTATAGACTCTGTTGTTGCCCTTTGGTAATTTTAGTATAAAATTTTGGTCCTGGTTAGCTAGGGCTGGAAAATTGGCTATAATTAACAAGAGACCGGCACCCCAAAATGTAATCTTTGCTCTACTGAGATAAGCAATGCTGGAGCTGAGAAATTAGTTGCATTTAAAAAGAAAGCACCATCATTAAGGATCATATGTCTAGAAATATTTTCTCAAGACCACCACACAGAAGCTGTGGACCAGAGAAGGCCAAGACTATTCCTCATGATGGCAGCTAGGCAGTGATGTGCAAGAGTTCCCAGGTAGTGGCTGGTTTTAAAAGTATGAGATAGTCATGGACAGCAGCTGATATTCAGCACTATGAGAGGCTAGGAGAGGCCACTGGTGGTGTTGCAGCCTCAGTTGTAGTAGAAGCCCCAGGACTTAAGGAATCAGGGAGAGAAATTGAGATTTCCCATCATGTGGCAGGATCAGAGTCCCTGAATAAAGACTGTAAGAAGAAGTCATTGGTAAGGCTGCTACCTCAGATGCACTGGAAACCCCAGCATTTTGGAGATCCCAGTACAGTGAAACAGCCACCCAAAACAGCAGCAGCTGTGGAGTGGAGCTGGCCTGTACCTGTGAGATGTATTACGTGTGTTCCATATGCCGGAGCCAGAGAGGTGGAGCTGCTGAAGTCCCCTGAAGCCCAGAGGATTTTGAGTTCCAAACACTAGACAGACACTGAGTTTATGTATTTGTTATGTTAGAGTTTGACTTTGCTTTGATCTGATAGTAACTAGACTCTAGCTCTGCCTTTTTAAAATAAGTGTTTAACTTTTTATTTTATAGGAGTTCACATTTGAGATAGTTTGGATATTTTAATGAGGTTTTGGATATCTTAGAGAGGACATGAGTTCTGAAGAATGACTGGATAATTTTTAAAGAGACTGAACTTTTAATGTATTTCATTTTTTAAATAGTATGGGACTTTTAAAAATTGGAGTATTCTATATGGCGATACTGATATTAATATGAGATATTGGGAATCACTAAAGAAGATTATTGATATATAAGTTATGTGTTTGTGTGTCCAAAAGGGGTTTTAGATCTTTTTTTTTTTTTGGTTTGGGTATTTTTGGTCAACTTGACACAACCTAAACATACTTGATAAAAAGAAACTCAATTGAGAAAATATCTCTACAAAATTGCCAAGGCTGAGGACCATTTTCTTGAATAATGATTGATATGGGTGAGTTCAGCCAATGGAGGTGGTGCTACCCCTGGGCAGCTTGTTATGAATTATTTGAGAAAGCTGAGCAAGCCAGTGAGCATCAGTCCACCATGGCCTCTGCATCAGTTACTACATTAAGCCTGAGACCTGTCTTCCCTTGATAGTGGACAAAGAGCTGTACAATGAAATAATGAAATAATAATCCCTTTCCTCCCCAGATTGCTTTAGGCATGATTCTTTATCACAGCCATAGAAATATAACTAAGACAAATACTTGTTTCTGAAATGGTACATACATACTCTCGCCTCCCAGCAGTGGCCAGTATAGTGTTGCTATATCATTGTGTAGATATGCAGACCTCAGATTCAGCTGTACAACCCACTGCATTTCATTTCTATTTCTGTCATGTGTCAGCCATATCCTTTGGCAGATTTTACCTTTATATTCTCATTTTTCTCTTCTGTAAAATGGGGGCAATAATGTTACTGCTCATTAATTTCCCCAGAGGGTTTTTACGAGAATTAAATAAACTGACATATGAGATGAGGTTCTCATGGTTGCAAGTGGCCCTGTAGAGCAAAGTGATGATGGGAATCACTCTATTATTTTTTTGTTTGTTGCTGTTGTTTAGCATGGTGAAATGGCAAACCATTTGCATAGGCATAATTTTCTCTTTAATAATTAGTAAGATTTTAATCTAAAATGCTGGTGCAGCTCTATGCCTCCTCTTACGTTAATAGCCCAAACTATAAACTTGGGACAAAAAGGATTCATGCCAAAACTTCAAATGTTTCTTCCCCAACCCCCACCCCACCCCTACCCCCTTCCATTTTTTGTTTTTACTTCTAGTTTTGGGCCAATCCTCTTGACCTTGGAGGTCTCGTCTCACCCACTTAGTTGCTCAATGAATCAGACTCAAGCAGAACTCTGACCCCCAGTGTCTTGATCAACTTGGAGAAGCACAAAGGCGGCTTCTTCCTACTTTGCCTGTGACATTTCTAACATAACTGAAGGATAAAAGACCCTTAGGATATTTCAGTATTCAAAAGCCTCAATCAGAATCTGCCAAGACCTCTAGGTTTGTCTCTTCTCTCTAGAAAAAGAAGACATTTGGGCAGCATTTCTGTTTCTCTCTGTGTTTCTCTTCTCTCCCCCTTCACCTTCCCTCCCTCCCTTCCTCCCTCCCTCCCTCCTTCCTCTTCTCCCTGTCTCTCTGTTTCTCTCTGTATGTTTTTCTCTCTGTGTTTCTCGTTTTCTGTTTGTCTCTCTGTCTCTGTCTCTCTCTCGCTCTCGCTCTCTCACTCCTGGATTCTATTTGGGTTGCCTTTGACTTCTTTAAAGTCTAAGTTAGGGAACAGCAAAATAGCTTACCAGTCAGAGAGCTTACCACCAAACCTGACACTTGAGTTCAGCACTTAAGACCTTGATGATGGCACAAGAGAACTGACTCCTGTAAAGTGTCCTTAGATCTCCACATATATTCTATGGTACACATATGCTCATACACTGATAAATAAGTAAATTAGTTAGTTCATTATATGCCTTTAAGTGATGTTACGGAGTGATGTGTATGAGTAGCTTTGAGGTGCTGTGTGATCAAGGGGCTCCACAGTGTCAGGAAAGGGCTTAATGTGGCACAATGAGTGACAATGCTGCCTCATTTGTGGATTTCAGTATTCTAAATTGACGTTATAGACAAATTTAAATGTAATTAAAAGTTATTCTTAGGCAAGTGTGAAGACTGATGAATAAGTCTAGACAGACGTAGACTGTATAAGAAAAGCATGTCATTTGTATCTATTATTCAGAAATAATGCTGGTATTATGTTTTAAGCATTCAGTAAGTGGTTGATTATATCTTAGAAAGGAAAACTTCCTTCTCACACTCATCCTAAGCCATTATCGTTCTAGCCTACAGCCCTCTAGTGGTTTGCCTGTACTGTTGGAATGCATCTCTTCTTTAGTTCATGAGCAGATATGCAAGTCTTTGTACTGTCTTTGTACTGTGTTGTTTGTTATTCTTTCTCCTTAAACAAATATCTTGTTGTCTCTGGATTTCAGCCACAACACAAAAACAACATCATGGTTAGACCCTCGGTGCCTGAACAAACAGCAGAAGCCTCTGGAAGAATGTGAAGATGATGGTAAGGACTAAGGCTTTAGGATCTGCATGAGGGGGTAGAGTACATGTGCATATTTGCTGAAGAGTGCTCACACAGCAAATGGGTTTGTAACATCAGAGTGGTTTGTTCAATCCTTAGGAATCTCACTGTGACTTAGAATAAAGGAGGGGATGAAATAGAATTCTTACAGAAGAACAATTCATTAAAAGACATGTACATTCCAGAATGGCTCTTGGGACTAGAGACAGGTCAAACTTGGAAAAGACTCAAGAGAAACTCCAGGGATGTAGAAACCAAAGATGGTTTGATCGTCCATGCTTACTAATGGACTAGTTCTTAACCTGTGCTATAAAAGCCTTCAGGGAAGAAACCAGATTTCTTGGCTCTTTTTTATTTTATAATTCTATTGCTTGTTTAGGGGCAATAGGAAGATCTTGGCATGTTGAGGATGTCTCTATAGCTTAAAATGCAGCTGTAATTTTTGAAAGGTTAGAGCTGCATCTTCCTCTTCCAGACATTCCTTCTGACTATACAAGTCTCTGTTAAAAAGGATTATTTCAAGTATTTGGAGTTTTTCATTATTTCTTCAAAGCAGAAGGAAACTTAATGCAGAGCAACTACATTGTCTTTAGCACTAGAATCTGTCTCAAGTTATGTCAAGATTGCTTTCTGTTGTGAACTTTTTAAAAGGCAAATGGCTTGCCTTGCTGCTCATTATACAATCTTGGCATTTGAATTAGTACTATAATTAATTGTGTATTAGTTGTGGAATAATTATGATAATATAGTAATACATTATAACATGTATTATAATACATAACATATATATGTATGTGTGTATATATACATATATATGTGTGTGTATATACATATACATACATGTATAACACATTTACCTGTGAGACACCAAAGCTTTATTAATTTGCCCTGTTGTGCACAATTGTTGCATATACATAAATGGTAATATTTGGAAAATGCAAGCTAGTATTGCAAGGTACTATATAGTTCAAAGCCTTGTACTCTGTGATTTTTCTGTTACATATGGCTGCAGATTAGGTTAAATAAATATAGGTTTGCATGTTCATGTTTATTGGAACAAGTTCAAGTGGAAATATATACTTTTCTAATTTAAGAGGCACAATCCATGTGCTCATTTTACTTCAGTTGCCTGCTCCCTTAGCTGAAGAAGGAATGAACTAGGTGTGATCAGATCTGTTTCTCATATATGAGGAGTAATGGCTATCTGAGTATTCAATGATTCGGTTTAATATAATACATAGGTAACCAGTTTTCAAAGATGAGAACTCGACATGCTTTCTGTAGAGTGTACCTTGGTACAACTTCATGGAACAAGTTGAATCTCTTTGACAAGAGATGAGTTTGAAGGCAGTGTAACCATTTTTATTACATAGGATCTTCAGGGTCCGTGTCCACTGTAAGTACATTGAGAATGTATGATCATAGATGCTAGAAGGCTGCAGAGCCTTTCATTGAGAAGAACTGCTGTGGAACAAATGCATTGAGAAGAGCTATGGAATGTTTTTGTTTTCACATTAACAGCATTTTCCTTGACACAAGTATGTATCCATGTCAAGTGCAGTTCATTCAACAATTATCTCATCAACATTAGAATCGTATATTTCATTCATTTAGAATGAATGTGCACAGGCAGCATAAACATGTAATCACATGATGGCAAGTGTCAGTTTGTGGTTTTGCTATAAGCACAGAGCTGCCTTACCTTACTGTTTGCTATCATGGCCTGGATCAAGAAGCTTGACTTCTCACACATACCATGCCTGTGTGGCTTTATACTCTGGTCCACCTGCCCATGGAATGTTACGACTCCTTTGGTCATCAATCATTGTCTATCACCATTAGAAGTCTTGACCTTCCTTGTAGTATCAGGTCAATGTTTTTAGTTGCCCGTGTTTTTACCCCAACAGTCTGTCTCAAAGAGATCTCTGACTCACACTAATTAGAACTGAACTATTGACCCTATACTCAGCGCTCGCTGTGTTGGTTGGAAGTAAATGGGTGCACACTCAGGAATCCAATTGATCTGCCACCTTTCTTCACCTCTGTTTCTAATGCATGAGTCAGCTCAGTTCACACGCTTCCTAAATATCTCTGAAATCCACTCCATCTTTTCTTCCCCACCCGTAGGGCTCCTAGCTGGGTCACATGTGTCTCCTACAGATCCCTTCCTTCTGCTGCTCTCAGTTTTTTATTTCCATGTTAGTGTGAGGGTGTCTTTGCTGCGCTGCTGGGGGCTTTCTGGTTGCCTGTTCTGGTCTGCCTGTCCAGCCCCCTTGCTCTGCTCTGCCCTGCCTTTTGCTTGCACTCCCACTAGACCTCACTGAGTTGCTGCCTAACAGTTGAATGCTCAGCGCTTCCTCCCTAGAATGTGGTCACTTTGCTCACAGTTGCTTGAAGGTCTTCCACGTGAGACATCCATCCGTTGTAGACCCTGCAGACGTGTCAGTGAATGTGACAGCAAAGCATCCGGCTCTCACAGAGCTTGAATCGGAGTGATTTTCATTGACACCCAAGCATCTTTCACATTGTAGTGCAGATACCATTTCCATGACCTTGGCTTCAGATACACTCACGTCACTCTAGTGTACCCTGGAGAGTTAGGCATGGTCTTAATTTCACTGGATTTTGTTTAGCTTTGTACGTGTCTTTTCTTCTAAAAGAGTCTTTGTCTTTGTGCCATTTTAATAGTTGCCTAGCACAGTGATTGGCACATACTCACTGGGGGGAATGAGCAAACCTTCCCATGAACCTCATTAGGTAATATCTAAATGGGCATTTTTGCATTTTCCAATACCTTTGAGCTTTCCATGTTCTTAAGTGGGAAGTCACTTATCACAGACCTTATTTTATTTAAAACTGATTTTTTTTTTTTTAAAGAATGCTGTTCAAAACTGACTGCTCATACCAGGTGTGTGTGGCAGCCTGTCTGTCGTCTCCTCCAGGAGGCAGAGATGGAATCCTGAGGTCAAACTAGCTACCAGGACTAGCTGATTAAGGGCTAATATCTAAAACAGTCTACAGAGTACCCTGAGCACTGGCATATACACTGGAAAGAGGTTTGAACCCCCTTGCCTCTGTGGTCATGTAGCTTCCTTCCAGGGTAGGAGCAGCCACCTCTTCTCTGTGACTGTGGAGCTTTTAGCAACAAAATGGATGTTGTGAGCTGTGCCATGTTCTCATCTCGGTAATAACCAACTTATTTTATTGACAGCCAGAGGAGGTCAAAAGCAAAAGGACTTTGACTTGTTTTGCTGGCTGAAATAATTGAACACATTTTCACTCGACCGTGTCTGAACCGTTGGCTTAGAACACTTATGTACAAATCAGCAAACAAGCAAAAATCGGTGAGCTCTGTCATAATGCCCCCTCAGCACAGCCTTCAAGCGTCTCTTCCTTGATATGTCTCACCATGACAAAGCTGATTTTTCTCGCCCCTCTTGAAAGGCACTGGGGACATTATACAATCTCTCCTTTTTCAATTTGACCTCACTTTCCGTTTTCCAAAACGCATGACTTTTAAGTTAAGCAATGCTCTAATTGTGAGTGTAATTGCTTCTGTGATGAGAGGATTATTGAAGGATTAAAAGGACCGATATTGAAAGGTCTCACAGCTTTGTTGGCTGCAAATAAAGTCTGTGATAAGTGACTCCCCATTTAAGGACATGGAAACCTCAAAGGTATTTGTCATAATTTACAACCAATCAAATAACATTTTGACATGCAAGGAAATGAGCCGTCTAATTATTTTGCCAATATCAGCTCCTACCGTTTTATGATTTACACTGAGGTCAGGAGTTTACTAGCCAAACGCCAGTGAGACAAACCACAGTTCAGGTAAGGCCGCTGTAATGATGTTTTTGCTGCTGTTCTTCTAAGGGGGTTTCTCTCTTGGTGCTGGTGTCTGAATTTGTCTTTCTCTTTTCTGTCTCATTCCTGCTCTTCCTTTGGAGAAGAAGGGGTACACACCGAGGAGCTGGACAGTGAACTAGGTAATGCCTTCCACCCACTTCATCCCCTGTACCTTGAGTTTGCCCTTCTCTAGTCACAGTCTTCAGCCTGTCTTGCCCATGAAAGGCAGTGCACTGGATGCCAGGCATGAGGCAGAGCTGTATGTAATACACGGTGTTTACGGTGAAACCGCGAGAACAGATTAAGACTAGAAAGAGTAAATTATCGATGAGTGGTCCTTAGATTTAGAATTGGGGAAGAAAATGAAGGGGTACTTGCCATGACCCTTGAACTTTCATGTAATCTGTTTTCGCTTCATTGCTTTATTTGTGTAGTGTGCAGGGTTGTTTGTATGAATAATGTAAACAAGCCAAGTAAAACAAAAACTCTGGAGGCAAATGTGATGATCAGTGTGCTATGTGGAGTAAAAATTCCAGTGAGATGCTACATGGTTGATGAGTCTTCGGATTGTATCGTGTTTAAGTCATGGCAGTGTGCAGCTGACCATACCACTGGAGAGAGTGACTCGGGCAGCAGGAGCAGTGTCCAGTGCCATTTTCTGTATTGAGCATGTATCAGTGTGAATCAGCTCTCGACCGTCTTGGCTGCTACAGTGTAGGGGTCATTTGCATGTGTCTGTAATGCTGTTTCTTTCCTTTGCTGTTGGACTGTATTGCTTTGTAGTTCACTATTATCACCGTGAAGTGATAATAGTGAGATCTGAATTCTTCTGAAGTTAGCTGCAGTCACCTGAAGCTTCAATGAAGAAAGATGGAAAAGCACAATAATTTTCAGTAAATTACAGGGAAAGTCGCAGCTGATTGACAAGTGGCCCGCACTGGCCTGTTTTAAGTAAAAGATGATTTGACATCAGTGTGTGTAGACTCTCCCAAGATTACTGAGTCTGCTTGCATTTCATAATTGTCTTAACTCCTGGCAATGTAAATATATTTTATACTGATTACTAATCTCATTTGCTTTTAGTTTTTCTACATATACATATATATGCATATATATTTATATAACTATATAAAATATTGTTTCACAAGAACTGTACTAGAGAATTTGGCCTTATTTTTTCATCATTTGGAAGATATCCTCTTATAACAAGCATTCTCATTCAGGCGAACCAGGGAAAAAGGTATTCTCAGAGATGTTTATTAACTGGGTAGAGTCCACAGAGCAATGGTGCTAACATGGACCCTAAGTTCCAGTTCCACATCTGAGCTGTGCCTGAAGGATCTCAGCTTTCTCGAATCCCCATAGCAGGCTAAAGAGTCTTGCCCATCTGCCATCCATCATAGGCACAGGCAGTATGTCTTCATGAATGTTTGCTTAAAATATAATGTAATCAGTTTCTTTGTTAAATATTTTCTGACCTTTTTCAGTTTTCTAAAACTAAATGGCAAAATCTGGGACAAACAGCTTCCTTTTTTTTTTTTTTAAATTGATGACCTATTTCTATTTTAAGCATTAAGAGACTAATTCCTGTTATTAAGTTAATTACCACATTGGAAGTGAGAAATCTGTCTTTTCATTTCAAAATAAGTTTTAACTTAAAAAAATTCAAAAATTTTATAGAATTGGTTCATCTGTTCCAGAATTGTTTAATTTGTATGTGTATCTGTATATGTTCATGCTAGTACACAGAATGCTTACCAATTGAGCTATCACTCCAGCCCCCATTCCTATACCCATACTAAGAAATACCAACTGATTGCATTTCTCAACTCTAGAATGTTAGGTTGTTGGTACAGAGGTTGAGGTCAGGGGCAGTTTCATGTATTCTCTGTGTACTTCCACCAAAGCACAGGTAATGGCCTGTACACTTCCTTCTGTGTTCCTGGTTTCTAACATGTCCACAGGCACACAGTAGTGGTTATTGTTAATGTTTGAACTCAAATTAAGAACTCAAGTAACTATTTCTACCATTTTATTTGATTATAATCAGGTCAATTTAAGTTTTAGGTTTAGGTAGGAGGTCTGGTCAACTAGTCATAGCACTATCCTTCCCTCTCACCCTTTCTTCTACCCCACAACTGTGCAGCAATTTGCATTTCAACCATCCCTGCTCCATTTTCACTTAAATGGGAATTTCTACCTTTGTAAGGGGAAACTGGTTCCCAAGCATTTGAAGTTCATTAGTCCTTAAGATCTGATATGACAAACAAAGGCCATGTTATATCAATATTTGCAAGTTAGATCCATCTTTCATTATCATACTAATGTCTCCTAAACTCAAGAGATGTCTTAAAATTGCAAAGTGTTTTTTACAAAAGAAGAGAGGAAGGAAGGAAAATTAAGAAAGGGGAGAGGCCTATTTCTTTGTTTCTAGAATGTGACATTTGCGGCAAATGTCATAAAATCAGTGTCTCTGGATGTGCAGCCAAATTTGAACAGAATATGAACTTTGAGTAACTATTTTGCATGTGTCTGTGTGCATATGTATGCCTCCATCATGCTCTGTGACTATTGGTAACATGTAAGAATCCTCTGATTACAAAACTGTCAGTATTTGAAAATTTTCTACAATATATCATAATTAAAACACTACATAGACAAAACAAATAGAAATGTATTGAAAACTCCAAGAGAAAAAAACACAAGTCATATATAAGTGAAAATCCTCAAAATAACAGCCAATTTCACAGTGGAAACTTTGAAAGCCAGAAGAGTTTGGAACACTGCATTCCAAGTCCTAAAAGGCTATGATTGCCAGCCTGTAATAGCATATCCAGCAGAACTATCCACTATAACTAAATTGAAAGAAAAATTTCCTATGATATAAGCAAATCAAACCTAAAGAAAATACAGGAAGCAGTGTTTTCAGTTGAATGATAGAATGAGCATAGCAAAGACACCGTGTGGCAACATAGGAAGCCATAGTTATTAAGACAAGAGTACCACTGAGAACACAATACCACCAAAAATCAGTAATAGGACAGCTACGGTTAATATACGTTTTCAATTGATGGCTTTAAATTGACCTCAATTCTCCAATCAAAACACACAAGCTGAATGAATAGAGAGTAAGACTCAAGATCCATCTATCTGTTCTCTACAAGGAACACATCTTACTTTAAAAGTGGATACTACCCTAGAGTAAAAAGATGGACCAAAGTACTCTAATCAGATGGGGCCAGGAAACAATGAGGTGTTGCTATTCTAATATTTGACTCTATGGACTACAGACTTGAAAGTAAAACTAATCAAAGGAAATGGAGACACTTCATCCTAAACATGGTAACAGTTAAAAGAAGACATTACAATTTTAAAGATGTGTGCACCAAACTCTTGCACCAAGTTTCATTTTAAAAATGTACTACTTAATTTAAAGACACAGATTAGCATCCATCTCACAATACTAGGTGATTCCAATATCCCAGTTTCTACACCAGATGGACAGACAGACATATATACATACATATACACGCAATCAAACAACATACATACATCAGAATTTATTGATAGCACACATCAAATGGACTTCATGGGTTTCTACAGAATTACTCCTTTCAAACACCAAAGAATACATATTCAGTAACACACAGAAGATTTTCTAAAATATACCACACCCTGAGATGCTAAACAAATCTTTACAAACCAAAAAGATTGAAATTCAGTCCACGCATTCTATGTGATCACAAGGCAATGGCAATAAAATTTTAAAATGGACAGCAATCTCTAGTAAGTACACATACCCATGGAGATTCAACAATTCATTTCTGAAGCATGATTGTGTCAAAGAAAAAACTTTTCCCTTCAACTGAGAGAAAATGAAAACACAACAAAACCTCTGGGACACAATGAAAGCAGTATTAGTGACAAAATTTTTAGCTTGTAGTGCCTACATTAAAGAAATGAAGAAGAGCACAAATAAATGGCTTAGTCAAGCTACTCAAAAATTTTGAAAATACAAAAGCAACCCAAATCCAAACCCAATCAATAGCAAAAACAATAATAAAAGCAAACATTAATGAAACAGGAACAAGACAAAGAACCAAAAAATCTAAGAGCTGGTTCTTTGAGAAGATAAAACAAAGGTTACTGAGAGTTGGCCAAAAGAAAAGAGAGAGGAGCCAAGTTAACAGATTCAGAAACAAACAGGAAAAACATAATAGACATCAGAGAAATTCACAATTATTATAAGGGAACACTTTAAAACCTGTACTCCATTAAGCTCAAAAATCTAAAAGAAATGGATGAGTTTCTAGATTCAGCCAAATCACCAAAATTAAACCAGAAAGACAAGAGCAACCTAAAGAGAACTATGACTAATGAGGAGCTTGAGATAGTAATAAAAAGCCAGGGCCAGGCGGATTCACAGAATTTTACCACCTATTCAAAGAAGATCTACAGCCAATCCTGGAGAGAGAGGGAGGGAGAGAGAGGGAGAAAGAGAACACAAACTTCCAGACTCCGTAGAATCCAGTATTGCTCTAACACCAAAATCGGGTAAAAAAAAAACAGCAAAAAACAAAACAAAAAAAAACGAAAACGAAAATTACAGGCCAATATCTCTGAACATAGATATGTTCAATAAATTACTTGCAAACAGAATAAAGGCGTCAATCAAAAACATTATATATCATTACCAAGTTTGTTCTATCCTTAAAATGCAGGGAGGGGTAAACATACAAGTCAAAAATATAATAAACTATAAAAATCACGTGATAATACTAATGGATTCAGAGAAAGCTTTTGACAAAATTCAACATCCTTCATGCTAAAAGTTCTAGAGAATGGGAGGTGAGAGGGAACTTACCTCAAAATAATAAAAGCTATTCATGAGATGCTCCGCCAGCATCATTCTAAACTGAGAAGAGCTTGGAACAGTTCCACTGTGTTCCGGAATGAAACCGACACATCCACTAGCTGGAGCCTTTAGAAATGAAAAGGGAATTAAAAGGATGCAGGTAGCTAAAGAGAAAGTCAAAGTACTCCTGTTTGCAGATGGTGTAACACCATGCATTCGAGATTCCCAAAATTCTGCCAGAAAAGTTCTAGAAATGAAGAACAAATTGAGCAGTGTGGCAGGATATAGAATCAATTTGCACAAATCCATATATCGCCAACACTCATGCAGAGAATGAAATCATCGACACACTCCCATTCACAATAAAAGAAATACAAAGAAAATACAATATCTTGGGATAAGCCTGATCACAGGAGAGGAGGACCTCTGCAATGAGAACTGTAAACATATAAAGAAAGACACAAGAAGATGGATAGATAGTCCATGCTCATGGATTGGTAGATTTAATCTTGTGAAAATAATTATTTTACCAAAAACTGTTTACAGGTTCAGTACAAGCAAAATGAAAATCTTTATCTTATTATTCACAGAAATAATAACAAAAGTCTTAAAATTCATATGGTAGCACAACAGACTTTAGATAGCCAAAACAATCCGGAACAAGAACAGTGCTAGATAATTTACCGCACCAAGTCTTAAGATATACTCCAGCATCGTAGGAATAAAAGAAATATGGTGCTAGCATAAAACTAGACAGGAGGACCAAATGAACAAAACTGAAGACCCAGACATGAGTACACATAACTTCAGTCATCTAGTAATTGACAGAGATGCCCAAAACATTAGCTGGAGTAAAGGAAACATTTTCCACAAATGCTACTGGGAAAAGTGGATATGCGTACGCAGAAGAATGAAAATAGTCTTGTACCTATCGCTTTACAGAGAAACTAACCCAAAATGGATCAAAACCTAAGCCTGAAACCAGAAACACTGACACTGCTAGATAATTTTTGCTAGATACATATCTGAGAGACAATTAATTTGATATAGCTGTAAAGCGTGGACTTTCTGAATGGGACTCCATTCGCCCAAGAAAAAGCCAACAATTGACAAGTGCGACGACATGAAATTAAAATGCTTTTCACAGCTAAAGAAACAATCATCTGGGTAAAGATGAAAACCACAGTATGGGAGAGAACCTTTTCTAGATACATATTAAAGAGACAATTAATATCCAGATTCTATAAAGAACTAAAAAAAAAAAACAAATGCCCCATTCAAAAATAAGGCCTAGGAATAAACAGACAGTTCTCGAAAGAAGAGGGAAAAAGAGGCTAAGAAGGATCTGTAAAATGTTCATCATTCCTAGCAACTGGAAATGCAAATTGATACAACTTTGAGATGTCATCTTACCACTATCAGAATGTCAACCATTCACCAAACAACTAACAACAAATGCTGGAGGACTTAAGGGGAAAAGAGAACCCTCATTCGCTGTTGGGGGAACTTCAAACTGGTGCAGCCTCTATGGAAATCAGTGTGGAGGATTCCCAAGAAAGCTAAAAACAAATCTACCATATGATCCACTTATACCATTCTTTGGTATGTGCCCAAAGGACTCATGGCATCTTACTCTACAGAGATTGGCTCAGCCATGTTCATTGCTATTCCAGTCGTAATAAGTAGGAATTGGAAAGTATCTAAATGCTCTGTAATGAATAATAAAAATATGTTATAGACACACTATGAAATTCAGATTCAGCTGTAAAGAAAAGTCTGACCATGAACTCTGCAGGTAAATTGGTAAAACTAGTAAGGATCACATACTGTGAGGTACCCTTGACTCAGAAAATCAAATTTCATTTGTGCTCTCTCATTAGAGCTCCTAGCTCCAAATCTTCACAAACCAAATCCTCATCCCTCTTCAAAGAAACTAGTTGTTTCAACAGATGGAGACCTTTATAGAAAATCACAACCAATCAAAATGGTCATTGTTGGCCCTAGTCCCAGTGGATACATCTGTAAGTCAAATCCTTCACCTACAGCTCAGGGAACTTTGTGGAAGAGGAACAGAAAGATTCTAAGAGCCAGAGGGTCAAGAATCCTGTGAGATTCTCTGGCTGTGAGACTGTCTCCTCTAGGAATGTCAGAAGCTACACCCATTACAGTCTCACCAATATGAGCTGCCTAAACACGAGCTGAACAAGGAAAACAGGCAGCCAACATGGATGGGAGGTAGGGCCCTTGAGGCCTCAGCTCTATACAAAGTTCTGTAGGCAACTAAGGAATGATCTCAGTGGGAGAAATAATCTTCAAGGAAGAACACACCAATTGGTTACTCTATGCCAAATGGTCAGCCCTGTGAACATGCATACATGTTTATATATGCATAAAGTTATGTAACTTTATACAGATTGAACAAGTTATATTTAGGAGCATGCATGAATATACATACACATATGTGCATGTAACAACAATTAATTTTAAAAAGAGGCCATGAATTTGAAAGAGCAAAGAGGGGTATATGGGAGGGTTTAGAGTGAAACAAGGGATAGGGGGAATGGTGTGGTTATCTTCTCAGAATTAAGTAGTAACTACATGATTCTTTGAATTGAAAAATAATGCCCGTTCAAAGTAAGCAATATCTCTAGTATTGTGTTCAACTCATACTCTCTGACTAGTGATTTCTAGGAATAATGATTAACTGTGAAGGATATCATTGCCCAGTCTTGCCTTACCTACACAGATCCCGAGTGAGTAATTGCTGCCCTGCCTGAAAGGGCTGCTTGATGACACAGATACAGCCTAGCTTCTTCCTTCTGCAAGAAAAACTCCAGTGCAACAGGACTTTCTATAATAGATTCATCTAACGGACCTCGGGAACCTAGTTAAGAGTTTCTGACTTTGGATTGAAACCTTGGGAGGCAGAGTTTACTATTTGCCTGGTGCCACTCCATCCCCACACTTAAAAGATACACATAGAGGGGTGTGTGGGTTCATGCTGGCAGTCCCAGGCTCCAGCAGTGAAGAGCAGAACAAGTGTGAGACCGGCCTGGCCTACCTTGTGAAGCCTGGTTGTATTCCACCTGCTAGGGGGACGTACAAAAGAACACTTGCACATGGTAATGAACTATCTTGTGCCATCTTTCATAAGTAAAGTTCTGGAAAGACAAACTGACACATATGTAAGAATGAAGTGACTGTGTGTGTGTGTGTGTGTGTGTGTGTGTGTGTGTGTGTGTGTGTGTGTGTACTTCAAACACCCAGCTGGGCCTACCATTTTAATTCACTCAATAGTGTCTTCATTAGGAACCATGAATCTTCTCTGGATAAGATGCAGGCTTAATTTCCTTTCAAGGAAAGCAAAATAAGACCACTGAGTTGAAAATGAAAAGAAAGTAATTTTATGTGTTCTTATGTATGTGGCAAGGAAGTCTGGAAACAGAATGAGAAAAACATAAACACTCAAGGAAAGAACTAGGTGTTAAAGAAAGTTTTAAGTATTTCTATTAAAAATCTAATTCAATACTTGGCTGATAAGGAAGGCAGTTGGGACTGCATTTTATTGTTTTATTTTCTTAAGTAAAATACCAGTAGATAAAGAGCCCTTTTTCATGTAGAAAAGTACACAGAACAGAGTAAAAACAGTCCATGCCTCTTTGTGTCAGACTACACAGTTTTAGGTGTGTTCAAGACATTTGACCGCGCGGCCCTGCCTGACTAGGTTGCTGAGCTCCTGAGGCAGCAACTCTTGTGCTGATGTTCTTTTGTTTTTCAGAGTTGCCTGCTGGCTGGGAAAAGATCGAAGATCCTGTCTACGGTGTCTACTATGTAGAGTAAGTGCCCATGGATAATCTACATATAGCTTTTGCACTCCTGGGCCATTGTGTATATTATACTAAACACGTCTTAGCATCGTTACAAGGTTCAAAATGATATTACTAATTTTATAATGAAAACAGGAAGAATTTAGCGAATAAGTAACTATTCACCAAACCTGAAGAAATCCAGAAAGGAAGTCGGTACACGCGGCTTTCATTAAATCCCGAATCACTGGGACCCAGTGTGAATGACAGGCACTCAGTGAGTGGTAGTGAAGACCAGGCTATAGGAGAGCCAATTAAAAACAACAGAAAGCAGGCTGGAGAGATGGCTCAGCGGTTAAGCACTGACTGCTCTTCCAGAGGTCATGAGTTCAAATCCCAGCAACCACATGGTGGCTCACAACCATCTGTAATGGGATCTGATGCCCTCTTCTGGGGTATCTGAAGATAGCTACACTGGGGTATCTGAAGATAGCTACAGTGTACTTATATAATAAATAAATAGGCCGGAGCGAGCAGGACTGGTGCGGACTAGGATCAGATGCCCTCTTCTGGTGTATCTTAAGACAGCTACAGTATACTCATATACATAAAATAAATAAACCTTTTAAAAAAAAAACACCAGAAAGCTTGTGCTTTTTCAGAGCAGCTTGACTGCGTTATTTTTATGCCTAAGTCTGAACTTCACAGTAATTATTTATTCACTCTGCCATTCTAAACGGGTTAGACAAATGTTAATAATTTATGAACTTTTCCCAAGAGTAAGAAGGAAACGGAAAACTGGGATAAGATGCAGGGCCTCGTATCCATCCCTCCCGGCCTCTTCCAGGATTCTCAACCCTTAGTGTGATCTCTTTACTGTGGACTTTATTCTAGCATTGGACATATACTTTGCCATTTTACTAAAGCCATCGATTAGCAGGATGCTAAAAGAAAACTTTTAACAGTAACCAAGAGGTAGAATACTGAAAACATCATCTGTTTCAACATACATTACAGCTTTTCCTCTGAGGAAAATGAGAGATAACTCTAACAGTTTCTTTGAACAAGGCAAACATCATGTGAATTTTGTGTCATCATTATCTTTCCTGCCACGGTGAAGATAAAAGGCCTCCTTTCTCTTTCTTGTGTTGCTGGCGATAAAAAGTCACTTTATAATGCCCCTATAATAGGCGCATATTATGTAAAAATGCCAGACCGCAATAAGACACTAGCATCTTATTGTAAAGCAGTTACAGGAGTTCAACCTAGCGAGTGCCCTTGACCAGTACAAGGCCTGATTCCCCTCTACAGAACAGGGAGAAATTTCAACATCAGATACAAGCAAAGTCATTTTTATTGACCCTCATAAAGTACATTTCCTTTGTGAGCTCTGAAGATCTTTTATACTGATGAACAGAGAGGCTTCTGCCAGGCAAGACTGGGCTTGCATTGGTACTTAGCTAGCTTGTGCATTTAGTAAGAAAGGATGCAACTGAGTACCGCTATTAACGGAGAAGAAACCAGGTTCCGAAGCGGGAAGACATAACTTACTAGGTCTGCTTCTCTGTGTCTTTTCATGCCTGATACGCAGGGCATGTTAGTGGTAGGCAATTTCTTAAAATGAAATTGTCTAAAGGAACAAAGAAGCAAATATCCTTTTAATAAGAATTAAAGATAATCTGTCCACCCTATTTGATAAACCATTCCTTAAAAAAAAAAGTCTCATTTTCAAAAGCAATACTTAATGTTTTAAATCATAACATAATAGATATGCCCCCAAACTTCTAATGAACTGTTGTTTTTGCTTAAGGGGTATGTATATGTACATACACAAAATACATATATGTATATGTGAAACCATCTATATATACATGTGTTTATACTTAGCATAAATACAAAATAAATTAGGCCATCACACAAACACACCCATGTGGATGATAGGTATGTGTTGGTATGTGTTGTGGGATGGGGGTGGGGGTGTACATATGCTTGCCCTGGCCTTATTAGTGACAGAGTCATCTAAAATGTCTAGGTCTTTGTCACTTTAAACACATTGCATTCACTTAGTTTGGCTATCTTTGGAGTATCATTGCCTGTAGGCTGTAAATTTGGTCTTTCCTCTTAGTCATTGGGTTGCCATAATTGACAGATGTTAGTGGAGTCCTTTTTTTTTTGACTTCACCCTTAGGCTTCTACATATCTTGCTATATAAAGCCATTCAAGAGTTTTGCCATTGTAGACCACAGATAACATCAGAGCTCCAGTTGAATCTTAATTCTTAGCAATTCAGAGTATACTTCTTGGTGAATTTAAGTACCTCCCCTCTCAGATGATAGCTTTGAAATACGGGTAGAGTCCTTGAATTCAAAAGCAACCGTAGCTGAGTGAACATGCTAGCTCATAATGCCAGACCACACAGAGGTGTACTTCCCTCCCCATGAAATGCTATTGTGTCCCCACTTACATGGTCCACATACTCAAGGTTAGTTGTTGGTTGAAAAAAACTGCATGGAAAACTTTAGAAATAAATAAAATTTATGGGAGGGAGGAAATGGGAAAGGGGAAATCATTTGGAATGTAAATTAAACTTAGAAAATAAAATAAATAAATAAATAAATAAAATTTAAGTTTCAGGTTGGGTGTCATTGATGACACGGTAAGGTCTCTTTCCTTGCTGCTCTGTGAAGAGTAGGCCACAAAGCACCCTTCATTCAGTGAGTCTACGCTTTATGCACTGCTTATCAGTCAGTCACATGGTGGCCATCTCAGTTACAAGGTCAGCTGTCACAGTGTCATACACTGTGTTCCTGTGTTCCCTATTTAACTTCATGATAGACCCCCATGCACAGAGGTCGTGGCGCGGGCAATTGGAGCATGCTGAAGAGGCCGGCAGAAGTTCCTTTAAGTGGCTAAGGAAATTAATCCTATGTGGAAACTACTGAGGGCTACAGTGAATTGTTGCTGTTGATCTGTTGCTGTGCTTGTTTTGTAAATTAAAGTTGGTCATAGGTGTGTACAGCAGCAGAGGGAAAACCAGAGTTCATACATGACTGGACGCTATCCTGGGCTCCAGTATGCACTGGGCTCTGGGAACACATTCCCTGTAAACAAGGACTTTCTGCTGTGTGAGTAAGAAAGCTATTTGCCTCAGGACATTTGCTAGGAATTTCTAGTAAGATGAATTCCAGCCACACCCTAGGTCTCACTGCACATAACACAGCCGTAATGGCATCTGTGTTTATGTCTTCCTATCTGTATATCCACTCCAGACCCTCTGCTGTGTTCCATTCCAATTAATCGACTTGCTCAGCCTGTTCCTGCTAGAATGAGTATTTCCTCCCTGAAAACTGCTTTCCTTTCTTCCCAGCCACATCAACAGGAAGACGCAATATGAAAACCCAGTCCTTGAAGCCAAAAGGAAGAAACAGCTTGAACAGCAGCAACAGCAGCAGCAGCCTCAGCCACCGCAACCTGAAGGTTGGCTTCTTTGCTGGAGGCATTTCCCGGAGTCGGGAACGTAGGGCAAAGCCTAGACGCTAACACCCCCGTGTGGCCAGAGCTGGCCTCGATGATAGACTCTTTCTCCTCCTCTAGGCACCCCTCCCCCCAACAGCACACCACAGAAGGGGGCGCCCCTGCATAGCGCTCAGACCTCTGCCTTGCTTTAGATGGAATTTAACTTGCAGAGCTGAGGGTGAGGGAATTTGGGCCCCTGCTGCATTTGCAGGGTTGATCCCTGTCTATATCCAACACCCCTTTAACATTTAAGCAGAGTGCCTGAGCACTGGGCTCCTTTTTCATATTAGAAACCCTGCACAGAAGGATATGAGTGCTTCTGGGAAGTTACAAATTCAGATTCTTTAGGGAAATAAAAATAACCCAGGAAGAGGAGGGGACATTACATCTTCCAGTGCTTGCCCCATCCCATTCTTAAGGGGCTCACTGTGTAGAAGTTTTCTGGTAAATAAAATTCACAAATATCAAAAACAAGAATAATTTTGTGAGTAAATATATTTCATTTGAGCAACTTCTTTTTTTTTTCTTTTTTACTTTTTATTTCTTGAACCTCTTGAAGGTTTGTTGGCCGACTCATAGTTTTAGTGGCTAAAAGATGTGTTATTAATGAGTGTTTCTACTAATATGTAATCATTTATTAATACTTAGGGCTTTCCTAGGTTTTCATTAAAATTTTTCAATGGTAGACTTTATACCATCTAAGTATAATATCAATTATGTGAATATCAACTATAATACTTTTGTTCCCATAACATTTTATATATGTAATATTTATATATATATATATACACACACATACATATTTAAATGTGTATGGACCTGGAAATTGTATTCAGGACCTCAGCACACCAAGTATCTACCCAAGCACTGAGTTCTTGAACATAATCAGATATAGTTCTTAGACTATAGGAGTAGCCAGATATTTCTATAAATGTCCACATCACAAATGTTTTAGCATTAATGATACATAGTTCTTGTAATAACTACTCACCTTTATAGTATAAAAACAGATACAGATAATATATAAATATAGGCAATTCTGTGTGTCAATAAAACTTTATTCATGAACACTAATTTGAATCTCATAATTTTCATGTGTCAGAAAATACTCAATTTTAACCTTTTAAAAATGTGAAAGGCCAGCATGGTTTACCTAGTAAGTTCCAGGACAGCCAGAGCTACACAGAGAAACCCTGTCTCAAAAAGTCCACATAAGTAAGTAGTAAATAACTAAATGAATGAAAAGTGTTTATGCCCTGTACTTACACAAAAGCAGACCTTGAGCCCAGTTTAGCTGGTAAACCATGCTTTACTACCTGATACCCCTGCTTACCAGCTGAAAAATTCTCTGACTTAATTTCCTTTTGAATTTAAGGATAACTTTTTAAATTATTTTTAAAGATATTTTTAAAGATAGTAGTCCTAGCAAATGTGATTTGAGCTGTGAGTGCATACAGCTGCATGTGTGCTAAGGGAAGGTGACTACATCTTAAAGGACCCTCACTGCAAGGTGTTACTGGGTTCTGGCAGTGGCTTCCCTTTGGGTTTCAGAAACTAGTTAGTGCCTCAGCAAAATAATGGCATGTATTTTCATCCAACTCACCATGAAAGACAGGTAGGCTCAGCAGACGAGCCCTCCCCTTCCTGAACCTTAAGAAGTCAGTATATTACAATTTTGTATATCAGACTCAAGTGTTACAGGTACAAAAAGAATATTAACTTGCCAAATGAACAAAATTTAGCTGAGTCTTTGTAGCATACAAATTAAATAAAAAAATAAAAAAGTTTAATAAAAAAATAAATTTAAACTTTTTTTGCTATGTATTTATATTGTATTAAATATGAGAAGCTCAGGACTGAACTAAATATTTAATCAGATTAAATTCTGAATGTTTCTGTTTTCATTTGTCCTGTTTGTAAAAGTGTGCAAATACATCACCCAGACTAACTCCCATTGCTGCACTTGCCATGTGTCTGTGGATGGAAAAATTCAGTGATTTTTTTTTTTTAAACAAAGAATACATATTTCCTTTAAAAAAAAGGTTCTTTCACACATGGCTGCCTTCAGGCGAATACATACCTTAAAAAACAAAAGAAAAGAAAACCAAAATTTGTTTTCACTTAAAACCTTTAAAGTCAAATTTTTACCAGTTGTGCCATATTTCTTTAACATGAGAGAGATCTCACCGACCTTCCCACAAAGGGAGGTCAGTTGGCTGCTTCTTTTGCTCACAGACTTAGTTAGGGTTTCCATTGCTATGAAAGACAACATGACCAAGGCAGTTCTTATAAAGGACAACATTTAATTGGAACTGGCTCACAGGTTCAGAGGTTCAGTCCATTATCATAGCAGAAAGCATGGCAGCTTCCAGGCAGACATGGTGCTGGAGAACTACATCTTGATTTGAAGGCAATCAGGAGAAGACTGGCTTCCTCAGGAGACTAGGAGGAAGCTCTCTTTGCCCACCCCCACCCTCCAACAAGGCCACACCTACTCTAACAAGGCCATACCTCTTAATAGTGCCACTCCCTAGGCCAAACATATTTAAACCACCACACCACCTACTATTGGTTCATTGGTCTGACTATTACTAAGAAGGTAAGTGGCTTGGCTGTTCAGAGACAAATCACGAAACTGCTTCTTTTCTTTCTTCTAGAGTGGACAGAAGATCATGCATCTGTTGTGCCTCCTGTTGCTCCTTCCCATCCCCCGAGCAATCCGGAGCCAGCCAGGGAAGCTCCACTTCAGGGTAATGTGGGCTTTTGATTGCATCATAGTTTTAGCTCTAGGGTATCTCTGTTAATTTCTTCATTGTATTGATTGTGTGAGTGAGTGTGTGTGTGTGTGTGTGTGTGTGAGAGAGAGAGAGAGAGAGAGAGAGAGAGAGAGACAGACAGACAGACAGACAGACAGACAGAGAGAGAGAGAGAAACCCTTCTACATTTGTGCCACATATACATGTGGTGGTCAGAGTACAACTTGTCAGAATTAGTACTCTCTTTCACCATGTGGCTTGGGGACCAGATTCAGATTGTCAGACTTAGCATGATACACCAAGGTATTTCTAAAGTCTCATTTAAAAAAATGAAGACTTGTAACTCATAAGCCTCAACACTGGTGACACTTCTGGCTAGATTATTCTTTATAAAGAAGAATGCCTATAGCATTACTTATGGGACATGTGATGTCAGGAGAATATATACCCGCCTCCCACTGGTAACCAATGATGATCAGAAAAGTGTCCAGACATTGTCAGATCCCCCTGAGGAGCAGAATCATCTCAGAGTTGGGAATGAGTGATTCAGTTTTTAAAAACCAGTGTCAGTCATTCCAATGTTCTCAAAGACTGGATGATGGTGTCCCAAAGAAAGCCAGTTTGCTGAACTTCTCAGCCTTTTGGCTAAAATCAAGTGAAGCCGGTTCCTTCTGGACAGATTCAGGTTCAGGATCAACTGTCTCTAGCCTAGTGCAGAGCCATGGTAGACTGTAGGATGTCATAAACCAGCAGCTTTCCATTTCATCCCTGTGGTGCTCCTGTGTGATGCTGAGCCATGAGAGGCAGAATATGAGACACTCCGGTGCATCCACTCGAGCTGTTAGAGCGGTAAACAGAGTTCCTGAGCATCTACAAAAAGCAATGCTGCTCGAATAGAAAGCAATCATGTAAGCTACTGCAAGCTAAGACTGTCCACAGATTACAACTTTACTAAATCAAAGCAATTTCTTGGGGCTGGAGAGATGGCTCAGTGGTTAAGAGCACTGACTGTTCTTCCAGAGGTCCCGAGTTCAATACCCAGCAACCACATGGTGGCTCACAACCATCTGTAATGGGATCTGATACACTTTCCTGGTGTGTCTGAAGACAGCTACAGGATACTCATATACATAAAATAAATAAGTCAATCTTAATAAATAAATAAATCAGTGTCAGATATTTTGAAATTTCAGGCAACATATTTACTTTTGAGTAATATTTCCTTCTAAGTGTAAATAATTTTATCTTAAATGTCCCCCTCCCTGTTGCTTTTTTTTTTCTTTTTGCATTTGTATGTCCTATAGCATTTAGATTGGTCTTACATACATGTGTGAGTGTAGCCCTTAGAAAAAAACTGTTCCTGATTTGGGTTCCTGAGCCTTGATATAGTCAGGCTTCATTACTCTTCAATGATAAAAGATGGGCAGTGTGCTTCTTTTAGTTTTCTTTCTTTTCCAGTAAGAAAACTAAAATCGAACCTTCCATTGAATAGTATTATGGAATTACAGAACATTCATGGTAAAGAACCTAGTGGGGCATTGTCTCTGGTAGTCAATGTCATCATTACATCATTTTCAATACCTTTGAACACACAAATGTATTTTCTTATGATAATGGCTTTCCTGAAGATAAACTGTAGCCTGTAATAATAGGTTAACTAACACCACCATTACTGTTGTGTCCTTAGTATTTCTCGGAATGTGAAGTTCCTTCGTTGGCTCGTGTCCCCTTGCTTCACCACTGTCATAGTAAGAGAGCTGTGCCCGCCTCATTTAAATACTCTGAACCAGCCACACCATCTGTGGACCCCCTTAGCAGGTTGCATAGGCTCTCACTTCTGTGTAGTTGCCTTTCCTTCCTCCTCTTTGCTGACCTCTTGATCCCTGTCACTCATCGCTCTTCACCACCCTGTGCTTCTCATTTATAGAACTAAATGGTTGTAATTAGAGTTCACTGATGATGTGTTATTTAACAGTAATTTCTTCATTGAGCTTTAAATTCACAGAGACATGAAACTAGTTGTGTGTGTGTGTGTTATTTTGTTAATTTCCAGTCAGATAGAATCCTTTGATATGTATGAAATTAAAATATTATTGAAACAGTGTGCCTGTGCCTGTTCTGTCTTTCAATGTGCAAGCATCATGATGCCCAGAGTCCCTGGTGCTCCAGGCTAGTGCTCAGCCACTGATCCACACTCCCAGCCTTTTGGCTCTTTTTTCTTCTTAGATTCTGTTGAACCTAACAGTGGGCTGAGAAAGTCCAGGCCCATGAACTCTCCATGGAATCGACTATTCTTAGAGCCAGCCCAAAGTGTAGCCTTCATGCTGATCCTCGTCCCTCAGACCTAATTAGAATCTTTGGAGTATAATTGATAACAAAGAAATACATTACATCCTGTTTCATTCTCTGAGCTTGGTCTATAATAAACTTTAACTTAGACTTTAGCTTCATTATTTATGACTAAGTTACACATCTTAGTTTTACACAGTATCTAGTTTTAGTAGTGGATCAAGAAGAAGCCATTTTGCCAATTTGGCTTATTGGTTAATTTCTAAACTAAGTTCTCCTCTGACTTTCCTTCCCAGCACCTGGTCCTTTTGTAGATGTGTTCTTCAGCACATTCTCTGGCTTCCAGGTTCGGTTTGGGAAGGGCTTTCTGCAGTTTCCTCTCCCTGCTGTACTCCATCTCCCATCTCTATGATAACTGATTGATTGAACTTTATTACATGTCAGAGTCTCCCTCTGAGCCTTGCACATGCATTATCCAATTTCATTATTCTTAATTATTACATTAAGTTGGTACCATCTCTGTCTGTCTTTAGATGCGCAACACTCCAACGAAAAGAGGTGTAATGGCTGGCCACAATGTAGTAGAACCTATATACAAATGCCCATTGTCATTAGAAATAGGTTTAGTTCTGGCTCATAATTTTTTATCATCCTACTTTTTGTGGGACACTTTATTGCATGTGCTAAGTTCTACTGTTAGTACAGTGTCACTGGTTACATATCGCCACTTAGGTTTAAACTTAAAACAACTGCAAAAATTAAAAATTAACTTTCTTTGGCCATTAGCCTCATTTCAAGGTTTTGCCATCTATCTATATGGGGTAGTGCCTGCTGCGTAGCTCAGTGTAAATACACAGTTATTACCAGTATTGCAATAAGTGATGGTGGAGAGCTGCCAGTCTAGAGAATTCAAGTACCAGAGCTAAGAGCAATTCTGGCCTGGCAGAGAGTGTTGAAAGGTAGCTCCAGGGCAGAGCTTTGAACCCAATCCAGAAGATCGTCATTCAGTGGTCATAGGGTGAGTACTAAAACAGGTGCATTTTAACAGCCATTCAGATGAGTTTACAGATTCACAACCAAGGCTTACAACTATCCTAGGAAGTAAAAGTCTCAATAGATGGCATAGACCACAGAGCTACAACAAATCCAGCTGTTTGTGGGAGAAAATTCCCGACATACCTTAACTCATGACCCACCCATACCTAAACCATATTAAATGCTGTGTCTATTGTTAAAATTCAGGTAAGCTATGTGGTGCATTTTCCTGTCTTCTAATTTCGCCTATGATAAAAGTGAAAGGTGCCTATACCTGGTCACTTCTCAGCATTCTTCACATCCTGTTGAATCTGTTCATTGGGCCATTCTTTAGTCATTCATTCCTTCAACAGAAGGAGTTAGAGCACCTCATACATACCAGACAGTTCTCATATTCTTGGCCCTGAATCTGCAAATGAGTCTCCATGGAGCTTACATTCTAGTGGGTTTAGTGCATGTACAAGCCTCCTTCAGCATAGACACAGGCAAGCAGGAAACCAAGCCAGTCGGTGAGATATATACTGGGTTAAAGCAGTCCGTTCTAAGGTTAAAAAACAAAGCAGGAAACGGGGCTGGAAACATTGTGGGGGCATTGTACATTTTAATAATGTAGTCTTAGTGTCTCAGTCAGTAGCTGTTGATATCTCTGCATAACTAAAATGTGTTCACTCCAAGCTCTTTAAACTCCTCTTAGCTTCTTCAAAAGATCTAGGCCATTTGACTTCCGTAGCCTAAAGGCCACTCTCCCTGTCCTCAATTTCTTAACTAATAATTCGCTTAGGAGCTGTCTCCCAGAAGTCTTCATTGGAGGTGCCATCCTTTTCCCCCCCCACACCTTGGCAGATGACTTTGCCTGGCAAATCCTGCTACATCTTGCCTCTTTTTAGCCACAGTTACAGGGCTGCCATTTGTTGAGTTTCCAATAATCCTTGGACTGTACTGGAGAGGAGGATTGTGAGCGAACCTCTAATTCCAGCCAATTTGAAACAGCCTTCTTTGTAAGAGCCAGAGACTTTAAAAAATATGCAATTAAAATTTGTGTGTGTGCCCAGAGACCTTTTAAAGCCTTTTGGTTATAGTTAGCCAAAAATAACTTTCCTAACTGGGTGCCAAGGCTGCTAAGTGCAGAAGTGCATGGTAACTTCTTTTTCTCCTTTAAAAAATAGATAGATAGATAGATAGATAGATAGATAGATAGATAGATAGATAGATAGATAGATAGATAGATAGATAGATAGAGTACATACATATATACACATGTATACATGATAGAGATAGATAGATAGACAGACAGACAGACAGACAGACAGACAGACAGACAGACAGACAGACAGACAGATAAATAAGATGAGGAGGTTGTAACAAGGGCAGGACATAGGAAATGAAATTAGGAAAGAGGCAAATGGCCACTGCTTGGGATAACCCTAGAAATTCCAATGAGTCTCTTAAATGCAGAGAAGGACTTAAGGAAGCCCTGAATATAACTAACTTTCTCTCTCTTTCTCTCTCTCTCTCTCTCTCTCTCTCTCTCTCTCTCTCTCTCTCTCTCTCTCTCTCTCTCTCTCTCCCTACCTATCTATCTATCTACCTAATTCATCCTTCCATCCATCCATCTATCCATTCATCCATCCATCCATCCATCCATCTATCTATCTATCTATCTATCTATCTGTCTGTCTGTCTATCTATTTATTTGAGATTGTCGTGCTTTAGTACTATATTTGTATCATTTCCATCCACTCCACTTTGTCCCTCTCCATTTTCTCCTATGCCCCAACTCCCAAATCTATGACCTATTCTTCTTCTTTTATTATTATTATTATTATTATTATTATTATTATTATTGCATGTATGTATACACACACACTTAGATATAACCTACTGAGTCCATTTAATGTCACTAGGGTGTATATGTGTTTAAGACTGACATCTTGGGACTGGATAACCTATCAGGGAACTTGTACCTGAAGAAAAATGATTCATATTCTCTCTCTCTCTCTCTCTCTCTCTCTCTCTCTCTCTCTCTCTCTCTCTCTCTCTCTCTGCAGCCATTGATGGCCTGTAATTCTAGAGGTGGGCCTGGCAGAATTTCATCCATCCTTGTTTTCATGTTTTGGCTGGTGTTGTCAGTGTGTAGGTCTTGTTTAGGCAATCATATAGTTGAAGTGCAACTTTTTGTCATATCTAGAAGACACTATCCAGCACCCCAGCATTAGGGATCTTGGCCCTCTGGCTCTTAAGATCTTTCTGTTCCTCTTCCATGATATGCACTGAGCCTTAGGTTTAAATGTTGTGTTGTAGATGTCTCCCTAGGGACTAGGAGTCCCAAGGTCATTCATTCTCTGCATTTTGATCAGATAGTATGATAGTGTCCCTCTGTGACTAAAAGAAGTATTCTTGATTAATGGAAAGAACTTTACTTATCTTTGGACATAAGGATAAGTATTTAGGATATCATTAGAAACTGTTGGTTTTGGAATATAGCAATAGTAGGTTCTTCTCCCAGGCTTATGATCTAATCAGCCAAAGCTTTATAGTAATAGGCATGGATTCCCTTCTTTTGGATAGGTAGTCCCAAAAGACAGCTGTTGGTTACCCATAAGACAAAAGTGCCACTATTGCAGCATCGAGAATATCTTGCTAGGCTAGTCATTGCTGAGGCTCATAGACTTTATAGCTAGGTAGGATTACTAATTATTGTTCTCCCTTGGCAACTTACATAGAACCTTCAGATACTTTAAGAAACAGTCTTTAGGGAAGGCTAGCCCTTCCAAGTCAGTCCCAGCTTGATTCTTTCAATTTCTGTGACTAAAGTGTGTGCTGTCTTCAGTAATAGAGACCTACCTTAAAATTCTGGGAGTAGTCAAGGTCAATGCCAATAGTCTACACGGTTTGGGGAGGGGGAGTCTTTTGTAATCCTCTGATCAACAGCTTGGAGAGTAATTTCCTGTGCCTGGGACTGTAGTTTGTTATCCTATGGCTCATGTGAAGAGCATATATGCCTTGGCATGTCCTTGGGGATTATCACCCTATGTGGCATAATTCTGTTTAAGCTATATGTGTGTATGTATATATGTATATACATAGATATTACATATGTGATTTTTAAATAAGCTTATAAAATATGGTTCTCTATGGCTTTTCACCCTTAGTGTTATTTATCTTTAGAACAGATCTGGAATTATAGCTCACATAGCTAAGTGCTCATCCCATATGCATGAGGCCCTGAGTGTTTTCCCCAGAGCCCACATGAAAATTCTAGGCTCTTCTCATGTCAGCCCTGACAAGGCAGAGACAGGAGGATCCCTGAAGTTCTGTGGCTAGCCAGCAGAAAGTAATTGTTGAGCTCCAGGCCAATGAGAGACCTTGTCTCAAAAGACATGACAGCATTTGCGAAAATAAAACCTGAGGTTGTCTTCTGGTCTCCACGGTCATCTACACATGTACACGTACAACCTATATATATACAGTCATGCACACAAATGTATATGCATGCTTTAAGACAGAGAAACCTTAGTCAGAGTGAGAATTGCCTAGCTAATTTATTTTGAGTAAATTAACTGAATTTGAAGCTGTATGAATCTTGCTCATAACTAGTTTAGTTTGAGGGGTTTGCTTTGACTAATGCGTTTTCTGTTTTTTATTTGTTTTTGTTCTTTTTTAATATTCTAAACCAAATCTCCTAAAGGAATTTTTTTTTTTTTGGTTTAAAAGCAATAAATCTTAGCAATGAATACATGTTAGCTGTTTCTCAATGTGTTGAAAGCTACAACTAAATAATACATGTCAGATAACTTTGGTATTCCTTTTGAAGTAATGACCTTGAATTTTCAAAATAGTAATACATTTTTGTCACCGTACACTTTGTGACCATTATGTACTTCCTGGTATTATCCATGATTTTTTTTAATTTTTTTATTCTGAGTTTTCCATTTGGCTAAAAATTAAAAGTTTCTGCTAGTTAGCCCTATACATAAAAGCCATGTCTATAGTAGCACATTATACTAAACACTCCAAAATAGAAAAGAAAACCATGGCACAAAGCTAAGACCATCTGCTTTCTTTAAGGAGACTTTGGCAGCACAGTAGCTGTGGGACCGCAATGGCTGGAATTCGAGAGAATGTAACGTGACTGAGACTGGGGATTTTGTTTTGCTTTGTTTGCTCCTCTTTTCTTTTGGACCTGAACAATGGTGTGCCTAAGATAGACCTGTAGCCAAGAGAATTCCCAACATGCCAAAGAACTAGGTGGGCTTCCTGCACTGCACACCTGTAATCCTAGCTCTTGATTGGTGGAGGCAGGAGGATTGACAGTGCAGTCTTCTTTGTATAAGAGGTTGGAGGCTAGCCTGGGCTACATGAAACCCTATCTTGAAATAATGATATTCTCTATGTATGTCAATATGACTGTGCTGCTCGCCTCCTAAGCAGGGTATGCAGAAGCACCCTCATTCCTGCAATTAATAGAAGAATCTTTAAAATTTATGTGTGTGTGTCATGTATGTGCAGGTGACCATAGGGAACAGAAGATTGTGTCAGATTCCCTGGAGCTGGAGTTATAGCAGTGGTGTGAGCTACCTTACATGGTGCTAGAAACCAAACTCAGGTCCCCTGCAAGAGCAACAACTGTTCCTAATTATTGAGCCATCTCTTTGACCCCCAAGAGTCCCATCTATGTCCAAAGGTCTCAATCCATGAGCTTGAACAGCTGTCTCCTTCTTGTCTCATAGCATCCTTAGTTCAGGTTTACTCATGATGAATTTTCTTATCTTTTTCTCTTTCTAATCTAAACCAGGCAAACCTTTTTTTACAAGAAACCCCTCTGAGTTGAAAGGCAAGTTCATTCACACAAAGCTACGGAAAAGCAGTCGAGGCTTTGGCTTCACGGTGGTTGGAGGGGACGAGCCTGATGAGTTCCTGCAGATCAAGAGCCTCGTCCTGGATGGTCCTGCCGCACTGGATGGCAAGATGGAGACAGGTGAGTGAGTCCACATGGCCATAGCATGTCCCATGTGGCGAGGCCTCTGCCCATGTTGGAACAAGAGCAGAGAGCACCATGATCCTTTATATGTGTCCTTCAAACACCTAGCAATGAGCTAGAGCCCTCTCTTAAGAAGAAACCCTCCCTCAGTGCAGATGAATTCCTTTGAAAGTACTTTGACCCTAGGAACCTGTTAGGTGCTAATGCATATAGTAAGGTAGTAGTTTACTAAAATCGTCAATCCATTTGGGTAAATGAATTCTAAACTTAGAACCCCAGTGTTTTTTCAGTGGTTATTATATTTTCATTTACCAGAGACAGCACTAGATGCTACAAGAAAACTTTGTTAGCAGTTCAGACCTGCAGTCTGCTTTTGCCTTACATCCTCACCCTGTCTCCTTCTACTTCATATTGAAGGCACAGATGAACTACAATTGTGTTTCACCCTCATTAGGATTCCGGATGGGTCTTAACATTATAAAAGATAGGTCAGTCAGAGGGAAGCATATAAGGTCCTCCAAGATGAGTTTAAAACCAGATACAGTGGCACTCAGACAGCTGCAGCACAAAGATCACAAATCGGGGACCAGCCTGCGCTACATAATGAGACCGTGACTCTGAAAGTGCCTCCCTAAATACAAAGAATGGGTTGTCTGTGACACAGGGCCCTCAAAAGTGAACAACAGCCCAGAGATGATGTTCAGCATGTGGTAGAGTGAACACAGAGTAGGTGATGAGAATGAACGTGATGAAGGCACGTGTGTGGGGAGAGAGTGGTGGAGAGAGAAGCAGCTAGGAGCTAAGATGAGCTAGGAACTTAAACAACATCAGTGTGCATCTGCTTCTGCTGTGGGTTTCTGCTTTTAAACTCATCTTAGATGAACGTATGTGCTTTCCTCTTACTGACTTGTCTTGTAATTTTTAAGGCCCATCCTAAATGAGGGTGGAATTGAAATACTAGTTTTTCCATACCTGCAATATGACATTGAATGAAACAGTAGGAGTGGGGCAGGCACCAGAGAATACACTGAAGTAAGAATGCTTCTTCCTGTGTGTGTCCAGTGAGAATCTTGGGATGCTTGGTCTGACATTAGAAGAATGTTATTGTAGTAACATTTTTTTGGTGCTGTCTTTTGACCTCCAGACTTTTTCCTTTTTACAGGGGATGTAATTGTCAGTGTGAATGACACCTGTGTTTTGGGACACACACATGCTCAAGTTGTGAAAATCTTCCAGTCCATTCCCATTGGTGCCAGTGTGGACCTTGAACTCTGCAGAGGTTATCCATTGCCTTTTGACCCGGA